>CM075876.1:25303671-26020637 GCA_038021265.1 Cyprinella venusta
AACTCTGGATTCTGACAGAAGGCCACGAGACTTCGACCAGCGCGCAAAAATGGAGGCTCTAGACCCTTCCAGAGCCGAGATATCGGATGTCAAAGTTTTGACCCGAAAAAAAAACATAAGGGGTAACACTGTCGTTTTTGGCCGAAATTTTGACCCCCTCCGATCTTCTTGAAACTCTGGATTCTGACAGAGGGCCACGAGACTTCGACCAGCGCGCAAAAATGGAGGCTCTAGACCCTTCCAGAGCCGAGATATCGGATGTCAAAATTTTGGCCGGAAAAAAAAACATAAGGGGTAACACTGTCATTTTTTATTTTGGCTGAAATTTTGACCTTCGATATCTCGGCTCTGGAAGGGTCTATAGCCTCCATTTTTGCGCGCTGGTCGATGTCTCGTGGCCCTCTGTCAGAATCCAGAGTTTCAAGAAGATCGGAGGGGGTCAAAATTTTGGCCAAAAACGACAGTGTTACCCCTTATGTTTTTTTTCAGGTCAAAACTTTGACATCCGATATCTCGGCTCTGGAAGGGTCTAGAGCCTCCATTTTTGCGTGCTGGTCGAAGTCTCGTGGCCCTCTGTCAGAATCCAGAGTTTCAAGAAGATCGGAGGGGGTCAAAATTTCGGCCAAAAACGACAGTGTTACCCCTTATGTTTTTTTTTCAGGTCAAAACTTTGACATCCGATATCTCGGCTCTGGAAGGGTCTAGAGCCTCCATTTTTGCGCGCTGGTCGAAGTCTCGTGGCCCTCTGTCAGAATCCAGAGTTTCAAGAAGATCGGAGGGGGTCAAAATTTCGGCCAAAAACGACAGTGTTACCCCTTATGTTTTTTTTCGGGTCAAAACTTTGACATCCAATATCTCGGCTCTGGAAGGGTCTAGAGCCTCCATTTTTGCGCGCTGGTCGAAGTCTCGTGGCCCTCTGTCAGAATCCGGAGTTTCAAGAAGATCGGAGGGGGTCAAAATTTCGGCCAAAAACGACAGTGTTACCCCTTATGTTTTTTCTTCAGGTCAAAACTTTGACATCCGATATCTCGGCTCTGGAAGGGTCTAGAACCTCCATTTTTGCACGCTGGTCGAAGTCTCGTGGCCCTCTGTCAGAATCCAGAGTTTCAAGAAGATCGGAGGGGGTCAAAATTTCGGCCAAAAACGACAGTGTTACCCCTTATGTTTTTTTTTCTGGTCAAAACTTTGACATCCGATATCTCGGCTCTGGAAGGGTCTAGAGCCTCCATTTTTGCGCGCTGGTCGAAGTCTCGTGGCCCTCTGTCAGAATCCAGAGTTTCAAGAAGATCGGAGGGGGTCAAAATTTCGGCCAAAAACAACAGTGTTACCCCTTATGTTTTTTTTCGGGTCAAAACTTTGACCTTCGATATCTCGGCTCTGGAAGGGTCTAGAGCCCCCATTTTTGCGCGCTGGTCGAAGTCTCGTGGCCCTCTGTCAGAGTCCAGAGTTTCAAGAAGATCGGAGGGGGTCAAAATTTCGGCCAAAAACGACAGTGTTACCCCTTATGTTTGTTTTTCGGGTCAAAACTTTGACATCTGATATCTCGACTCTGGAAGGGTCTAGAGCCTCCATTTTTGCGCGCTGGTCGAAGTCTCGTGGCCCTCTGTCAGAATCCAGAGTTTCAAGAAGATCGGAGGGGGTCAAAATTTCGGCCAAAAACAACAGTGTTACCCCTTATGTTTTTTTTTTCGGGTCAAAACTTTGACGTCCGATAACTTGGCTCTGGAAGGGTCTAGAGCCTCCATTTTTGCGCGCTGGTCGAAGTCTCGTGGCCCTCTGTCAGAATCCAGAGTTTCAAGAAGATCGGAGGGGGTCAAAATTTCGGCCAAAAACAACAGTGTTACCCCTTATGTTTTTTTTTCAGGTCAAAACTTTGACATCCGATATCTCGGCTCTGGAAGGGTCTAGAGCCTCCATTTTTGCGCGCTGGTCGAAGTCTCGTGGCCCTCTGTCAGAATCCAGAGTTTCAAGAAGATCGGAGGGGGTCAAAATTTCGGCCAAAAACGACAGTGTTACCCCTTATGTTTTTTTTTTGGGTCAAAACTTTGACCTTCGATATCTCGGCTCTGGAAGGGTCTAGAGCCTCCATTTTTGCGCGCTGGTCGAAGTCTCGTGGCCCTCTGTCAGAATCCAGAGTTTCAAAAAGATCGGAGGGGGTCAAAATTTCGGCCAAAAAAAAAAAACATAAGGGGTAACACTGTCATTTTTTTTTTTGGCCGAAATTTTGACCCCCTCCGATCTTCTTGAAACTCTGGATTCTGACAGAGGGCCACGAGACATCGACCAGCGCGCAAAAATGGAGGCTCTAGACCCTTCCAGAGCCGAGATATCGGATGTCAAAGTTTTGACCAGAAAAAAAAAACATAAGGGGTAACACTGTCGTTTTTGGCCGAAATTTTGACCCCCTCCGATCTTCTTGAAACTCTGGATTCTGACAGAGGGCCACGAGACTTCGACCAGCGCGCAAAAATGGAGGCTCTAGACCCTTCCAGAGCCGAGATATCGGATGTCAAAGTTTTGACCAGAAAAAAAAACATAAGGGGTAACACTGTCGTTTTTGGCCGAAATTTTGACCCCCTCCGATCTTCTTGAAACTCTGGATTCTGACAGAGGGCCACGAGACTTCGACCAGCGCGCAAAAATGGAGGCTCTAGACCCTTCCAGAGCCGAGATATCGGATGTCAAAGTTTTGACCTGAAAAAAAAAACATAAGGGGTAACACTGTCGTTTTTGGCCGAAATTTTGACCCCCTCCGATCTTCTTGAAACTCTGGATTCTGACAGAGGGCCACGAGACTTCGACCAGCGCACAAAAATGGAGGCTCTAGACCCTTCCAGAGCCGAGATATCGGATGTCAAAGTTTTGACCCGAAAAAAAAACATAAGGGGTAACACTGTCGTTTTTGGCCGAAATTTTGACCCCCTCCGATCTTCTTGAAACTCTGGATTCTGACAGAGGGCCACGAGACTTCGACCAGCGCGCAAAAATGGAGGCTCTAGACCCTTCCAGAGCCGAGATATCGGATGTCAAGGTTTTGACCTGAAAAAAAAACATAAGGGGTAACACTGTCGTTTTTGGCCGAAATTTTGACCCCCTCCGATTTTCTTGAAACTCTGGATTCTGACAGAGGGCCACGAGACTTCGACCAGCGCACAAAAATGGAGGCTCTAGACCCTTCCAGAGCCGAGATATCGGATGTCAAAATTTTGACCTGAAAAAAAACATAAGGGGTAACACTGTCGTTTTTGGCCGAAATTTTGACCCCCTCCGATCTTCTTGAAACTCTGGATTCTGACAGAGGGCCACGAGACTTCGACCAGCGCGCAAAAATGGAGGCTCTAGACCCTTCCAGAGCCGAGATATCGGATGTCAAAGTTTTGACCTGAAAAAAAAACATAAGGGGTAACACTGTCGTTTTTGGCCGAAATTTTGACCCCCTCCGATCTTCTTGAAACTCTGGATTCTGACAGAGGGCCACGAGACTTCGACCAGCGCGCAAAAACGGAGACTCTAGACTCTTCCAGAGCCGAGATATTGGATGTCAAAGTTTTGACCCGAAAAAAAAACATAAGGGGTAACACTGTCGTTTTTGGCCGAAATTTTGACCCCCTCCGATCTTCTTGAAACTCTGGATTCTGACAGAGGGCCACGAGACTTCGACCAGCGCGCAAAAATGGAGGCTCTAGACCCTTCCAGAGCCGAGATATCGGATGTCAAAGTTTTGACCAGAAAAAAAAACATAAGGGGTAACACTGTCGTTTTTGGCCGAAATTTTGACCCCCTCCGATCTTCTTGAAACTCTGGATTCTGACAGAGGGCCACGAGACTTCGACCAGCGCGCAAAAATGGAGGCTCTAGACCCTTCCAGAGCCGAGATATCGGATGTCAAAGTTTTGACCCGAAAAAAAAAACATAAGGGGTAACACTGTCGTTTTTGGCCGAAATTTTGACCCCCTCCGATCTTCTTGAAACTCTGGATTCTGACAGAGGGCCACGAGACTTCGACCAGCGCACAAAAATGGAGGCTCTAGACCCTTCCAGAGCCGAGATATCGGATGTCAAAGTTTTGACTTGAAAAAAAAAACATAAGGGGTAACACTGTCGTTTTTGGCCGAAATTTTGACCCCCTCCGATCTTCTTGAAACTCTGGATTCTGACAGAGGGCCACGAGACTTCGACCAGCGCGCAAAAATGGAGGCTCTAGACCCTTCCAGAGCCAAGATATCGGATGTCAAAGTTTTGACCTGAAAAAAAAAACATAAGGGGTAACACTGTCGTTTTTGGCCGAAATTTTGACCCCCTCCGATCTTCTTGAAACTCTAGATTTTGACAGAGGGCCACGAGACTTCGACCAGCACGCAAAAATGGAGGCTCTAGACCCTTCCAGAGCCGAGATATCGGATGTCAAAGTTTTGACCTGAAAAAAAAACATAAGGGGTAACACTGTCGTTTTTGGCCGAAATTTTGACCCCCTCCAATCTTCTTGAAACTCTGGATTCTGACAGAGGGCCACGAGACTTCGACCAGCGCGCAAAAATGGAGGCTCTAGACCCTTCCAGAGCCGAGATATCGGATGTCAAAGTTTTGACCAGAAAAAAAAACATAAGGGGTAACACTGTCGTTTTTGGCCGAAATTTTGACCCCCTCCGATCTTCTTGAAACTCTGGATTCTGACAGAGGGCCACGAGACTTCGACCAGCGCGCAAAAATGGAGGCTCTAGACCCTTCCAGAGCCGAGATATCGGATGTCAAAGTTTTGACCCGAAAAAAAAAACATAAGGGGTAACACTGTCGTTTTTGGCCGAAATTTTGACCCCCTCCGATCTTCTTGAAACTCTGGATTCTGACAGAGGGCCACGAGACTTCGACCAGCGCACAAAAATGGAGGCTCTAGACCCTTCCAGAGCCGAGATATCGGATGTCAAAGTTTTGACCTGAAAAAAAAACATAAGGGGTAACACTGTCGTTTTTGGCCGAAATTTTGACCCCCTCCGATCTTCTTGAAACTCTGGATTCTGACAGAGGGCCACGAGACTTCGAGAAGCGCGCAAAAATGGAGGCTCTAGACCCTTCCAGAGCCAAGATATCGGATGTCAAAGTTTTGACCTGAAAAAAAAAACATAAGGGGTAACACTGTCGTTTTTGGCCGAAATTTTGACCCCCTCCGATCTTCTTGAAACTCTGGATTTTGACAGAGGGCCACGAGACTTCGACCAGCACGCAAAAATGGAGGCTCTAGACCCTTCCAGAGCCGAGATATCGAAGGTCAAAATTTCAGCCAAAATAAAAAATGACAGTGTTACCCCTTATGTTTTTTTTTCCGGCCAAAATTTTGACATCCGATATCTCGGCTCTGGAAGGGTCTAGAGCCTCCATTTTTGCGCGCTGGTCGAAGTCTCGTGGCCCTCTGTCAGAATCCAGAGTTTCAAGAAGATCGGAGGGGGTCAAAATTTCGGCCAAAAACGACAGTGTTACCCCTTATGTTTTTTTTTCGGGTCAAAACTTTGACCTTCGATATCTCGGCTCTGGAAGGGTCTAGAGCCCCCATTTTTGCGCGCTGGTCGAAGTCTCGTGGCCCTCTGTCAGAATCCAGAGTTTCAAGAAGATCGGAGGGGGTCAAAATTTCGGCCAAAAACGACAGTGTTACCCCTTATGTTTTTTTTCGGGTCAAAACTTTGACATCCGATATCTCGACTCTGGAAGGGTCTAGAGCCTCCATTTTTGCGCGCTGGTCGAAGTCTCGTGGCCCTCTGTCAGAATCCAGAGTTTCAAGAAGATCGGAGGGGGTCAAAATTTCGGCCAAAAACAACAGTGTTACCCCTTATGTTTTTTTTTCGGGTCAAAACTTTGACGTCCGATATCTCGGCTCTGGAAGGGTCTAGAGCCTCCATTTTTGCGCGCTGGTCGAAGTCTCGTGGCCCTCTGTCAGAATCCAGAGTTTCAAGAAAATCGGAGCGGGTCAAAATTTCGGCCAAAAAAAATGACAGTGTTACCCCTTATGTTTTTTTTTCAGGTCCAAATTTTGACCTTCGATATCTCGGCTCTGGAAGGGTCTAGAGCCTCCATTTTTGCGCGCTGGTCGAAGTCTCGTGGCCCTCTGTCAGAATCCAGAGTTTCAAAAAGATCAGAGGGGGTCAAAATTTCGGCCAAAAAAAAAAACATAAGGGGTAACACTGTCATTTTTTTTTTTGGCCGAAATTTTGACCCCCTCCGATCTTCTTGAAACTCTGGATTCTGACAGAGGGCCACGAGACTTCGACCAGCGCGCAAAAATGGAGGCTCTAGACCCTTCCAGAGCCGAGATATGGAAGGTCAAAATTTGGACCTGAAAAAAAAAAACATAAGGGGTAACACTGTCATTTTTTTTTTTTGGCCGAAATTTTGACCCCCTCCGATCTTCTTGAAACTCTGGACTCTGACAGAGGGCCACGAGACTTCGACCAGCGCGCAAAAATGGAGGCTCTAGACCCTTCCAGAGCCAAGATATCGGATGTCAAAGTTTTGACCTGAAAAAAAAAACATAAGGGGTAACACTGTCGTTTTTGGCCGAAATTTTGACCCCCTCCGATCTTCTTGAAACTCTGGATTCTGACAGAGGGCCACGAGACTTCGACCAGCGCACAAAAATGGAGGCTCTAGACCCTTCCAGAGCCGAGATATCGGATGTCAAAGTTTTGACCTGAAAAAAAACATAAGGGGTAACACTGTCGTTTTTGGCCGAAATTTTGACCCCCTCCGATCTTCTTGAAACTCTGGATTCTGACAGAGGGCCACGAGACTTCGACCAGCGCGCAAAAATGGAGACTCTAGACCCTTCCAGAGCCGAGATATTGGATGTCAAAGTTTTGACCCGAAAAAAAAACATAAGGGGTAACACTGTCGTTTTTGGCCGAAATTTTGACCCCCTCCGATCTTCTTGAAACTCTGGATTCTGACAGAGGGCCACGAGACTTCGACCAGCGCACAAAAATGGAGGCTCTAGACCCTTCCAGAGCCGAGATATCGGATGTCAAAGTTTTGACCTGAAAAAAAACATAAGGGGTAACACTGTCGTTTTTGGCCGAAATTTTGACCCCCTCCGATCTTCTTGAAACTCTGGATTCTGACAGAGGGCCACGAGACTTCGACCAGCGCGCAAAAATGGAGACTCTAGACCCTTCCAGAGCCGAGATATTGGATGTCAAAGTTTTGACCCGAAAAAAAAACATAAGGGGTAACACTGTCGTTTTTGGCCGAAATTTTGACCCCCTCCGATCTTCTTGAAACTCTGGATTCTGACAGAGGGCCACGAGACTTCGACCAGCGCGCAAAAATGGAGGCTCTAGACCCTTCCAGAGCCGAGATATCGGATGTCAAAGTTTTGACCAGAAAAAAAAACATAAGGGGTAACACTGTCGTTTTTGGCCGAAATTTTGACCCCCTCCGATCTTCTTGAAACTCTGGATTCTGACAGAAGGCCACGAGACTTCGACCAGCGCGCAAAAATGGAGGCTCTAGACCCTTCCAGAGCCGAGATATCGGATGTCAAAGTTTTGACCCGAAAAAAAAAACATAAGGGGTAACACTGTCGTTTTTGGCCGAAATTTTGACCCCCTCCGATCTTCTTGAAACTCTGGATTCTGACAGAGGGCCACGAGACTTCGACCAGCGCACAAAAATGGAGGCTCTAGACCCTTCCAGAGCCGAGATATCGGATGTCAAAGTTTTGACCTGAAAAAAAAAACATAAGGGGTAACACTGTCGTTTTTGGCCGAAATTTTGACCCCCTCCGATCTTCTTGAAACTCTGGATTCTGACAGAGGGCCACGAGACTTCGACCAGCGCGCAAAAATGGAGGCTCTAGACCCTTCCAGAGCCAAGATATCGGATGTCAAAGTTTTGACCTGAAAAAAAAAAACATAAGGGGTAACACTGTCGTTTTTGGCCAAAATTTTGACCCCCTCCGATCTTCTTGAAACTCTGGATTTTGACAGAGGGCCACGAGACTTCGACCAGCACGCAAAAATGGAGGCTCTAGACCCTTCCAGAGCCGAGATATCGGATGTCAAAGTTTTGACCTGAAAAAAAAACATAAGGGGTAACACTGTCGTTTTTGGCCGAAATTTTGACCCCCTCCGATCTTCTTGAAACTCTGGATTCTGACAGAGGGCCACGAGACATCGACCAGCGCGCAAAAATGGAGGCTATAGACCCTTCCAGAGCCGAGATATCGAAGGTCAAAATTTCAGCCAAAATAAAAAATGACAGTGTTACCCCTTATGTTTTTTTTTCCGGCCAAAATTTTGACATCCGATATCTCGGCTCTGGAAGGGTCTAGAGCCTCCATTTTTGCGCGCTGGTCGAAGTCTCGTGGCCCTCTGTCAGAATCCAGAGTTTCAAGAAGATCGGAGGGGGTCAAAATTTCGGCCAAAAACGACAGTGTTACCCCTTATGTTTTTTTTTCGGGTCAAAACTTTGACATCCAATATCTCGGCTCTGGAAGGGTCTAGAGTCTCCATTTTTGCGCGCTGGTCGAAGTCTCGTGGCCCTCTGTCAGAATCCAGAGTTTCAAGAAGATCGGAGGGGGTCAAAATTTTGGCCAAAAACGACAGTGTTACCCCTTATGTTTTTTTTCAGGTCAAAACTTTGACATCCGATATCTCGGCTCTGGAAGGGTCTAGAGCCTCCATTTTTGCGTGCTGGTCGAAGTCTCGTGGCCCTCTGTCAGAATCCAGAGTTTCAAGAAGATCGGAGGGGGTCAAAATTTCGGCCAAAAACGACAGTGTTACCCCTTATGTTTTTTTTTTCAGGTCAAAACTTTGACATCCGATATCTCGGCTCTGGAAGGGTCTAGAGCCTCCATTTTTGCGCGCTGGTCGAAGTCTCGTGGCCCTCTGTCAGAATCCAGAGTTTCAAGAAGATCGGAGGGGGTCAAAATTTCGGCCAAAAACGACAGTGTTACCCCTTATGTTTTTTTTCGGGTCAAAACTTTGACATCCAATATCTCGGCTCTGGAAGGGTCTAGAGTCTCCATTTTTGCGCGCTGGTCGAAGTCTCGTGGCCCTCTGTCAGAATCCGGAGTTTCAAGAAGATCGGAGGGGGTCAAAATTTCGGCCAAAAACGACAGTGTTACCCCTTATGTTTTTTCTTCAGGTCAAAACTTTGACATCCGATATCTCGGCTCTGGAAGGGTCTAGAACCTCCATTTTGGCACGCTGGTCGAAGTCTCGTGGCCCTCTGTCAGAATCCAGAGTTTCAAGAAGATCGGAGGGGGTCAAAATTTCGGCCAAAAACGACAGTGTTACCCCTTATGTTTTTTTTTCTGGTCAAAACTTTGACATCCGATATCTCGGCTCTGGAAGGGTCTAGAGCCTCCATTTTTGCGCGCTGGTCGAAGTCTCGTGGCCCTCTGTCAGAATCCAGAGTTTCAAGAAGATCGGAGGGGGTCAAAATTTCGGCCAAAAACAACAGTGTTACCCCTTATGTTTTTTTTCGGGTCAAAACTTTGACCTTCGATATCTCGGCTCTGGAAGGGTCTAGAGCCCCCATTTTTGCGCGCTGGTCGAAGTCTCGTGGCCCTCTGTCAGAATCCAGAGTTTCAAGAAGATCGGAGGGGGTCAAAATTTCGGCCAAAAACGACAGTGTTACCCCTTATGTTTTTTTTTCGGGTCAAAACTTTGCCATCTGATATCTCGACTCTGGAAGGGTCTAGAGCCTCCATTTTTGCGCGCTGGTCGAAGTCTCGTGGCCCTCTGTCAGAATCCAGAGTTTCAAGAAGATCGGAGGGGGTCAAAATTTCGGCCAAAAACAACAGTGTTACCCCTTATGTTTTTTTTTTCGGGTCAAAACTTTGACGTCCGATAACTTGGCTCTGGAAGGGTCTAGAGCCTCCATTTTTGCGCGCTGGTCGAAGTCTCGTGGCCCTCTGTCAGAATCCAGAGTTTCAAGAAGATCGGAGGGGGTCAAAATTTCGGCCAAAAACAACAGTGTTACCCCTTATGTTTTTTTTTCAGGTCAAAACTTTGACATCCGATATCTCGGCTCTGGAAGGGTCTAGAGCCTCCATTTTTGCGCGCTGGTCGAAGTCTCGTGGCCCTCTGTCAGAATCCAGAGTTTCAAGAAGATCCGAGGGGGTCAAAATTTCGGCCAAAAACGACAGTGTTACCCCTTATGTTTTTTTTTGGGTCAAAACTTTGACCTTCGATATCTCGGCTCTGGAAGGGTCTAGAGCCTCCATTTTTGCGCGCTGGTCGAAGTCTCGTGGCCCTCTGTCAGAATCCAGAGTTTCAAAAAGATCGGAGGGGGTCAAAATTTCGGCCAAAAAAAAAAAACATAAGGGGTAACACTGTCATTTTTTTTTTGGCCGAAATTTTGACCCCCTCCGATCTTCTTGAAACTCTGGATTCTGACAGAGGGCCACGAGACATCGACCAGCGCGCAAAAATGGAGGCTCTAGACCCTTCCAGAGCCGAGATATCGGATGTCAAAGTTTTGACCAGAAAAAAAAAAACATAAGGGGTAACACTGTCGTTTCTGGCCGAAATTTTGACCCCCTCCGATCTTCTTGAAACTCTGGATTCTGACAGAGGGCCACGAGACTTCGACCAGCGCGCAAAAATGGAGGCTCTAGACCCTTCCAGAGCCGAGATATCGGATGTGAAAGTTTTGACCAGAAAAAAAAACATAAGGGGTAACACTGTCGTTTTTGGCCGAAATTTTGACCCCCTCCGATCTTCTTGAAACTCTGGATTCTGACAGAGGGCCACGAGACTTCGACCAGCGCGCAAAAATGGAGGCTCTAGACCCTTCCAGAGCCGAGATATCGGATGTCAAAGTTTTGACCTGAAAAAAAAAACATAAGGGGTAACACTGTCGTTTTTGGCCGAAATTTTGACCCCCTCCGATCTTCTTGAAACTCTGGATTCTGACAGAGGGCCACGAGACTTCGACCAGCGCACAAAAATGGAGGCTCTAGACCCTTCCAGAGCCGAGATATCGGATGTCAAAGTTTTGACCCGAAAAAAAAACATAAGGGGTAACACTGTCGTTTTTGGCCGAAATTTTGACCCCCTCCGATCTTCTTGAAACTCTGGATTCTGACAGAGGGCCACGAGACTTCGACCAGCGCGCAAAAATGGAGGCTCTAGACCCTTCCAGAGCCGAGATATCGGATGTCAAGGTTTTGACCTGAAAAAAAAACATAAGGGGTAACACTGTCGTTTTTGGCCGAAATTTTGACCCCCTCCGATTTTCTTGAAACTCTGGATTCTGACAGAGGGCCACGAGACTTCGACCAGCGCGCAAAAATGGAGGCTCTAGACCCTTCCAGAGCCGAGATATCGGATGTCAAAGTTTTGACCTGAAAAAAAACATAAGGGGTAACACTGTCGTTTTTGGCCGAAATTTTGACCCCCTCCGATCTTCTTGAAACTCTGGATTCTGACAGAGGGCCACGAGACTTCGACCAGCGCGCAAAAATGGAGGCTCTAGACCCTTCCAGAGCCGAGATATCGGATGTTAAAGTTTTGACCTGAAAAAAAAACATAAGGGGTAACACTGTCGTTTTTGGCCGAAATTTTGACCCCCTCCGATCTTCTTGAAACTCTGGATTCTGACAGAGGGCCACGAGACTTCGACCAGCGCGCAAAAATGGAGACTCTAGACCCTTCCAGAGCCGAGATATTGGATGTCAAAGTTTTGACCCGAAAAAAAAACATAAGGGGTAACACTGTCGTTTTTGGCCGAAATTTTGACCCCCTCCGATCTTCTTGAAACTCTGGATTCTGACAGAGGGCCACGAGACTTCGACCAGCGCACAAAAATGGAGGCTGTAGACCCTTCCAGAGCCGAGATATCGGATGTCAAAGTTTTGACCTGAAAAAAAAACATAAGGGGTAACACTGTCGTTTTTGGCCGAAATTTTGACCCCCTCCGATCTTCTTGAAACTCTGGATTCTGACAGAGGGCCACGAGACTTCGACCAGCGCGCAAAAATGGAGGCTCTAGACCCTTCCAGAGCCGAGATATCGGATGTCAAAGTTTTGACCTGAAAAAAAAACATAAGGGGTAACACTGTCGTTTTTGGCCGAAATTTTGACCCCCTCCGATCTTCTTGAAACTCTGGATTTTGACAGAGGGCCACGAGACTTCGACCAGCACGCAAAAATGGAGGCTCTAGACCCTTCCAGAGCCGAGATATCGGATGTCAAAGTTTTGACCTGAAAAAAAACATAAGGGGTAACACTGTCGTTTTTGGCCGAAATTTTGACCCCCTCCGATCTTCTTGAAACTCTGGATTCTGACAGAGGGCCACGAGACATCGACCAGCGCGCAAAAATGGAGGCTATAGACCCTTCCAGAGCCGAGATATCGAAGGTCAAAATTTCAGCCAAAATAAAAAATGACAGTGTTACCCCTTATGTTTTTTTTTCCGGCCAAAATTTTGACATCCGAAATCTCGGCTCTGGAAGGGTCTAGAGCCTCCATTTTTGCGCGCTGGTCGAAGTCTCGTGGCCCTCTGTCAGAATCCAGAGTTTCAAGAAGATCGGAGGGGGTCAAAATTTCGGCCAAAAACGACAGTGTTACCCCTTATGTTTTTTTTTCGGGTCAAAACTTTGACCTTCGATATCTCGGCTCTGGAAGGGTCTAGAGCCCCCATTTTTGCGCGCTGGTCGAAGTCTCGTGGCCCTCTGTCAGAATCCAGAGTTTCAAGAAGATCGGAGGGGGTCAAAATTTCGGCCAAAAACGACAGTGTTACCCCTTATGTTTTTTTTCGGGTCAAAACTTTGACATCCGATATCTCGACTCTGGAAGGGTCTAGAGCCTCCATTTTTGCGCGCTGGTCGAAGTCTCGTGGCCCTCTGTCAGAATCCAGAGTTTCAAGAAGATCGGAGGGGGTCAAAATTTCGGCCAAAAACAACAGTGTTACCCCTTATGTTTTTTTTTCGGGTCAAAACTTTGACGTCCGATATCTCGGCTCTGGAAGGGTCTAGAGCCTCCATTTTTGCGCGCTGGTCGAAGTCTCGTGGCCCTCTGTCAGAATCCAGAGTTTCAAGAAAATCGGAGCGGGTCAAAATTTCGGCCAAAAAAAATGACAGTGTTACCCCTTATGTTTTTTTTTCAGGTCCAAATTTTGACCTTCGATATCTCGGCTCTGGAAGGGTCTAGAGCCTCCATTTTTGCGCGCTGGTCGAAGTCTCGTGGCCCTCTGTCAGAATCCAGAGTTTCAAAAAGATCGGAGGGGGTCAAAATTTCGGCCAAAAAAAAAACATAAGGGGTAACACTGTCATTTTTTTTTTTGGCCGAAATTTTGACCCCCTCCGATCTTCTTGAAACTCTGGATTCTGACAGAGGGCCACGAGACATCGACCAGCGCGCAAAAATGGAGGCTCTAGACCCTTCCAGAGCCGAGATATCGGATGTCAAAGTTTTGACCAGAAAAAAAAACATAAGGGGTAACACTGTCGTTTTTGGCCGAAATTTTGACCCCCTCCGATCTTCTTGAAACTCTGGATTCTGACAGAGGGCCACGAAACTTCGACCAGCGCGCAAAAATGGAGGCTCTAGACCCTTCCAGAGCCGAGATATCGGATGTCAAAGTTTTGACCAGAAAAAAAAACATAAGGGGTAACACTGTCGTTTTTGGCCGAAATTTTGACCCCCTCCGATCTTCTTGAAACTCTGGATTCTGACAGAGGGCCACGAGACTTCGACCAGTGCGCAAAAATGGAGGCTCTAGACCCTTCCAGAGCCGAGATATCGGATGTCAAAGTTTTGACCTGAAAAAAAAAACATAAGGGGTAACACTGTCGTTTTTGGCCGAAATTTTGACCCCCTCCGATCTTCTTGAAACTCTGGATTCTGACAGAGGGCCACGAGACTTCGACCAGCGCACAAAAATGGAGGCTCTAGACCCTTCCAGAGCCGAGATATCGGATGTCAAAGTTTTGACCCGAAAAAAAAAACATAAGGGGTAACACTGTCGTTTTTGGCCGAAATTTTGACCCCCTCCGATCTTCTTGAAACTCTGGATTCTGACAGAGGGCCACGAGACTTCGACCAGCGCGCAAAAATGGAGGCTCTAGACCCTTCCAGAGCCGAGATATCGGATGTCAAAGTTTTTACCTGAAAAAAAAACATAAGGGGTAACACTGTCGTTTTTGGCTGAAATTTTGACCCCCTCCGATCTTCTTGAAACTCTGGATTCTGACAGAGGGCCACGAGACTTCGACCAGAGCGCAAAAATGGAGGCTCTAGACCCTTCCAGAGCCGAGATATCGGATGTCAAAGTTTTGACCTGAAAAAAAACATAAGGGGTAACACTGTCGTTTTTGGCCGAAATTTTGACCCCCTCCGATCTTCTTGAAACTCTGGATTCTGACAGAGGGCCACGAGACTTCGACCAGCGCGCAAAAATGGAGGCTCTAGACCCTTCCAGAGCCGAGATATCGGATGTCAAAGTTTTGACCTGAAAAAAAAACATAAGGGGTAACACTGTCGTTTTTGGCCGAAATTTTGACCCCCTCCGATCTTCTTGAAACTCTGGATTCTGACAGAGGGCCACGAGACTTCGACCAGCGCGCAAAAACGGAGACTCTAGACCCTTCCAGAGCCGAGATATTGGATGTCAAAGTTTTGACCCGAAAAAAAAACATAAGGGGTAACACTGTCGTTTTTGGCCGAAATTTTGACCCCCTCCAATCTTCTTGAAACTCTGGATTCTGACAGAGGGCCACGAGACTTCGACCAGCGCGCAAAAATGGAGGCTCTAGACCCTTCCAGAGCCGAGATATCGGATGTCAAAGTTTTGACCAGAAAAAAAAACATAAGGGGTAACACTGTCGTTTTTGGCCGAAATTTTGACCCCCTCCGATCTTCTTGAAACTCTGGATTCTGACAGAGGGCCACGAGACTTCGACCAGCGCGCAAAAATGGAGGCTCTAGACCCTTCCAGAGCCGAGATATCGGATGTCAAAGTTTTGACCCGAAAAAAAAAACATAAGGGGTAACACTGTCGTTTTTGGCCGAAATTTTGACCCCCTCCGATCTTCTTGAAACTCTGGATTCTGACAGAGGGCCACGAGACTTCGACCAGCGCACAAAAATGGAGGCTCTAGACCCTTCCAGAGCCGAGATATCGGATGTCAAAGTTTTGACCTGAAAAAAAAAAAACATAAGGGGTAACACTGTCGTTTTTGGCCGAAATTTTGACCCCCTCCGATCTTCTTGAAACTCTGGATTCTGACAGAGGGCCACGAGACTTCGAGAAGCGCGCAAAAATGGAGGCTCTAGACCCTTCCAGAGCCAAGATATCGGATGTCAAAGTTTTGACCTGAAAAAAAAAACATAAGGGGTAACACTGTCGTTTTTGGCCGAAATTTTGACCCCCTCCGATCTTCTTGAAACTCTGGATTTTGACAGAGGGCCACGAGACTTCGACCAGCACGCAAAAATGGAGGCTCTAGACCCTTCCAGAGCCGAGATATCGAAGGTCAAAATTTCAGCCAAAATAAAAAATGACAGTGTTACCCCTTATGTTTTTTTTTCCGGCCAAAATTTTGACATCCGATATCTCGGCTCTGGAAGGGTCTAGAGCCTCCATTTTTGCGCGCTGGTCGAAGTCTCGTGGCCCTCTGTCAGAATCCAGAGTTTCAAGAAGATCGGAGGGGGTCAAAATTTCGGCCAAAAACGACAGTGTTACCCCTTATGTTTTTTTTTCGGGTCAAAACTTTGACCTTCGATATCTCGGCTCTGGAAGGGTCTAGAGCCCCCATTTTTGCGCGCTGGTCGAAGTCTCGTGGCCCTCTGTCAGAATCCAGAGTTTCAAGAAGATCGGAGGGGGTCAAAATTTCGGCCAAAAACGACAGTGTTACCCCTTATGTTTTTTTTCGGGTCAAAACTTTGACATCCGATATCTCGACTCTGGAAGGGTCTAGAGCCTCCATTTTTGCGCGCTGGTCGAAGTCTCGTGGCCCTCTGTCAGAATCCAGAGTTTCAAGAAGATCGGAGGGGGTCAAAATTTCGGCCAAAAACAACAGTGTTACCCCTTATGTTTTTTTTTCGGGTCAAAACTTTGACGTCCGATATCTCGGCTCTGGAAGGGTCTAGAGCCTCCATTTTTGCGCGCTGGTCGAAGTCTCGTGGCCCTCTGTCAGAATCCAGAGTTTCAAGAAAATCGGAGCGGGTCAAAATTTCGGCCAAAAAAATGACAGTGTTACCCCTTATGTTTTTTTTTCAGGTCCAAATTTTGACCTTCGATATCTCGGCTCTGGAAGGGTCTAGAGCCTCCATTTTTGCGCGCTGGTCGAAGTCTCGTGGCCCTCTGTCAGAATCCAGAGTTTCAAAAAGATCAGAGGGGGTCAAAATTTCGGCCAAAAAAAAAAAAACATAAGGGGTAACACTGTCATTTTTTTTTTTGGCCGAAATTTTGACCCCCTCCGATCTTCTTGAAACTCTGGATTCTGACAGAGGGCCACGAGACATCGACCAGCGCGCAAAAATGGAGGCTATAGACCCTTCCAGAGCCGAGATATCGGATGTCAAAGTTTTGACCAGAAAAAAAAAACATAAGGGGTAACACTGTCGTTTTTGGCCGAAATTTTGACCCCCTCCGATCTTCTTGAAACTCTGGATTCTGACAGAGGGCCACGAAACTTCGACCAGCGCGCAAAAATGGAGGCTCTAGACCCTTCCAGAGCCGAGATATCGGATGTCAAAGTTTTGACCAGAAAAAAAAACATAAGGGGTAACACTGTCGTTTTTGGCCGAAATTTTGACCCCCTCCGATCTTCTTGAAACTCTGGATTCTGACAGAGGGCCAAGTGACTTCGACCAGCGCGCAAAAATGGAGGCTCTAGACCCTTCCAGAGCCGAGATATCGGATGTCAAAGTTTTGACCTGAAAAAAAAAACATAAGGGGTAACACTGTCGTTTTTGGCCGAAATTTTGACCCCCTCCGATCTTCTTGAAACTCTGGATTCTGACAGAGGGCCACGAGAGTTCGACCAGCGCACAAAAATGGAGGCTCTAGACCCTTCCAGAGCCGAGATATCGGATGTCAAAGTTTTGACCCGAAAAAAAAACATAAGGGGTAACACTGTCGTTTTTGGCCGAAATTTTGACCCCCTCCGATCTTCTTGAAACTCTGGATTCTGACAGAGGGCCACGAGACTTCGACCAGCGCGCAAAAATGGAGGCTCTAGACCCTTCCAGAGCCGAGATATCGGATGTCAAAGTTTTTACCTGAAAAAAAACATAAGGGGTAACACTGTCGTTTTTGGCTGAAATTTTGACCCCCTCCGATCTTCTTGAAACTCTGGATTCTGACAGAGGGCCACGAGACTTCGACCAGCGCGCAAAAATGGAGGCTCTAGACCCTTCCAGAGCCGAGATATCGGATGTCAAGGTTTTGACCTGAAAAAAAAAACATAAGGGGTAACACTGTCGTTTTTGGCCGAAATTTTGACCCCCTCCGATTTTCTTGAAACTCTGGATTCTGACAGAGGGCCACGAGACTTCGACCAGCGCGCAAAAATGGAGGCTCTAGACCCTTCCAGAGCCGAGATATCGGCTGTCAAAGTTTTGACCTGAAAAAAAACATAAGGGGTAACACTGTCGTTTTTGGCCGAAATTTTGACCCCCTCCGATCTTCTTGAAACTCTGGATTCTGATAGAGGGCCACGAGACTTCGACCAGCGCGCAAAAATGGAGGCTCTAGACCCTTCCAGAGCCGAGATATCGGATGTCAAAGTTTTGACCTGAAAAAAAAAAAACATAAGGGGTAACACTGTCGTTTTTGGCCGAAATTTTGACCCCCTCCGATCTTCTTGAAACTCTGGATTCTGACAGAGGGCCACGAGACATCGACCAGCGCGCAAAAATGGAGGCTCTAGACCCTTCCAGAGCCGAGATATCGGATGTCAAAGTTTTGACCAGAAAAAAAAAACATAAGGGGTAACACTGTCGTTTTTGGCCGAAATTGTGACCCCCTCCGATCTTCTTGAAACTCTGGATTCTGACAGAGGGCCACGAAACTTCGACCAGCGCGCAAAAATGGAGGCTCTAGACCCTTCCAGAGCCGAGATATCGGATGTCAAAGTTTTGACCAGAAAAAAAAACATAAGGGGTAACACTGTCGTTTTTGGCCGAAATTTTGACCCCCTCCGATCTTCTTGAAACTCTGGATTCTGACAGAGGGCCACGAGACTTCGACCAGCGCGCAAAAATGGAGGCTCTAGACCCTTCCAGAGCCGAGATATCGGATGTCAAAGTTTTGACCTGAAAAAAAAAACATAAGGGGTAACACTGTCGTTTTTGGCCGAAATTTTGACCCCCTCCGATCTTCTTGAAACTCTGGATTCTGACAGAGGGCCACGAGACTTCGACCAGCGCACAAAAATGGAGGCTCTAGACCCTTCCAGAGCCGAGATATCGGATGTCAAAGTTTTGACCCGAAAAAAAAACATAAGGGGTAACACTGTCGTTTTTGGCCGAAATTTTGACCCCCTCCGATCTTCTTGAAACTCTGGATTCTGACAGAGGGCCACGAGACTTCGACCAGCGCGCAAAAATGGAGGCTCTAGACCCTTCCAGAGCCGAGATATCGGATGTCAAAGTTTTTACCTGAAAAAAAACATAAGGGGTAACACTGTCGTTTTTGGCTGAAATTTTGACCCCCTCCGATCTTCTTGAAACTCTGGATTCTGACAGAGGGCCACGAGACTTCGACCAGCGCGCAAAAATGGAGGCTCTAGACCCTTCCAGAGCCGAGATATCGGATGTCAAGGTTTTGACCTGAAAAAAAAAACATAAGGGGTAACACTGTCGTTTTTGGCCGAAATTTTGACCCCCTCCGATTTTCTTGAAACTCTGGATTCTGACAGAGGGCCACGAGACTTCGACCAGCGCGCAAAAATGGAGGCTCTAGACCCTTCCAGAGCCGAGATATCGGCTGTCAAAGTTTTGACCTGAAAAAAAACATAAGGGGTAACACTGTCGTTTTTGGCCGAAATTTTGACCCCCTCCGATCTTCTTGAAACTCTGGATTCTGACAGAGGGCCACGAGACTTCGACCAGCGCGCAAAAATGGAGGCTCTAGACCCTTCCAGAGCCGAGATATCGGATGTCAAAGTTTTGACCTGAAAAAAAAACATAAGGGGTAACACTGTCGTTTTTGGCCGAAATTTTGACCCCCTCCGATCTTCTTGAAACTCTGGATTCTGACAGAGGGCCACGAGACTTCGACCAGCGCGCAAAAATGGAGACTCTAGACCCTTCCAGAGCCGAGATATTGGATGTCAAAGTTTTGACCCGAAAAAAAAACATAAGGGGTAACACTGTCGTTTTTGGCCAAAATTTTGACCCCCTCCGATCTTCTTGAAACTCTGGATTCTGACAGAGGGCCACGAGACTTCGACCAGCGGGCAAAAATGGAGGCTCTAGACCCTTCCAGAGCCGAGATATCGGATGTCAAAGTTTTGACCAGAAAAAAAAACATAAGGGGTAACACTGTCGTTTTTGGCCGAAATTTTGACCCCCTCCGATCTTCTTGAAACTCTGGATTCTGACAGAGGGCCACGAGACTTCGACCAGCGCGCAAAAATGGAGGCTCTAGACCCTTCCAGAGCCGAGATATCGGATGTCAAAGTTTTGACCCGAAAAAAAAAACATAAGGGGTAACACTGTCGTTTTTGGCCGAAATTTTGACCCCCTCCGATCTTCTTGAAACTCTGGATTCTGACAGAGGGCCACGAGACTTCGACCAGCGCACAAAAATGGAGGCTCTAGACCCTTCCAGAGCCGAGATATCGGATGTCAAAGTTTTGACCTGAAAAAAAAACATAAGGGGTAACACTGTCGTTTTTGGCCGAAATTTTGACCCCCTCCGATCTTCTTGAAACTCTGGATTCTGACAGAGGGCCACGAGACTTCAAACAGCGCGCAAAAATGGAGGCTCTAGACCCTTCCAGAGCCAAGATATCGGATGTCAAAGTTTTGACCTGAAAAAAAAAACATAAGGGGTAACACTGTCGTTTTTGGCCGAAATTTTGACCCCCTCCGATCTTCTTGAAACTCTGGATTTTGACAGAGGGCCACGAGACTTCGACCAGCACGCAAAAATGGAGGCTCTAGACCCTTCCAGAGCCGAGATATCGGATGTCAAAGTTTTGACCTGAAAAAAAAAACATAAGGGGTAACACTGTCGTTTTTGGCCGAAATTTTGACCCCCTCCGATCTTCTTGAAACTCTGGATTCTG
Source organism: Cyprinella venusta (assembly GCA_038021265.1). NCBI lineage: Eukaryota > Metazoa > Chordata > Actinopteri > Cypriniformes > Leuciscidae > Cyprinella > Cyprinella venusta. The sequence continues at coordinate 25,323,906 of CM075876.1, forward strand.
ACAGAGGGCCACGAGACATCGACCAGCGCGCAAAAATGGAGGCTATAGACCCTTCCAGAGCCGAGATATCGGATGTCAAAGTTTTGACCCGAAAAAAAAAACATAAGGGGTAACACTGTCGTTTTTGGCCGAAATTTTGACCCGCTCCGATCTTCTTGAAACTCTGGATTCTGACAGAGGGCCACGAGACTTCGACCAGCGCACAAAAATGGAGGCTCTAGACCCTTCCAGAGCCGAGATATCGGATGTCAAAGTTTTGACCTGAAAAAAAACATAAGGGGTAACACTGTCGTTTTTGGCCGAAATTTTGACCCCCTCCGATCTTCTTGAAACTCTGGATTCTGACAGAGGGCCACGAGACTTCGACCAGCGCGCAAAAATGGAGGCTCTAGACCCTTCCAGAGCCTAGATATCGGATGTCAAAGTTTTGACCTGAAAAAAAAAAACATAAGGGGTAACACTGTCGTTTTTGGCCGAAATTTTGACCCCCTCCGATCTTCTTGAAACTCTGGATTTTGACAGAGGGCCACGAAACTTTGACCAGCACGCAAAAATGGAGGCTCTAGACCCTTCCAGAGCCGAGATATCGGATGTCAAAGTTTTGACCTGAAAAAAAAACATAAGGGGTAACACTGTCATTTTTGGCCGAAATTTTGACCCCCTCCGATCTTCTTGAAACTCTGGATTCTGACAGAGGGCCACGAGACATCGACCAGCGCGCAAAAATGGAGGCTATAGACCCTTCCAGAGCCGAGATATCGAAGGTCAAAATTTCAGCCAAAATAAAAAATGACTATGTTACTCCTTATGTTTTTTTTTTCCGGCCAAAATTTTGACATCCGATATCTCGGCTCTGGAAGGGTCTAGAGCCTCCATTTTTGCGCACTGGTCGAAGTCTCGTGGCCCTCTGTCAGAATCCAGAGTTTCAAGAAGATCGGAGGGGGTCAAAATTTCCGCCAAAAAAAAAAACGACAGTGTTACCCCTTATGTTTTTTTTCTGGTCCAAATTTTGACCTTCGATATCTCGGCTATGGAAGGGTCTAGAGCCTCCATTTTTGCGCGCTGGTCGAAGTCTCGTGGCCCTCTATCAGAATCCAGAGTTTTGAGAAGATTGGGGAAACTTAATTTTTCGCCCCCCCCCCCAAAAAAAAAAACGTAAGGGGTAACACTGTCGTTTTTTTTTCTGGTCGAAATTTTGAGTTTCCATATCTCAGCTCTGGAAGGGTCTTGAGCCTCCATTTTTGCACTCAGGTCTAAGTCTTTTTTTTGTGATGTTGTTTGGAATGATGCAATTCATTTTATCATAACTATATGTAAACTGCTTGTAAAGACTTTATGGAACAGTCTTTTATGTAAAACAGTTTTCTATATGAAACGATATGTAAACTGCTTCTAAAGACTTTATAGAACAGTCTTTTATGTAAAACAGCTTTTATATGAAACCATATGTAAAAGACTTTATAGATAGTCTTCTGTTATACAGTTTTTATATGTAAACTGTTTATAATAAATACACAGAAACATATTGTAACAAATGTTTATTGGTTTTATAAGAAAGACACAGAAACATATTGTAACAAGAATGCTTTATTAATGGAATGTAACCAGTATTATGCATGTAAGTAGTAAAAGAGAAGATCGGAGGGGGTCAACATTTCGGCCAAAAAAAAAAAAATGACAGTGTTACCCCTTATGTTTTTTTTTTCGGGTCCAAATTTTGACCTTCGATATCTCGGCTCTGGAAGGGTCTAGAGCCTCCATTTTTCAGGCTCTAGAGGCTCTAGACTCTTCCAGAGCCGAGATATCGGATGTCAAAGTTTTGACCTTAAAAAAAAACATAAGGGGTAACACTGTCGTTTTTGGCCGAAATTTTGACCCCCTCCGATCTTCTTGAAACTCTGGATTCTGACAGAGGGCCACGAGACTTCGACCAGCGCGCAAAAATGGAGGCTCTAGACCCTTCCAGAGCAGAGATATCGGATGTCAAAGTTTTGACCAGAAAAAAAAACATAAGGGGTAACACTGTCGTTTTTGGCCGAAATTTTGACCCCCTCCGATCTTCTTGAAACTCTGGATTCTGACAGAGGGCCACGAGACTTCGACCAGCGCGCAAAAATGGAGGCTCTAGACCCTTCCAGAGCCGAGATATCGGATGTCAAAGTTTTGACCCGAAAAAAAAAACATAAGGGGTAACACTGTCATTTTTTTTTTGGCCGAAATTTTGACCCCCTCCGATCTTCTTGAAACTCTGGATTCTGACAGAGGGCCACGAGACTTCGACCAGTGCACAAAAATGGAGGCTCTAGACCCTTCCAGAGCCGAGATATCGGATGTCAAAGTTTTGACCTGAAAAAAAAACATAAGGGGTAACACTGTCGTTTTTGGCCGAAATTTTGACCCCCTCCGATCTTCTTGAAACTCTGGATTCTGACAGAGGGCCACGAGACTTCGACCAGCGCGCAAAAATGGAGGCTCTAGACCCTTCCAAAGCCGAGATATCGGATGTCAAAGTTTTGACCTGAAAAAAAACATAAGGGGTAACACTGTCGTTTTTGGCCGAAATTTTGACCCCCTCCGATCTTCTTGAAACTCTGGATTCTGACAGAGGGCCACGAGACTTCGACCAGCGCGCAAAAATGGAGGCTCTAGACCATTCCAGATCCGAGATATCGGATGTCAAAGTTTTGACCTGAAAAAAAAACATAAGGGGTAACACTGTCGTTTTTGGCCGAAATTTTGACCCCCTCCGATCTTCTTGAAACTCTGGATTCTGACAGAGGGCCACGAGACTTCTACCAGCGCGCAAAAATGGAGGCTCTAGACCCTTCCAGAGCCGAGATATCGGATGTCAAAGTTTTGACCTGAAAAAAAAAACATAAGGGGTAACACTGTCGTTTTTGGCCGAAATTTTGACCCCCTCCGATCTTCTTGAAACTCTGGATTCTGACAGAGGGCCACGAGACTTCGACCAGCGCGCAAAAATGGAGACTCTAGACCCTTCCAGAGCCGAGATATTGGATGTCAAAGTTTTGACCCGAAAAAAAAACATAAGGGGTAACACTGTCGTTTTTGGCCGAAATTTTGACCCCCTCCGATCTTCTTGAAACTCTGGATTCTGACAGAGGGCCACGAGACTTCGACCAGCGCGCAAAAATGGAGGCTCTAGACCCTTCCAGAGCCGAGATATCGGATGTCAAAGTTTTGACCAGAAAAAAAAACATAAGGGGTAACACTGTCGTTTTTGGCCGAAATTTTGACCCCCTCCGATCTTCTTGAAACTCTGGATTCTGACAGAGGGCCACGAGACTTCGACCAGCGCGCAAAAATGGAGGCTCTAGACCCTTCCAGAGCCGAGATATCGGATGTCAAAGTTTTGACCCGAAAAAAAAAACATAAGGGGTAACACTGTCGTTTTTGGCCGAAATTTTGACCCCCTCCGATCTTCTTGAAACTCTGGATTCTGACAGAGGGCCACGAGACTTCGACCAGCGCACAAAAATGGAGGCTCTAGACCCTTCCAGAGCCGAGATATCGGATGTCAAAGTTTTGACCTGAAAAAAAACATAAGGGGTAACACTGTCGTTTTTGGCCGAAATTTTGACCCCCTCCGATCTTCTTGAAACTCTGGATTCTGACAGAGGGCCACGAGACTTCGACCAGCGCGCAAAAATGGAGGCTCTAGACCCTTCCAGAGCCTAGATATCGGATGTCAAGGTTTTGACCTGAAAAAAAAACATAAGGGGTAACACTGTCGTTTTTGGCCGAAATTTTGACCCCCTCCGATTTTCTTGAAACTCTGAATTCTGACAGAGGGCCACGAGACTTCGACCAGCGCGCAAAAATGGAGGCTCTAGACCCTTCCAGAGCCGAGATATTGGATGTCAAAGTTTTGACCTGAAAAAAAAACATAAGGGGTAACACTGTCGTTTTTGGCCGAAATTTTGACCCCCTCCGATCTTCTTGAAACTCTGGATTCTGACAGAGGGCCACGAGACTTCGACCAGCGCGCAAAAATGGAGACTCTAGACCCTTCCAGAGCCGAGATATTGGATGTCAAAGTTTTGACCCGAAAAAAAAACATAAGGGGTAACACTGTCGTTTTTGGCCGAAATTTTGACCCCCTCCGATCTTCTTGAAACTCTGGATTCTGACAGAGGGCCACGAGACTTCGACCAGCGCGCAAAAATGGAGGCTCTAGACCCTTCCAGAGCCGAGATATCGGATGTCAAGGTTTTGACCTGAAAAAAAAACATAAGGGGTAACACTGTCGTTTTTGGCCGAAATTTTGACCCCCTCCGATTTTCTTGAAACTCTGGATTCTGACAGAGGGCCACGAGACTTCGACCAGCGCGCAAAAATGGAGGCTCTAGACCCTTCCAGAGCCGAGATATTGGATGTCAAAGTTTTGACCTGAAAAAAAAAACATAAGGGGTAACACTGTCGTTTTTGGCCGAAATTTTGACCCCCTCCGATCTTCTTGAAACTCTGGATTCTGACAGAGGGCCACGAGACTTCGACCAGCGCGCAAAAATGGAAGCTCTAGACCCTTCCAGAGCCGAGATATCGGATGTCAAAGTTTTGACCTGAAAAAAAAAACATAAGGGGTAACACTGTCGTTTTTGGCCGAAATTTTGACCCCCTCCGATCTTCTTGAAACTCTGGATTCTGACAGAGGGCCACGAGACTTCGACCAGCGCGCAAAAATGGAGACTCTAGACCCTTCCAGAGCCGAGATATTGGATGTCAAAGTTTTGACCCGAAAAAAAAACATAAGGGGTAACACTGTCGTTTTTGGCCGAAATTTTGACCCCCTGCGATCTTCTTGAAACTCTGGATTCTGACAGAGGGCCACGAGACTTCGACCAGCGCGCAAAAATGGAGGCTCTAGACCCTTCCAGAGCCGAGATATCGGATGTCAAAGTTTTGACCAGAAAAAAAAAACATAAGGGGTAACACTGTCGTTTTTGGCCGAAATTTTGACCCCCTCCGATCTTCTTGAAACTCTGGATTCTGACAGAGGGCCACGAGACTTCGACCAGCGCGCAAAAATGGAGGCTCTAGACCCTTCCAGAGCCGAGATATCGGATGTCAAAGTTTTGACCCGAAAAAAAAACATAAGGGGTAACACTGTCGTTTTTGGCCGAAATTTTGACCCCCTCCGATCTTCTTGAAACTCTGGATTCTGACAGAGGGCCACGAGACTTCGACCAGCGCACAAAAATGGAGGCTCTAGACCCTTCCAGAGCCGAGATATCGGATGTCAAAGTTTTGACCTGAAAAAAAAACATAAGGGGTAACACTGTCGTTTTTGGCCGAAATTTTGACCCCCTCCGATCTTCTTGAAACTCTGGATTCTGACAGAGGGCCACGAGACTTCGACCAGCGCGCAAAAATGGAGGCTCTAGACCCTTCCAGAGCCGAGATATCGGATGTCAAAGTTTTGACCTGAAAAAAAAACATAAGGGGTAACACTGTCGTTTTTGGCCGAAATTTTGACCCCCTCCGATCTTCTTGAAACTCTGGATTCTGACAGAGGGCCACGAGACTTCGACCAGCGCGCAAAAATGGAGGCTCTAGACCCTTCCAGAGCCTAGATATCGGATGTCAAAGTTTTGACCTGAAAAAAAAAACATAAGGGGTAACACTGTCGTTTTTGGCCGAAATTTTGACCCCCTCCGATCTTCTTGAAACTCTGGATTTTGACAGAGGGCCACGAAACTTCGACCAGCACGCAAAAATGGAGGCTCTAGACCCTTCCAGAGCCGAGATATCGGATGTCAAAGTTTTGACCTGAAAAAAAAAACATAAGGGGTAACACTGTCATTTTTGGCCGAAATTTTGACCCCCTCCGATCTTCTTGAAACTCTGGATTCTGACAGAGGGCCACGAGACATCGACCAGCGCGCAAAAATGGAGGCTCTAGACCCTTCCAGAGCCGAGATATCGGATGTCAAAGTTTTGACCTGAAAAAAAAAACATAAGGGGTAACACTGTCGTTTTTGGCCGAAATTTTGACCCCCTCCGATCTTCTTGAAACTCTGGATTCTGACAGAGGGCCACGAGACTTCGACCAGCGCGCAAAAATGGAAGCTCTAGACCCTTCCAGAGCCGAGATATCGGATGTCAAAGTTTTGACCTGAAAAAAAAAACATAAGGGGTAACACTGTCGTTTTTGGCCGAAATTTTGACCCCCTCCGATCTTCTTGAAACTCTGGATTCTGACAGAGGGCCAGGAGACTTCGACCAGCGCGCAAAAATGGAGACTCTAGACCCTTCCAGAGCCGAGATATTGGATGTCAAAGTTTTGACCCGAAAAAAAAACATAAGGGGTAACACTGTCGTTTTTGGCCGAAATTTTGACCCCCTGCGATCTTCTTGAAACTCTGGATTCTGACAGAGGGCCACGAGACTTCGACCAGCGCGCAAAAATGGAGGCTCTAGACCCTTCCAGAGCCGAGATATCGGATGTCAAAGTTTTGACCAGAAAAAAAAACATAAGGGGTAACACTGTCGTTTTTGGCCGAAATTTTGACCCCCTCCGATCTTCTTGAAACTCTGGATTCTGACAGAGGGCCACGAGACTTCGACCAGCGCGCAAAAATGGAGGCTCTAGACCCTTCCAGAGCCGAGATATCGGATGTCAAAGTTTTGACCCGAAAAAAAAAACATAAGGGGTAACACTGTCGTTTTTGGCCGAAATTTTGACCCCCTCCGATCTTCTTGAAACTCTGGATTCTGACAGAGGGCCACGAGACTTCGACCAGCGCACAAAAATGGAGGCTCTAGACCCTTCCAGAGCCGAGATATCGGATGTCAAAGTTTTGACCTGAAAAAAAAACATAAGGGGTAACACTTTCGTTTTTGGCCGAAATTTTGACCCCCTCCGATCTTCTTGAAACTCTGGATTCTGACAGAGGGCCACGAGACTTCGACCAGCGCGCAAAAATGGAGACTCTAGACCCTTCCAGAGCCGAGATATTGGATGTCAAAGTTTTGACCTGAAAAAAAAACATAAGGGGTAACACTGTCGTTTTTGGCCGAAATTTTGACCCCCTGCGATCTTCTTGAAACTCTGGATTCTGACAGAGGGCCACGAGACTTCGACCAGCGCGCAAAAATGGAGGCTCTAGACCCTTCCAGAGCCGAGATATCGGATGTCAAAGTTTTGACCAGAAAAAAAAAACATAAGGGGTAACACTGTCGTTTTTGGCCGAAATTTTGACCCCCTCCGATCTTCTTGAAACTCTGGATTCTGACAGAGGGCCACGAGACTTCGACCAGCGCGCAAAAATGGAGGCTCTAGACCCTTCCAGAGCCGAGATATCGGATGTCAAAGTTTTGACCCGAAAAAAAAACATAAGGGGTAACACTGTCGTTTTTGGCTGAAATTTTGACCCCCTCCGATCTTCTTGAAACTCTGGATTCTGACAGAGGGCCACGAGACTTCGACCAGCGCACAAAAATGGAGGCTCTAGACCCTTCCAGAGCCGAGATATCGGATGTCAAAGTTTTGACCTGAAAAAAAAACATAAGGGGTAACACTGTCGTTTTTGGCCGAAATTTTGACCCCCTCCGATCTTCTTGAAACTCTGGATTCTGACAGAGGGCCACGAGACTTCGACCAGCGCGCAAAAATGGAGGCTCTAGACCCTTCCAGAGCCGAGATATCGGATGTCAAAGTTTTGACCTGAAAAAAAAACATAAGGGGTAACACTGTCGTTTTTGGCCGAAATTTTGACCCCCTCCGATCTTCTTGAAACTCTGGATTCTGACAGAGGGCCACGAGACTTCGACCAGCGCGCAAAAATGGAGGCTCTAGACCCTTCCAGAGCCTAGATATCGGATGTCAAAGTTTTGACCTGAAAAAAAAAACATAAGGGGTAACACTGTCGTTTTTGGCCGAAATTTTGACCCCCTCCGATCTTCTTGAAACTCTGGATTTTGACAGAGGGCCACGAAACTTCGACCAGCACGCAAAAATGGAGGCTCTAGACCCTTCCAGAGCCGAGATATCGGATGTCAAAGTTTTGACCTGAAAAAAAAAACATAAGGGGTAACACTGTCATTTTTGGCCGAAATTTTGACCCCCTCCGATCTTCTTGAAACTCTGGATTCTGACAGAGGGCCACGAGACATCGACCAGCGCGCAAAAATGGAGGCTCTAGACCCTTCCAGAGCCGAGATATCGAAGGTCAAAATTTCAGCCAAAATAAAAAATGACTATGTTACCCCTTATGTTTTTTTTTTCGGCCAAAATTTTGACATCCGATATCTCGGCTCTGGAAGGGTCTAGAGCCTCCATTTTTGCGCGCTGGTCGAAGTCTCGTGGCCCTCTGTCAGAATCCAGAGTTTCAAGAAGATCGGAGGGGGTCAAAATTTCCGCCAAAAAAAAAAAACGACAGTGTTACCCCTTATGTTTTTTTTTCTGGTCCAAATTTTGACCTTCGATATCTCGGCTATGGAAGGATCTAGAGCCTCCATTTTTGCGCGCTGGTCGAAGTCTCGTGGCCCTCTATCAGAATCCAGAGTTTTGAGAAGATTGGGGAAACTTAATTTTTCGCCCCCCCCCAAAAAAAAAAAACGTAAGGGGTAACACTGTCGTTTTTTTTTCTGGTCGAAATTTTGAGTTTCCATATCTCAGCTCTGGAAGGGTCTTGAGCCTCCATTTTTGCACCCAGGTCTAAGTCTTTTTTTTGTGATGTTGTTTGGAATGATGCAATTCATTTTATCATAACTATATGTAAACTGCTTGTAAAGACTTTATGGAACAGTCTTTTATGTAAAACAGTTTTCTATATGAAACGATATGTAAACTGCTTCTAAAGACTTTATAGAACAGTCTTTTATGTAAAACAGCTTTTATATGAAACCATATGTAAAAGACTTTATAGATAGTCTTCTGTTATACAGTTTTTATATGTAAACTGTTTATAATAAATACACAGAAACATATTGTAACAAATGTTTATTGGTTTTATAAGAAAGACACAGAAACATATTGTAACAAGAATGCTTTATTAATGGAATGTAACCAGTATTATGCATGTAAGTAGTAAAAGAGAAGATCGGAGGGGGTCAACATTTCGGCCAAAAAAAAAAAAAATGACAGTGTTACCCCTTATGTTTTTTTTTTCGGGTCCAAATTTTGACCTTCGATATCTCGGCTCTGGAAGGGTCTAGAGCCTCCATTTTTCAGGCTCTAGAGGCTCTAGACCCTTCCAGAGCCGAGATATCGGATGTCAAAGTTTTGACCCGAAAAAAAAAACATAAGGGGTAACACTGTCGTTTTTGGCCGAAATTTTGACCCCCTCTGATCTTCTTGAAACTCTGGATTCTGACAGAGGGCCACGAGACTTCGACCAGCGCGCAAAAATGGGGGCGTTAGACCCTTCCAGAGCCGAGATATCGGATGTCAAAGTTTTGACCCGAAAAAAAACATAAGGGGTAACACTGTTGTTTTTGGCCGAAACTTTGACCCCCTCCGATCTTCTTGAAACTCTGGATTCTGACAGAGGGCCACGAGACTTCGACCTGCACGCAAAAATGGAGGCTCTAGACCCTTCCAGAGCCGAGATATCGGATGTCAAAGTTTTGACCAGAAAAAAAAACATAAGGGGTAACACTGTCATTTTTGGCCGAAATTTTGACCCCCTCCGATCTTCTTGAAACTCTGGATTCTGACAGAGGGCCACGAGACTTCGACCAGCGCGCAAAAATGGAGGCTCTAGACCCTTCCAGAGCCGAGATATCGGATGTCAAAGTTTTGACCTGAAAAAAAAAACATAAGGGGTAACACTGTCGTTTTTGGCCGAAATTTTGACCCCCTCCGATCTTCTTGAAACTCTGGATTCTGACAGAGGGCCCCGAGACTTCGACCAGCGCGCAAAAATGGAGGCTCTAGACCCTTCCAGAGCCGAGATATCGGATGTCAAAGTTTTGACCTGAAAAAAAAACATAAGGGGTAACACTGTCGTTTTTGGCCGAAATTTTGACCCCCTCCGATCTTCTTGAAACTCTGGATTCTGACAGAGGGCCACGAGACTTCGACCAGCGCGCAAAAATGGAGGCTCTAGACCCTTCCAGAGCCGAGATATCGGACGTCAAAGTTTTGACCCGAAAAAAAAAAACATAAGGGGTAACACTGTTGTTTTTGGCCGAAATTTTGACCCCCTCCGATCTTCTTGAAACTCTGGATTCTGACAGAGGGCCACGAGACTTCGACCAGCGCGCAAAAATGGAGGCTCTAGACCCTTCCAGAGCCGAGATATCGGATGTCAAAGTTTTGACCCGAAAAAAAAACATAAGGGGTAACACTGTCGTTTTTGGCCGAAATTTTGACCCCCTCCGATCTTCTTGAAACTCTGGATTCTGACAGAGGGCCACGAGACTTCGACCAGCGCGCAAAAATGGAGGCTCTAGACCCTTCCAGAGCCGAGATATCGAAGGTCAAAATTTGGCCCCGAAAAAAAAACATAAGGGGTAGAACTGTCGTTTTTTTTTTGGCCGAAATTTTGACCCCTTCCGATCTTCTTGAAACTCTGGATTCTGACAGAGGGCCACGAGACATCGACCAGCGCGCAAAAATGGAGGCTCTAGACCCTTCCAGAGCCGAGATATCGAAGGTCAAAATTTCAGCCAAAAAAAAAAACATAAGGGGTAACACTGTCATTTTTTTTTGGCCGAAATTTTGACCCCCTCCGATCTTCTTGAAACTCTGGATTCTGACAGAGGGCCACGAGACATCGACCAGCGCGCAAAAATGGAGGCTCTAGACCCTTCCAGAGCCGAGATATCGAAGGTCAAAATTTCAGCCAAAATAAAAAATGACAGTGTTACCCCTTATGTTTTTTTTTTCCGGCCAAAATTTTGACATCCGATATCTCGGCTCTGGAAGGGTCTAGAGCCTCCATTTTTGCGCGCTGGTCGAAGTCTCGTGGCCCTCTGTCAGAATCCAGAGTTTCAAGAAGATCGGAGGGGGTCAAAATTTCGGCCAAAAACGACAGTGTTACCCCTTATGTTTTTTTTTTCGGGTCAAAACTATCTCGGCTCTGGAAGGGTCTAGAGTCTCCATTTTTGCGCGCTGGTCGAAGTCTCGTGGCCCTCTGTCAGAATCCAGAGTTTCAAGAAGATCGGAGGGGGTCAAAATTTCGGCCAAAAACGACAGTGTTACCCCTTATGTTTTTTTTTCAGGTCAAAACTTTGACATCCGATATCTCGGCTCTGGAAGGGTCTAGAGCCTCCATTTTTGCGCGCTGGTCGAAGTCTCGTGGCCCTCTGTCAGAATCCAGAGTTTCAAGAAGATCGGAGGGGGTCAAAATTTCGGCCAAAAACGACAGTGTTACCCCTTATGTTTTTTTTTCAGGTCAAAACTTTGACATCCGATATCTCGGCTCTGGAAGAGTCTAGAGCCTCCATTTTTGCGCGCTGGTCAAAGTCTCGTGGCCCTCTGTCAGAATCCAGAGTTTCAAGAAGATTGGAGGGGGTCAAAATTTCGGCCAAAAACAACAGTGTTACCCCTTATGTTTTTTTTTCAGGTAAAAACTTTGACATCCGATATCTCGGCTCTGGAAGGGTCTAGAGCCTCCATTTTTGCGCGCTGGTCGAAGTCTCGTGGCCCTCTGTCAGAATCCAGAGTTTCAAGAAGATCGGAGGGGGTCAAAATTTCGGCCAAAAAAAAAAATGACAGTGTTACCCCTGATGTTTTTTTTCGGGTCCAAATTTTGACCTTCCATATCTCGGCTCTGGAAGGGTCTAGAGCCTCCATTTTTGTGCGCTGGTCGAAGTCTCGTGGCCCTCTGTCAGAATAACAGAGTTTCAAGAAGATCGGAGGGGGTCAAAATTTCGGCCAAAAAAAAAAATGACAGTGTTACCCCTTATGTTTTTTTTTTCGGGTCCAAATTTTGACCTTCGATATCTCGGCTCTGGAAGGGTCTAGAGCCTCCATTTTTGCGCGCTGGTCGAAGTTTCGTGGCCCTCTGTCAGAATCCAGAGTTTCAAGAAGATCGGAGGGGGTCAAAATTTCTGCCAAAAAAAAAACGACAGTGTTACCCCTTATGTTTTTTTTTCTGGTCCAAATTTTGACCTTCGATATCTCGGCTATGGAAGGGTCTAGAGCCTCCATTTTTGCGCGCTGGTCGAAGTCTCGTGGCCCTCTATCAGAATCCAGAGTTTTGAGAAGATTGGGGAAACTTAATTTTTCGCCCCCCCAAAAAAAAAAAAACGTAAGGGGTAACACTGTCGTTTTTTTTTCTGGTCGAAATTTTGAGTTTCCATATCTCAGCTCTGGAAGGGTCTTGAGCCTCCATTTTTGCACTCAGGTCTAAGTCTTTTTTTGTGATGTTGTTTGGAATGATGCAATTCATTTTATAATAACTATATGTAAACTGCTTGTAAAGACTTTATGGAACAGTCTTTTATGTAAAACAGTTTTCTATATGAAACGATATGTAAACTGCTTCTAAAGACTTTATAGAACAGTCTTTTATGTAAAACAGCTTTTATATGAAACCATATGTAAAAGACTTTATAGATAGTCTTCTGTTATACAGTTTTTATATGTAAACTGTTTATAATAAATACACAGAAACATATTGTAACAAATGTTTATTGGTTTTATAAGAAAGACACAGAAACATATTGTAACAAGAATGCTTTATTAATGGAATGTAACCAGTATTATGCATGTAAGTAGTAAAAGAGAAGATCGGAGGGGGTCAACATTTCGGCCAAAAAAAAAAGAATGACAGTGTTACCCCTTATGTTTTTTTTTTCGGGTTCAAATTTTGACCTTCGATATCTCGGCTCTGGAAGGGTCTAGAGCCTCCATTTTTGCGCGCTGGTCGAAGTCTCGTGGCCCTCTGTCAGAATCCAGAGTTTCAAGAAGATCGGAAGGGGTCAAAATTTCGGCCAAAAAAAAAAAAATGACAGTGTTACCCCTTATGTTTTTTTTTCGGGTCCAAATTTTGACCTTCGATATCTCGGCTCTGGAAGGGTCTACAGCCTACATTTTTGCGCGCTGGTCGAAGTCTCGTGGCCCTCTGTCAGAATCCAGAGTTTCAAGAAGATCGGAGGGGGTCAAAATTTCGGCCAAAAAAAAATGACAGTGTTACCCCTTATGTTTTTTTTTTCAGGTCCAAATTTTGACCTTCGATATCTCGGCTCTGGAAGGGTCTAGAGCCTCCATTTTTGCGCGCTGGTCGAAGTCTCGTGGCCCTCTGTCAGAATCCAGAGTTTCAAGAAGATCGGAGGGGGTCAAAATTTCGGCCAAAAAAAAAATGACAGTGTTACCCCTTATGTTTTTTTTCAGGTCCAAATTTTGACCTTCCATATCTCGGCTCTGGAAGGGTGTAGAGCCTCCATTTTTGCGCGCTGGTTGAAGTCTCGTGGCCCTCTGTCAGAATCCAGAGTTTCAAGAAGATCGAAGTGGGTCAAAATTTCGGCCAAAAAAAAATGACAGTGTTACCCCTTATGTTTTTTTTTCAGGTCCAAATTTTGACCTTCCATATCTCGGCTCTGGAAGGGTCTAGAGCCTCCATTTTTGCGCGCTGGTCGAAGTCTCGTGGCCCTCTGTCAGAATCCAGAGTTTCAAGAAGATCGGAGGGGGTCAAAATTTCGGGCAAAAAAAAAAATGACAGTGTTACCCCTTATGTTTTTTTTTTAGGTCCAAATTTTGACCTTCCATATCTCGGCTCTGGAAGGGTCTAGAGCCTCCATTTTTGCGCGCTGGTCGAAGTCTCGTGGCCCTCTGTCAGAATCCAGAGTTTCAAGAAAATCGGAGCGGGTCAAAATTTCAGCCAAAAAAAAAAATGACAGTGTTACCCCTTATGTTTTTTTTTCAGGTCCAAATTTTGACCTTCGATATCTCGGCTCTGGAAGGGTCTAGAGCCTCCATTTTTGCGCGCTGGTCGAAGTCTCGTGGCCCTCTGTCAGAGTCCAGAGTTTCAAGAAGATCGGAGGGGGTCAAAATTTCGGCCAAAAAAAAAATGACAGTGTTACCCCTTATGTTTTTTTTTCAGGTCCAAATTTTGACCTTCCATATCTCGGCTCTGGAAGGGTCTAGAGCCTCCATTTTTGCGCGCTGGTCGAAGTCTCGTGGCCCTCTGTCAGAATCCAGAGTTTCAAGAAGATCAGAGGGGGTCAAAATTTCGGCCAAAAAAAAAAATGACAGTGTTACCCCTTATGTTTTTTTTTTAGGTCCAAATTTTGACCTTCCATATCTCGGCTCTGGAAGGGTCTAGAGCCTCCATTTTTGCGCGCTGGTCGAAGTCTCGTGGCCCTCTGTCAGAATCCAGAGTTTCAAGAAAATCGGAGCGGGTCAAAATTTCGGCCAAAAAAAAATGACAGTGTTACCCCTTATGTTTTTTTTTCAGGTCCAAATTTTGACCTTCGATATCTCGGCTCTGGAAGGGTCTAGAGCCTCCATTTTTGCGCGCTGGTCGAAGTCTCGTGGTCCTCTGTCAGAGTCCAGAGTTTCAAGAAGATCGGAGGGGGTCAAAATTTCGGCCAAAAAAAAAAATGACAGTGTTACCCCTTATGTTTTTTTTTTTCAGGTCCAAATTTTGACCTTCCATATCTCGGCTCTGGAAGGGTCTAGAGCCTCCATTTTTGCGCGCTGGTCGAAGTCTCGTGGCCCTCTGTCAGAATCCAGAGTTTCAAGAAGATCGGAGGGGGTCAAAATTTCGGCCAAAAAAAAAATGACAGTGTTACCCCTTATGTTTTTTTTTTCAGGTCCAAATTTTGGCCTTCCATATCTCGGCTCTGGAAGGGTCTAGAGCCTCCATTTTTGCGCGCTGGTCGAAGTCTCGTGGCCCTCTGTCAGAATCCAGAGTTTCAAGAAAATCGGAGGGGGTCAAAATTACGGCCAAAAAAAAAAAATGACAGTGTTACCCCTTATGTTTTTTTTTTCAGGTCCAAATTTTGACCTTCGATATCTCGGCTCTGGAAGGGTCTAGAGCCTCCATTTTTGCGCGCTGGTCGAAGTCTCGTGGCCCTCTGTCAGAATCCAGAGTTTCAAGAAGATCGGAGGGGGTCAAAATTTCTGCCAAAAAAAAAATGACAGTGTTACCCCTTATGTTTTTTTTCAGGTCCAAATTTTGACCTTCCATATCTCGGCTCTGGAAGGGTCTAGAGCCTCCATTTTTGCGCGCTGGTTGAAGTCTCGTGGCCCTCTGTCAGAATCCAGAGTTTCAAGAAGATCGGAGGGGGTCAAAATTTCGGCCAAAAAAAAATGACAGTGTTACCCCTTATGTTTTTTTTTCAGGTCCAAATTTTGACCTTCCATATCTCGGCTCTGGAAGGGTCTAGAGCCTCCATTTTTGCGCGCTGGTCGAAGTCTCGTGGCCCTCTGTCAGAATCCAGAGTTTCAAGAAGATCGGAGGGGGTCAAAATTTCGGCCAAAAAAAAAATGACAGTGTTACCCCTTATGTTTTTTTTTTAGGTCCAAATTTTGACCTTCCATATCTCGGCTCTGGAAGGGTCTAGAGCCTCCATTTTTGCGCGCTGGTCGAAGTCTCGTGGCCCTCTGTCAGAGTCCAGAGTTTCAAGAAGATCGGAGGGGGTCAAAATTTCGGCCAAAAAAAAAAAACATAAAGGGTAACACTGTCATTTTTTTTTTTGGCCGAAATTTTGACCCCCTCCGATCTTCTTGAAACTCTGGATTCTGACAGAGGGCCAAGAGACATCGACCAGCGCGCAAAAATGGAGGCGCTAGACCCTTCCAGAGTTGAGATATCGAAGGTCAAAATTTCAGCCAAAATAAAAAATGACAGTGTTACCCCTTATGTTTTTTTTCCGGCCAAAATTTTGACCTTCGATATCTCGGCTCTGGAAGGGTCTAGAGCCTCCATTTTTGCGCGCTGGTCGATGTCTCGTGGCCCTCTGTCAGAATCCAGAGTTTCAAGAAGATCGGAGGGGGTCAAAATTTCGGCCAAAAAAAAATGACAGTGTTACCCCTTATGTTTTTTTTTTTTTGGCCGAAATTTTGACCCCCTCCGATCTTCTTGAAACTCTGGATTCTGACAGAGGGCCACGAGACATCGACCAGCGCGCAAAAATGGAGGCTCTAGACCCTTCCAGAGCCGAGATATCGAAGGTCAAAATTTCAGCCAAAATAAAAAATGACAGTGTTACCCCTTATGTTTTTTTTTCCCGCCAAAATTTTGACCTTCGATATCTCGGCTCTGGAAGGGTCTAGAGCCTCCATTTTTGCGCGCTGGTCGATGTCTCGTGGCCTTCTGTCAGAATCCAGAGTTTCAAGAAGATCGGAGGGGTTCAAAATTTCGGCCAAAAAAAAAAATGACAGTGTTACCCCTTATGTTTTTTTTTTTTGGCCGAAATTTTGACCCCCTCCGATCTTCTTGAAACTCTTGATTCTGACAGAGGGCCACGAGACATCGACCAGCGCACAAAAATGGAGGCTCTAGACCCTTCCAGAGCCGAGATATCGAAGGTAAAAATTTCAGCCAAAATAAAAAATGACAGTGTTACCCCTTATGTTTTTTTTTCCGGCCAAAATTTTGACCTTCGATATCTCGGCTCTGGAAGGGTCTAGAGCCTCAATTTTTGCGCGCTGGTCGATGTCTCGTGGCCCTCTGTCAGAATCCAGAGTTTCAAGAAGATCGGAGGGGGTCAAAATTCCGGCCAAAAAAAAAATGACAGTGTTACCCCTTATGTTTTTTTTTTTTTTGGCCGAAATTTTGACCCCCTCCAATCTTCTTGAAACTCTGGATTCTGACAGAGGGCCACGAGACATCGACCAGCGCGCAAAAATGGAGGCTCTAGACCCTTCCAGAGCCGAGATATCGAAGGTCAAAATTTCAGCCAAAAAAAAAAACATAAGGGATAACACTGTCATTTTTTTTTGGCCGAAATTTTGACCCCCCTCCGATCTTCTTGAAACTTTGGATTCTGACAGAGGGCCACGAGACATCGACCAGCGCGCAAAAATGAAGGCTCTAGACCCTTCCAGAGCCGAGATATCGAAGGTCAAAATTTCAGCCAAAATAAAAAATGACAGTGTTACCCCTTATGTTTTTTTTTTCCGGCCAAAATTTTGACCTTCGATATCTCGGCTCTGGAAGGGTCTAGAGCCTCCATTTTTGCGCGCTGGTCGATGTCTCGTGGCCCTCTGTCAGAATCCAGATTTTCAAGAAGATCGGAGGGGGTCAAAATTTCGGCCAAAAAAAAAACATAAGGGGTAACACTCTCATTTTTTTTTTTGGCTGAAATTTTGACCTTCGATATCTCGGCTCTGGAAGGGTCTAGAGCCTCCATTTTTGCGCGCTGGTCGATGTCTCGTGGCCCTCTGTCAGAATCCAGAGTTTCAAGAAGATCGGAGGGGGTCAAAATTTCGGCCAAAAAAAAAAACATAAGGGGTAACACTGTCATTTTTTTTTTGTCCGAAATTTTGAACCCCTCCGATCTTCTTGAAACTCTGGATTCTGACAGAAGGCCACGAGACATCGACCAGCGCGCAAAAATGGAGGCTCTAGACCCTTCCAGAGCCAAGATATCGAAGGTCAAAATTTTGGCGGGAAAAAAAAACATAAGGGGTAACTGTCATTTTTTATTTTGGCTGAAATTTTGACCTTCGATATCTCGGCTCTGGAAGGGTCTAGAGCCTCCATTTTTGCGCGCTGGTCGATGTCTCGTGGCCCTCTGTCAGAATCCAGAGTTTCAAGAAGATCGGAGGGGGTCAAAATTTCGGCCAAAAAAAAAAAACATAAGGGGTAACACTGTCATTTTTTTTTGGGCCGAAATTTTGACCCCCTCCGATCTTCTTGAAACTCTGGATTCTGACAGAGGGCCACGAGACATCGACCAGCGCGCAAAAATGGAGGCTCTAGACCCTTCCAGAGCCGAGATATCGAAGGTCAAAATTTCAGCCAAAATAAAAAATGACAGTGTTACCCCTTATGTTTTTTTTTTTCCTGCCAAAATTTTGACCTTCGATATCTCGGCTCTGGAAGGGTCTAGAGCCTCCATTTTTGCCAATTATTGAAGTTAGTTGATTACATATGTTTTATTGAACACATGTTTAATTTATTTAACTGTAACTGATGATAATAATAACTGTAATTAAAAACTGTAATGTTAAGAATGCAGTTTATATATTTAATAATTGTTTAATACCATAAACCGTGATATTTTCTGAGACGGTTCTCTACTGAGAAACCTACTGACCCCTGCTGTTAAACAAGTTACTCAGCAAATTTTATCCATATTTTAAATTAACTACTTCTTACTTGAGTAGATTTTTAGACTGGTGTTTTTACTTAAGTAAAAATTTATCAAAGTAATAGTAGCATACATTAGGTTGAATAACATTCTTCCAGTTTCACCTCTGATATTATAACAGTAAGTTACTCTAAAATAGTTATGAATTATTAACTACAAATGACATCTTCAACGGTGTAGTTAGATTAATGTAATAATTACTATCTCTAGAAAGTATTGGTCTACATATTACTAAATCATATATCAACCTCAACGACTTGATTAATACAAGGAGGAGAGACAAGAAACTGCACTTTTAATGCTTTCAAATTAACAATATATAATTGCATGAATTATTCTTGAATTGATTAAAGTGTGTAGAGGGAGAAGGTTACATAAAAATACCTTTTAAAAATGTATCTTAAATCCACTTTTGTTTTATACTGAATTGGTCTATAGTTTATGCAGTAGGCCTATTTATTGTAATTGCATCATATTTTATTTTAAATTACAGAAGAATTAAGAGTAATCCCATTAATTAAATTACAATATTTAGATTACTTAGTAATTAATTACACCCAAAACCTCTTTTTGTCTGGCGCTGTTGCCATGGTGACTCGTAATATTTACGCTCCATTGATAATGGCTTTTTATAGTTTTTGTGCACGCGCTTAACGCAGAGTCAGTCAACTCAGAGTTGATTGAACTAACTAATTTCAGCTGTACTGTAACCGAAAACTCAGAGTTTCCCATCTCAGAGTAAGTCAACTCAGAGTTCAAGCTTTAACTCAGAGTTGGTTGAACCTCCTTATTGAAACGGGCCCCAGTTTCCAGTGGGGCAATCCCCAATAGTATGTATGTATGTGTGTGTGCGTGCGTGTGTGTCCGTGTGTGTGTGAGTGTGTATGTGTGCTTATGTGTGAGAAAGTGTGTTGGTGTGTGTGTGTGTGTGTGTGTGTGTGTGAGAGAGAGAGAGAGAGAGAGAGAGAGAGAGAGAGAGAGAGAGAGAGAGAGAGAGAGAGAGAGAGAGAGAGAGTGTGTGTGTGTGTGATTAAAAAAGGAAGTCTGACATTTTTTGTGATTATTGTCACGGTGTAGCGTGGAATGAAGACAGGCTGAGGCTGACGCAAAGCTACAATCTAAACATTTACTCAAAAACTCCAAACAGGTACAAGGAAGACTGGCAGAAGATTACACACACAACGTCCCCTTGGAATTATAAAGTTCTATCTGCGTTCTGAACAGTTTTGAGATATTACGTTTTTGCATTACATATAGGAAAATTTATATGGGGAACAAGTTTCATTCAAACATGAAAATAACAGGGACCCTAAATGTATTCTAAACATACAATATCAAAATCCTCTCAAATTTGTAAATGGGTATTTTTGGAATGGGTCAAATGCAGATAGAACCTTCTAATTCTAAAAAAACACTTTTCGCTTAGAATTATAAGGTTCTACCTGCCAAAACATTATTTGAACATTTAAATTAAAAAAAAAAATAATGTTGTAACAATGTCTCAACATGTGTTAGAAAGTAAAATTTTATCCTTTCTATGACATTTATTTAATATTTTTTAGCACTTTTATGTATTTAGGACATTTCAAATTAAGCTAGGTAAGTCTAAATATTTTCCCCAGTGCATAATCTTCATTTTTGATATCAATTTGGTGGGCAATAAAACACATTGCAGAAATTCTAATTTTATTCTTTAGGAATCTTAAAATCTTTAAATCTTAATCTTTAAAAGGAGCCACTGTAATACATCCGAGCAGGACTTTCTTCCAACTAAAGTGGGCCAGGTAAAATGGCTTTCTCTCTAGACCTCAATATGGCTGAAATAACATGCAAACGTTTATTGTTGTAATTAAGACCCCATTAATTAAATTGTTAAATATTTGATCTATAAGCCTTAATATGGTAAAAATTAAGACATTTTAAGACTTTATTAAACTTTATGAATTAATTTGCTGAAGCATGTCGATTTTCTTGCAGTTTTTAATCATTGAAAAATTATTCACTGACTATATAATTGTCACAGTCTTTGTCTGCACCATTCTGTCTTCATCACCTTCACTACACTTCCCAGCATCCTCTGTGATAGTCTCCACACCTGAACTCACTCCCTCAATCATCCACCTGTTCATCATCCTGATCATCTGTGTCACCTGTCGTCACCTTGTTAGTGTTCATTTGAATCTGTATTTAGTTCTCTCTGTTTCAGTCTGAGCTTGTCGGTTCTTGATTGTGTTTCATGGATAGTGTGTGTAATCTTCTGCCAGTCTTCCTTGTGCCTGTTTGGAGTTTTTGAGTAAATGTTTTCTATTGAAGCCTCAGCCTGTCTTCATTCCACACTACACCATGACAGAAGAACCGACCAAAGATGGATTTCCCTGCAGTAAGACTAATGTGCCTTGAGCAGGGAAACAGCTCTCTTGAGGAACACCTGGAGGTTTTCCTGGATTTTGTACCTCAAACCAGTTTCCCAGATGACTGCCTCTGCACGTTTCTATGTGTGGGACTGAACAACACCTCTTCACGGGTCTTCACTGCCGTGGCTGCCTGAGGGGTCTTCACCGCCGGAGGGGTCTTCACCACCGTGGCTGCCTGAGGGGTCTTCACCGCCTGAGGGGTCTTCACCACCGTGGCTGCCTGAGGGGTCTTCACCGCCCGAGGGATCTTCACCGCCTGAGGGATCTTCACCGCCTGTGGGGTCTTCGCTGCCGTGGCTGCCTGAGGGGTCTTCACCGCCCGAGGGATCTTCACCGCCTGAGGGGTCTTCGCTGCCGTGGCTGCCTGAGGGGTCTTCACCGCCTGAGGGTCTTCACCGCCCGAGGGATCTTCATCGCCTGAGGGGTCTTCGCTGCCGTGGCTGCCTGAGGGGTCTTCACCGCCGTGGCTGCCTGAGGGTCTTCACCGCCTGAGGGTCTTCACCGCCTGAGGGATCTTCACCGCCTGAGGGGTCTTCGCTGCCGTGGCTGCCTGAGGGTCTTCACCGCCCGAGGGATCTTCACCGCCTGAGGGGTCTTCACCGCCTGAGGGGTCTTCACCGCCTGAGGGATCTTCACCGCCTGAGGGGTCTTCGCTGCCTGAGGGGTCTTCGCTGCCGTGGCTGCCTGAGGGTCTTCACCGCCCGAGGGATCTTCACCGCCTGAGGGTCTTCACCGCCTGAGGGGTCTTCACCGCCTGAGGGTCTTCACCGCCTGAGGGGTCTTCACCGCCTGAGGGATCTTCACCGCTTGAGGGGTCTTCGCTGCCGTGGCTGCCTGAGGGGTCTTCACCGCCGTGGCTGCCTGAGGGTCTTCACCGCCCGAGGGGTCTTCACCGCCTGAGGGGTCTTCACCGCCGTGGCTGCCTGAGGGTCTTCACCGCCCGAGGGATCTTCACCGCCTGAGGGGTCTTCACCGCCTGACGGGTCTTCACCGCCTGAGGGGTCTTCACCGCCGTGGCTGCCTGAGGGGTCTCACCGCCTAAAGGGGTCTACACCGCCTGACGGGTCTTCACCGCCTGAGGGGTCTCACCGCCTAAAGGGGTCTACACCGCCTGACGGGTCTTCACCGCCTGAGGGGTCTTCACCGCCTGGGGGGTCTTCACCGCCTGAAGGGTCTTCACCATCCTGGCAATGCTCTCAGCCTGCTCCGCCCTGATCACGCCCTCAGCCTGTTCCTGCTCCGCCCTGGTCCTGCTCCGACCTCAGCCTGCTTCGCCATGTCCACGTCCTGCTCTCCACTGGTCACGCCCTCAGCCTGCTCTGCCCTGGAGGCCTCCTGCTCTAATTCAGCCATGCCCTCGTCATCCTCCAGGGCGCCCTCCCACCCCATTGATGTTCTACGGGGCGAGGTCACGCCTTTGTAAAGGGGGTGTTCTGTCACAGTCTTCGTTTGCACCATTCTGTCTTCGTCAACTTCACTACACTTCCCAGCATCCTCTTGTCTACACACCTGAACTCACTCCCTCAATCATCCACCTGTTCATTGTCCTGATCATCTGTGTAACCTTGTTAGTGTTCATTTTGTATCTGTATTTAGTTCTCTCTGTTTCAGTGTGTGCTGGTGGGTTTTTGATCATGTTTCATGGACAGTGCAATCGTCTGCCTTTACCTGTTTGGAGTTTTTGAGTAAATGTTTTGTATTGGAGTCTCAGCCTGTCTTCATTCCACACTACACCATGACAATAATCACAAAAAATGTCAGACTCCCTTTTTAATCACACACACTCTCTCTCTCTTACACACCAACACACTTTCTCACACATACACGGACACACACACACAAATACTTTCAAACACACACACACGTGCATGTTGAATGGTTTTCTAAAATATTCAATTTACTCACTGCATATTTGTATAATTCAGCTAATAATAACTATGATAATGAAAGTTATTAATAATAACTATATCATACGGAAAATGAATAAATATAAAGATAAGCCACTTCATTAAACTACACAATTTAGTGAATTTTTAATTTATTGTAAATGTATAGCATAATGCCTTTATAGGGTTTCTTCTTGTCTTCAAGGAAAAAGCCGGCAACCCGACATATAAAAAGTTGATTCTGATTGGTCCTCTTCTGTGCGTTCGAAGTGTTGATTGGCTTATGCAGATAGAACCTTATAGAGCCAAGTTAAGAGTTCAACTTTGTAGATAGAACCTTTTTGTTTTTTCAATAAAAGTCCCACAATGAACACAACTTAAAACACATCAAACAAATCACAGAATAAGAAAATGTGAATAACTCAATTTTGACAAAAATGTCATATAGAACTTTATAATTCTAAGGGGACAACTATCCATGAAACAGAAATCAAAAACCGACAAGCTCATACTGAAACAGAGAACTAAATACAGATACAAAATGAACACTAACAAGGTGACACAGATGATCAGGACAATGAACAGGTGGATGATTGAGGGAGTGAGTTCAGGTGTGGAGACGAGGATGCTGGGAAGTGTAGTGAAGATGACAAAGACAGAATGGTGCAGACGATGACTGTGACAGAACGCCCCCCTTTACAAAGGCGTGACCTCACGCCGTAAAACATCAATGGGGTGGGGGGGGGCGCCCTGGAGGATGATGAGGGCATGGCTGAATTAGAGCAGGAAGCCTCCAGGGCGAAGTAGGCTAAGGGCGTGACCAGAGCGGAGCAGGACCAGGGCATGGCAGAGCAGGAGGGCGTTGCTAGGATGGTGAAGACCCCTCAGGCGGTGAAGACCAAACCGGAAAACGGGTCTCATCGCATCCGCTTGTCAGAGAAAGTGTTAACGGCCGTAAGAACTGACTACGATATCTATGGATTTGTAAGGTAATCAGCTAACCTACCTATTTCACTTTGTTATTGGCGTTTTATTCCATTTAAATATCTAAACGTTACTGTGAAGAATAAAAAATATAAAACGTTTAAATATCAATCTGCACATGTGAGGGATATTGGTTATGCTAATCTTTGATCGCTCCTTTTAAGTTATCTTGATTAAAACCGCAAAAAATTTCATGAAGCACATACAAAAGATCTGGACCGGAAGCGATGAGACCCGTTTTACAGAGAATGCGGAAGTAAGTTGTGCATAAAGCCTATTGATTACTTCAGTAAGACGAACTTACTACAAGCTGCCTTGAAGTCTCCGTGTCTCTCCAGAAAGCTCATCCTCACAGACTGAGACGAAGGAAGCCGACGGTCTCATATAACATCAAATTATATAATTGTAGGTCATTAACATATATTGTAAGTAATAAAACAAAGCACGAAGTATCTAACCGCGAGAGCTTTCCAATGTGCGCGCCACTGAGTAACGTCTTTACTTCCGGGTCAGAGAGCACCTGTCCCATAAAGACCTCACCTTGGGGATCTAAAGCATGCGTCAAATCCGCCGCCATCATGGAACAGGGGTCTTGTCATAGGAAGTAGCTAGGTAAAGCTATCTCTGCCTTTACTTCGAATTCATTGATGGTGGCGGACTTTTGTGCAGCGTATGATGTTCATGGATGAAATCTGAACTAGGAAGAATGTTTAAAAAAAATCTTTCTGGAATTAATGATAAATACATGTCTGACCATTGGAACAAACCAAAAAAACAAGAAAAATCGCATTCTGATCTATAGACCATTTCACAAGATTTAAACAACACTGGTCCTGAAGCACTTCCTGTTTCAGTTTTTTAACACTACATAAAAGCTGGGATAAAATACAACCAACAGAACATTTAAAACTGAATCAAAAAGTTAAACAAACATCTTTAAAATGTTTTCTTTACATGTGAAATAAAGAAAACAGTTACAAACTGAAACAGGAAGTGTTTCTGGACCAGTGTTGTTTAGGCCTACATCTTGTGAAATGGTCTATTGATGCATTCGTTCCAATGAACTGCCGTAGCCAAGGTGATGTCTAGTGTATATGTACCTGTCCATCGAGAGCTCACTATCCAATCAGAGTAGATCACTGTTAAACCCACCCCCACGAGAGATTTGTCTCTAAAACATCAAACGAAAAGCTCCGAAACGTAAGCAAAATCTGTGGCAGCAAACGAAAAACTGAGAAGCGTAAACGAAATCTGCAGCAATGTATTCAGAATCCACGATTTGCGAAAACGAATCTTTGAAAACCAATAACAAAAAATGAAGCATATTTGAAGAGCCAGTTAAATTCGTTCGACTGAGTTAATTTTTTTTTTAATTGTGTTTTTCTTCTTTTGTAATGGAATAGTCTGTAACACAAAAATCATTACTTATTGACAGCTCTTTAAAAGTAGCCATGTTTTATGATAAAATATATTTTAAATATTTAATTACCTAATATATGATATAATTAAATATTTGAAATATTTGTTCCAAGAAAATATAAGAAAATATCCTGACCCCTTGTAAATGTTACATGTTTTTATCTCGTTAATTTCACTGATTTTAATGTGTTATTTAATCCTACTTATTTTTTATTATTAATTTACAAATTCACTGCCCTTGTTTAAAACAACTTAATTTCGTTCAATTAAAAGTAATTAGAAAAAAATGTTTAATTTCCATATACACTGTAAAATTAATACGTTATATCTTATCTACTCAATAAAATTGTGCAGATAACAAGCAATATTATTAATTAAATTAACAACTTAAAATTTTACTACACTTTGTCTGTTTGCGTCTGTAGATTTCTCATAAATTAATCAAAAGTTGCCATTTTAAATCCTTGCACTGCACTGATCGCTTTCTGCATCCTGTAATCACACACACTCTCTCTCTCCTCTACAATGTTGTTGGATCCATGGTCATTTCCTTTTCATCAGCAACCAATATGAAAGTAAAGGGGGCGATTTAACTTTGCATATTTAAACATTAAATTACAGAAAACCTGTAATACATTTTTTTCTCATCTTTGTAAATCAACTCAGAAAGTTTCATGGTAACATGCTTTATAATTGTCACCACTGTTTAGATTCACATGTTGATTCTTAAAAAATGTAGTAAATTCATTTTAAAACACTCAAGTTAAAATTATGAATATAATTAATCTGAAATTACTTATAAAATATAAGTATAACTAATTAAAAAAATAAGTACTGTACACTCATCTTAAAATATATCTGGATTTAGATAAATTTATTTTGTGCAACCCCTTGACATAATAAAATTAAGTAAAGTCAACATAACATTTTTTTCAGTGTAGATGTTTTATGCCTGACAGTTGTATTCAAATACTATTCAAATGTTTGTGGTCGAGATTAGATTTTTTTTTTTTTTTTTTTTTTTGCAGATGCCTTTTATGCTCACCAATGCTACATTTGATTAATCACAAATACATAAAAAGTAGGCTATACATATAAACAGTAATAATGAGAAATATTACTACCATTCTTTTGTAATATATTTTAAAATGTAATTTTAACTTATGACTCCAGTCTTCAGTGTCACATGATCCTTCAGAAATCATTCTAATATACTGAGTTGGTGCTCAAGAAATTCAGTCAGTTAGCATATAGAGTAGTTAAAGTAATTAGTTAAGTAAAGTAATTTTATGTCATGTCCTTACAGCTGAGCAAATGAGATGACCGAGAATGCTAACAGAAAACTTTCTCCATTGAGAAATGATCTCAAAGCCGCCTTGTGTAAAATACTGAAGGTGACATGCATGCAAATGGACAGAGTGGCATCACTCTCTATTCATATGAATCTTATCAGAGGACATATCTTAATAATTAATAGAATCTATAAAGGCAGAAACTGTTACATTATGGATTACACTAACAAAATGAGTTTGATTCACACTAATGGTAAATACTAGGATTCTCATTCATCATTCTGTGTCACCAGAGAAGAAAGATGCTAATTTTGTGCCAGAGAGAAAGATGCTCGATCCACCCACCCGGTAAGCATTAGGTTCCCAGTCATAATGCCATGAAGTTTCATAGACAAAGGCTTTAATGAAAAAATCCATATTTCCATGTTTCCATATAAAAATGTACATCAGCATAATATTTATAGCTTCAACATAGCAGGCAGTAAAAAATAGTTTACAATGAAAATATTCAGAGCATTCAGATGCATACCTCTTATAAATTCAGACTTAAAGACATTCCTTTAAATGATCGGTTTACTACGGTTTCTATTTTTGGCTGATCGATTCAGTTCCTGTTCCTCGCTACTTTGAAATTTTGACGAAACTCAAATGAAAGTGGGGCCTGTCACAAACTGAACACCATATTAATGGAAGACTTATTCATTTAATCCTATGCTCACTTCTATCGCGGTGTGCTCTGTAACACAATAAAACAAAATCATTGCATTAGAATGGAATCTAAAACGTCATGCTTTTAAGTCTGACGACACAGGCTATCCACTTCACAGTGAATTAAAAAAAATTCAAGACACCCAACAAGTGTACAACTGCACAAATAGACATCAATCTTGCAGTTCGCTCATTGTTCTTTCTTTCTTTCTTTCTTTCTTTCTTTCTTTCTTTCTTTCTTTCTTTCTTTCTTTCTTTCTTTCTTTCTTTCTTTCTTTTTTTCTTTCTTTCTTTCTTTCTTTCTTTCTTTCTTTCTTTCTCCCACTTAATAAGATTGAACATTTGATCTTGCATTAGAGACTTAAGCTTTGGGCCTGTTTTCAGGGCTATTCACACTCTTTGAACAAAGCACAGAATAATCAAGTAAGAAAGAATACAGAATCATTGCAGATAGGTTATGTATGCAACAGTAAATTGAATTATGCGCTGGAGCTGCTGAGAGCAAAGCAGTGAGAAATAAGAAAGGAGAAAATGAGGCTACATGAACACAAATTTAGATTCACACAAGTAAACACAGACTAGGAATTACTTAACAGGGGTTTTAGGCCACACAACCATGACATTGTCTCGCCTTAAGCCATTGTAAGCATCACAGTTTCATTACTGATGTGTTGTTCTTTAAAAATGGTTTGCCACTATCACCAGATTCAACCAACCATTCCGTTTACATTACACCAATGGCTTCACTCCAGTTGCAATGCAAGCAAAAGTAAACTTTGTATGAGCATCACAGTGTTATACACAAGCATAGGAACTAAACCGTCATGCTTTAGAACTAATGTGTTGATAAAAAAGGGCATAGAGAGCATCTTTGCATACACAGTAGTACCTTAACCGTAATTTCCCATGTGGTAAAGCAGATCTTAGTGCCCTTTTAAAAATGTTCACTCTAGTCTATACAGCTATTTATCCTAAAAATCTGTCTTTGAGAGGACCCTAAGCTATCAAATTCAGTAGACTATGATGTTTACTGTAATTCCATTACACATCCCTATTTTGTTTCGTAGGCTAATGGCACATATTTGGGCATATACATGGATTTGACTAAATGCATTAACTCGTGCTGATTATGTTTGCATTAAGGATTTACTGCTTTGTGTTGCGAATGACATACTTTTTTTTAAGAGCTCACATAGAACAGAGATAGTATACTAAACGGACAACAATGAACTAAGCCTCGCAGATTACTTTGTTTAAAAACACTGACCTTAAATCATACAGAATAGGTAGTCTCATATTTACTGGTTAGGTATGAACTAACTGCATTAGACGAAACACTGAAAATCGACAGTAACTTTTATGTTGTGCAAGCTGCTTATAAAGATTTACTGCTGGCAATACCACAAATAGTCACGACACGTTCAAATATATTTAGCTCTTTGAAATAACTCATTTTATGAACCTGTGGATCTTGGATTGTAAAAGCTAACGTTTTAAAAGCTTTGATATGACATACAATCCATGGCAGTCTAATTCTTGTCTAATTTTGTTTCAATAAAGCCGATGAGCACTTGCATAACAATCACACAGTCTCCAATGAGTGCTTATTAGCTCAAACACAAAAGAAGTAAATGCCAGCAAAATTACCAAACACAAAGAACGGAATCTTAAACACAGTTATTCTATGTTTAAGTATCATTTTTCCTAATAGTAAACGCCAAGTCAGATTACTGACAATAAGTCACTTCTAATTAGCCTTTTTTTTGTTTAAAATCTTTTACAACTTGCCATCCCACTTATTATTATTATTATTATGGGCTTACTGTAAAAAAAAAAAAAAACACTGTAGAGATAATACAGATACAGCAGCGAGCAACTATGAGCTCACTATAAAAAGAGAAAGAAAATGAAGAACTGATGTCTAAGTGATTTGTTTTGTATAGCCTGGCTAGAAACAAACCAGAGATGGAAACGTGTATGATATGTGTCATATGGCCAGGATCCAAAGTTAACTTCTTGCTGCTACACTTGTACATTTTCTCAATTCATTTGCCAGCCATAAATAATTGTCATGAAACCATATTTCACATTATTTTAATTGTATGAAATAATGAATTATCATTATTTTATTGTAAATTTGTTGCAATCAGTGCAGGTTATTGTACAGTCTCGCAGTGAAACATAACTGCTCACAAATACATAAAGGTGAATCATTATTTTTCATTTGGTAACTTGGTAATGTGAAGAATATTTCATATACAAGTAAAACAATATATATTATGTACATTTGTACAAGTACTTTGGATCAAGTAACGGATCCAAATCATCTAAGCCGTTTTTACCTGCATTTGAAAAAAGAATATTGATATAGACCATTTTCCAAGCTTAAAGGAGTAGTTCACTTTTTAAAAAACTTTTGCTGATAGTTTACTCATCCAAGATATCCATGTCTTTCTTTCTTCAGTCGAAAAGAAATTAAGGTTTTTGATGAAAACATTCCAGGATTTTTCTCCATATAAGGGACTTCAATGGAAACCAAACGATTCAAGGTCCAAAAGACAGTTTCAGTGCAAACTGCAAACTGTTCAAAGGGCTTTAAATGATTTCAAACGATGAATAAGGGTCTTATCAAGCGAAACGATCGCTCATTTAATAAATAAATAACAAAGTTTTAAGTTTTATAAGCTCAAACGCTCAGCTTGCGCTGTTCTGTGTGACTCTCCTGTTCGAACTCGTTTATCAAAATGAACAAATCTTTTTTCGTGTCATTTGGTTCATTCAACGAACGAAATGAACGCATTGACTCGGAAAATGATTTGTTCATTGTGATGAACGAGTTCGAACAGGAGAGTCACACAGAACAGAGCAAGGCGACCATTTGAGCTTATAAAACTTAAACTTTTTTTAATGTGCGTCCGGTTGATAAGACCCTTATTTATTGTCTGGAATCGTTTAAAGCCCTTTGAACAGTTTACAGTTTGCACTGAAACTGTCTTTTTGACCTTGAACTGTTTGGTTACCAGAAAAGTGTATTATATGGAGAAAAATCCTGGAATGTTTTCATCAAAAAGTTTAATTTCTTTTCGACTACAGAAAGAATGACATGGACATCTTGGATGAGTAAACTATCAGCAAAAGTTTTTTTTAAAAGTGAACTACTCCTTTGTGAACCAGGTCAGAATTGCATTGTGGAAACATTGCCCAAACAAAAAACACAATTATAGTGTAATTTAAAAAGTGTTAATTTTGGACCCTGGCAGAGGCTAAACGTATGCATCAGAGGGGAAACAACAACATATAGTTTTGCGCTTTTTGTCACATTATTGCTCTGTAGTATGAGTGACCTGATCATGGATAACACTACATGCTGGTGTGTGTTAAAAAGCTGTCCGATATCCAGTGTTTTATATCATCACCTTGAATTCACAATATCATCTGAAAGATGTTTGTTCTGTATCAGAAAGGTCCCACTGTGTATTGCGTTGATTTTTTTTTTTTTTTTTTGTCCTTGGCAATGTAAAATACAGTTGCAATTACACACAACGGAAATGATCTGTATTCTGAATACAGCAAACTGCCATGATAAAACGGTGACTAATTTGGACAAACATTTACTGTACAGTGTCCTGTGGATGCATATCCTGCGCATCTTAAATTTAAATGTGCTTCTTTTTTTAGTACTCTAACCTAATACATCTCCTGACTAAATAATCAGTTGACCTGTAAGTTTTGTAGAGTGAAATTAGCTTTATGTATTAGACAAAGTATCTGTTTTGTGTTGTTTGACCTCTGGTTTTGCATTTGAAGAAAATAGGGTGCAGCAAATGCGTACCCTGTAATGGAAATGATTAAAAAATAATTTATACAAGTTTCGCAATGATTCACAGTCTTAGCTCATGAAATCTAAAATAACATGCTTGTTGTCAAATCGATTGGAGCCCAAAATTGCATATTTGAATTATGGCCCTCAGAATCTGTAGCTGCATGCCTGAAGTATGTGGTTTCACTGAAAACGGTGGCGACTTTGTGTTGACTTTGATTTGTGGGCCACTTTGAAGTTAAATAAAGCAGATAATAAGAATGTCAACTAAGTGATTTATGGCCTGATCCAAGAACATGCATCACAACAAAAAGAACAATATGCAGATTTTCATCTATACAGTCTTAACTCTAGAGATATGACCAGCAGTTTAGTAGTTGTAATATACACGCAGTTGGGTTACATAATTGGAACTTAATTAAGTGTCCTGATTTGTCAACAGAGTTATTTGGCGTTTTATTAGCTTTATCAATATATTTAGCAAAGTTCCTACAAACTCTCTATCTATGACTATATATCTTGCATTATAATTAAGATTTCTAATTAACATTCAGTTTTGGCCACCTATTAAGAAATGGATTATGCCGGAGATACGTTGTCACCTGCAAAATTACATTGACGTTTTCATATAGGCTTTATAATTAACAACGAAAGATCAAACATTTTGTAGTGTGACAAGAACAGACTTGTGAGGATGCAATAACGTTCCGTATGTTATTACTGGCCTACTAAGTTTAGAATTTATTTTATTTTTATTCTTTTTTTTGTTCTTTATTGCTTTTTGTAATAACATGACTTGTATTTTTTTTAAAAAAATGTTTTCACCTCTTATTTCTTTAAAAAATTAGAAAATTTTATACATTTATTTTACAATTCATTATTTTCCCACTGGCTTAAAGCACACCAGAAAATAAAATAAAAACTCTAAAACATACATTTCTGAAGATGGTATCAAGTATGCAATGAAACAAAGAGTTCCCTCCAGGAACTACAGCTCTCAAAAAGTCAGGGGGAAAAAATACTCACACAAACTAAATACATGCATACATACAATACATGCATACACAGTCATTTTGGGAAGTATATGATTTTTCATAATTTTCATTATGCATCTCTTGCCTTCCTATATTCAATTTGCATGCCCCCTTCCAACACGAATGACAGAATATGGGGATGCCATCGATATTAGACCCTACCCTAAGTACATTAGGTTTCATTGACTAATGTTTATGAAACCTGCTGGGTTTGGAATGTTGCATCTAACACAGTGGCCATCAACTTGAGTGTCCAATACCTGTGACATTTAAACAGTCAATGAAAACATAGGATCATCAATGGTGGCATTAGTTTTGTGGCCCTTTCTAATGCTTCTGTAGCAAACATTTTGGTCCATGTATCTTAACCTCAGTTAAACTTGAAACCTTCCCCGACGAGAGGCCTTCTGCCTTTGGAATGACTCTACAATGAATCCAGTTGTTTGACCGGATCAGTAAGGCTCTGGCTACCACACACATGTTGCACAGTTTGAAACTATAAACACAGCGGAACTAAAGCTAGCTTAATTTTAACATTGTTTTTGGGGGGTTAAATTCCAAATTTATTGGCAGGCAGTCCATCTTGAGGCATACATTGCAATGACTGACCTACTGTAGAATCAATTTGAATCTATCTGAACCAATGGAAACATGGCAAGGACGAGAACAGTTTGTTGTAGCATGAGATAAGGGTATAATTACTTTGATTACTCCTTTACACTGTTGATTAGGACAATCAGAGTTTGATGAAATATTTATACTAAATATTTTTAATCTGTGATTATTGGAACATTAACTAATAGGCTTCCGGGATGCAAGCGGTGGGGGAAATGAGTCTTGCAAAAAGCAAACAGCTGTTAATTTACTGCCATAAACTTTCAAACTAAAGGATAGTTCACCCGACAATGAACCTTCTGTCAGCATTTACTCCCCCTCGTATCGTTCCAAACCTCTATGAATTAGTTTTTCTGTGGAACACACTGAACAGCCTGTTATTTTGGACCCCATTGTCTTTCGTTGTATTTGAAACATTCTTCAAAATATTGTGTGTGTGTTGCAGAAGAACGGAAGTCAAACAGGTTTGGAACGACAAGAGTTAAAGGGTTAGTTCACCCAAAAATGAAAATTCTGTCAGTATTTACTCACCCTCATGTTGTTCCAACCCTGTAAGACCTTCGTTCATCTTCGGAACACAAATTAAGATATTTTTGATTAAATCTGAGAGCTGGATCACTCCTGTATACTAGTCCATAGTTCTTCTTGAGGACTTGAAACTTGCTGGCCTCGAAAAGTTAAAGACATCGTTAAAATAGTCCAAGTGACTAAAGTGACTCAATCTTAAGTTTATCAAACGACGAGAACACTTTTTGTGTGCAAAAAAACAATAAAAATAACAATTTTATTTCAACTATTCATTTACTTCTCTCTCTGCCTCGAGTCAGGTTACTAGTTTAACAGCGTATGAAACAGCGTTTCATCAAAAATATCTTAATCTCTGTTCCGAAGATGAATGAAGGTCTAACGGGATTGGAACAACATGAGGGTGAGTAATTACTGACAGAATTTTCATTTTTTGGTGAACTATCCCTTAAATGATGACAGAATTTTCATTTTTTGGTGAACCAAAATGTATCCTTTAATGTGGACATTTTCAACATTAACTTTAGTGTTGCTTCTTAATGCCATATAAGGTTTGACTGGTGCTTCATGTCCAATAAATAAATTTATGACGTAAAAATTCCCCACAGATCAAAACTGAGACTACTTTGCTAATACGTAACATTGCCTGATGCAAGAGAGCCAATACTTGAAACATTAGAGACATACTATTTTCCACCTTGATACCTTTATCTGATTTGTGCAAGATATTTCTTCAACGTGAACACAGTGTATATCATCTGCACTGCTCATCCCTGCAAACACACACAAATACAGACGAAACACATGCTACACTTAACTATATCTACCCTTGTTTTTTTTTACACGTACTGAATCTGGCTAATGTGCAAAATAACGGTATACAGAAAGCAACAGTAAGGAAAATGTTCTAATCTCTTTGTCATTGCGCAGTTTAACTACACAAACCGG
Organism: Cyprinella venusta; assembly: GCA_038021265.1. Classification (NCBI taxonomy): domain Eukaryota; kingdom Metazoa; phylum Chordata; class Actinopteri; order Cypriniformes; family Leuciscidae; genus Cyprinella; species Cyprinella venusta. The sequence goes on from CM075876.1 coordinate 25,357,785, forward strand.
TTCATGACCGGATTTGTGGTTAACGTAACAAGCAAACACACAAGCAAGTAATCAAACAGACCATAGCAATGCAGATTTAAGACATGCTACAAGTCTCTTTTCTCATGAATGAGCCGCTTGGGTGTTTAGGAAAATCTTTTTTAAATGGCATATGCAGTTTATTATGCAAACATTTTAGTGATTCATACACTACACCTTCAGACGCCGTTTGTTTACTCAGAAGAGTAGAACAAATTACAGTCTGAATATCAGCTAAATGTCAAATTTGACAAATGTACTTTCACTGAACATTTAAAGGAGAAAAACACCTTTTCCAGTCCTCAATAACTCATTCTATTGGCCATTAATGCTTTGCTCGCAGGATATTTTCTAGGAATAAGGTGGGACCTCTCGGGGGGATCGAGTCTAAGTAACTGCTACCAGAGAAATTGCAAACACACTGTTAGATTTGCTACAGGACATTTGTGATAAATGCATGCCAAGTGTTATTTGTTGGAGAGTGTTGCATAATTTGATGGAAGCTGAAAACCACTACTTCCGTTTGCTACTATTTTTCACATAGTTATTTTTAAACAGAGTTGGTCTAGATTAATTATGTAAGCACAAGGCTGGAGGAATGTGAGATGCATAACAGTTTTTTTTTTAAAGATTCATATTGGTGCTAAATAAGAGCAAATATATCTGGTTGTGATATCTACTCTTACAAAACAAACAAATACCCTTGGGAATACCACTAGAAATCCAACCTGCATATAGATTCATGCTAACATTTTTGGAGGCCTTCAGTTTTGGTCTTCTGAATTTGTTAATGTATACAGACATTTTTAGACTGTATACGTAATGTATACAGACATATACAGACTTTTTCCTCAACTTTCATGTTAACGCAAGCTAGCAGCTGCAGATGCTATACACTGTTCTGGACGAAGGGTGCACAAGACATGAGTGAGAAGGATTTTTTTTTTACTCTGGACAGCATTGTTGTTGATTGCTGGGGTCGCAAGGGTCACCCCAGGAGCAAGAGCGCCGGACCCGGCCACCTCTGGCCCTGTGAAGTGCTGTCTGACGTCGCCCCCTAGTGGACGGGAGCTGATTTCTTATCACTTACGCTCACACACGTCTTTCAATCAAACACTGGTCACATGATCTGGGTTTTCCCTGACTTCAATGCACTCTATTTCCTCCCTCTCCCTCTCCCTCTCTCTTTCCCGCTCTTTCCGTTTGGCCCGTTTCTTTTTCTTGTGCCGCTTCTTCGAGGGTGGAAAGAATGTCAAAAACACCGGTAGGATGACAAAACAGTGCAGCACTGTGCAGCCGGCTGTGAGAAGGGAGCACTTGAACAGTGTATAGGTCAGATTCGAAGGCACAAAGAGAAGAGGCATTATCCCAATTACAAAACAAGAGGCGTTCTGCAAAATGGCGGCCCCATGCTCCTCTAAAGAGATCTTGATGCACTGAGTCCGTGTGTGCTCAGTGGCCAGTACGAACGTGTAAAGGTGGGGGGCACAGTGATCCATGGCAAAGTTGAGAGTATAAATAAGGCACAGGATAGAGATGCTGTCCATGTCTACATTCCAGAGCGTCATGAGACCCAAGACGCCCAGTTCCACTGAGGTGACGGTCAAGATCAACCAGAAGTTCCCCAGTGGGTTAATGACCAGGAAGAAGGTGAGGATGAGAATAGTGAGCACGCTGAAACCCGACGTCAGGATGGGGGAGATGATGGAGGAACTGTAGCGGTCCATGAACACGAACGTTGGGTTGAAAACGATGAACTTGATGCTGTTTATAAGGGAGAGAGGTCGAAGCCTCTCCAGCAACTCCACGACTTCCTCCCTGGTTTTCTCGGTCGTCCTGGCCACCAAGTACATCTTGGATGCGATGATGTCATACTCGTCTCCGTTTTTAGAGAAAATGATGTCGTCCACAAAGTGTTGATATTCTGGGCTCCTCAGAAAAGAAGTCTTGAGGATGTTGATGAAATCACTTTTGGTTGATGCGCTGACATTCACAACCCTCAGATAGTGAAAGTAATTATCGATCCATGAAATCTTATTAAAGCCCTGGCCCAATGTCTTGAGGTGCTCCTGCACTGTGGAGTTCCAGTACTCGATGGGTTCGTAGATGTAAAACCCAATCACCGGACTGTAGTTGCTGAAGTATTTCTGTTGAGTCAGGGCGAATGACACACTGGGCGAATTACTAGCTAGCAGATTAATTATATTGGAGCCATCGCTGATTTGTAAACATCCCATGAACGAAAAGGAGGCGTAAATCAGGTAGAGGATAACCACAAAAGGCTTGACATAGGTGTTGGTAATCCATTCTGTGTAATGCTCCCTCAGGAAGTGCTGAATGAAGTGGTTCTGGTACGGTACACTGTCGTGGTGTGTAGACAGGTCGTGGCCGTCACTCATCATGGTCTTAAACCAGGTGGGCTGGCGCTCCAGATACTCCACCGAGGGGATCTTGCAGCAGAAGACGCTGTGATAGCGGTTTTGCTCCAGCTGTCCGGCAAACACCAGGCAGGAGCCATAGAACGAGAACACGTAGAAGTAGTTCACCAGGATTGCTACACACATGCTCTGGCAAAAGACCTTCACAGATTCAATGTTGGTGAAAGGACTGGCACCCATGCCGAAGGTAATAATATAGAGCGAGCTGGTCATCGTGTAGCACACCATCACGTCAGCGAACGCATCTGCCACCCTCTCCTTGAAGGGCAAACTCTCTCTGGTTCTTCTCCAGCCTGCCAGAAGCTCAAACACACCCTTTGTTCCATGTCCTGAAAGAAAAAGAAGCAGCAATTTATAATTTGATGCATGGAAAATTCAAAGAGAATATTTGATTACATAGCAAAGTCAGCATAAATATAATCTACAAAAATATACAACACGAGTCGGGTAGTGAAAGACTGATACATCAGCAGGGTGATTAATTGTCCAATTTCTGATTATCGGCACATTGGTTGAAAACTGCCCACTTGGCTCATTAACAGAAGTGATAGTTGTGTCAGTTCCTAAATCTAATAACGGCACGTGTCAGCAGACAATATACTTTTTTGTTTGTTTACATTTTTTCAGTGAATTTGAATAATTCCAATTATATAATATATAAGTTCTTATAATATTTAAATTGGTTAAAATAAATACACCCATTATAGGTTGGCCCATGATGATGTCTAGATTTATTTTTAGCCTACATCTCTTGATTTTTGGCCTTTCCCATATATATATATATGCATACATACACATAATTTTTTTTCACACATACATTTGTTAACATTAGTTAATGCTCTGTGAACTAACATGAACAAACAATGAACAGCTGGATTTTTATTAAATAACATTAACAAAGATTAATAAATACTGTAACAAATGTATTGCTCATAGTTAGTTCACGTTAGTTAATACATTAACTAATGGTTGCTAATATAGCCTATTGTAAAGTGTTACCGTATTTTAGACAAATGACATTACAGTTCAAGTAAAATGTTCACACAAATGTTCACACAAATCTATCTAGTTTTATCTAACTTTTTCTTATTCATTTTTAGTTGTTTCTTTGTTTAAAAAATTAAAAAAAAACATTTAATTAAAAAAAATCTAAATCTAAAATTTATATTCTATATTAAAATTTGAATCTCAGGTTTTTAACGTGCCCTCAGCATTTTGGACCCCACTGTATCAGTTTTCTTTTCAGCCATTGGCTAGTTATTGGCATGGTCATCGGCCACTGAAAAACCCATAATGGTCAACCTCTAAATGTGCATTATGGAATAATAAACCTTTCATGATAGTTATAAGATGAGCAGTAATTCAATAACTCTTCTACCATCCACCTTTGGGATCACTCAAGCTCCATTCATCAGATCTAGTGCGTGTGTGTGCACACTGTTACCTTTGACCATATTAATACATTTGACTTTCATCCACAAAATAGTTCACTCAACAGCAAGGACATCACGGCCTGTCACAAACACTACTCCCTTACCTCTTTCTCCAAAATCATAAATTTTCATTGAGCTGACAGACATGGAGAAAAATCTAATTAACCATAAAGGATTGCACCAACATAATGAGTCAGATGGACTGTCTTTGCTTGCTTTTAGTTTTATTAAGGGGCAGAAGAAGTCCATTAGTCTGTGAATTCATCTGCAAGATGCGGATGTTACATGGTGGACCGGTGGTAACCTGGTGGCTGCATGTTCAATAACATGCACTCAAAAAAGAAGTTCTGACTTCCGCCATCACTTGCTTTTTATCATCAAGTACACTTCAGCAAGACACTTAGCTTTGGGTTGCTGTGAAAGGGCTGTCTCTGCAATAACAGGAAGCTGCTCTGAATGTAAAGCAGCTGCTAAATGGCAATTAAAAGCGAAACCATTACACAAAAGTTTGGTAGTAATGAAACATTCAGACATCTGAGTGTGAACATGGGTCACTACTTGCCAAATTATATAGATCAACAAAACAATTGCGGACCCTGCTATCTTGAGCAATTGTTTCGCAGTCTCCAATTAAGAAGATTAATTCAATCCATGAAGTGAGTGCCATTTATTATTTTCAAAATCTGCAAAGAATTCTGCAAAGAAGGTTTCACTTAATCTTTGCTAATGGAAATGGAATCCAATTTATCTAATTTATGTACATTTTATTCAGTATCAATTACAAATGACAGATTATATACTCCTCAAATTGCATCAGAATGCACAGGCAATGTAAACACTGATCTCCACAATGTTTTCTGCAACAAAAATAAGCATGAATTTCCGCATTATTTTTAAAATTAACTTTGCATATGAAACAAATATTTTGCCACTGGACTGTCAAGTCCTTCCTCATAATGTTTTTGTTTGTTTGTTTGTTTCACTCATGGAATATTTCATAAATGTAGTTATGAGTTAAAAAACATCTGGTTTGGTGCCAGCGAAGGGCTACTGATGAGCTGTAAGCACTTATCATAATATTCTTCATTATTAATAAGAACAAAAACACAAAAATGATAGTTTTACTTGGCAGCATTCTACTGTTCTGAGTCTGGATGTCATCACCTTCCAAATAAGAAGTACTAGAATGGTAATTCTGAATGGAATACAAAATTCCTCCTTATCAGAATGACATGGCGATTTCTTCAGTGTGTGCCGTGCAATGAATCACCACAATATAAATGGAGTGCCATCAGGCTGCTGGTCAAGGGCAGAAAGAAAATGTGCTTGGTTTAAAAGTCTCTTATGAAATAGGACAAAGGGACAAAACATGACTAACCAACTGCACATCCACTAAGATCAGTGTTTTAAAGTCTTTTTTGCAGTTTTAAGCAGTCTTACAACCCCATCAGAGAAGCTTACCTATCTACAGTACACCAAACCAAGAAAAAAAACTCTACTATCAATTACCATTAAAGGGATCGTTCACTTTGAAATTAATTTTTGATATGTTTTAGCTTACCAAGGGCATCCAAGATGTCTTTGTTTCCACAGTATTTTCAATTTTGATATTTTTAGGTCAAACCGTTCTTGTCTGTCAGTCATATAATGCAGGTATATGGGGTCCACCTCAAAGAGCATGCACAGAGAAGTCCAAATTAAACATGATTTAATGACTCGTAAATGTAAGTACACATTGATGGCCTAAGACACGAAAAGAGAGGTTTGTGTGAGAAAACGCCACGTCCAAGTGATGTGAGGGCACGGGCGCTTTGTGGCTGTGGTTACAAGAGGTAAAAGCAATGTTACTTTTCTCACACAAATCGCTCGTTTCGTGTCTTAGGCCATCAACTTTTACATTTACGAGTCATTAAATCATGTTTAATTTGGACTTCTCTGTGCATGCTCTTTGAGGTGCACCCCCATACCTCCATTATCTGACTGACAGATAAGAATGGCTTGACCTAAATATCAAGATTGAAAATACTGTGGAAACACCTACATCTTGGATGCCCTTGAGGTAAGCTAAAACATATCAAAAATTAATTTCAAAGTGAACTATCCCTTTAACGTTTCTATTATTTAAATAGCCTAATCCACTTCTTAAAGTAAAAGACAAGAGTTAGGCTGTCAATTACAAAGAATGGTGTTTTTAATGCATTAAAAATGCAAACTTTTGAAAACCGATACAGTTATTGTCTCCATGTAAACTACAAAAACCCAAATTTGTGAAAACAGTGACGTCATGAGCATGCGTATTAAGTGTTCAGTCTATACGCACATAGTTTTTCTTTACTAAGTGATATCGCCAACTACTGGCCTGGGATGCATAATACAGCATTTTGTATTGTTTCCACAGATCCTTGTGAACTGGGAACGCTGAAGTCTGTACACGAAAAATGCAAAGGAAAAACACTTCCGTTTAGTACATCATTAAAGCACCCTTAATCTTGCCAAGATCCCCCTGCGTAGGCTCAGAATCACTGAGCTATAGGGACTTGCTTTAACAAATATGAGAAAAATGTTCTGTTGCTTTTTTTTTTTTTTCAAACTTTGAAGAAGGAATTCATTCTTTCTCCATCTTTGTGATGGTATGCAAAAGCTTACTCCTAAAAAAGCATTGACTGTATGTCAGTGATTCAAACAAGCTCTGTCAAAAGGGGTCCATCCATTCAAGGGTGTAGATTAAATCGGGGCCGCTAGAGGAGCACGTACCAAATCAGCATCTTGAAACAAGATTGACACGTTTTGCTGCAGCGACAGCAAACGTTAAGGAGTGCAGCAGCAAATAGAGTGCATTCAAAACAGAAACCACAAAGCCGTGAGATGACACGAGGGAGGTCTACTCCTGTCGGTTATAAATCACATGCACAGTCAGACAAGACAATATTGAGGTATTAAAACCATTTCCACAACGTCTGATGATATTAGATGTCCAGCACTTATGCCTAATCGGACAACAGGGACCATGAATGCTCCTGAACATAGAGGGGGGAGTGACCCATTGCTGTCCCTGACATACAAACATTTACTTAACCCTCATACTGGACGATATGATGATATATAGGCTATATATAACACTGATATAAGTGATCACCCGGATTTAGACCTACCTGTATTTATATAAAGCGTTGACAGGCAAATTTGCTTTATGTTTAGGTCTATATTGCTTTTATCTCCCCAGTGTCAAAAATCAGGCAAACATAAATGTCAGGCAACACGATTGCTGGCTGCATGTCAATATCCATGGATCACTGGATCTTTAGTAAATGGCAAGGAACACTATATTGAGTCCAACATTTAGTTTAAATTGATAACATTGTTCGTTTTAGTTGCATTTTTGCAGTTTCACCCTATTAAATCCAGTCACGCAGCAGATCTTTTGCCACTCAGTCAGGCTGAGGGGGGTTGTTGCGGCGGGAAAGTGACTTCAATGCATTCCCTCTATACTATATATTATTCACATACAACAGTGAGGACATCTAGGAGTGAACTTACTATATTTTTACACAGTATAAGTGCAAATACCTTTTCACTCCATCTGCACTAGAGGGCAAATGCTAAAGTAACTGTTTTTATTTTTCTTCAGTGTAGTACAAAAGCAGATCGCAATGTTGTAAATGGGATTGTGGAAAAAGCATCCTTAAAACCTAAAACTCAAAACTGGCCTAAAAGGAGGAATTGCACTGCGGAAAAAATTGCGTTGGGTTTATGTGTTAAAGGATTTGCATAATTCCTTTAGTGAATTGGGCACTGAAACAATACAGACAGCGTGCTCAAATAAACAGTGGGTACAATTCATTCATAGCGAATCCCTATCCTTCAGAGTGTTTCTCATGCTACTTTGAGAGAACACCTGGGGAACTGAATCGAAATGTTCCCTGCACGTCTCACAAGGGGTACGGTAGGAAATAAAGGGCTGTTCCTCATGTCTCTGGGTGCTGGTGGACAGGTACAACATTCCACATAGCTAAAGAGGGCAGTTTGTCACAGGCCTCCTGTGGACAGTTCTAGCCGGCACCGGCTGGAGGAAAGCTACTCTGAAGCCGTGGCTTCAATATAAAGAGCTGCATCACCTCTCTCGCTGCAATGCAGTGAGTCATTAAACAAAATTACTGCTTTAAAACTTCAGCACAAGAGCAGCTGCAAACACATCCATCACTAGCAGGAAAACACCCTACGGATGGAACCTTCGCACACCTCCAATAAAGCATGTCCAGTTGTGACAGAAGATGGGAAAAAATACTACACACATTTCCATACTGTGTCAGTATTTCTGTGCTGCAGTGACAAGACACATACAATAGACTATATATCCTCTGAACAGCTATTCTGGAACTAGTGCAGTATTTTTTTTGACATTTATTTATTTTCCAAATGGTGTCAAAAAGTATATTGTAGTACCAAATATCATGTTGTTACTGTAATTTGGAAGTCATTTAGTCCCGTACCATAATATATTTTAATAAGCATGGTATTACATCTTATTCCTTCTTTTCAGCAAATGTCTCAACAAAAATATCTTGGTTTATTGTGCTTTTTTATGCATATCACAAAATCATTTTCCAGCATTTCTGTTTGTAAAAATGTATCAACTCCATTTTCAGTTTATGCATAAAACAAATTCTTATTATTATCTTACACAATGTTATTTCTCAAAAATTTAAAGGAGAAGCTTCTCAATTGCTTTAAGGTAAGTTTTGTTCTGAAAAACAAAGCGAAATTTGTCATTTAACAGTTCAAACGGCTTCATTTTGTCTCATGACATTATCAGTATGACGGCAGTGCTCGTTCAAAAAAATCAAAATAAAACATGCTGAGAACGCAGGATTACAAAAGTGCCCAAAATTAGCATCTCGTTTGACAGTGAACATGTCCTTATCTTAACACGGCACACATCACAGCACACAGTTAATCCCGCTGCTAAGGATTAGGTGTGCAATTTGCACCAAACTCAACACAACGGTGCCAGAGTAGAGAGCTGGGCGCTTTGCAGAGCCAGTCAAACGATTGCAGTCAGAAGATGGAGAGAATGGTGTGACACTTCAGTCGTTGTATTGAATGGCTGCTGCTTTTTGTGGCACCCCACACATCTGCTGCATCTGCAGCTGCTAATGAAAAGGCTTGTGCAAATGCACTGCCTGTAAATCAGCAGATGGCTTGAGTTACTCGCACGTAATTTCATTGGAGTGGACCTCATCAGTCTTGCTGTTGACTTTACGAACCATCATTTAGCTGTGTTTGGCGATGGATAAGTTTCAATGTATAACCTATAGATTTTCAAGATGGAAATTTAACAGGATTATAGTAAAATATTCTACAATTCAAAAGTCTGGGGTCGTTATGCTCACCAATGCTGCATCTATTTGATTAAACATATACAGTAATACTATGAGATATTGTTACTATTTAAAATAACTATTTTCTGTTTTAATATTTATTTCAAAGTTTTGATCATTCTTTGATGAATAGAAAGATCAAAAGATTTAACATTTTTACTGTCACTTATGAAAACAACTACATTTAAACAGTACTGTAAATGCAATTCTGTTAGGCAACAGAGTTATTTTTAATCTTTTCATCAAATATTAAATTTATACATGATCAATAGACCTATAAATAAGACCGAAGAAACTGCCCTAAGGTCTCTTAAGCTGAACATAAAGAACAAATCTAAAAATATCCGAAAGAAAGTACATGACAAAGGATGTCCAATAAAAGTAGACCAATAAAAAGTTTGGGCTTTATATCCTTTGTGAACGATTAGTTAAAACTTTCAGATCTTTCTTTTGGCCTACTTTTCTGCTGAATTGCCAAATGAACTGAACAAAACGCCCTGGATTTATTGTGCTATGTGGGCCACACACTATCTCAAAATTTACAGAAATATTATCAGTTCTGCACAAAATAATGAGGCCACATTTATATGAAAAAGATAGCAAACTACAGCAGAAACAATAGTGCCATTTTAAACAATATATCAGCAATCATGGAAATGGTTGAATAGCTCATGTTCTCCCTTCAACGCCACTCAGTTTCTACAGTATATGCCTTGGCTTCAGTTACAAAAACTCATGGGAGTATACCTTACAATCTGACAGTATTTCATGCCATTGTAAAACATGCCACTGTCAGTGTGTTCAAGGCCTCCAACAGAAGATCTATTGCACTGTATAGCAGCATAAAATTGACAGTACAAATATTATCAAGTTCAAACAGCTTTAATCCAAAGCACTCTTGCATTTTTAATGCAAATTATTTCACTTGAAGCAAGCCACTAAATGAAGGGAAAAAAAATCAATTCCTGTAATTTCCAATCTTGCATATTTTTTTCAACCAGAAAAAAAAACCTGTGAAACATTAATCATACAACTGAAATATAAAAGGACTGGAATATTAATGACAAACAGAGGGAGGCAGAAGAATGACGCCTGTTACTATTTCTATTTCACGCACCGATTCAGTAGTGGCACATCATGCCTGAACAAACTATGCAAATTAACATTTTCTCTTGGCTTATGTTATGATGTCCAACAAACCTTTCTCACCCTGATTCTTCCACCTGACAATGGTAAATTTTCCAGCCACAGGCTTAATGGCATGTAATATGTGATGCTTGAAGACATTTGTGATAAGTAGTTCATTGGTAAGAGCCCTAATCTCTTCCCCATGACTTGCTCTTGCCTTCTAGCACTAAGGAAAATCAATGACATTCAACATGGTCAGTTTTCAACCTACTAACACACCATCATCTACATTTTCCAGAGGGAGGCTGCAAAGATCTGCTGTAAATGTTGGTGGTTGTACATGTTTGTTTCTGTTATGGTAACTGAGACAGGATTGGGCTTCCCAGGCACAGTGAACGTGCATTAGCCATGACCAGGCACAATCATGCTTGTGTGGAGAGAATTGCAAGGAGATGGTCCAGATCCCAGGGCACATGCTGTTCCACAGTCTATGGCCCTAAATGAGCTCGATCAATAGAACTGACATGCTGGAGAGTGACTACGCCACTGCGCGTACATACAGACACTCTCACACACACACACACACACACATATTTACAATATGGCTAATGATATATGCACCTTTTAAACCACATTTAACTTCATTACAAGCTTATATGCTACTCAGATTTTTTAAAACAGCTTTCCACAAAAAACAGCTTTGCACCACAAACAAGTAGCGTGCGTATGACAAAATGTCAGAGTTCCCTATTGAGAACGTCCACTTCATATTGCGCAGCTATACACAGCGGGAAAACTCCTTTTCTCGAGAATACTGAAGCCATTATTTTAAAAAGCATTTCAGCTGCACAGCGAGCGCAGAGCGTCTAGCTAGCTCATTGGCTGTCCTGCGGCAACTGCATGAACCTATGGCGAGGCGACTGAGACGCGCAAACCAACCCAGGGTGCATCAGAACCCGCCAGAATGGGCGTGGCTTATGTCTATATAAGCAGACCATTTCACCATATAATCAGATTTAATCTCCTTCAGCAAAGAACACCTTTCTTTGCTGACCTTCGACCCTTCACCATCAACTAGCCTTTGCAGTGGAATGAGCGACCTCATCAGCGGACATGGCACCTTCAATTCGGCGCTGCCTTCCCCTGAAACGCTGTTAACCTGCAGAAGAAGCCTTATATCCTTTCACTTTGTGTGTTCGCCATCGCGACACTCTAGAAGCTTAAAAAAAAGAGCAAATTTCACAAATGGCGTTGTCGTGTTGCGGATGCCATTTTCTTTTATAACTGATCTAATTTCTTATGCTCATCAATTTTCAATCATAACTTTTAACTATTTAAGTAAAATTACATAAAAATACGTGCTAACTTGGATATAAGACATCAGTCTAAAGGTGCAGCAATGTTTGTTTTTTTTTTTGAAAGATTTAGCATGCTGTGTTTTACTCAATAGGTTAAACATTTGTTAAAAAGTTGCTAAAATTGCAACTAAGGACAGAATAGCAACTATAAACTGGTCAATGGTCTGTTGAAAAAAAAATATTGAAGTCAATAGGGCCCATGAACAGTTTGGTCACTAACATTCTTTAAAACACTGTTTCTTCTTTTCTGTTCAATAGAAGAAAAAATTAATCCAGGTTTGGAACGACTTAATGGTGAGTAAATGATGACAGAATTTTCATTTCTGAGTAATCTATCCCTGTTTCTGGCTACATCTTTGTTTTTCTTTTCTGAATTTTCATTTCTTTGCAGTCAACATGACTCGCTCACCACATAAACTTCTCTCGCATCTGTTCAGTTTCAGAACGTTCAGCAGAGCAGAAGATCAGACTATTTTTGGAGAGGGTGAAGAGAGGACCACAGATTGAAATATTAAAACTACTTGCATGATTTGAAGATTTTCTTTCTGATATAAAACGCTTTAATAATTATACTAAATTATACTATAATATACTAATTATATTATAATAATTATATAACCCTTTTTGGCTGCCTGAAGATTCTTTAAAAATGATCCTTTGGTGGCATATGAAAAGACAACGGTGTGAGTAAATAATCCATTAGCACCTCATTGTAGGACACGAGATCCAGGGGGCGGAGTTGGATCCAGATCTAAGGGGTGAAGATGTGTAGGATTAGGGGTGGGGTTTGGGATCAGGGGGCGGAGATGGATCCAACTCCTCCCCTTGGATTTTGTGTTCTGCAGTGAGGACCATTTCAAATAATGACAGAAATTTTCATTTTTGTGTGTGTGAAAAATCCGATCCCTTTCCTTTACATATATTTAATTGTATTTTGAAATATCTAAAATATTTCTATAAATATTAAATATATATTGTGCTAGTATAAGAACTAGCCTTATAATTTCTATGATTTTAATGATCAAGGCGGCTCATGCATTACGTAAACAGCAAGCCGCTTTACTGTACGTACACTGAGATCAGGAGGCGTGTGAGTACTTTGACATTGATTTCCTATCCTGTCATTTGGCCCAGCAGAACAAAGCATCCGCCGCTAAGATGTGTGGCAGGAAGCAAGTCTATAAATAGGCCCTTGCTGTATGCGTCTGAGTAAAAATAACCTCTAAACTTAAAGTGAAGGTATAGCGCACTCCATTGATTGTCTCAGACAACAGTATCACACCTTGTTTTCTGCAGAGCATCCATCTTCTGCCAAGTCCTTTAAAAGGGACAGTTCACCCTAAAATGAAGATTCTGTCATCAAAGATAAAGGATTTTGGTAACACTTTAACTATATATAATACAATATATAATGCATTAATTGTGCCTTGTAATGCACCTTATAATGCGTTGTATGGTCTCAAGATTGATATTATTTAATCCATTATAATAATTAATTATCTATTCATTGTTACACCTTTAGAAAGTATAATGCATTAAAACACATAACAAACCGCCAATTTAAGATAAGGAATCTGCAAAAAAATATATAATGCATTTTAGCTTTGGTTACTTATTTATGAAAAGATATATAATGGATTATAATGTATATTATGAATACCTTTATAATGCAGTTTACATAAAGTAAAGTGTTACCAGGATTTTTTTATTTAGCTCATAGTGACCATGTCTGTCTAAAAAGTACCAAAGGACACCATCAAATTAGTCCAAACGACTTGAGAACTATATTCCAAGACTTCTGAAGCCATACTTTAAATTTGTATGAGGAACAGGCCAAAGTTTCATTTGAGTATCATCCACAAACTTGAATCCATTGTCACTTCGCCAACCAAACAGAGCCACCCCGGGGACCCCGCAGCACATTGTGATGTGCCGTGTAGAGTGTCAACATTCATCTTCACCGGCGGGACAAAATCTATTTCTCCAGATTGTCCTTTCTGTGAAGCTCAAATGCAAAGCATAGTAAATCACAGGTCCTCTGGCACTCAGCAAAAAGCTCAAAATCCAGTGGTCAGGGAGCAATTAATCTTCCACGCTGGGCTAGTTTTACAATAAGACTGAGCATCTGAGGGGTCCAGATCATTAGGGACACAGTAAATGGCTGGCTGAAGCTTAAGAGGTCAGTATACAGAACAGCACCGAGCATTATTACCTTTGATTCACAAGGACATTCATGGTCATAAAAATACAGTACAGTCAGTCTCTCTACTGACAATATTATCGTCTTCTTCAATTGGGAAGCCACATGTAATTGTTGGTTGATTATTATATTGCACTGATACAATAACCAAAACCATCGCAGAGAATAAGAAGAAGCTGTAAGCGGTTATTCTCCGCAGGTTGTAATTGTGCTTTCGTACCCTGTATATCCCTGTTTTGAGAGAATCATGATTCTACCTCCATGGGAGAAAACAAATTGACATACTTTAAATCCGAAGCTAATTAGTTCCACTCAGTTGCGGGTTGTGACAGTCGTCACCTAAGGGCATCTATGCAACCTAGACAGGTGTAAAATCTAAGGGTGTTTTTAACACCTGTGAGATGTGTTGAGTTTGGAGTTCGTTAAATTTCCAAGTTTGTTTTAGCTTGCTAGATTGTGTTCCCATGGGGTCTATAAAAATAACACAGCAGAAAGAACATAGCACTGTTGGAAATTAATGACTGTTCCTTATTCTCCCCGATGCATGAACAACAGAAAGAAAATGATCTAATTCTGCAGTTTAAAATGTTCCTTTAGATTCACATTGCAATAATTGGTGCAGTGACAGGTGTTTGCTACCTGATCACGTTTTGGATTTACATTATTAATACTGGAATAAATTTAGTCAAGAATGTGTATTATGGAGGAGACCATTTTATATTGGTCATCAAGTCACCAATATAAAAATGAGATATTGAAATCAATGTATTTTCTAAATTATTCTTCGCCTCTCTGCTTATCCACTTATTTTCCTGTGACTCTCGGCAGGTTACAGAGTTACCTGACTTTATGTGAGTCAGTGAATCATTCACTGAGCTGATTCAGATTTTCATTTGAAACACTGGTTTGATCAAGAAAAAGACCACTGAATGAGTCAATGATTCATTCAATAAACAGATTGTTGAAAAAACAGATGAAGTTGAAAAAAAAACAATCCATTTTGAAATGAGTCATTGAATCATTTGAAAGAGTCATTGAATCATTCGCTCATCATTTAAAACACAGATTCATTTAGGAACTAAACAAACACCACTACTGTGTGTTCTTCAGAGATGTTTGATTTCGTTGGAACAATTCCCATCGGCAAAGCAAAAATACGCACAATACTTTTTTTAAATGTAAGTTATTCAAGCCTGATTTGGCTAAGTGGCTTTCCCCAGTTTCATGAATATGTGAACCCCACATAATTTGATAAGATGCACGATATGTGACGTCAACAACAAACGATATGTGGAAAGTGTTCTCTCTGTTTCATTTTGCTATCCTAACCAAACACAATTACATATAGCTGCATATTATTATTCACATAGCATTGCTTTTTTATTGTTTTGTTTTTTCTATTGATGAACCACTAAGTGAGAAATTATAGCTTTAAGTTCAACCAGGAAGACTCTAATGCCATGTCATTCATTCATAAATACAGTATTAGGTATAGCCAAATTATCACTGCTTGACATTGAGTATATAAGAACTCTCTGTTTTACATTTGCAGTTGATGACGGTCATGTTCACTACCACCACCAGGTTGGTCCCTGACTGTCCATCCGTCAGGTGAAAAATTCACCTTCAGGCAGGACCAGCCAAATCTGCATCCCCAGGACTTGGACCGAGGATGGGGTCTGCCAAAGAACTTTTCTATACAACTAGACATGAATCACTGTAGCTCACTAATACTTGTCAATACTTTATATATACCATGGTATAAATACCATATCTAAACGTTCACCTGCCCTCTGGGTCTTTCTGCTCTACATCAATGTGTTCCACCACACCATGATGTAAAAGTGCCAACAATTTACTCAGACAGTCTATCATAAGTGGTACATTAACTATACCATCAGTCAGATTTGCAGATCATGCAAAGGCTACATCAATTTTCATTCATTTTACCATGGCATTCTTTACCATCGTTTTGGATTTTCAGGCAAACATTGACAGATTTTCCTTTGTAACACAAAAATGTTGGCCTCCAATTATCTTCCATTTCTATTCCTTATATCACAAATTCTCCCTTCTGTAAGCCCATTGTTGCAAAAGCATTGACCCTGATGACTGCTGTGGAAAACAATTACACCCCCCTCCCCCCCCCCCACACACACACACCACCACCACCTCCTGAGTAATCACACAGCAATTATAATAATCCTACATGCAATCACCACTGTATCCGTGAACAAAGCTGCACTTACCCATGGCAAAAAAGGGGATCCCAAGAAGTGTAGAGTTAAATTTCCCATCAGAGATGAAAAAAATCCCAGCTGACGTCACGTTGGCGATGCATATGGTGAGGACACCCAACAGGCCCAGGAAGGGTTTCCCGCGCAAGCAGTCCCGCATCGAGCTGGAGATGGTGGCTGCCAGGAGCACCAGGACCAAGCTGACCAGTACCTCACTCTTGGCCAGTACTCCTGTCTTGTGGAAGTCCCGCCATAAGCTGAAGGACGTAAGCGACTGGATTTGCAGCTCCTCACTGTCTGTGGCCAGCTGGTGCACCAGCTTACAGAATTCACTTTCCCACTTTTCCGAAATGATGTCCTGCACCACTGGGCCAAGGTTACGGAGGTAGTAGGTGATTTGGATGGCGCGAGCAAATTTGACCTGTTGGTCCCGGCTATTTGCGGACACTGCCACGCCGCCCAGCTGATGGCCAATAAAGGACACCCGACCATCCTAGGGCCAAAACAAAGCGGTTAATTTATTTAATCCAATAAAGGAAACTGTTATGTGTGAAATTCCATTTTAATGCAATCTAACAAGTGTACTTTGCAATCAGTGTAAATCAACTGCCTTCCAAAAATGTTGAATAATTGGTACGCTTGGAACATCTGAGGATTGAGATCTGTAGTACAGGCAGCTGGAAGAAATAGCAAAAGCAGCCATGTACCCATTATAAAACAGTTTAAAATTGCAACATTAATCCATATACCTTAAATTGGATAATAAACCAGGTTAATAAACCAATTAAACTGGTTAATAAACCAATATACATTTTTACACTGAAAAAACTGCAGTTTACAAATGTATTGAGTTTTCTTACTCCAACTCCTGCATCTTAATATTAATTACACAATTAAATAATCATGTTTGACTTGCAGAATCAACAAACCAGTTAATAAGCAGCTTTTTTGTTGTGGATTTGTTCTGGTATTTGAACGGATTTTACACACTTCAGCAATGCATTAAAATTGTCTTCCATTACAAAAAACAATTCTCAAGGAAGCAGTGTGAACTAGTAAGCATCTTTTAGCTAAATGTCAGACAAGCAAAACAGGACAGAAGAAAACACAAACTGATTTCAAATCACAGCATGAAGATGGATTAGGGTGTTAAGACCATCTCCACCGTTGAACGGCATCAGTTTTGCACCAAAAGAATGCAGAATGAATAAAATCCAGAGAAGATCGAAAGTTATTGTATTTTGCACAGTAGTCCCAATGCTTCAGCATCCAATAACAGTGCATCACCCTATGCTGTGTGAGTGATGCAGCCTCGGATGCAGAATACAGCCTCAAGATGTTCTGAAAAAGACTGGCACAATATGAATGAGCTCTTAGAGGCCACAGTGAGCGCCTCATTCACACGGATCGTGCTCCCTCTCCTACTCCTATGATGTAAGCTTGGGAAAACAATGGCTTGCTGCACTGTTGTGTTTTATTTAGTCTTCCGTCTGTGGGTAGTGCAGGATTTTGATGAAGACTGTTTTATAGGTCTCAAATATTCTGTCTCAGTTAAGGTTATTTGAAATTTAACAATGTGCAATACACTGCAAGAAATGATTCTGTGCTACTGTTGATCATGAAAATTTGACAGAATTATGTTCATGTTTTATGATCAAAATTAAGCATACAAAAGTACTACAACATACTAATGTTTATTCTGTTTGAATGATTCCAAATGAATATAAGCAGTTTACAAGCATTTCTCATGAAACACACCTTATGCTCACATTTCCAGCACTGGTCTTCCCAGCATGCACTGGGGCCTGAAATAATAATGTTTTCACTGTTTCCCCCCAAAAAAACTGTTGTTGGTTTATTGTCATATTCAGAAACGTGTTGTCTTTTGGTAGCATGTGTTTGTTCCTCTAAAATGATCAATTAGTTGATTGATATGAGTGTGGTGTAATTTAAGGCATTTTTGTTCCATTATTTAAACACTCAAACCATACAAATAAAGGGTAAATTTGCTTTTAAAAACTTTGTTTGAGTAATTAAAACTTAAGAAACCTACTTAAGTGAACTTAACAGTAATTTAAATAAATAAATTGTTAGTAGCTCTTATGAACTCAACATGTTAATGATCTGTTTTAAGTTGAATCATTTGTTTTAATGCAGCTCATCTGATTGATAGCCCACTCGATTCTAAACATTGTTTAAATAATAGTACTGCTTATCTGTTGCCATATATTTAGTGCTCAAGGAAGGTGCATCCTCCAACATATCTGTTGTGAGAAAAAATAAAGATAAAAGTCTAGATTCTGCAAGTGTTTTTAGTAACATTGCATCGCCAGACTCAGAGTGCAGTGCTGGAGAACTATGCAGCTGATTCAGATGTTGCACATACTAGAACACAGCAGCAGCACCGGGTCTATTCATAATTCTGAGCGTTTCGTAATATTTTAAGAGGCACAGTCGCAATATGCCGAGCTCCCTTTTTTGCAGTTTCATTGTTGCAATGTCGATCGCACACAAAGGCTGCGTCTCAAAGCCCTCGGAAAAAAAAACCCCACCGCTGTCTCGTTAGGCGGCTCGCGAGGGTTTGAAGCTCACAGCCGCTGTACTCCAGACAATATATGTCTCTTACCTTTAACGTTGTATTCGGATAGCTCACGGGGACCTTGGAAAAAGTGCTGTTAGACAGAACAGCTAAGCGAATGTCTTCAAATATGGTGATGATATCATCCAGGAGGCATCTCTTGTCCCGGTGGCTCAGGACACAGAGATGCGCGAAAGTGTAATTGAAGCCTTTATAATTGACACGCATATCCAGGACCTTCTTGTGCACCTGGAGCACCTGCTCGGCCAGTTCCAGGATATTTCCCCCGGATTTGGCGAGTAGAATGAGTCTGCCATATCTGCCGGGGGTGTGCAGGTCCGAGTACAGCTTGTGCTTGGACTGGTCGACGGGGAAGAGGCTGTTGGCGAGACTCCTCTCGATCTTCGCGAGGCTGTGCGTCGGGGCGACCAGGATCTCCAGGTCCGTTTCGGGCTTAAACCGGCTGAGCACCGTGGATCCGAAAATAATGGTCAGGACTGCGGGGACGGTGAGAAAGAAGACCGGATGCCTACTCACGAACAAACCCAGCCAGTAGAAAGAAGCTTTCAGCCCTCTGTGTATCACTTGCCGCAGCATCCTCCTCCAGATCCAGCTTGCAGCAGATGATGCCCCGGTTCTTCCTATGAAGCACATGTGACATGTGGCTCCAGTTCAGTCAATCCGTATGAGAATACTCACTACACCTGTGAAGCACTGCAGCGATTTGCAATAAGACAGTCAGATATTGATCACTATAGAGGCTTTTTGGTTCCATCCCTCCCCCTGATGAGTGACTGTTTCCCTCGCTGCTTCTTCTGCTGCAACAGCAGCCAGCAGCCCCTGTCTGATGTGCATGTGTGCTTAATTCGGACTATTCGATCGGAGCTGGCGCCTGATTTATGGGCTTGATTGTAACCATGTGCTGCTGTGTGCACGGAAGGAGGCACGACGGGGAAATACTGACTCGGTGGGTGGGTGGGTGCTAATTTTTAGAACACGCGCGATTCAAAGCCCTTGCTGATCGTGGACTCACCTCTTGAAATAGCCACTCGATTACTAATGAATAAGGCATTCCTATCTTAAAGACAGGGCGGCAGTCCACACAATGCCAAATGCAGTTTCGGTGCAGAGACGATAAAAAATAATGTTGACCTAAATACACGTGCCTATACTCATTTAAAGTGCGGAGTTTGCTGATGTGACAGGCTAACCATCACCATGAATCAAAAGTGGCCGTTTTTACAATATGGAATATTGCAGTGTTTATTATAAATTATTAGGCTGTTATTATTATTTATGTTCCCTGTAATATTTAATAAAAATAACTTCCCATCCCTCTGCAACACAACAACTCTTCTCCGATGACGTGTTTACTGACGCAAGGGCGGGACAACCTGTCACTCGGATGAGATCACATCAATAGCAAAACACGAAGATCCAAATCTAATCAATTTCTGATGGACAAAATCAAGTCCCATCCAACAAATTTCCTTGTTCAAGAAACCACTCGGACATACAACAGGAAAGAAAAAAACTATAGCAACTTCTGTTTCACTGAATACGTATAGAGTTAGCCAAAATTGCATTATTTGTAGGCTAACATGCGCATTTACACATTTAAACAGCGCTTTCACACGTTTCACTACAAAAGATGTGCAATGCAATAAATAGACTCTTCCAACAGATGTTGTGTCGGTAACCATAGCAACAGTATTTTTGCTTTCCATTATTCAGAAGTACTTTGACAAATCCTGACATTATTCATAATTTTATTATGGCTTACATCTCATAATATTTTCTGCTATCCTTTATTCACTAATGATTCAAAGACAAAGACAGGCCTAACTCTGCTAAAGCTCTCTATAATATAATGGCATATCAGGCAGCTATTTTTCTTTTTTTTTTCCATGATTGTATGCATATAGTACAGCCTTCATCTCAGAGCTTCAGTGCTCTGCAAAAATGTAATGAAATTACATTTGTACTCTTCAGTACGAATACTTCTGACCACTTGAAGTATTGAGAACCTTTCTTCTATGTTAAAAGCTTTGTTTTTTTATTTCTTTGTGGAGCTGAAGTATTAAAGCCTCTAAGCACAGCAGAACACAGGCATAACCAAAAATAGATCAAATAGAGCAAAAATAGATAGCTATGTCCATTTACTGGGGAAAAAAATATCCTTATATATTACCTCACTATTCTTATAAACTGAACAAAATTATAAAACGCAGCGCTTTTTTGCCCCCATTTTTCATGAGCTGACTTTTTTATGTACACAAAAGGCCTATTTCTCTCAAATATTGTTCACAAATATTTCTAAATCTGTGTTAGTGAGCACTTCTCCTTTGCGGAGATAATCATCAAGTATGAAGATCAAGATGCTGATTAGACTGCATGATTATTGCACAGGTGTGCCTTAGGCTGGCCACAATAAAAGGGCACTCTGAAATGTGCAGATTTCAGAGTACCTAAGAATGCAATTGCAGAACTCTGTAATTAAATTAAAGAGCTCTGCAATTACATTGTTACTAGTAAGAATTGAATTAGCTCTAAGTTTAATTGCTACTAGTATGTTTTGAGTTGTAAAGCTCTCTAATTGAATTCTTACTAGCAATAATGAAATTACGATGAGTAAGGCTGGGTACAATTAAAGCTAAAATGGCTTGTCATAATGGAGTCAAAAAAATTGATTCAACCAAAAAGAATAAATTTACTGTGGAAAATAATAATTTCCTATTGTTATTTGTCAATTTCACTGATGTTCTCTTAATGGCAAGTAACATAAGGTGTAAGTGAAACCATAGAGAACTAAAAGAACTAACCTTTTTAATAGTTTTAATAGCTGACACAAAAGATTAGATCACTCTCTAAAACGCTAATATGGATGCATGTACTAGTTGTTTGTGCAATATTTTAACAGAAGCATCTCATAAAATAATTTTCTGCACTGCTGATCATGTGTGACTGCAGAGATGACCTGTAATCCTGTTTGGTTTCAGCTTCTTCATTACATGAAGTGTTTACAACCTTTGAATTCTTAGAGATGAACATCAACACAAAAATGACCATACTTTGGATTCTTGCTGTGAAAAGTACAAACTTTGAACACAACTGGAAGCAAAATAAGTAGAACAACTAAACAAACTGTTCTGTGATGATACACACACACACACACACACACACACACACACAAAAGTAATTAAAGTCAATGGATATGTCAGATTGACTGTCAATGGAGAAAGATGCATTTGGCCTGCAAAATGCTGTATAGCACACCAGCAGGCTAAAATGCAGAAGCTAACAAGCCAAAGCACTGGATTCACTCATGGATTATATGAATGATGCAAACGCCTCCCTCTCTACGTAAATGTGACACGGCAGAAAGCAGCATGTTACCAAATAATTGGGATACACTGGAGACAGTCAGAGATTAGCATGGGCTTTGGCTTGTCCTATTTATTCCCCAGACTTATACCAAAATGAATGCACTCCTTTTCTTAGCATTAACCTTTAACATAAATTTAGATCAAATCTTAGGATAGATATGCCTAAACACGTGACAATTATATGTATGTCGATATTCAACACCGCCCACCCCTTGTAAGCACTGAAAATGGAAACATTTACTGTTCCCTTGTAAAGACTGCAGTGTTGCCAGATTTATTTCACTTGAAAACCAAGCCACATGGTCTGGCAATATAAGCCAAAAACAGGCGGCATGCCTTACTAACATGAGTCTAAATACGCAAATTCACTGTAAAAAATTATTTGTTAGTTTAACTTAAAAATAAGTAACCCTGGTTGCCTTAAAATTTCATTGAAACAATTTTTTTTAGTTAATACAAAGAAATAGATTTTGTTTTTTATATTGTTTTTGAATTAACTCAATTTTATTGTTTCAATAGCTTTGTTTCCATCCACCTATTTTGTTGTGCATCTGGGATATCGCATTAAAAAAAAAAAAACTGGATGGAAACTCAAAGCGTAAACATGCGTAAACATTCTAAAAATGCCTATAAAAAACATATGCGCTCAATTGAGGTGATACATTTTTTTTATCCGATTAATGAGACTGTTAAACTATCATGGGCTCCCCTGAAAACGTGATTCATGAAATTTTGGGTGGTCTCAAAAACAAAAAAAATTCAGTTTTGTGTAATGTGATCATTGTAGATAAGGCTTATTACATGTGAAATAGCAGAAATATCATTTATTCATGCATACAGGTGATTTAAACCTTATTCACTTCAATAAAGATAATGCTATTCTTGTCATGAGCATCAAGCTGTGGTGGCGGCGCGGTGCAAATTCCAATCATGTTTAGTACGATTCGTAGAAAAAAAATATAAACGTTGGACGCCTTAAAATCCATTCTGTGTTAAAGGGTTAATTCACTTTGAAATTAATTTTTGATTTGTTTTAGCTTACCAAGGGCATCCAAGATGTAGGTGCCTTTATTTCCACAGTATTTTCAATTTTGACTTTTTTCGGTCAAACTGTTGTTGTCTACAAGTCATATAATGGAAGTCTATGGGGATCTCCTAAAAGAGCATGCACAGAGAAGACAAAATTAAACCTGATTTAATGACTCGTAAAAGTAACATTGATGGCCTAAGATACGAAACGAGCGGTTTGTGTGAGAAAACGAACAGTATTTATATCGTTTTTACTTCTTGTTAACAGCCATGTCCAACTGATCTGAATCAGATGTCCAACTGAACCGAACTGAACCATGTCCAAGATTACGCCATAAGTGATCGCTTACGTGTACGTCACTCATTGTTTACACAGAGATTTCAGAAGTTTTACTGTTCACTGTGAAGATCTAAACATATTTAGATATATGGGAAATTGCAATGGAAGAGGATTTTGATATATCTAAATATGTTTAGTGAAAGGTTAAACTTCCAAAATCTCTGTGTAAACAATGAGTGACATAGACGCACGAGAGATCACTTCTGGCCCTCCTTAAAAAAAACAGAAGGCGGAGAAAATGCGGAGAACTTCTCTTTTATGACTCTTTTATCTTTAAAACACTCATTTATGTATGATGAATTAGCTTGAATTGCCAGTGATGTCAGACCACAATAAGCCCTGTTTTAGATTAGTTTTAGAAGTGCACATATTTCTATTAACGCAGAGTGCTGCGTTATAAATGCAAATGGTGTGATGCTACTTTAAGTCAGAAGCGCAAGTGCAAAAGTGAAAAACAGGTGACAGATTGTGAATAACACACCACTTGAGCTCCACATCATAGCCTGAGGCCTTATCTGTCAAACATGAAAAGAGACCAGTATAATAATCCACTCTTCATTATTAACCTTAAGATCATTTATCCTCTACAGTGGGCTTCCTTTAAACATTTACAGCTATTCAGCAGAATCCTGTATGCTTTAAAATATTACAGAAAAAATATTGCACTAATATTGTATAACAAATATAATTCTAAATATACATAATACATATTAATGAAAAATAATTAGATTATAAATATGAATGCACTGTTTACAGTACCATATAGTGCTCTAGTGTGTTAAACCAGCCATAGATTTTTTTCAATTAAAAACAGTTTTTTGTGCACATCTCACAGATGCTGTAAAGCTATTCTAAAGCTTATTTTCCAAGAGGATAAAACAAACGGTATAGGTCGTTTAGGTGTAAAATGTAATCTGTCTCTAATCTATAGACGGAAATATAGATTATAAAAAATATAAATCTGTCTTTGTTTGCACAGACAAATTTTACTCTGTGTTGCCCTCTGCACTTATCTTCAGTTACTGACATTACAAAAACTGTTGAACAAAGCTCAACTTTGTTCAGCTTTGTCTCTCAACAAAGCTTTGGCCATTACTGAGAGCAGCCACTAGCCTAACATGGGTTGACACAGAGCTCAAGTTAGCCTCCAAGAGAAAAGAAATGAACCATCTTAATTAAAACAGCCTCTTCCCTGCCATTAGCCCTCATGTTTTCGGCTGCTGTCAATACATCCATTTCATGGGAGTAAGTAATCCCATGCATAATAAATAGCTATCTGCTTTAATGTAGTTTTAAATAAGCCCATAGGGCCCTGCTGATGACTATTTACAGTAAGACAGATGTTTTGTTCTTACAGGACAGAAAACAAAATGCTAACTGACATTTTCCAAAAATTATACAGTAAAGTGCAAAATTAGGACCTCTTAAAAAATTAAGAAATTAAAAAATGGTCACAAATGCAAATAACCTTTGAAAAATACTTAGCTATTTTTGGTCAGATTCATGAATGCAAACAAAATATTACATGATGTCCTTTGAATTTACCACCCATTCATTTTATACAAGAGTTGCAGTTTTCTGAAGCAGATTTAAATATTAAAAGCCACATAAAAAACAATAATAATAATTTTTCCACAATAAATTATAACTAAAAAAATTGCAACAATGAATACATTTTGATTGTTAATAAATACAGTAGCCTACCAAGAGCCTACCAAGTTCAAGACCTTTTATTATGTTACAAATAAATAAATATAATAGTTGGACTATACATAGAACTGCCAGATGGTCTGTTTACACGTTAACTTAATTTTTACTGATTAGATAGCTATCTGATTTATCAAAACAATTCGATTTACACCTGGTCACATAATCATGTGTTTTCGCAAAACAGATATAAATCCAATCTTCAATTACCGCGCAATATACAGATTGGAGTTCACATCACCAAAAGCAAAGGCCGCATTTTATTAATCAGATAATTTCAAAATCAAAGACCACAAGGAGAGAGCGGAAACAGGACTGGTAAGATCATTTCGTTTCATTACTTTTAAAGCAACACAGGGTAGCTTTTCCTCTGCAGTCGCCCTACAGGTTGGAAGTGGAATTGAGCACACGCATGCTCTCTGTTTATCCAGCACCTGGTTTGGAATAATGATGAAAAGCTACCCGGCTGCTAGGTATCTTACATGTAGTTGTAGTCTACTGTCGAGTACGCTCCACCTATTAGCAATTGTAGCACTTGCCGTAAAGCAAGTCAAATTTGTAGATTTCTTATGTCATTTGGACTACGGAAACGACACCCGATCTGGCAGTCTTACATAGCGTGAATATATCAGATAAAGGACTGCAAAGTGGTGGTGAAAGGCTTGTCACGACTTGGTGAACCACTGAAACGATTTTGAAAACATTCTAGTCTAATAATCCAGTGAGAGTTAGTTGACACGTTTGCAAAGTTACTAATAGTTTTCATATCAAAATAAAACATAACCCAACAAACTTAGGTCTACTCATTGAAAAATTAGTCACGCCTGAGTCTGCCACCATGATATCTACAATATCAGTTGCTAAACGAGTCTAAATCCTGTCCTTAGCTAAGATTCTTTCATATCTTCTGGAAACACATATCTGTTGAACACTAGAACACGAAGAATTCGATAAAACGAGTAACATAATGCAGCTGACAGAGAAGTCAGTTCCTGGCACCGCTGTTCAAGTCGCGCACTGTGATAAATTAATCAAATCGCGAATGATTGCTGAAAGAAACAGGGCTTTTCTCAGAGGTGACAGTGTGCTTTGCTATTGTTGTCAGTATTATAAATGGCCCTCATATGGTCCTGCTGCAGAATGTGCCTCGTGCCCAACAGAGTCCGTGCAACCTTGAGTCATGAATTGCTTTGGCTTCCAGTCAGGAAAACAGGAAGCCCCACCTGCTGTTCAAATCTGATGTTAATTTCCCTGAGTAAGACTTCATTGAATAAGAGAGGTGGTAACTGGCTGTAATAGTAAAAGACAGCATGGACGTCCTCTCTGTCACTGATGCTCTGCGTTATGTGCACAATTACTACTGCATCAAAATTGCAGACACCATTTAACAAAGTAAGACTTTTAAAGAGTATCAATAGGGTGAAAAGACCTTGGGAGGAACGAACTGATCACTGATGATATTTTATGGGACTCTTGGTATATTTTACAGTGGTTTGTGACCCAAAGAGGGTTTTGATTAAAACATACATTATGTGCCCATCTTATTTACACCTTCCAATGAGAACGAGACTTATACTAGTATTACTTATAAGAATAATACTAGTAAATACAAGTAATACTAGTTGTGTTTATAATTATGACAATACATTAAAATAATATGGTAAGAAATTTTCAATATTAAGCAGCATAACGAGCTGTACAGCTAAAAAATAATTGGAAGAAGATGACATCGAAAGCAATTTAATTTACAAATGGCTGCACCCGCTCGTAAAATAAGGTGGATACTATCCAATCCTAAAGTACACTTTAAAAAAATATGTTGTTGTTTTTTATTGGCATCGACATGGTTCCACGAAGAACCTTTCCATTGCAATAAACTGTTCTTTATAATGGAAAAAATAATCTTTAGATTTTTAAAGTATTCTTTACACTAGGAAAAAAATGGTTCTTTTGACAACTATTCACTGCAAGGTTCTTTGGGGAACCAAAAATGGTTCTTTTTGGCATCGCTGTGAAAACCCCCATTTGGAATTTTTATTTATTTGTTATTAATCTTTTACTGTACATTATAGGCTACCATTTTTCTAATGTAATTTTGAAGTCACTGTGTGCATAGATCAATCAAACTTTCATTGCAGGCAAGTGTGAATATGAAAACTCAATGTCCTGATATGTTACCGTTCAGAACTGCACTCCAAAGCACCCTCATCAAAATATTACCCCTAGTTAAATGTCTGCGGCAGTCCTTCAAAGCTCATTAATCATTTCACCTGTCATAGTGTATTTGCCACCCTGCTGACATTGCTTTTCTGGGAATACATTACCTTCAGCCAAGGGACATCACCCACAGCGTCTCCCGCCGTGCTGCACTGCCTCGTGTGAGAGAGTGAAATTCATTGGCAGGGGTTTCAATTTTATTGCCCAGTAACTAACGTTATAGCGAGCTGCACCAGTTAAAGGTTGGCACTCTTGGCCTGTCCCCATAAGTGAGTTCCCCTGCACAATGGTGACTCATCTGACTGGCTCAGTTTTGTAATACTGCTGAAACAATCATTTCAGATGAAGGTCAGACATAGCCTTAAGGGCATGTGTTCCAGCCTTTAACAATCCAGAGAACTTACGAGCTAAAGATCTTCGCACATCAGAGTGACAGACTGCCTTTTGAACTCAAGGGGAAAATGGTGATAAATCTGCGTGAAAACTGGAATGTGTTACTCTTGTGTAAAAATGAGCCCATTTACAGAAAATATGAAGGGAAGTGGCTGAATCTGTTGTATGTGAAGCCTAAATCATTGGTGACAGCTATCCTAGTTAAAAATGTTGTTTTTTTTTAATAATTTAAATAAGGAACATCTTGCTTACAGCAACAAGAAGTCCATGTTGCGATCACTGTGTCAACCATTACGAATTATGGAGTGACTCCTGCAATTGGTTAATTATAATGATCATTTAGAATATTCACTCTCCAATTTAAATGTGGTTGGCATTCATAAAACTATAGATGCCTGGAATTGGAAATTCCCCCCCAAAAAAACCAAACAAACAAAAAAAAAACCTTGCCTGGTTATAGCTGGTTTAAGATGGGGTTGGGCCGGTTTAATATGGGGTTAGGCAGGTTAGGGTGGCCTAACCCACCCTAACCTGCCTAACCAGCTAAAAAAAAAATAAAACACTAAACAAAGTGATAGACCAGAGGAGGACTGTTCCCTCGACTGAGCCTGTTTTCTCCATTCTGTCACAAATGCCATTTGGTTCCTTGCCACTGATGTCTCTGGCTTGCTTTCCTGGAAGCACATAATATTCGGCAATATTATTGATCTGACTGTATTGGAACTGAACTGGACGATGACATCAGTGTTTTCTACAGAGTTGCTTTATAGTTGAATTGAACTCATTTCATATTTTATGATCTTTACACAGTTATTGAATGGAACCGAATCAACTCCGAACTGACTTCAGTCAAACAATGACACTATTGTCTTTGTAGAGCTGCTTTACAGCATAATTGAATTATGATTGCATCAGTTAATCATTATTTTCCTGTTTATCACAATCAGTATTGTTTATAGCTTTCTTCATAAAGTCCTCTGTATATTCCAAACAACCTAAAATATTTTGAACCTCCAAACACATTGTTTCAAAGTAACTTAGTCTAATCAAAACTTTTATTTGGGGTCAGAAATCATTCAAAACGGTCTATATAATGGTTTGTTCGATAGCTTTGTGCTTTTATATCACACAATGTCTGTCTTATAATTAACACCATGGAAGATAAGACTCCGCTTAATGTGCCCTACAAAAACTCGAGCAACAATAAAAATTAAGGATTAGCAGTTGGCACCAATTATTTTAGTCCTTTTTAGCCCTAAAACCAATTGTCTTCCTCTGTGCTTGGGATATATGCTCTTGGGTTAAGACAAATCTGTGAGGTAGACAAGAATGAGAAGACTCGATTAAAGAATTAGAAACAAGCAGACCAAATCTAATGTAGAGGAGAACAAGGGTGAATTCATTGGTGTGTAGCTGCCATTTTTTTCTGTCATACATTAGCACTGACAAAACATCAGAAAACTTTAAATGCTTTGGAAAGTATATACTCAAATGGATTTCTCCAATGAGGCCACATCACCACTTGTGATCACCTGCATGTGATTCAAAAAGTCTTGCAATCAATGACTGCTATTTAAAACCAATAGTTGATGAACAAAATGAAAAGCTGATGGGAAGCTCAATAAAAACACTTTTACAAGACGGTTTGCTGATACAAATCTCACATACTCAGAAAGGAAAACGTAATGTTAATGTCAGCTAAATTAACTTTTTACACAGCAATGCAGAAATGGCGGTTGACAATGCGCCCTGCATTCAATTATCCCTTCCATAGATGGTGCATTACACACAAGTTGAGAGGGACTTGTTAGGGGCTAGAGCATCTTACTGTCTTTTCAGCTGACAATTAGAGTAGATTCACAATAGAGGAGCTAGAGAGTGATACGGCACACCAGATGCTGGGAGTCCTCTTGAGAAAGCATTTTTTTTTTAAACATCATCTTGGTGTGTGTGGTGTGTGTACTTCAAACACTCAGGTATTATTTGATCACAGTGTTCTTTTTTAAAATCCCTTAAATGGTAATTTTGCTGATAAGGAATCTTAGTTTCATTCAAGGTTGCAACTCAGCAATACTGCGTTCCATTTTCCCAACATAGCTATTATGCCTGACCTGTTTTTATTAGAGGACATTAAGAGTTATTTGTGCTTATCTTTGACTTTGTTCTTGGGTATGAAGAAAATAAACTTTTTTTTTCTTTTAGGGTTGTCCTAATGCTTGGGAAAAAAAGAGGCTTATGTTTCCCAGGTGAATTTTGTTTTTTTTTTCTGATTAACTATGCATGCACAATTCAGCAACAACCAACAGTTCCTCAATTCCAGCTTATTAGACTCTTGCTTTTAAACCGTAAGATTTTTTTTGGTTCAGATTTGTACTTGTCCTGACAAAATTGCACAAAAAACGTATTGTTTTCATTAAATGTTTGTTATCCGTGTGACGCTTTTGTGTGTGTGCTTCATGCTCAGAAAAGCGAATGTTGGTTAGAAACATGTAATAGCATGCAAATTAAACATTTAACCAGCAAAGCTTTAATGCACAGGCAAATAATGCACAGGCAAATAATAATTTTAGGTCTAAGCGAAAGAAGCTATAGAGTTGGTTTCTCTGGCCAAGAGAGACTTAGGTTTCTACAGCCGGTATTTCATTGTTCTAAAAAAAAAGGATCTTTTTATTTTTTCGCAGCTTCTAGTGCTTGAATGGTTTAGCTACTGTATGGAAGTCAATGGAACCCCCTTTGCTTACCTATATTCTTTAAAGGTCCCCTGACATGGGGTTATTTTATTATTTTATGATGGTTCCTGTTGCCCCTATAATGTTAATGTTTTTTAGATAAAAAATAGTCAAAATTTTGAAATAAAAGGCATTTTTCTTAGCCTGATTTGAACGCTCAGTTTGAAGGGGCATACTTTCCTCCATATGACTTCAGAGATTCAAGATCAGTCTGAGTTTTCATATTCTCAAAGGCACTGATTTACACCGATTAAAATTTCTTGCCACTGGGGGACCATATACAGGCTATAGAAACTCATATTAATGTTAACAAACCTCAGAAAGTGAAAATTTCATGTCTTTTGTGCTCATCAGAAGAAATAAATCCATACGGGTTTGAAACATCTTGAGGGTAAGAAAATCATCTTGAGGTTGACAGTAAATGTAAACATTTTGGGTGATCTATCCCTTTAAGCAGACAGTCTATAGGCTAGTCTAATGAGAGCTAACTAATGAGTCTAATGTCTTTAATGGACTATCAAAATATTTTATTTGTATTTTATTTACAGTTCAACCTTTCCGTGGCGTAAGCATACTTGTTGGTTCAAAGTTTCATTTAATTACATTTATTTAAAACAAAAAAAAAAATCAAATTATTACTTATTTCTAGGAATATTAAACCTAAACAATCTGTTTTACATGCTGACTAAGAAAAGAAAGGCCTGGCTGAGATCTTCATGCACAATCCATTTAGATAGTCATTGTAAAGAGTATGACATATGATTACAGGAAATCACTAAAGCATGCAAATAAATTACTTTTCTTTAAAATGCACATAACAAACATGAATGAATAGTCATCCAATAAATCACAATTCATTTGATCTAATTATTAATTAGACAAAGAGAGAGATATACATAGTCATTTTCCTATAGATTTAAGCAATGTTGGTCCATGTCGGGCTTTAATTTAATGTGTAAGTCACATTCAGAGAGTCACAAGACCCAGCCTTCTCTGAGATTTTTAATTAGGTGGCAGATAGTGGCTTGTCAGAGGAAAGACTCCAATAGGAAACGGCTCTTCCCATGTAATCTCTTTCTGATAAGGATGTTGGACCCCCATCAAATTGATCTTTTGCCCTTGAGATAAGGAGTGTATTTCATTAGAGGGCTTTTTTTTTTTTAATAATTCTTTAACAGACTGATTCGGTGATATGGCTATTTCACAGCCAACGAGAATGAAAGTATGTGGCAACCAGGGCAAGAAAGAAATGCATATTTGTGATATTTCAAAAATGGCTCCAATTGACAATGGACAGATTTGCTTTTATCAATCCAAATATCCATTTTTTTCACAGAAAGAGAAAAAAATATAGATTTTTTTTTTAATTTCCCACATAGAATGACTGTGTCTGTTCATGCTTTCTGTTAGAAACCACTTATCTAAAATGTCAGAAGTCATTTTCAATAATGCTAAATCCTTAGACTTAGACTGGTCCTTTGTGTATACATGTTTAGCAGGTCATGTTTTTTGTTAAGTTTAGTTTGCTTAGTTGGTTTGATTACTGTTAAAGTGTAACTGCCACAATTGAACCAAGGTTCTTTTTGTTTATCTACCCCAGTCAAACTTTCGTGTAAAAGCAAATTAGAATGGAAACGCCACTTTTAAGATTGACTGTATTTTCATTTTAGGAAAAAATCCCTTTTGAATGGGAGTGCATGGGGCATTTAAGCAATGTTGATATGATAACATCAAATATGATATCTGGTCCCCCAGTGGCAAGAAATGATATATCTATGATAACATCAAAATCGCTGTTTTTAAAACACTAAGAAGGCTCGACACTTAAAACTGTGCTCAAAGTATCAGGTCCTCTACACATGATCT
Organism: Cyprinella venusta; assembly: GCA_038021265.1. Classification (NCBI taxonomy): domain Eukaryota; kingdom Metazoa; phylum Chordata; class Actinopteri; order Cypriniformes; family Leuciscidae; genus Cyprinella; species Cyprinella venusta. Next base: position 25,390,220 of record CM075876.1, read on the forward strand.
TGAGCATTGAATTCATTGTGTACACAAAAAGTTAATGTTCATTTGAACTATTTAGGTCAGTATGTTTGATTATTTACTCATTAAAACACATATAGTGAAAAGTTACAAATAGCTGAAATTATGTCGGACTATAGACTAAGTACTCTTTTACTTAGTTACTTCCCAATACTTTAGAGAACACACTCATACCAAATGTGCATATTGCAAATGTAAATGAAAATATCTGAGCATTAACATGAGTAAAATTACAGGGATATAGATAAATATAGAAAAGAACAATTTAACAGAGAAAGAAGCCAATCACATTAAATGACAAACAGCTGTTGAATCATTTCAATTATACACAACAGGTAAACGCGTCAAATTTGCTGACATGTTGGTATTGAAAAGGGAGTCAAGGAACTTAATGTTCCTTACAACAACATGATATGGTTTAGAGGACATGGATTTATTTCACAATAAACTGCAGGCAATCTTGGAAATTAAAACTTTTTAGTTTTTATACTAAGTGCTAAGAATGCCTTCAGGAAACACTTTCCTGAGAAAGATGCATGCTGGGTACAGTATAGGAGCAGGTAATGTACCTTGTAAAATGGCAGATATATTGTTGGTCTGTTCAGATCTGGTGAGGTAGCACTGGCCAATGAGCTGCACAAAGACATTTTTAAGTCAGGGCTTGATCCATCTAAAAATGCGTCTTCTGGACAACAGCGAACTGCAAGTCTACAAAAACAGGTCAAGGGAATCGAATGATTTACAGGTTCTAGAGAGTAAATCACACACACTTCATGGTAGGAAATTAAACTAATTTCATGCTTTGTGAACAGTTGAATAAACTGGATCTCTTTGGGGGTCATCTGGGACAAGGGTGTGTCAAAGTTGATTAGTATCATAATATATCACAACTAAAGGTCAAGCATTTCACAGAGACAGAATAGATGGCACTCTGAAATGTTAAATGTAAGAAAAATGCATATAAAGAAAATGGCTAACTAATGCATTTTATGCACTAATGCATACCGTTTGAAGCACATCTCACACAGAAATCACTTTCAAACCAAGCAGTTCTGTCAGTAAACACAGTGATAGTTGGGGTAATTGAGAATGAATGGGGAAAAGTCACGTAAGAGGAGGTAATGCATCCACTGCGCTATGCTTGGATGTGATTGGTTATGATTGGCTATAATTGGTTCACGAGATAAATCCCGCCTCTTGTTTTTTGTGCGTGTTCTGCATTCGTGAATCAGTCTGAATGAACACAAATTACTGAATTAATGGGAAGACTATTAAAAAGTAAGTAAACAGCTCAGCCACTTAGATCTCACTGCTTTCACTGTCAAAATCGAATTTGAAATGGCCTGAAAACGTGATGACTGAGGGGGGTTTTACTGAGCAATCAGCTTGGTGAAATTAAAGCTTTTTAACGTTTACAGAACATGATGACTGATAATCCCAAAATAAGCTGATTATTAAAAATATTTTTTTAATTGTTACTGCCTTTAGTTATTATTTTGGAATAAAAAATAGTGTAAAAACACTAACTTGCTGAGTGAGACTTATATTTTTAATAAAAAGAACATCAAATGTAGCTGCAAGCAGCAATTATCGGGGCAGAGCGCATAAGATTTTTGTTTCTAGCCTTTATGGTTCAAAAGTTATTAGCATAAACATGAGTGAAACTTTGCCTCTAACTCAGTCCATCTAGCCAACTGTCCAAATTTCATAACTTTCCTGCAAGCGGTTCTATGGGCTGCCATAGACTTCCATATAGAAGAATAAAGAACGCCAACGATTTCATTAGGTGTCTATGCACTTTAAGTGCTTGGCCCCTAATGTAAAAATACAAAATAGAATTGTATTTGTTTTCTTTTTTCTTTCTTTTTCGGATGTAATGTGTAGGAATGTTTATTTAACCAGGAAAATGTGACAACATTAAGTGTACATGGGACATGAATTTACATTTGATTTATTTAGAAGTAAAAATAGTGAGGACTTTGCCTCCTTATTTCAGAACACCACTGTACGGCACTGATTCACTCGATAAAAAATGAAAGTAAAAGCTGATTGCAGCTACTGCCAAATAAATGCCTGTGCTGCTCTTTAGTAAAGAAATAAGATGTCAGTGTTGTTTTGCAGTTGTTGCGCTGAAAGTGATGGAACAGGTCCATTTTTGGCTCTGCTCCTTTTTTGCTAGTAGGCCTATCTCTAGACGCTGACCAAAAATAGCATTGTAACTCTTTCAAACAAAGATCTGCTTTGAGTCCTTTGGGGTCTTTGTTAGTAGCCTACATATAAGATCAGAAGGGAGAAATGGTGGATTTGCCCACCATTTGTTAGTCACATGCTATTTGGAAGTATTCGATTTCGGACGTAGCGATGCTCTAAAGCTAAAAAGTCTCTACCCATCATACACTGATTTTCTGTAAAATCTATCAACTCTGACTGCCCAAAGTGTGACGCAGACTTTTGGCAAATATTGTCGACTAGTCTACAGCAAATCAGGGCAAAGATCTGAGCAGAAGTCATATAGTAAATAGAGCATCACAGTCCCGCCCACAGCCCGAGAAAGCTTTGGTGCCGGAAGTGAATTTCCCATTGATTTCTCCCATTGATGTTTTGGAAAAATCCCTATCTAAAGAGTTTTAGAGCATGTCTGAGGATAACCAGCTAAGGCTGAACTCATAAGCATACAACATATCATTTCAAGTGAAAAAAAAAAGAGAAATTCCCCCCAAAAAAGTCCAAGGTACAAGACTGTGCACATATTTTCATTTCCGAGCGAAGGAACTACTCATCCCATGAACCACCTTGGACATGCTACACTCATGTTTACAGGTCACCAAAATATTACAATAACCTTTTAACATGTCTTTATGATAGTTGACTGTAAGCTAACTGTGCTAGGGGAGCCAAAAGACTCGAAACTAACCTCAATCCAAAGGACTGAGACTTTTCATCATGGTTATGTTGTTTTATCACAAACAAAAGATGGTCGGGGAAAAAAAACTGTCCTCAGCATTGAAAGTGAAGAGTACTCACAAAGTTCTAAAAGTCCCAAAATAGATCTGTTCTGTTCTATTTAGTGAAAGCTCCTTGCATTTGAAAGCTGGGGTTCAATGTCATACTGGCTTTTATGGGGCTTAAACTGAGCTTAGGCAGTACTTAATACTAATGAGCTCTTTGAAACCTCGCTTGCACTAAAAGACCATGGTTTGGATCATAGGTGGCATGGTTTTATTGGATTCACCTGGTCAAGTGAATATATTCACAGCATATTTATACATACAGTTGAAAGAAATTGACAATTCTTTTTTTTACAGAATGGTGAAGGATTTATCCGTGCACATCATTATTTTTTTAATTCAAGTACATTTGTAATCTTTACACGAAAACGATAGGCTCCCATCCCCCTCGAAATTGCATGCTCTCTTAATGACTCGGCGGAGAGTGGGACTAAATATTCTCCACAAATGACTCCAAATTGTTGTTCAGATCTGCTTCCACTTAGTTAGCAACTGCCAACTTCCTAATTCCAGTCAATTCCCAAGGATGAAACCCAGTGGCGCACTACAATTCACCCAGATATACTGTACGCCTCAATAGGGAAGAAAAAACTTTTGCAACTTATGTTTCATGCCCACTTTAAGTGAAATTATAACCTGCATCACTGCCCTGAAAAGCCACATTACAATAATCTGACTAAACTATGACTAACTAAAATACAATTCATGCCAAAGATTCTATGAAATTAAAAATGGAATATTGTTGCATTTAGTCCATGGGGTAGTTTCTAAACATGGGCCTATACAGAGATCTAGCGTTTCTAACTCAAAATTAGCTACAATCATTTTTGCCTTAATTATGAATGATATTGTTATGATCTATTTTATTTAAAGAGGTGAAGTCCTTTTCTATCAGACAACAATTGATAGCATAATGGCAAAGCAACATCTTCCTTCCTTGGTATGTTTTTTCATTCCTCAATGGGATGATCAAGAAAGTCTGCCAACTCTAAAACTGTCATATGTTGTTAAAACAAAAAACAATAACAAAGGATGCAATGATTAAAGATAATCCTAATCCACATGCACATGATTTAATATGCATTTCCCAAATCACTCACATAATTAATACAGTAAACAAAATGTTTGAGAGGATTATTTCAAGATAGACACAATAGCTCTGCCAGATCAACTCTCTAAATCATTCACGAGGAAAACAAGCCATGCAAGCCTTTTTACAGTATTCCCTGTCTATAAAGGCCAAAATACAATTAGAGTAAACCGTCTAATAAACTTTGACAGTTTATTTAATCGCTACTGAGGTCTGCTGTGATCAAATTTCCTTATAGCTTGACGAAAGAAAACTTGGTGTGTAAATTTAATTTGGCATACTGTACGCGCCACAAACCGTATATACCATGCAGTGGAAAAGTAGCATAAGTGGCCAAAATTCTAAGTTTTTTTAAAATATTTTATTTATTTAAGACAACTACGTTTTTATGCCCATCAAAATGTCACATTTTTATGGAAAAAAATGATTTCACAAGTGTTGTGAGTTCTTGGATTCCCTTTAGGCTAATGTTGTTGTGAAATGTTTTAATTTATGCTACACAGCAGTGAGATCATTAGCATTATAGCAGCATGAAAGCTGTAATTCAAATTACCCATTGCAGGGAAGTCTATGAAGCTACTGGCTAATTGCATTACCAAGGGCAAGTGCAACCAAAAAAGAGATTTTTTTTTCCTCTACCCCTGGTTACAGTGCATCTTACCGCAGAAACTGCAAACTCAACTGACTGATTTATGAAAATATGCCATCCACAGTCAGTGAGAAGCATCCCTTTTTCTAGGTCAGGGTTATTGCTCAGACTAGCCTCACAAGGAAATTTCACTCAAGAACTTCTGCACTAGTAAGCTCAGAAACCCAAACAGCTTTACATACATGACAGCGCAGGTTCTCTACGTCAAGCACTTGCTTTATGCAGCAGCCATTTATCATTTATGAAAACTTTATAAATGCTTTATGCTAGCTGTACAAAATTCCACTTAATTAAGAACACGACTAAACGTTCCATGGCTGCTTCTCTGAGCAGTGCCGTAATGTGTCAGAATTCATTAGCATCACCTGCAGTGTTTGGAGCACATTTCTGGCAAAGAAAGGGGGCAATAAAATCAGCCAATCAGATTTAAAGGCCAATACCGCTGACCCTGTTGCATGTTAGTAGCTAAATCAATACTAAGAAAAGGAGAATTGCTGCTAAGAGCTGAAATGGTTCCCTCATCAATGATAGAATGTGTCAGCTCTATTTTAGAGATGAAAATGACCTTTCAGTGTGATCTGGGGCATGCTCCCCATAGCTCCCTGTAGAGTATATCAAAATGCAGTTAGATTTTTCACACTTGTCAAGTGAGGGCTTTTAAAAAAATCTGCCTGACTTTCCTTGACAATCAACTTCAACCTTGTATAAAGCAATAATTTTGATGGACATCCAAATCATGTCATTTTACATTATGATCATGAGATACAGTTCAATGAACACACGTCGACTTTTGTGACAACATGCCCCAAGAGAAATTCATATAAATATCAAATAAATACATAAAAATAAATAGCATTGCCAAAAATGGAACTGTCAACTTGTATAATCGTCTGCGTTCAGAGAATGTGAAGTTCTAAAAATACTCCAATGGAGGATGTGTGCAATTGAGGAGCGATGATAGGAATATGTATTTTACCCAATATGTGGAACAAGAAAATTCACATAAGGCAAAAATGAAAACTGCATGAAGTATTTTCATATGCGTTTATATGTTTCAAATATATACTGTATTTTTCATGTCTTTCAGGCTGGTCATGACAGACCAGATTTTCAAAATGCTGCAGAAGTTGGCCCTCCCTGGCTTCTTTTAGTAGATAGAGTAGATAATTACGGTCATAGTTGCAATAGCTTGACTCTGAAAAACACACGGAGAAAGATTTCCAGGGTCTCTGGAAGTGTGAACATGCTATTGCCCTGCTGCAGGGAGCCATGAGGACTGCAGCTGCGGCCAATAAACAAACTGGAACGTTCGTAATGCAAGACGCTTATAGAGAAACAAGAAGGACCTATCATTCTTAAAGGAATAAAAAAAAAAACAAACAATTAAATACAATTAAATTTCCAAAATTACAAAGAAGCTAATTTCAAATATTAATACCAAAACTTACTGTAAGAAACTGTTCTGAAAAAAATCCCTGGGTAAACGAAAAAGGTACATTTTTCTGCCAGTGCATTAGCCGTTAAGTTTACAGACAAATCCTTTTACCTTTAAACACACTGCAATGTATAATTCAAAATACAAAATCAGCAGAAAAATCCTTAATATTAACATAGTACATTGGGCCCTATTTTTATGGACATTTCTTAGCCTGGCTAACGTCAGACCCAAGTCTCATTGAGCGTGAATAAAATCACAGTGTGCAGGCAAGGCAGTATGGGAAAACTCAGGCTAAAGTGTACTAGTAAAAAATACTAAAATAAGACTCATTCACTATAGAAACCCATTAACCCAGAGTTTTTGATCACCTGTGCTAATCTCATGGGTATTGGCTGAGTAAGTTATTTTATTGAACACTGTAGACACTGTGAACCAGCCTCACTAGTTTCCCCTTAAGCCAAGCCGTGTTCTGAAGAAAAATACGCTCAATTACGGCTTCTGTCCATCAAACCGGCCCGTTTTCTACTCTTTTCACAGCCCTGTTTTTACAGTCAGCCATCCTGACAGGCAGAGTGCTTCACGCCATCCCAGATGGGGCTGATTGATCAACTGACTTGGGACCAGCATGTCTCTTTGATACGGCAGTGTGTGTGACTGATGGTATGTGGGTTGGGTGTGTCAGCATGTGTGTGTGAAAAGGACGGTCGAACATTACAACTGATGCCACATGAGGTTTTCTCTGACAAAGGGTTGATTCACTCCATTGAACTATGAAGTGCAGCAATTTAGCTTTACTGTGAATTGATGGCTTGTGAATGAGTACTAGATGGGGTCAGTTATGATACATGGGCATTCCCAGCTCACCTTGGGTTCTTCTTTGCAGCTCTGGCGCCTCATTAGCTAAGCTTTTCTGGCTCTCACTGTTGTGCTTAAACCTGCACTATCAGTCTAAAGTCCTTTGGTGAAGCAAAGTTACCATTTGCAAAGCCAGCTTGAATGGAGTTTCAATGACCATACTTGAACATAGCTTTTTCTGTTAGCATTCAAGGCAAAATGAATTTTTCTATTCGGTTTTCTCAGTAAAGTTTAAGCTCTTTATTCTCTGAAGATCTTTTGGGTAAAAATAAAAAACTATCAGCCAAGCACAATTTTCTACTTTGAAAAGTCATCAAAACAAAGCATTCTTCAACTGCGTGATACAGACGGCTGGGAAATTTTCTATTTTGTTGTGGTCCTATTCTAAGCTAATGATTGTGACCTCATGACTATGCTGCAACATATTAAATGTCATGTGCAAACGAGTGCTGAAATTGTTTCATAAGATAAATATTTAGATCAAGAAATAGGCATTTTAAGTAATGACTCACAAAGCGCACTGAATGAGATACCATTAGAGTAAACTACTCTAATGGATTTTGTAAGTCAACATTTCCCATTTATAATCTCCTGTTATGTGAAAATGCTTCATGACTTATTTTCTTCACTGAAAGACATAAAACAGCAGTGTCTTGTTTTGATTAGCCCTGACCGGGTATGAGATGTCAAGTTGCAGAGGTTTATTCTTTTGAAAGCATTCATGGTCAAAGAAAAATTTCTGTTTGTCATACCATTCATCACTTGTCTTGCAGTGAATACATTAGCATTGCTGTAAGAGACAATATGCTGGATGTTTAGAGCTTGATTGGCACTACTAGAGGAAATTAACTATTCCACACCAATTTGTATGCTGCATTGCTGTTTATATGACGCCTGAAATGAAAACAAGTGAATATACTGCACTGTATATATACACAAGTACCCTCAGATTTATATATTATGACTTCTAAAATCTTCATGGACATCCAAATCATGTGTCATTTTACATTGATCATTGATTGCTGTGCAATATTTATAAAAGGACTTTATATTGAAACATATATGATTTGATTTAAAAGCATCCTTAAAGTATAAGAAAATTCAATATGGTCCTTAGATGGTTGTTGTGTGTGCAAATACATTTTCAATGAATAGTTACCAGGAATTCTTTTTATTCAGGTGACTGTTTCTTTGTGTAGATTTATCTGCAAAAGTCTATTTCTATGAAGACACAAACCTTGAAGTCTTGCCTTCAAAAAAAGCTATTGGACATTTTCAGTGTTATTGCCCAGGAATAAAAAGATACAGTTCAATGAACACACGTTGATCTTTGTGACAACATGCCCCATAAGAAATTAATCTGAATATCAAATAAATACATAAAATAAATATCATTGCCAAAAACTGTCAACTTGTATAATCGTCTGCGTGATGGGGTCAGTTATGATTCATAGGCATTCCCAGCTCACCAGGCGCCTCATTAGCTAAGCTTTTCTGGCTCTTACTGTTGTGCTTCAATCTGCACAGTCAGTCTAAAGTCCTTTGGTGAAGAAGTTACCATTTGCTTGAATGGAGTTTTAAAGTTTTATCTACTAACTTTTCTTTAACTATCGTGATGCTTGATTTAGAGGGCTTAAATTGCATTCGTGCCCATTCAATATTATCTGTTAACTTCCCCAATAACTGATTAGTGCAGGCTACTGTTGTAGTCATGGTTGTCATGTCATCCATGTTTGCTCTGATTGGTGGTAGTCGCATCCCAGAAGCCAAGCTCTCTCCTCCTACTACCCATCCTGATGCCCTAATGATTACTTCCACTGTCATGGTAAAAGCCAGTGGAGAAATGGTGCATCCTGCCATTATTCCAACCTCTAAGCATTGCCATGTAGTGCTTTGCAGTTGAGAAACTAAATTGCAAATCTCCAAAATTCACCAAAGGCTTTCACTAAATTTGTTATTGACATTGGTACTCTGAAAAAAATCAAATGCTGCCCAAAGAAGCTAATGTGGCACTGTGCCATATGCATTATCCAAATCCAGCAATGTCACATGGAGCTCCTTCCTCTCCTGTTTAGCTGACTGAATTTGATGCCAGATAACATTGATTTCTAAGCATTCTGAGAACCCTGGAATGCCAACTTTTTGAACTGAAGTGTCAATGAAGCCATTCTTTAATAGCTAGGTGGACAATCAATTTAATAGCTAGGTGGCTAGGTGTAAGAGATTGAATCCCTCCTTCTGACTTTGTTCTGCTCTTTTCCATTGCTTCCTCAGCTGTCTCCTTTCTCTAACTAACCCTTCAATTTTCTCCTGCCGTCTAGACACTCCAGAAGTAGTTTGTACTTTTTCCTTCCTTTTCTCCAAAACCAAACCTCTCACTTCTATTATGCGTAAATGATGTCCTATAATTTATCCAGCTTCTTCTCAACTGTACCAGTTAATCTTTCCAAAGCAAAGCATAGATCTGTGTTTACCGTGTCCCATGCAGTTTTCTCACAAGCTCTTGGCCATCTAACTCCAGGCTTATGCCCGCTGAGGTTCTTTTCTATCTTATGCTGGTTATTCTGACCGGGTTCACAAGTATGAATATGTTCATCACTAGCTGTGCAAGGTCTCTATGACAGGGGTGCTGATACCCTGCGAGCTATGGTTTGCTTCCTGTCGCTGGAATTCATTCGACTTACTTGACTGACTTCGTAAGAAGTACTGATCAATGCGAGGCCCTTGTCCCTTCCCTCTCAAGCATTTCATTTTCCCTTAATGAACCTTCAAACGGCTGACCATTGTCGCCTTGCTCCAGCCACAGACTCAAACTTGGAGTTCAATGACTTTATTAACTGCAGATCTTGAATAGTCTTACTCTCCATACTCATATCCACTTCCATTCCTAAGTTTAAATTTGTTTAAATTCCTAAAAAAAATGAAAGAAAAATCATTCATTTACAACGAGGATACACCAATAATAAAAAAAATTACAAATAAAGTAAAATAGATCAATTTTTATATACATTATGATAGATAACAATAAATATCTGATATTAAAGAAAATTTCGTAAAAAATGAATAAAAATAATGTTAATTGAAAGTTCAAAATTTCAGTGTTGAAACTTGACTTAAACTATTAAAATAGTTTTATTTAATGTAAATAAAGTTTAAATAAAATATAATGACTTTAAATATTTGATGAAAAACTTAAACTTGAAATACTTAGAAATTAAAATTTTGCCTTAAAAATACATAAACTACTTTTCAAAATAAAAATTACAAAAGCATATAACAAAATGATCAAAAGCTAAAATAAATTAAAAAAATACAATATTTAAAATATGAATTAATACTATAATAAATAATACTAAAAAAACAATGATTGAGATCTACTAAAGATTATGTTTAACCTTGTTAAATGTAAAAATGCATGGAAATGAGCATGCACTGTCTAACGTGCACGCGTGTCAACCGATAAGCAAACAAAAATAATTAATAATAAAAAGGATCAATCAAAAACATCAGTAAAACTGATTGTGTTTCCCTTATTTATATTTCCCATGTAAGCCAAAACTGCTGCCTCAAAAAAAGAAGTGCATGGCACCGCTGTAGACAAGAATAACGGCACTGTATATATGCAAATAACTGTGATCAGAAAGAGAATATATAGAGAATAGAGAAGCCTCTATTATATGCAAGGATGTGCAACATGCATATTTGATCTGTTCTCACACATCCTGTAAATGCAAATGAAGTGTTTGTACAGTTCCACGGGAAAAAAAGAGCTGGGAAGAAATGGATTTAGACATCTGACAACACTGAGTCATACATTACTTCAGATATTTTTTTTCTGGGCTTAAATGAGTAAAAGAGTTATCCTGTGTTTTGAAGCTTCATTTTAGCTTTAATATTTTAACATTAAATGATTGGCTTTCTTAGAGGTTTCATATTAATATGTTCGCTTGCTCTAATATACTAATGCCTGTAACTTTAATGATAATGTCATGGTGTAAGAGTTTTAGAGCAAAAGAAAAAAAAACAGAAATGCAGGTGTAAAATATCAATTGCTATTTAGTATCCGAATGCTATACCAACATATACATTTCAAGTGTCCTTCTCCGGAAGAGAAAAGCCATTCCTGTGCACCGTGAAGAGTTATAATGTCAGGCAAGCTTTGTGACAGTGACCAATGTAGCTAAATATTGAGCACATTTGTCTGGCCGGGGAAGCAACAACCACACACACTTCTCAGGAAACACAAACCGGGACTTATGAATACTGATGATGCACACTAAATGTGAACTATTCTTATACAGAGGGTTTTTCCTCTGTTCCAGATAACACGCCTCCGCTGCAAAGTCCTAGTGAAAGTGTTGAGTAGCACAATGATGGGCCGCCATCTGTCGTTTTCTCATTAAAGTGAGGAATATGTTAATGCACTTCGCAGTCTTGCAGAGCTGCTAAGTCAAGGACAAAATTAGATCGCATCCAACATTGTTATCCATATGTCAAGTATTTCTCTTTTTATTGGCCGATTAAAACTTTACTTGTTATTTCTTAGCTTATAAAAAGGTCAAATGGAGAGTCGGACAATAAGTGCCTAATTGGGTAAGTAAAAGAGTATATAACTATGATCATAAAACGGTGAAATGGTATAACATTTTTAGAAATATATATATATATATATATATATATATATATATAACACACACACACACACACACACGGACACAAACACACACACTCTATTGAATAATGTATAGGCCTAAACACAATCTATTGCTATGTTTGCTTGCTCTAATACCCCAATGCCTACACACACTATCTCTCCATCCATCCATCCATCTATCTATACACAAATTGTAATCATACATCTTGTTTGCTATACCACAATACAATTTAAAATCTAATTGGTATTTTTGTGTGTATTTGTGTATCCATGATAGTATATCTGTTGCACACTTAACTGGCCACCGCAAGGGAGACTACACCTGGATAAAACAGCAGGATTATTCCAAAAGCACCGTTTCTTCAGCCCATTACTATATGTACTGTATGTCTCTTTGTTCAAAATCCTCTGCAAACATGAGTATCTGACAGCTGTGTTTGCCTTTCTCTTTTCAATGGGTTTCCAAAGTATCTGAGATATATCAGACCATTCAAGATGGTCAGAAAGTATGAGATGAGGAGAAAAAAACTGAGCTCAAAGCTGGTTATGGCAATCTTACGTCATATGGAGAACAGTGTATTGTATGACTCAAACCTTTTTCATTCAAAATGTACTCATTTGGCATTCTTTCTAAGCCATCAGAAGCTCCCAGCTCTAAATCTTTGATGTTGCTCAGAGAAAAATCCTGTCTTCAAATCAGATAAAACAGATAAATTATTAAAATGTTTTTAGTTTTTTTTGTGGAGAAGTGGCCTCAAATCAACAGCTCTTGAAATCGCAGCGTTCCTGAGTGCATCAATAATACATGATGACCCACTTTTTGGTCTCAAATTAAGACACTAGCGCAGAACTGTCCCATCAGTTGCTTTACTTCAGAGGTGATTTATGCATTGGTGCTTTGACAATTACAGTCTACAATTACATGGTTTGTATAGTTTCCTATTGAACAGAATAAGCTGTATTTCTTTTGGAGGCTATTCAAAACAAATTCTGCATTGTGTAACCACCAGACATTTTGTTATATCACACAGAATTCAGTTCACTCACAGGGATCAGAAAAATGATAATTGTTCGTTTGCAGAAGAAGAAAACAATGTACATCGAGGCTGCCAACCTCATTAATCTTAAGTACATTAATTATCAGAATGTCATGGGCACAAATGCTGAAAACAGATATATTGTGCTTTTTGCCATATGTTGGTATTTTTTTGCCATCGGATTTCACAGCTTTTTAATAGTAGAAAGAGTCAGTGATTTTTATTACATCGACTACTTGGTGATTTTTTCAAGCAAAACATTTGGTAACATGGTCTATGAAGCTTGTGCTATTTTATTATTTATATTGTTTGGTTTGGACTGGTCTCTCTCATTGAAAGCACTGCTAATAATGTTTCAGTAAACTCATAGATGACCAAGGAGAATGGCTCTTTGGTTGCGCTGGGCTATTGTTGTTTTCGAATTATGGTTGCACTATGGAAAACAATGTTATAACAGGCCAGGAGCAGCAGTGAAACAACAGGGAAAGTGTATGCAATTAAAATGCAGTATAGCGCCCTGCTATTAAATTTATGTGTACAATAAAAGTGTATGCATGGTAAGTACGGTGAATCTCGTTTTATTCACAATTGATTAAAAATTGGCTTAATATGCATTACCACAAAAATCAATGAATAGTTAATCGTGCATTTTTTACTATTGGTAATTTATAATTGTGCATGGAAATGCAAAGCACGTCTTAATGAAACCACTGACTTAATTGTATTGATGGCTTTCTCTCTAAAGGGAAGATATAAATCAACTGAAGAGTCGCATGCTTTTACGAGACAATTCAGTCTTGCATTATGGCACGCATGGCAATATAAACAGGCCATCATCCCTGCACACATTACGCTCCCTATCATCCTGTAAATCAGAAAATTAGTGTATGCAAGAAATAATGCATCTAATACCTCCTGCTGCATGCACTTCATCTCAGGAACAAATATGAATCAATTTCGCGAGAGGAATTCAAACAGGCTGGTTGCTTGAGCACTTAGCAGCCATTTACAGATGCACACATCCATTGGCTCTGACTATAAAACACATTATGTAAACTATTCAGATGCCGTCTCCCTCTAGAAGGAAAGCCATGTGTTGGAGGAGATATTACAGAGAGGAAAGTCATGAGACTGCGGCATAACTAATCCAGTTTGTTCCATCAGCAAAAGAGAAGCTATTCTATAGCCATCAGCTTGGGAACTGCCAGATAAGCACATGTATGTTGCTTCACAAGTGGTGCTCCCATGAGTGAGGCACTGTGGGGAAAATGTGGCCATGCCCCATTTTTGTAACTCACACATTCGATAGCAGCTCATTTAAACTAAATGGGTTCAGTTAAGATGTTTATGTGGAAATGGAGCACGACTACAGCAGCTGTGTTTAATTACCCAAGTGCCACCAAACTATACATCACCACCGGTGCAGTTAAAACAAGCAAAACCAAATGTCAATGTGATGGAGTCACAAACGTATTTAAAATCATTTTTGAGTTCATTTTGTAAAACAAGAGGTAAAATCTATCCTACAATCTATACAGTGTAATTATACATTTGTTACAATGTAATTATACATTTGTTAAAATGTAATTATACATTTGTTAAAACGTAAGTACACATTTTTATAGTGTAATTATGAATTGTACATTAGTTACAATGTAAATATACATTAGTAAGTGTACCTATATATAATTTATTTTTCAAAAAGAATCGAAAAAGAGTTACTTTTTGAAAAGAATTGATACTTTTTCCAGAAGTAGCGATTCTTTTTGAAAGTAGTGATTCTTTTTTGAAAAGTAGCGATTCTTTTCGAAAAAGTAGCGATTCTTTTTGAAAATGTCGCAATCTTTTTCGAAAATTTAGAGACACTACCTGTGCTCCCTTCAATGCAGAGGTCATAAAGTGTTCATATTAATCTGTGGTAAAAAAATATTTTGACTACAAATAAACAGGACATTTTGTGCATTCATATATATGCATTTTTGAGTGCTGGTGAATAACTGTGTGGAAAACAACTAAAACTACAGTTGCATTTAGGAAAACCCAATCCGTCAAGCATTTAATCCGACATTAGGCAATATATCTTCCTTTGCTATTCAATACTACACCCCCAGAAATGCCCTGAATTGACTCTGTGGACTGCCAGGGGGTACCATTGTGTAAGATGCTGTACAACAGAAGAATAATATATAACAATCAAGCTCCAAAGCAAGTGTTCTAAAGCAAATGCCAGGGCCCCCTAGGAACGTTTCTTCACCACAGTTTTTCTCTTTGTGTAATAGTGGAACTCGTGTTCTCTCCTTTCCGCTACAACAGAATCAAAAGTTCCTGCCGAGCAATTTATCAAACCACAACATCAATACAAGCTCCCTTTGTATAGTGAGTGCTTTTAGAGAGGTGGTTGTACGATAATGGAAAAACATCGTGAAGCAGCATGAAGTCAAGTTCAGACGTTGTCGGAATGCATAATCACACCACTGGAAATAAGGAAACATTTTGACACACAAAACCTTTTTAAAACATCTCCATATTTCCCCAACAATATCAAATATATTGGACTTGACTCTTTTCACTGGGAGCACTATTATAAATGAAGCAATATCCACTGTTTATTGACATTCTCTGTAATTTAGGAGAACTCTCAGCTTCATAATTTGAAGACATTCACTAAATCGTCAGACCACTATCTATCACTATTGATGTTTTGTCTTTCTGTCGGCAAATCTTTTATCTCATCTCAAGAATTAGGAGATTTATTGAGGTATTAAAAATATAGACAACCTGACAGTGAAGGCAAAGGATGATAATTCTAATGTCACAACCATTTTAATGATTTATTGTCCTCTATGGATGCATGAAAGAATGTGCTGAAAAAATTCTCACACAAATGAAGAATCTACGCACAGAACACATATATATGTGCATATGCTTCTGCTCCTAATTTTACATCAGTATAATAATCTTTTTTTTTTTTAATTTTCAAATTATATCTTTGAAAACAATTTAATTTTTTTCTGTTTAAATGTCTATTTTTTGCCCAGGTCACTGTTCCTTCTCATGATTAATAGCATCATCGTATTACTAAAATTAAGTGTAAATAGCCTATACGATACAATTTTTTTAATCTAAGAAATTTTTTTTATTAAAGCAGTAGAAACTCAAACACACAAACCAATAAAATAAGACAAAATGCTATAAAAATAAATAATAAAATAACAATCTACAAACACAGCTAATCTAAATGTTTAACATTTAGTTTGTTTAACAGGAATGTCATAAATACTGCTATGCATACTAAACCATGCCTAAAATCCTAAATATAAATATAAAAAATAGGAATAAGCTATAACATATAATCTATGCGGTTTGTGTTTGGAGCTCCGTCAAATTTATTCATATATTCTTGATTTTCCTCTTTACCACTCATTTATAAACAAGCACTTTCTATTGTTACAGCATGTAAATTTATCTTCGATTTATCTCTTCTATGTGTAATTCAATCCAAATAAATAATAAATATGTTTCAAATTAGTTTTTAGATTTGTAGATATTAATCCTCACCTCATGACCCAAGTGCCACCAAACTATACATCACAACTGGTGCAGTTAAAACAAGCATAACCAAATGTCAATGAGATGGAGTCACAATATGATCATAAAACAATTTTATCATCTCACTGGTTACCAAGTTACAAAGTTTACTACTGACCTATAAAGCCCTAAATTGTTTAGCTCCTGTATATTTAACGGACCTTCTATCGCCCTACAATCCATCACGTTCTTTAAGATCACTAAATTCGAGGCATCTAGTCATTCCTAGGACTACTAAAGGAGGGAGGGCGTTCTCGCATTTAGCTCCTAAACTCTGGAATAGCCTTCCTGATATTGTTCGAGGCTCAGACTCGCTGTCCCAGTTTAAAACTGGATTCACATAATGCTTAACTTTTATACTACTGTTGAATCATATCGAATGCATTACTATTATGAACAGCAGCTATGATAATTATTTCTCATCTGCTTTTCTTCTGTTATCTTGGGACGCTAGTCCCTGTTTGTCAGCTCCAGTTTGTATCCAGCCTCTCACAGAGACTTCAGATGCCTACACACCTTCGATGAGATGACTAAAACGCCTGTGAAGAGACGACTCAACATCGGCGATATGTTATGCCTTAAAGGGATACTCCACTTTTTTTGGAAATAGGCTCATTTTACCACTCCCCCAGAGTTAAACAATTGGGTTTTACCGTTTTCGAATGTATCCAGCCAATTTTTTGATATTTAGAAGAATATCAGTAACCAGTTTCTGGTCTCATTGACTTCCATAGTATATTTTTTTTCCTACAATGGAAGTCAATGAGACCAGAAACTGTCTGGTGACTGATATCCTTCTAAATATCAGAAAATCGGCTGAATGGATTTGAAAACAGTAAAACCCAACTGTTTAACTCTGGGGGAGTGGTAAAATGAGCCTATTTCCAAAAAAAAAAAAAAAAAAAAAAAAAAAAAAAAAAAAAAAAGTGAATTATCCCTTTAAATACATGATTAACAAACTGTATTTTTTCTTTGCATATTTCTGAAATGCACTTTCTGTAAAGTTGCTTTGAAACAATATCTATTGTGAAAAGCACTATACAAATAAATTTGAATTTAATTGCTCTTCTATGTGTATATCAATCCAAATAAATAATAAATATGTTTCAAATTAGTTTTTAGATTTGTAGATATTAAACCTCACCTCATGGGATGCTTCCAAAATAAGAAAAATATCTCTGAAATATTCAGAAACTGTTGACAAACTGTCAAAACTACAAAATTGAGTAATATTTTTGAGGGAAACAGAATACTTTTTTTATGGCGGATCTCTTCAATTCTAGTGGGGATCAACCTTCTTGAACGTTGCCTGTAGGCTAAGATTAAATGAATAGAAAACAATCTTTCACTTGTGTCATCCATACAGCAACAGAGTGAGACAGATGCCTGGAGCACAGGTCTGGCAGTGTCTGCAGTGACAGCTGTGCATCAAGGTCATATCAAATGATGCTGGTGCTTCATATTTCAGAGAAATGGATCTTTAGTCGCATAAAACTTAACACATTAATGTTCGTTACTTCTGTGCATTTCTAAATTGTGACAAAAATTACAGTTTCTAATCATTTCAGTTTAAAACAGTGGGGGTGAGAAGTCTTTAAAGTCATGTCCAGTGTCCATATTTCTTCTTTTTTTAATCAATCATTATTTTTGCCTACATTAGCCTACTATTTATACCTTTACGTCTGCCTGTGGCTTTTGCAAATATTCAACAAATGAAAAGTTTAAAAAAAAAAAGCTTGTGACTGATGCGCAAACTGTCAGTAAAACCTCATAACTCCACCCGCCTCTTGTGAATGAAGTAAATGAATATTTAAGGAGCAGAGAAGAGTCTCTTAGTCTATTTGCGTTCAAGTCATAGCCGTGGCAGTATCCACCAGAAAAGAAAAAAAAGAGCAAGAGTTATTAAAATGTAACCAAAGGGAGGCAAAATGTAATTCAGCAGAACCAGGAGAGGGAAAACCAAATCCTCATTCGGAAATGAAAGCGGCCACCATTTAGAGTCGTTAGTCTCTGTACGATGCTTCGCCACTCTCTCGTTCAAGTTCTTCTACTATCGCTTCAACGTAACATAACACCTTTTATTGCTGATTTTCCTTCTCTAGATGCCACATGTAAATCTAAAACGCTCACAAAATATAAACATACCCGCAAATCTTCTATCTCTCGTCTGTCATTGCCAATCACTTGTCACTAACCATTACGCGCCTCTCACCACGTGACAACCAATGCGGTGTGCTTTTGTACACAGCACACTAAACAGAATATGTACTTTTTTAAATTGTGTAACGCAAATTTTTTTATCATTTTTTAAAATTTGAGCAAATTATGTTCTACCGGCAAAGCTGCAGTGCATTACAGTCAAAACACTGAATGCATTGCAAACTGTAGTCTCCGAGTTTTTTTTCTGCGTAGCAAACACCACATCACCGACTTTGTTGCAACACAAAACCACAACTGAGATATAATCTGTAGCCTACTTGTGCAAGTTTCATAAATCAATGGCACTCTGTATTCAATCATAAGCTTTGTACAATTACTTTGAGATCAGAGGTAATCAACATTACTAGGTAACAAGAGGTTACACTGCAGTCAACTATACCAGTGGTTCTCAACCTAGCAAGTGTCCCAGTAGGGGAGCTCAGTGTTTTATACAATGATTAAAAGATACCCCTCTATAAAAACACTATAACTGTTAAAAATATAAAACTCATTGTGGATTGATCTTAATCAACATTATTGACTTCACTAATCTGAAACTATTAAATAAGATCTGAACCTTTTAAGCAGAACTACTTTAGATTAAATTAATTGATCTATAGAACCGACTTCAGCAGACACCATTTCAACCAAAAATGAACTGTAAAGCTGCTTTGAATCAATATTGTAAAGCGATATACGAGACCTTGAACACAATATGCCTGTAAGTGGCAGTTGTGTGAGAAAATCAACTCATTTTTAATTTTAGCACTCTTTAAGATTAACTTTGCATGGCAGATGGGGAAAACGGGAGCAAACAGCAATCAACAAATTTGGGATTTTAACCATTTTACACATCCACACTACTGCAAATACAACCACTTTCACACTGTCAGTTGATAACAGCTGGCTGGATTGCGAGGCCCTCTAGTGGTGAGAGACCCTGCGCGGTTGGACAGTTCGCACAGCCCTTGCGACAGCTCTGTCCGGTCATTTCGAAGCCGTATTGGAGCTGAATTCCACAGCCAGTGTGAAGGCAGCGTTAGACTCACCTCAATTCATTAAATTAACAAAATAAGTTCACATCAAAAATAAAACATAACAAAAAAAGTGATTTAACCAAAAAGATTTATTGAAGACATTAACAAAAAACAAACTGAGCTGACAGGTTTGAGGAATGTCCAAAACAGTTCACATGGCCATTAAGACCAGGATGCTTCTTCCGCAGAACCAGGTGATGGAAAACCAAATCCTCATTCAGAGATAAAGCAGGCCTCATAGATTGCGCTTGAGCGAAGCTTCAGTTGGGCATCCAGCAGACACGTGCTGAGGAGATTGAAGTAGAGGAACACCACTCCTAGCTTCAGCGCACAGGGTCTGCTTTACTTGGACCTCTACCCCATCTTTCGCCTTTTACGCTTCAATCTAAAAACCAAACAAACGTGGAACATTATTTCATGCTTATTCCAATAAAGGGACAAAGTGAGAGCTTATTTGATTAAACTTACCTGCACTTCTTTCGCCACTAAAATGATGCTCAATCAATACTACATTTGAATTCATTAGGTAATTCAGACAAAGCATTTCAGAAAAACTGCACGTGCATTAGCAACTAGCGCAATGGCTATTTTCACCAAATCACCATGCAGCAAGGTGGTTCAGAAAAAAATTAATGCAAGAAACAATGACAATAAATATGACTCAGTTCCTAATAGAGTGCCATTTTTAACAATGAATAAGCAAGCCATAAAACCAACATGCGGCAGCTGCAAACTTAGCAAACGACCGACTTAGCAGGCTAGCAGAGTAGGCCCAAACGCATGATGTGGCTATAACATACTCAAAAAATAAAGTAAAATAAAAGGACATTTTAGCAAATCACGCATTTAAAACAACAAATAATAGTTATTGCGTAAACTAAAAGAAATAAATAGTGTACTAGCATTCACTATTTATATAGCATGATGATCCTTTGCTTTCAAGACTAGCCAGCTAACACAAACACCATTTAACCAATACACGAAAGTTGAATTTAGCCTACCTTCGCTGACAAGATAGTTCTGTAAATAAAGTTAGAAATAAAGCTGGATGTCACGTAAATATCTTGGACCAGTGGCGATTAGCAGAGACCACTTCCTTACCTTTTCCAGCGATAACGATTTAACGATACACCAACAACGTCGTAATCTCGCCCACCTGCTCCATTGTTTCGTCAGCTGTTTGAGCTTCCGACTACATTGATGACTAAGTGACATGTGACTGCCTGGAAAGGTGACACCCTCAGGTAGTCTTCTTCTTCTTCTTCTGTTGTTTTATGGCGGATTGGCAGGCCAACGTAAAAGGTGCATTTCCGCCACCTACTGATCTGGAGTGTGGAGTGCACAACTTAAAAAAAAAATCCTACTCCTAGATTCTATTCATTGTTCCTGTATCTTTTAGATATTTAAATAATATTTCATGGACTCTTGATTGTCTTGCCTCGTTTCCTAACAATTCTTTTATTGAATTCCCTTCAATTCCCATCCATCCCAAATCTTGTATTAACTTCATTCTCTCCCTTACATATGCAGCACACTCAAAAATAATATGCTGCACAGTTTCTGGATCTCCGCATTTGAACACGTGCCTGACATGTATATCATCATCATCATCATTAATTAGAGGATGCTTGCACGTTTTAAATTGTGTAGATCGTGTATTTCTCCGTTCGAGAATATATATATATATATATATATATATATATATATATATATTTATACCGTTCGAGAATGGATATGCACCAATCGATAGTGGATTATGCACCAAGATCGAGCTCACAGAAAAGTACACATGCATACTCATTCGAAAGAAAACATCCTACAGTAAAAGATGATATGTTTGTGGCTGATTTTAGCTTAGAGCACCTCTTATCGAAGTAGAAATGAGACGTCTTTGTTTTTCACAGAAATCATATTTCACTGAGTGATTCTTTTGAAGATATTTTGAACTATGATGCTACACAGTCACATTCACGAAAATGAGAGATTTCTTTTGATATATGAATTTTCTGTTTTGTGAAATATGTAAAAAAAAAATATATATATATATATATATATATATATATATATATATATATATATATATATATATATTCATTTATATTTGGGGGGGGGGGATCGATTTTGTGACGATTGTATTTCTAATATTGGTTCCAAACACAAATGTTATTGTAGGCCTATTCTGTGTAAAGATTTAATTTAATATTTAAAATGACTTAAAGCTTTTGTGGCTGAAGAAAGAATAATGAACACGATAATAAAGGTATGGCTGGCTTTTCCATTTGTTGATAAGACATGGTTGTCCACCTTAGTCAGAGAAAATCACCTTTATAATAAAACATTCACATAAAAAATATATTAATCATATTATATAATAAAATATAATATTCATTGTTTATACTTAAAACTAGCTATAATAAATGATTGTGGGATCTCATTCAATGCTTTTCAAAATCTTTTAAATAATATTTTTTCTGTATTTTTTTAAATGAACATATTTTACTGAGTGTATTTATTAACAAGAATTCATTCTTATTCATTAAATTATGAAAAGCTAATTTTTCTTGTGCATTTAGCCCCATTGTACCATCTTGTTTCTGACATCACTTTGGTTAGTATGTTCAAGTATGTGAGAGAATACCCCTCTAAGCATGTGGATTTGCTGACCTGGCTAAAGCCAGACTCCTGGGTCATGTATATTTTAAGGTTTTCAGCTGACAAACTGACAAGGAAAAGCTCTACAACTGACGCTCATCAGCCTGAGAGCAGGGAATGCCCATCGGTGGAATCCCAGGTTGCTGGGAAAAGCCCGAGTTGAGTATTGTGCATTTAATAAAATAGAATACCCATTATTGAGAGAACTCAAATGGTTCAGAGAAAACAATTCCCTGAGTTAATTTAGTTCATTTAATTGTCTACAACATGAAGTCTGTCTTGTGCTGTACATTAAAGAACACAATTCCCATTATAGTAGATTAATAAATAGATTTCAAACCTTGCAAAGCATCACATTAAAAATGTCATTTAATACATAAAATGCTGGTCCAAACTCAAATGATTCAAAGTCACTGCTTTCAATTAAAATATCAAATAGCACTTCCTGTATTATTGTCTACTGGCAGGAATATAAGTGCTGCAAATTTAATGGAAATCAAGGAAATCAACTGTAATATTGCTTTCACTCGTGCTCAGATTATTAATCAAAACTGTGACTCCACACACAAGGAGAGAGACAAGATGCATGCATGAAGCAGTAAGGGACTGAGACAGGCCGCTATTAAATATTGAAATATTGCTCCATTCAGCCACAGGCTTTATAAGCTGGATGTTTTTCTATTTTGCCAGCTCGTACATCACAGTCAGTTGTTGTCTCGATCACAACTCCAGTGACTGCTTTTTAAAACTGAATTGTTCTGCATGCTCTCACACTGGCTAAAAGTGTCTGCTGGGTGGTCATGCTACATGTTCTTATAAATGATTGTGCTCTTATGAGAAGGACAGTTTTAACTTTCCATCAGTGTTGAAGTATGCCGCAAGACACAAGTCTTTTATAGTGTGGCCTTGGTAACGGTGCATTTGATACAAAAGAGTCAGATACATAAAATGCCATACTATCCTCCTGGGACCCAGGAATAGACTATTGTCCACTGTAGTCGACATTATATTTTAGTGTATTTCTCTGACACCATGCATGTCACTTTTTTATGGATGTCCTGTAAAGAGCACATTTCTATGTAAATTATGCTTATTTTTCTTTTTTTAACTACATTAAAATATCATTCCAATAAGTTCTTAGAGCTAAAACCTAAAGACGAAGTGACTTTGCTGTCACCTGGTGTCTTATTTTGGCTTATTTTCGAATGTTCTAAATTACAGTCATTTCTATGGGTGCCCACTTTTGACCCAAATACAAGATTAAGGAGGGGTTTTTTTTTTCCACCCACTTAACATTGTAGAATTGAGTCAAAAAAAAAATTGTGTGTGTGTTTAGGAGGCAAAAAAAGTAGCCAAGTCTTGTATGGCTCAGATCAAGGGAAGTATTTTTTAAAAATAAATCAAAACTATTTTGCCCACATTTGTCCAGAATACGGTTTTAGGGTTAAAGCAATACAAAAATGAAGCAATAACTAACAAGAATAAATACTTTAAACGATAAAATCACTCCAGCCCACCGACTTGAGCGTCCTTGGCAGCGGAGTCTGCTCAATCCAAGCTTAATGGCACCATGGCTTTTCCACAGTGGCGAAGACTCTTTGACAGCACAACCCTCCTTATCCCAGGTTTCGGTACCATGTAACAAGGTTTTTGTTCAGGGAAGGAGGAGGTGGGAACCAGTAAAAAACAATCAACGTAAAAATTACATAAAGTAAAACAAAGTCCAGGCCTGGTCCTCTCTTGACCTTTACTGTCGCCACTCCTCCTTATATCCTTCCGAAGCTTCTCCGCGGGACTCGAGACCATGTGTGGTGTGCAGGTGACTCTTATCACTCATGCTAGCCAGCGGCCTTGCTCTGTTCCCATAGCTCTCGGCCCCGTCCTGCTTGCCAGGTATTTATAAGTTAAGATGCGTGATTTTTTCCCCCCCAAAGCACTGTAGCGGAAAACTTGCCTTGGAGCTATATTCATTTTCACTGAACTGGGTTGAGGGGGTGGGGACACACGCTTACATAAAATGCTAGCTATGACATTAGCCTTAGTGAGACAAGAGTTGCTCATTTTCTTCTAAAAAAAAAAAAAAAATCAATATTCACCACAACATCTCCTCTAAACAATTCTATTAAATAAAACATGTGGTGGTAGAAGTGATCATGACTTTCAAAAAAATATAGGCTATCATGTAATGAATGTATACCCACTGTTGCACATTGCTAGTGTACAAATTGTGCTATAGTGACGACGTGAAAAGTGTGTTTTCTAAAAGTCCACAGCATTAAATGTGCTTATTGTTCTTTATGAATGACAGTGCTGCAGCTTTTCAGCATTCATGCCCTCAATTCAGCATAACATGAGGTAGTGCTGGAGAAAACTGCATACTAAATAATTGATTATGTACATAAAGCAATGTAGGAGGAAAGAGGGGCAGGACAGAACCTTAGAAGACTGTAAATAAATCCACAAACACCAAAGCTTCAACACAGCACCCTGGTTTCGGTTTTGTTATCTGGTGTAATCCACAAAATGAGCCCACGAGTGACTGTGGCTTTCTAATATAAATCTATAAAACTGCCAGTCCGACATACTTGTGGCTATTAAGTAATGTATTAGCTGTGGCACAGCATCTTCGTGTGAGATCTTGCAGGAGTCTTAAGGGACTATGCAAATACACCATAAATTGCACAGGGAGGGGGAAAACTGTTTTGCATTATTCATAAAGGATGCCTCCAGAAATTACAGCACACTACACTGCAGGTGCACTTTTAAATGTGAATCACAATTAACAGGAAATATTACTGGCCAAGTCATTTATTTCGTGATTTGCAGATGTATATGGAAGATACAAAAAGCAAGCAGTGACAAGGATATATTTTGTCACAAAGTGCACTGAAAAATATGCATTGTGAACAAACTAAACTTGTTAAAACGGACACAGAACAAATCCAGTATTGAATGTTTATAAGATCAAAACAAATTTGCAGTCCATACACTTACAAAATGTTGCATTCTGTCTCTGAAATTCCATTTCAATGGCTGATTTTTAAATTGCCGACAGAATTGCCCTTATATTTACATCTTCTGAAATGTGAACTGTCAAGATAGTCAAAATAATAAAGGTGAATTGTTTTCCTTCTTTTTTAACATCATCTTTTCAGACAAAAGAAATTGCTTCAAAATGTTGAGACATGCACCATTTAAAAAAAGTAGAAGAAATTCCCCCCCAGGCACAATGTTAGTTATACATTTTGAGATGTTTTCCAATCTAACAAACAATCTGTAAGTAAGATAATAGATCACAATATGACCTCTTTCCACTATAGTGGCTTGATTTTTTTTCATTATCCAAATAAATTCCTAAAGCCAATGATGATGACAGTCATTACTCAGGGGGACGGTAAAGGCTTTTAATATTCCAAAGAGCGACTCAAACTACAGCTCCATGTTGCAGCATTAGCCGACAGATGGTTGTGCCAGCATGAGTATAATGGTAAATAAACGTATCAGAGAAGGCCTGAGCTGCTCCTTAACCATCCAGGTGGACATGGGTGTGAAAGTGCACAACTACATGCATATTAGACAGATCAGCTTAAATTATAAACCACAATCAGTGAGTGCAGAAATTGGCTGGCTGTTGGTGTTAATACAGCTACTATGCATGGCAATGACAAACCAGGTCCCTCTGTAGCAGCTCTGATGACTAATTTAAACTCGAAATGCTTCACTTATAGCTTGATTTCTCCTATCCAAATCAAGCTATAATGTGCAGACAC
Source organism: Cyprinella venusta (assembly GCA_038021265.1). NCBI lineage: Eukaryota > Metazoa > Chordata > Actinopteri > Cypriniformes > Leuciscidae > Cyprinella > Cyprinella venusta. The sequence goes on from CM075876.1 coordinate 25,416,212, forward strand.
AAGAATGCCATTTGTAGTTTGACTTCCAGATGAGTGTTATCACTGTGGCGCTTTTAAAATATTGATTTGTTTGAGTGGTCAACTTCTGGCTCAACTAATGGCACGAAAACCTTAGATATGTATACGTAGATGCCACATTCAACCACTCCAGAAGCACTGTCAGTGCACTGTTCCATTATAGATCAGCAGCCCATTGAAACAGCCTAATGAGGCATATATATGTATGATTTAAACGTAGAGTCGAAGTCGACTTTTGGTCACTTTATGAATCATCATGCTCCATGCTTTTCGATCTTTTTGATCAGTTAACAGCAGTATGAATGTTGTCACTGACGTTAACAGCTTTTTTCAAATTGGCTTTGGCCACGACTCTGGACGACTTGGAATTAAGAGAACGTCACTTAAGTCACTCTTAAAAAAGGAAGATGTGTTCGAAGTTGATGACCGGATACGAAAAAAGTTTAAATATCAACTAGCTCCGCTGGTGGGAAAACGCATGGGACTTGCCATAACCGTTCATTGCACTGGTTGGTTGAAGCGCTAACCTATTACGTGCAGGGGGATATTGAAAGACAACCATTGATCCCGCCCTCGGACTGAGGTATGCCAATTGTGAGTTCCCCAGTCCTAACATCTTGATGTAGGTCTGGCTTGCCAGGACACTCGCAATTGCCAGTTCATATCACAATTCTGAGAAAAAAAAAACGTCCGAATTGTGGTATATAAAAAAAAGAGAGAATTTGACTTTTCACATTCGTGAGATCCTTTTTTTTTCTTTTTAAACGTGTTGAACTATCCCTTTAAGGGCTCAGCTAGTGAGGAGCTATGGCTCTAGCTGTCCAGCACAGTTTTCCGCAATAAAGCAGTCTCTACAATAAAAAGCTGAAATCGGATCAAGAGAGTATCAATTTATAGAATGTAAGTGGATTATTAAGTGAATGTTTATCAGTATGACAGCGTTGTGATTGCAGCTTTCAAGCAGACATACTCTCCCACACTTGCCCCAGAACTGAAATAGATCAAAGAGAATCCAGAAAGCGTTGATTTCCTCTGAGGATGTCCTTATTTACCAGAACAGCAATGATGAGTCAGACTGGAATACCCTGCAGCTCTGTTTCATCAAAACTAAATAAAATTTGCGGCTGAGAAACCGTGAGTGAGGTTAAAGAAAAACAGGCAACTTTTCATTGCGTTCGCCTAACCACTAAAAGTAAGATTTCACCTCTTCATGTTACTAAGACCATCTTTTCAGTTCTAATAAATCACATTTTGTTCTTCACGAGGTGACCTAATACGAGTTTTGAATCTATAAAGCAAATATCCGTCTCACTATTTGCTATATTCTCAACAATATTGGCAATTTCTTGTTTTGCCTCAGTGATGTTTTACAAAAGAGACAGAATGCCTGAATGGCTGCATGCCGTCCATTTTTATCTCTCAGGCATGTCACACATAATGAAGTATAGTAAGACTGTGTGAAATAGGATTTCTGACACTCTGAGGAAGAATCGTTGCAGAGCAGACGTCCACAGAGCATGTCAGCTGGGGATTAGCAACTCAACGGTGGAAATGAGAACGGATTCTTCCATCTTTCCCAGTTAATTCCTACCTACCATTTATCATGGTGTCCTGACAGCGTGAGAGGACAAAAGAGAACTAAACAATCATGGAATATAAAATCCCTGGGATGATGGAATGCTGAAATTGGAATAAAATAAGAAAAAGGATTCCTTATTCACCTAATGTAGCAGTAGTCAGATAAGCGGGATCCTAGTTTAACCACAATAACGGATACCTTTCCCCATCTACTTAATATGTGTGCCTGTCCACAGATCTACGATAGGCCATATCCAATGCAGAAAACCCACTGTGCATCTTCTCTCAAAAGCCATTACAAGAGGACAGCAGGTGCTCAGGCCAATAAGCGAGGAAACCCCACTTCAAGGCAGAGGCTCTGTAATTCATTGTTTCCATCTCCATGAACTTATGTGATTATGATAAATTTGGTATTTTTCCTGCAAGGGGCCATTTGCAGTGAAACATTTACAAAACAAAAATTGAGTAGGGCAATAGAAGCTGGACCCAAGGACAGGCGCCCACTGCCTTTCTCTTGATTTTCTCATTTGCTTTTATCACTGCCGTGCCGTCACATGTCCACAGGCTATTCTTTATACCCGAGTCGAAAATAGGCGTTTTTAGATGATCCTCGATTTCATTGCATTAGTGGAGTGTTTTGATTAAGACACCTAACCTGAGGGTGCTGCTGTCCGATAATGAGGTGAAGGGAATACAAGTGAACTGGCTAGAATAATGGAAGTAACTGGAAGAAGCCTATCCTGACATTCTGCTCATTGTTTTCCAAGGGCCATGTGCCAAATGTCTCTTTTTGGAGCTGGAAGTTGAGGAGGATTTGAATAATGAAAGCACAGTCATGACTACAAAAGAGAGTTTGTTATTTTCTGCCTCTTTGCTGGCGGTTGCTTTTTGGCGAAGCAAGTACTCAGCATGTAATCTGCAGTCAAACCTTAAATGCACTTCTCTTTGAGAATATACTTCAAAAAGAACAATCTTTGACAACTCCTGATGTCAAAAACCTTTGTAGTTAAGAGAATGAACATAAAAACAGTAAAGAACAATCTATGAGCAAAAATAGTATTCTCGTCTCTTGGTAAACTTAAGATTGAGCCACTGTAGTCACTAGGGCTATTTTAACAATGTCTTTCATAACTTTTGGGCCGGCTAGTTTCAATCCCTTAAGAAGCGATCTAGCTTTCAGATTTAATCAAAAATATCTTAAATTGTGTTCCAAAGATGAACGAAAGTCTTATGGGGTTGGAACAACACAAGGGTGAGTAATTACTGACAGAATTATTTTGGGGTGAACTAATAGCGCAATCCACCGGTCACTCAAGTCCAACACTCCACAAAACACTTGTTGTTACAGACGCAAAAAAAAATAAATAAATAAAATAAAATAATTTTTTTATGACGAACTAAAGTTTCGGAGACAGTGCGTAACCGTGATTGACAACGTGAGGTCTATTTATTTTTTTAATGTGTGAAAATTTCAGACGAGAATTTCAGACTCAGTGTACAAGGACCTTAATGATATAATATAGAACTAATTTAAATTTGTCATTTTAATTCAGTATCTTCCAATTATGTAATGAAAAAGTCAGAAAATGTCTTAACACAAAAAATGTGAACTGTAAAAAAATAATATGTCTAAATATACCCGTTTTATACTAACAGCTTGGTTAATTAAATAGCTACCAGTGTTATTTAATAAAAAAATAAAATAAAAAGTAGAAATCACTGAGAAGAACTACAGGTGGTGGGCTAAACAGAGACATTTTCCTGTTTGAAGATTGTTATGGCCACTGGGTCGGCGCATTCTTTGCTTTGTACACTGGATAATATGGGGATTTCCATTTCCTCCACCTTCACTTTTACTGTAATAATTGTGTAAGAGAGAGAGACAGGGAAGCCATGTAAGAACTACAATTGAAAAAAATAAATGCATTTTATATTTGAAATAAATGCTACATACTTTCGTCCTCAGGTTCAGCCTTTATTTGTAAGATGGGGGCTGTGATGGAGGATTTGCCTGCCTCTTGTTCTTGATTTGTGACGTTTGGTGCCCCCGGTGGTCGATTCGTCTCTGGATTCTCGTTATGCTGAGTGGGCTGGGTTTTAGATGTGCATTTACTTGTGTTTTTCTTTACAAATCTTCGTTCTACAGTAATAAATACAGAATAGTAAGAGAATGAAGGAAAGATAATAACAAAAAAAGCTAAATTTAATACTAACTAAAAAAGGAAATTTATAAGTTTATAAAAATTTATAAAAATTGGAAATTTATAATTTATTAAGTTTTATTTATTTTTAATAAAACTAAAAAGGAAATTTAATGACAGTAACCATAACCAAATATTTAATATTTATTCTTTAACAAAGAAACTGAGAATAAATTGAAATAAAACATACTCCTTTTCCCCATAAAAGGTTTTGCCTTTTTGCTTGTGTTCAAGCGTTCCTGACCCTGAGGTTCTACACAAAGAGCACAATATAACATAAAAAACAATTTTTGGAGTGCACATTTTGTATATGAATTTTGTCAAAAATTACATTCATCTACCTGGTCCGATGGGTGGCTGCAGCTGGTAGCCAGTGATTTCACACCAGCCAACAGGATAAATTTCAGGGGACTGACAGTCTACCCACTGATCAAACTCAGGCCCCCAGCCATCAAAGTGGAGAAGGAGAAGCCGGCCTACGCAGCGCCTAACAGTGGCCACACACACCAGCCGGGGCTCCATCAGGTCCACTGCCTCTAGCTTCATACCCGAAGCAAAGCCGTGACCTACATCATCCTGGGAAAGACATAAGGAAGGGAGCACAAAATAGCTTAAAATGCATTAAAGCTGCATTCCGCAGTTTTTCCTCTTTGTCGCCATCTCTGTTCTAAATCTGTAATTGCAGTAATTCGCAGAATGATCAACTTTGCGCGAGTTGTACTTCAACACCCTCGACACGACACAGCGTGGATGAACAAAATGTTTGAGGAGAGTGTGAGGTTGTCAGTCACTGTGCTGATGTTGATGCTGGCATTCAGAATCACAAATTATTCTTTTTAGAAATATGACCAACATAAGAATTTTCAGCTGAAAATGTCATCTGAACAAGTAAGAATGCAGTAACACATTGTATGTGACTCAATAATCCAAAAAGGCTTACCGTGTTGAAAAGTCTTCGTGGAGCAGCTACAGTTCCTGTTTCTTCTAAATATTTTGCCCATGTGAAAGTGGCATGATCATAACCTGATGAGAAAGGAGACAATATCAACAAACACTGTATGAAATTGCAATTAAAGACTCTTTAGCTTCAATATTGATTTTTGTTTCAAAAAGACCACTGATATAATCGGTTGAGCACATTACCAGGAGGTACAGTAAGAGATATGTCATTGCTCTCGCAATATCCAACAGGTAAAATGGCATGTGAGCTGGCATGGTAGCAAAACCAGTCAGAACCATCAGCGATCTCGACACCATCAATGCCTACCATGATGTATCCATCCAGCAACACCTAAGGGATAAAATAAGCCAGATCAGTGCAATTACTTTCAACAAGGTAATGTTCAATATTCATTTACAGTCGTAAATAAATACTGGCTATATCATACCTTACGGACTGATGCAACACAGATGTTCCCAAGGTTCAGAGGATCAATTGCTTCAAGTTTCATGCCTTCCTCAAAAAATGTATTTCCCATGTAAACGGTCCTCAACTGTTTGGATAAAGCAAGAAATTATCCGTACAAGATGATAAGAAAATGAAAATGAGGGTAGAGGATGCACTATGCATATGCTCTTTTTACTTTTTCGTATTCTAATCATCCAGGCCAGCACTCTTAAAGTTTATTAACGTATACATTGAGTGAAGCCTGCTCCTATCCTCACTTACTCATAGATGATTACATGACATAAGATTGCTAAACTAACATTAAAACAAAATGTAAGTATAGTTCATGGTGTAAGTACTAACCTTATTAAACTGATCTGACACACTGTTTTGAAGGACTTTATGAAAGGCCGGATGGCTACCCATGTTGACATTTTTATCTGTGTCGGAAAAATCATGCATGACATCATTACAAATTGACAAAAAGACTGGAGTGGAGTTGTTTTCATATGGACTTTGTTTTAATAAATTAATTGTTTTAATAAAAAAACAAAAGCTATTTTATTTTTACACAATTGTTTAGTTTTGTTCCACTTTTTTTGGGCCTCCGTACAAAAATATTTACTTTTTTAAAAATCTTTTTAAAAAAATTTTAAATTTAAAAATATTTACTTTTTAAAAAAAATATTTACTTTTTTAAAAAAAAGTGGTATCCACCACTGTCAATTCGGCGAATTGAAATTTTTTTTTTTTTATTCTAATAATTTTAGTGTAATCGTTCCCACGACTGACAACCATTGAACTAAAACAAGGGGAAAATATGTCATGGGATTGGGGACCCTTGTTTTTTAACATATATTTATGGAACAAATATACAAGATAACCATTAATTACATATTTATATCCATAAACTTCTTTCCCATCCTCCCCTCAGCATTCACAAATTGAATTACAAACAAAACTGGAATAAATCCATGGTCACAATATCTCGTTTTCCCCCCCCCCCACATCCTGTGCGAAGCTCTATATTTTTCATCTCATGTAAAGGTTTCGGACTCTTCATGTTTGTACCGACATTATCTATCTGTGGGTTTCTAGGCTTGACTCAATTTATAGATGCCAGTTTCTTCTCACTTGTTGCTTTGATTGAGTGCCCCACTCTTTCAGACCAGCCGACAGGGTGTACTAGAGGACTCTGCATGTGACACCAGAAATCTGAGAGCACCTCGCCTGAGGGTCCCAGTCCCCCATCCTCATACAGCAGTCTGAGTCGCCCTCCTATGACAGTATCCACCACTGCCAAACGGGTACGGCTCACATGTGAGCGATCGACAACCTCCACACGAACCCCCTGTCTGAATGGACACCTCAAACTGTCTGCCATCTGAATCACATAAAGACGGGAAAGAGAAGATAGTTATGCAGAAATTCAAGAAAATCAGATGGTGTCAATTGATTACTAATTTTCCATTGCCTTTACCTTGACATGAAAGTCAACAGGAAGTGTGTGTGCTCCAACTAGTCTCTCGGTCAGGTAGGATTTCCAGTCTTTAATATGCTGGTGGAGCTCTGTGGGACCAAAAAAATGGTCAAGATTTTTTATGGCATTTAGAGCTAATGACTAAGGGTGTCACGATTTCGAAATCGACCGAAATTAACTCACAATCTCGAACTTAGTATTTAAAAAAATGAAATCGATTCTGCCAAGCACCCATGCCACGTCCGGTCGTGTGCCAAGTGGAAAAAAAAAACGCATGTTGAAGTGCTGCGAGTCAACCTGCTCTAACTTAGCTACAGCCAGTCAAAAGATAGAATGGCAACTGCAGATGCAGGAGACGCATCAACTCGTCTGCTTTTTCATTGAAGTCGCTGGTGTGGAAGTACTTTGGATTTCCAGCGAGTTATGTTCAGACAATGGTCAGATAATATGATGCATAAAAGTCTAGTCAAAAAAATTGCAATGCATCATGTGATTTGAAAAATTAATTAATAAATGTAAAAATTGAATCGAACTGTGACCTTGGATTTGGAGAACCGTGACAACCCTACTAATGACTTAGTGTAAACATTCACCTTGAGGAAGGACTAGGAGCTGGTTATTCAGTGCACACCAGCCTATAGGATGAACATCAGCCGTGCCTAAGTTACACCACAGGTCATGGCTGTCATCATCCTCAAAACCTTCAAGGCGCAGAAGAGCTTTATAGCCTGAGAGAAACACATCACATAACAAAATATGACAAAGACAGAATGAATTTATCACACAACATCCTATTAATCTCCATAATAAAAATGAACGTTTTTATTAAAATAACATTTATTACATTCCAGACTACTCTGTAAAGGTGGACCGTTAAAACCTCTTGGTTTAAATTTACCAATAATTTCCAAAACTGTTACCTGTCCAGAGTCATAAGTTTATGAATCACAGTACACTATATTTTTTGTTTTTAATTAGAAAGAGTATTGTGTTGTTTAATTAGTATTGCTTCTTTATTGCTTTTGTATATTTATTTTCGGTTAACCAGTCTGACTCATTACATTTTATTCAGACTGCAAACACAAAACTTGGGTAAAATAAAATAACTATGAAGTATAACTATTATATTCATCTTTTCAAACTGAGAACAACTTGGACTCATACGCAACTATTTACAAAAGGTGAAGAAATTCACAAATGCTCGAGAAGGAAACAATGCATTAAGAGCCGGTGCTGAACACTTTTCAACAGGATGAAGATTTTCTTATTTTGATATTTTTTCTTCTTCATTTAGCACAGCCCTTTAGAAGCTACAGAAGCAGCCTAACATGTTTCCTAGAATACAAAATAAGTACAAATTATCCTGTTCTTCAAATTGAAATAGTTTACAATATTACTTTTTTCCCCTAATAATTGAGCATAAAAGACTTCTTTCAAAAGTCTTAATCCCAAACTTTTGAACGGTAGTGTGATTTTAAAGATAATATATTTATATTTTAAAAGATATAATAAATTATATGATAATGTATTCAGCAGTGGTGGAGGAAATAAGAGTTCATATACCGGTCAGCTGTACAATGGTGGCGATCCAGTACAAGGCTGTATGGGTGTTCAAAACCTCCACTTTTAACCCCACAAAGATGTCGTCCCATTGAGAACAGAGTGGCGCCTGTGAAATGGCCAATAATGACCATTATAATGCAATAGGAAAAATAACGTGAAGGAAATTTACACATCATGTAATATGTTATTACATCCACCACATTTATTTTACAGGTACATTACAACAAGAACTTGGTGGATAGAAATCACTCACGTGTCTGAAGCAGGATACAGGGGCAGCAAGGAAGCCACTCTTCTCAAGGTAACTACCCCAGTCAAATCCAGCCAAAGTAGCTTGGAAGAAGACAGGGCAATTTAAAATTTAAAACAGCCAAAATTACAATTGTAAAGCTCACTGTGTTTTCTTACCATTTTGTCCATATGCTCTTCTCTTCTGATTCTGCACATTGGCCTTTGACTGTAGAGCATCAGTCTGTGATTTTAGATACAGTTTGAGTGATGACTTCCTTATGGGTGGCCTTCCCTAAATGAAAAGACACACAAACATTAAATTACTGATATAATCAATGACAGAAAATCCCAATTGGAGCCATGCAAGAATTGAGGTTTTTTTTTTTTTTGGAGTTAAAATTAGACACATGAAATTGTGTGGGGTTTAAATATAATTTTCCATGAACTTGTGTTAGTTCATTAATATAAGGGTCCCTGAATCACCTATTCCATCATTATCTGCCCGAGAAGAAAGGGTCACAGGATTATTTACACCATCGAATTCTGCTGATTGTTGTCTGCTCCATCAAATATTTGTTCTCTCCATCGTTCTGATTGTGAATCATAAATGTCTCTTACTCAATCAAAACAATGTGTTAAAAATAATATTTGTATCCGACGTCATAAGTTGCGGTTTAGACTCAAATCCGTATGTTCGTTTGGCAGGATGCTAGTTATTTTAATTTATAAAGTTTTAAATATGAATATTTTTCTTATAAAAACTCATCGCTTTGCTTCAGAAGGCATTTATTAACAACCCGGAGCCGTGTGGGGTCTGTTTATAATCGATGGATGCACTTATTTGAGCTTCAAACCGATGATTGCAATTCACTGCCATTATAGCTTGGAAGCATCAGGGTGTTGTTTATTAATATAACTCCAATTGTATACATCTAAAAGAAGAAAGTCATATATACTACTAGGATGGCTTGAGGGTGAGTAAATCATGGGGTAAGCTTCATTTTTAAAGTGAACTCCTCCTTTAACGCCGTCTCTTGTGATGCTTTTGTTTTGCCATGGCTCTGGAAACACACTGAAGGGAGGGTGGGATCTCATGCTTTCAAAGTATCCTTAATTGGCCGTTGCGGTCTCAGAAAAACATCAAGAATTAATTTTGGCAGAATATGGGAAGTTTGACTCAGCAACTCAGCAAAAAATGTGTGGAGTAATGAATCACAATAAAACAAGAGTTGCATGGTAATGCACCCTCTAGCAGCATCTTTGAAGATCTGGTGAGAAATACAATAATGAACGCATCTCTACCACAGTGCCACATGGAGGAAGATACTTTGGGGAGTCTTTTTAGCTGCTGGTATTGGCGAGCTGCTGCACTGTGAAAAGTAATTTAATGGTTTGGAGTACTTTCTGCGCCCGAATTACAGAACTATACTAACTTTAGAATCATGTCTTATCTGTTTGGTAACCATGGCAATTTCAGTTAGGACCTCATTAAGGACAAAAACTATAACAGAATGACATTTCTTAAGTGCATAATCTTATCTAAACTATGGAATGGGCAAATGGTATTACAGAAGCATCTTAACTCCACTAAAAACTTAACTTAAGGACAACTCCAATGGTGTCCTAACTTCCGAAGTACTTGAAAGCCAACTATAAAAATGTCATAACAATAGCTCTGTCTGAGAATGGTGTGACATTTATTTATGATACAAGATACAGAACAGTGACGTTTGATGATGAAAAGACATTGTGAACACCCAAATGATGTGCTGCTCCAGTGAAATAAAAGGATTGGGATTTGCCTTTTCAACCAAGTAGAGGAGTGATTGATGGTCGCGGTACCACTGTGCAAAGAAATACTTTGGCCGGGCCTGATGTTGGGTTACACAAAGCAAATCATCTACACAATTATTTAGTTTTCCTATTTAATGACCGACAATTCAGTTGTAATAATAATTTTGGCATAAGGCCAGAAAGGTCTGATTTAGCACTGTTACAACAGTAAAACAATAATAATAATAATAAATTCACAATGATATTGGAGTTCATAATGCTTTCTTCTTTTTTGTGGCAGACTAAAGACTAATGACAGATTGTTGATCTTTGAATAAAAAAATAGATCTCATAGAGATTTTGTAGTTAGCAAATGTTAAAAAATAAATTAAATTAAAACAAGAATACATACTGTGCACAGTTCAGGTTTTCGTCGAAGTGCTTCTCCGACTGCGGCCGAACTACATGTTGACGACGGACCCGATGAAGGTGCTGCGTGCACTGAAGGAACCGCACCAGCCTTGAGTCTCACGCTATTCTTGCTTCGCCATCCCATATTGAACTCCATTATATCGCTGGGATCATAATCATCCTGTCTAAAGTGAAACATACACACTACCGCGTTTTGCGAAACTGACGCAGAAGTGAAGTCCCGTCTCTTCACCTGCACAAAACGCACCCAGGCACGGAAGGTAGCGCCGTCCTTTTTCTTGTTAGGAAACTTGTGGACTCGATGTCCTGACAGGTTGGAGTTTGTGCAACCTCCACAAACACAATAATTTACCATCCCGATGATAAATTAAAATATACAATAACTACAAAAAACACACTGGACCACGCAAACACAGAGCCCGACAGGAAACGACTCCCTCTCGTGACTTAATATAACGCGCCACGCGCGCTCTTTCTGGTGGCAACTATGTTGACCAATCAGCGGTAACCATACACTTACGCAATTTCCTTTAGACCAGAGCCGTGTAGAGAGAGAGGTCTCGACAACTCCATTCACGGCTCGTGGAGCCTATCAATAGTTCCCGGAAGTAGCAGCAGCGCCTCAGAAGTAGATACAGTGATGCACTTAAGACATTTAAACAATAGACCATTTCAAAAGATGTAAACAACACTGGTCCAGAAGCACTTCCTGTTTCAGTTTGTAACTGATTTCTTTATTTCACATGTAAAGAAAACTTTTTAAAGATGTTTGTTTAACTTTTGATTCAGTTTTAAATGTTCTGTTGTTTGTATTTTATCCCAGCTTTTATGTAATGTTAAAAAACTGAAACAGGAAGTGCTTCTGGGCCAGTGTTGTTTACATCTTTTGAAATGGTCTATAAGATTGTATATTATCAGTACACCTGAATGAGATTAAATTGTATATTAAAGCATGTGAGTTGATTATTGCTCTCTAAAATTAGTAGTTTTATGGGATGTTATTTTCAGATAGTGATTAGACTGAGATAGTTAGGCAAGGTTATTGGATAAAGTTAGTCACACATAAACCACGAACAGCCTATAATTGTAAAACCCGTTCTATTAATGCAGTTCTATCCATCGTTGTGTAATTAGATGGAAACGCTTCTAAACGGGGATTTAATATAACTTTGGGGCATATAGTTCGTGGTAAAATGATAATATTCGTTGTTGTTTTTTTCATTCTTAAGGCTATATGTGCAATGACGAAAAAATAATCAATTAATTTTAACTATTCATTTTAGAATGCATATTTGAGCAAGCTAAACCATATTGGTGGAGTTTCTTTAGCCATTGTGGTTCTGTTGACTATTCCAGTCTATATTATGTTTCAGCTCAGCTGATTTATGGATTAGGTTAAAAAAACAACAACTTAAAAGCAGCAAGCCATTAAAAAAAATCATGAAAAAAAATCACCAGGATAAACGAGGAATCATGCGAAATACCAAAACTGTATTATAACTCTATTATATACTACTATAATGTAATATGTTTTCTTCTTTGTCTCCTTTCTCTCTCTTTCAAGACAAGAAGCACAAAAGGGATTCAGTGGATCCTGAAGACTCCCTGCACTGATGCTGTACACTCCCCTTCAGTCTCAGCTCCTTGGATTTTGCAAGCCTTTCCTTGCTCCTTATTTTGAATAACCCTTTAATAAACATTAATCTTACCAGCGTTGGTCTTTGTGGAAAAGTGAAGATACACCAAAGTATGATTAGCACACTATTTTGCATAAAATCTTTAGTTCTATCTATGATTGCTCCTGCTGACTTGAGCATATATCCTCATCTCATTTATACATTCTTCATGCAGCACTGCAAACCATAGTGGACGCTACAAGAACAACAGACAAAATGCTTGACATGCAGTTTAGACATTTATAAATCTGTTGCGCTAAACCAGTGCAAAATTCTATATACTGTCTATAAGTCATTGACAAACTTTTTTTAAAAAAGTTTTTTTTCTTTTCGAAACTGATGTAATGCATATTTTTGAGTCATGAACAATGTATTAAAATAAGTTTCAGTTGTTAACATTTTAAAGTGTTTACATTCATTTTTTTGACTGTTTTAATTAGGTGATACAACAAAGAGTTGAATACTGTACATGACATGACCTAACGCCATGCTCTACTGTTTCTGCTTGAGGAACACAACAGGACACATCACTAGAAACATCCAGATCTAATCCGATTTTAGACGTAGAAGGACCGCCTAGGCTTAAAGTATAGAGTATTACATTTAAAAGTGCTGCAGAAAGGGCTTTCACAGTCTAGAAGAGATAAACTGATGTTTGGGAAGGAAAAGTAGGTCCTTGGGGCATTTTCATTAGGCCTCCTCTCAGCTCAAGCTAGCCCAGACATGGGTACCTCTTCCATGTCCTCACATATCCAGTTGGGCTTATGGACACAGTTAATGTGACGCCTTCAGGGAGTTCTGGAAGTGTGGTGAGTAAAAATGAAGGTGGAAGCAGGAACGGCCTGATGCAACCAGTAACTGTACAGTATACGCTGACGGCAGTGTTGCTCTCGAGGTAGTGCCAGCACTGCAGAGTGGTGATTCAAAATGTGCTAATAGCTTAACGGAGGCCCGGAGAGAAGTTGAATCTTGTTACACCCATACTCACACTGTGCTCATTATCACCCATAACACTAGAGGAGCAGCGACAAAATGAGGGAGGTTACACATGCACCTCCTGTAATAAGCAGATTTGTAAACGTTCATTTTATATAAGATTTCATGCAATCTGTGAGTGTTTGTTCTTTATGCACTCAAATGTAATACACCTTGAATGCAATGTACTGTAAAAGCTTTGGAATAAAACCATCTGCCAAATACGCTCTGTTGCATGTTTCATTTTATTCCACTTACCCATGCAAAAAGCACTCACAGTACATATTGCATGAGAGGTTGACTTAGCTAAAATATTTCCATAATTTACCAAACTCACAAGATAATTCAAAACGCTTTTTTAAAATTTCTTGCATTTTCTTTCTTTTTTCAAACAAATCTGTTGAAGTCATGATAAAACAGAAGTAGCCACAGATCTTTCTTCCATTTACTTATGTCCATTGTTTCTCCAGAATATCGAATTATGATAATCTAATTACAGATTATGAGGTACATTTTTTAAAAAATAAAATATTTTAAGATATGTAAAATTTGTTTGGAATATAATCCATAACATGCATTTATAAAATAGATTAAATTTACTTTCATGTTGACTTTAAGGTAAAGAAAAGGTAAAAGAACAAATGTAAAATGTTTTTTTTTTTTGTGCGAGAATAAAGAAGAATCAAGATTCCAAGTGAAACATACAATGAAATGATTTGATAAATAATTGCATATTCATAAAATTAAGGTTGAAATGCAGTCACATGGACTGTTTTAACAATGTCTTTAGCTCTTTTCAGGACCTTAATGGAGTCTAGGGAAAATTAGATCTTTATTTGTGTTCCGAAGATGGTTTTGGAACGACATGATAATAATAACAATAATTTGTTACATTTATATAGTGCTTTTTCGAGGAGGTCCTCACTCTAGAACACGAAATCCATCTGGATCCAACTCCTCCCACCTAAACCTAGCCATCTCCGCCCCCTGATCCTAACCCCACCCCTAATCATACCCATCCCCACCTCTTAGATCTGGATCCAACTCCTCCCCCTGGATCTCGTGTCCTACAATGAGGTGCTACTGGCTTTTTCTGGGACCTCAAAGCGCTTCACATATGGAAAGGGGAATCTCCTCAACCACGCCAATGTGCAGCATCCACCTGGATGATGCAACGTTAGCCATATTACGCCAGAACACACCAGCGTACTGATGAAGAGGAGACAGAGTGATGAAGCCAATCAGTATATGGGGATGATTAGGAGGCCATGATGGACAGAGGCCAAGGGGCAAATTGGGTGTGTAATTAATTAGGATGAGGGTAAGTAATTAATGACAGAAATGTCTTTTTTGGGTAAACCCTTTAACCTTCATTAAATGTGTTAGGAATCCATACCAGACCACCTCCAAATATGTTTTCAGTGACCCAAACATTATCACAATGCATCTTTAATTTTACTGTGGCCAAGTCCAATCTGACTGTGATCTGCTCTGCTCACCCAAAAAAACTCAATCCAGCTACCTGCTTCTCAAGCAGTTACTGCTTCTGTATAGGATTGATTATCAGTGCATTTCCATCAAGATGAACTTGCAGCCAGCATAAGGACACTATTAATAGTCTTTACCAGTTGTATTCAAAAGGCTGACTCCAGTCCTGACTTCACTAACCACTAAAGGTAAATTAAACAGCACAGGTCATGAGCGAATGCAGGGGGAAACGGAGCAAACTAACAAAAGACACGAGCAGTGGAGCATAGGAGGAATGAGCTCTGCGAGCATTGTGGGCTGAAGATAAAGTGCTGATCCAGCAGACAGTGTCCTACACAGATTGGCTCATGCGATGGACAAATTAGAGCAGTGCCCAGACACATGGGCAGCTCCAGCGGGGTTTGACTTTGCAAGGCCTGTGGTGCATTTAAATTAAACTCTCACTTAAAGAAATTGGAATAGAGATTCTGATATTCTGAAAGGCCTCTTCTTAAATATGTGGTGTACTTATACATGAACACAGAATAAGAATGTCCGAAATGCTTTGTGATCATACTATGAATGGGGAACAGGAACAGCTGTGGTAATTATTCACTTTTATTGTAGAGCAGCTCAGACAATCTGGAAGTTAACCTCCAAGAAAGAAAGTAAAAAGGGTTTAAGCACAATGTGCAGTAAAGTAAATTATTAAAGAAGTCTTTTGGGGGAAGTGTTGCTTTGGAATTTTATTTATTCTTTATTTATTTTAGCTCATTATCAAAATAAAATTCAAGAAGTGCTTGCCTAATGCTTTACACTTTAGCGCCCATATTTATATATATAAGATGTATGTTCTATTAAATGTTTTACTTGAATGCATCAAATCAAAAATGCATAAAAAATTAAAGGATCATGCATAAAACAATGTTCTAATCATAGAGGGGGAAAAACTGACTTTAAAGACGTTTCAATATTCTTAGTGAAAAAAAAAAATTAAGGCAATGATTTTGTACTGTATCCCGCATTCAGAAAATTGCATTTTGCCAGTGAGATAATATTCTGAGAGTCAAATGCAACAGAAAATGAACAGTGTCATCTAGTGGTTGCTTCAATAAAGACATCCGACGAACCAATCTTCATTGACTCAATGTACAACTATAAGAAAATAACAACATGCTGTCAGGTTGACATTTTCCTTAGTAGTCTGTTTAAAATGCCTGAACAAATCCAAATCCATTCAAGTTTGCACTGACCTCACTGTGTGCATAAATTAAGTTTGTGACCCCTGCAAATGTCAAATTCCCAACTTATTTAGAGTTCAAATTTGTAAAAGCTTTCATTTAGCCTGACTTCATCATACGGGGTTCGGGCTGGCATCCAGGCTAGCTTTCATTCATATTTCACAGCAGATACCGTGATCCTCTCTTAGCATTGAACCAGAAAGCCTATCAGTACAGCGCTGGTAGTTAATCAGTAGGCAATCTACTTAATACTGTCAGTGTACAGCAGTACCACTGTCAGAAACAAATCCTTACAGAGTGCTGTGTCGGGGGTTTCTCTGATGGCCAAGGATCAATGAGCGATCATGGGTAAATCAATACGCCCTGGGGCCCTGCGACGGTTCAAAGAAAAACTCTATGCCTGTGGTTTGGAACAGAAATCACCCCATTTCAATAACCAGCCAATCAGAAAATCTCTAAATTAGTCTTTAAAGATGCATAAAAGATGATAGCCTATGAATGCATTGGTGGTAATTACTCCAAACGTAACGGTTCCATTGAATGACTCTCATCGTTTTTTTTAAAAAAGAATCTTCAGCTAAAGATACATTTAATTGCTCACTTCTTATTCCGAATGCATTTATTCCAAAAGAATACCATCAACATCGGTATGCTACAAGTGATTCATGATGGTGCGCTCTGTGCTCTTTTGTGGCAGGGATTCGTCTTCCCCTTTTGACATAAATGCGCTCAAAGGTGATCTGTGGAGCTTATAAATTCTCAAGGGAGCTTGTCACCGGCTTTAAAGATTGTCACAATGTTAAAAGTGTTAGGAAAGCCATTCTTGAAATGTCAGAAGGCTATAACATGTCAGGAAAAAAACAAAACAAAAGCATTTTTTCACAAAACATCAAATGTCATTTTGGACATGAATGAGCAAAATATGAGTCTAATGGCCTTCACCAATGGCATTCTTGATTTACACTACTAGAAACATTGTTATGAGACAAAACGGTAAACAAACATCTGACTGGAGAAATGAACACGTTATTGACTTCAAATGGCTTCAAATGGCCTACCCATGGTCTTGTTGCTTTTAACCTCTGTGTTCTGGTATTGTGTCAGACAAGACATTGGCTTGATCATGATCTTGCAAGCTAAATTTGATTACCAAAGGACAACTCATGCTCAAAAATAAGGACTGTGAGAACTGTGATTTCTCTGAACAAAACACACTGTGACTTCTTTCTGTGATTTTCTGTTTCACAACAAAACTAAACAGACACCACAATCCCAACCTCCACATTAGCTGCAGTATTTACTAACCTTAACAGAACTGTTTTCCACCTGTGGAATCGAACTCTGGAACTCAGAAACTGCGCCCTCTGGTTACTGGGATGAGAATACAGGAACAAACTAGGACCCTAGTTTTTTGCCTGATTTAGCAGTTTATAACAACCCCTACTATATTAAATTCTGTATTTATATTATTATTTTTCAGGAATGGAAAGGAACGCTTTAAAAAAAATAGTTTCCTATAACTTTTCAATGTACAATTAGGTTCACAAATCACTTCGAATGATTCATTTAAATTCAGCTAATCCAGTTGCAATGATTTAACGATTCGAATGGAATGAGTCAAGCCAAAGGACAGTTTTGTATATTTACAGTTCCGGTGTAAATGAACAACGTCCTTGCGAGTCTGCTAAACAGCACAACGCACTTTTGACATCTCCAGGGCATTTGTTAAAACGATCATACTTCTGCACTTTTGTGTCCCCATCACCAGACAGTTGGATCGAGCAATATATCTATGTTTCCTGTCAATATAGAGTGGAGTATGTGCCAAATTCCACAATGTGTAGTTACTGTAGGTTTCTAGTGGCTGCCAAAAACTCTAGAAATGCCACAGAAAATTTTAGGTCCTTACATTAATTCTCCCAAGAGTGATGCAGCAGGTCTGAAATTGTCTCGCAGGCAAGTGCAGAAAACAGCGAGGCCTGTTTGCACCAGATAAGGTAATACCTGTAAAGTGTTGTGCAAGGTTCAGGATGCCACATTGCTCCAAGTGGTCCCAGACCCTCCAAAGAGGGATCTGCACATGGCTGTAGTAAATGGACACACATTTCATGGGTAAATCAATATGCCCTGGGGCCCTGCAATGCATGCTCCAATGAAAAAATGAGCTCTGCCAGTTGTTTGGAACGAAAACCACTTCATTTCACAATAACCAGCCAATCAGGAAATCTCTAAATTAGTCTTTAAAGATGCATAAAAAAGATGAATATAAAGACATGTATTGGTGCAATTAAGCAAACTGCAAATTGACGTCACCACTGAATGCCTCTTGTCACAACAGAAACTTCAGATAAGCTAATGCATGCAAATGTGGTCCCCCCCCCAAAGAGGGATCTGCACACAGCTGTAGTAAATGGACACACACCATTCAATCGGTCTCACTCTCTCATTTATCACTTTTATTGTTCTTAATGAACACTACCTTATACCACTACCAAACACTACCTTATACAGATAAAAACATTATTACAAAAGAAAATACATGCACTGTAAAATATGGTTCAGTGGACTGCAACAAAATGTTCGCTTATTATTCTGATTATGAAAAATACATATGCTCAATTCTGATAATCCTAAAACCAGAAATTGAAAGACATTCTGTTTCTCTTTTATTTACTTAACTACTTGCCAACACAACTACTGCTCCCTATTTTATCCTGCGATTAAATTCTGGGCCAAGATCTTAATTCATTTGTCAGGGAATTCAAGGACAATCTAATAGGGAAAATAATGCTTCAGTCCTTTCCAATGTGAAGCTGGTGCTAAAGCATGTCTCAATGGAAAGCCATGAGGTGGTGTTAAAGGAAAGAAAATTCATTTAGTTTGTTCTAAAAATATGTAAGCATGATTTCAAGACCTTACAAATGAGGTGTCCTGTAAAACTGTCCTGTCATAGATGTCTGGTGCTGGCCTCCAACTGTTCAAACTCTGGACTTCAAGAATGTCCTCCTCTCGCAGACGACTTTTATGTTTCTCTGCATACGGTGGACTGTAAATATACACAGCATCTTAAAAGGTTAGTTCACCCAAACATTTTTATTCTGTCATCATTTACTCACCTTCAAAACCCATAACTTTTGTTCACCTTCGGAAGACAAATGAAGATTTTTTGGTTGAAATCTGAAATCTAAACAGTTACACAACTACCAAACACACTACAAAAACACTGATCAGTGTTTATATGTGAATAAAAGCCTAAATTCAATCTGCTCATAATTTTTTGCGAAAGCAAATCTAAAACGCTCAATTTATGAACTTTTTGAAGTGTCAAAGTGGTAGTTGCGTACCTGTCAGTGGAGGGACAGAAAGATGTCATCTAAAAGATATTTTGTGTTCCAAAGATGAATCAAATCTTACAGGTTTGGAATGATTATTTTATTAAACATATCAAATTTTTCTTATAAAAAATACAATTATTTAGCTGACAAAATAAATACGATGATTTGTTTTACCTACCTGATGTCTTTTCGTGGGGGCTTTAGGTGTAAAAATGATTTGAATGTGGCAAAAGACCCAGACCTTGATTAATATATAAAAAAACATGTAAGATAGATTCACTCATTTAACTGGTGTTTTCCCTTTTTATGAGGTTATGATCTATGCCTGTGCTTTTACTTTGAAGTTTTGTCCATTTGCTCTTATCTTCCAGATGTTTCTTGTTAAATATTCTTGTTAAATCATTCTGACCTTTTATATTTATAGCCCTTAGCTACGTAAAAAATCGCATATTCTCTTAAGTGGGTACTTATTTTGAATAAGTAATTACTTCATGACTTCTAAAAAAGTATGTTCTATATAGTATGAATGTGTGTATTAAGATTGTAATCCAGATGTACTTTCACCATTTTGTCATATCATATATGATCTACCAGTGTCAATTGTGTCGCTTCACTGCCATTCATAAATCCTCAGTGGCTTTGAGATGTTGATATATCCCTTCCCAAGTTGTTTAATGTTCATTCATTTGCATGAAGACATGGCAACCGTTCCATCTTATTGGTCTATCTTTCTGCATCTACAGTAAGCATGTTGGTCCTTACCCAAAAGTTGTCCTGTGTAGTGTTGATTCATATTTGTGAAAGTCAGGGCTGTACTCAGGAACTAGAAATGGCCTGACCTTTGTTATTGGGTATATGCGGCATTTGTCTGTGAAAAAAAAGAGATGGTTTACTAAAGTTCAGAATGTCTCTCAGGCCACAAATATTTCAAACTATGTATATTAGAAAAATAAATACAAATGACCCAAGATCTAAATCAACATGGGGCGCACTGATGTACACATTACTAAATACAATTTCTCTATATAAATGGTTGAGAACAGCAGCAGTGAGTAACATTATTAGCATTGGTAATGTTGCTCTTACCCTGCTTTTTCCTCCCTATGGATGATTCCAGGGACTTTTCTGAAATGCATCTCATGCTTCTCGTATGATTAATGCCATCCATATAACATCTCTTTCCAGTGTGATAGGTCTTGGGCTGTCCAAAGTTTGGATAAAAGCTCCACTCGGACTCTGACATCATATTAGCCTCTAAATAGACATGATGATAAAAAAGATAATCTAACTACAAACTCCAAAGAAAGAAGTAAAAGCATCTTAGATGTTCCAGATTACTCTAATGAAAACATGTTTCCATGTACAACTGCCACCATTCCAGATCATTTTATTAACTTGAACAGATTTCTGCTGATCAAAGCCTAACTCACGTGGGAAGGATCTCATCAGCTTCCTTTCATCGGGAAACTTTATATCTTTGATGTGTGGAAATGGGGCATCGCTGTATCGAGGTTCAGGTATCCAGCGCAAATGGGATTTCCAGTCAAGATCACATCTAAAACCATTGGCATCACATTAATGTAATGTAGAAGAAAAACACCAAGTAGGATATATAGACATTCTGTTTGACCTTGAACATTTGAAATACTGAAAATAGCCAAAGGCAGATCACAAGTGTATCCCAATTAGCTGTAACCAAATTGTGAAATTCAGTTCAATTTACAATTCAGATTATACAATAAAACATTGACACTTTGCATCCACTGCTTCAAATAGCTAAGGGGAAAACTGAAAAAGGTGTCATTCACAGGGAACTTGTAGTTAAATCCACTTTAATACTTTATGAGAAAGAAATCGATGTATGAAATACTCAGTAAGAACAGGCTCAACGTGTCTAATGTGAGGCTTGAATTCCTGCTCTTTTCCAAAACTCCAGAATGAGTCACTGACGTCAGTGTGTTTCTTCATATCCGTGCATGACTGTGACATTTCACTGTAAATGACAAGAGAGAAAAATCACAAAGCAGTTATGTGGTACTTTTTGAACTAATGTTTATTAGTGTTTATTTAAAAATACACTAGTTTTTCATAAATTGTGCCATGCAGTTACAGCAGCCTAATTAATTATTTACACAGATGTACAGTAAACAAATGATATTGCTCAGAATGATGTGACTTTAACATGTCTGCCACCATGGTGACCTTCTCCTTAAATCTGCTATAAAACTGGATATGGAGTCCATCTGTACATCTTCTTGAGGGGTACAACTTTTTAATAAGGAAAAATAGTTCAATGAAGTTAAGCGTTATTTCCTGTTATTGTGAGCAAAATGTTGCAATGAGAGTCATTTTAAAAATACTTTATCTCACTTTCACCCCCCACCTCAAAGCCTACTATACAAAGACGAAGACAACGTTAGCCTATAAATATTTTGTAGTAAGCTAAATAAAATTGACCAATATTAGACTATATTTTATTCTGGATACCTTACCTCCTGTCCATTATATGCAAATGTTCCGTTTATATGGACTGGGGATCTTTGTATCGAGGAATGAAGGCTGTTAGCTATAGATAAAAAAAACTGTAATAAAATCCGTTGCCCGGAGAACATAAACAAAACTGATACCAGTTTGCCAGGTTTGTATACAAATGCACTGTAAATCGATCGTGTAGTTATCTGTTCAGGTATCCACTTACTTAATACTGATCTTACATTTATTAATGTGGTAATTCTGTCGATCGATTTGTTTTATTAAATCACAAAATTTAAAGTCAGAATTTAAAATTGTATGTTTTTCTTGTCGAAACGCAAGATGGCGCAAGAAAATAATTTATATTTTACTTGTGGTAGTTAAATAGCCTACAATATAAAACATAAATCACCTGAAACAAAATATATTTTTAATATAGGCCTATATAAAAAATGCTAAATGTATAAGCCTGTTGGTTGGGAAAGTAGGCCAATATGCAATGATTCTTGAGTAGCCATGGGTTATTGAACAAAACAGGCAAATCGGTGGGGAAAGTTTATATATTAAATATAACTATCCAAAGCGAGTGGTGTTTCTAAACTCAATGGCGATGAAATATGGAAAATTGTACTGACTTTGATTAACTCGTTTTATCTGACGGTGTTATTTATAGCAGGAATATTTTTTTTAAAATGAACCTCTTCCTTCTGCCATGACATAACTTTAAGATACTCTATGTAGCCTATATTTCTCTGTATATTTCAATCTATATGATCTATATGAAGTAGCCTATAGCCTGCATGAGTTCCGCCGTGACAGTTGGTTTTAGTGATTAATAATGCCATAATTGTGATGGAATGGAAGGCTACATTAATTTAATCTAATTAATTTCAAAGTGTAAATATGGCTGTTTAAAGTAAGAAAGTAACATGGGACATGCTTCTGACCCAGTGTATGATTATGAGAGAGAGAGAGAGAGAGAGAGAGAGAGAGAGAGAGAGAGAGAGAGAGAGAGAGAGAGAGAGAGAGAGAGAGAGAGAGAGAGCTCTTTAAATCCACCTGTTAGCCAGCATATTCTTGCGCCTTCAGTTTAGGAAGGTGAACTGATCATCAGGACCGACCGTGTGTCTGTGCATTAACTCAAATTTCTGCAAGTTCCAAGTCCTCACCGCACAAAATATCCATCTTTATTGGACTATCACTGCCGACGACGTCATATGGGAAAATATTAATGCACAATTTGCTTAACGGTCCACAAATGCCTTGATCTCGCAGGGACTTCGGTACACTGCTGCAACTCGCGCAACATCGACGCACCACTGGACTTTTTGTTGTTATTATTATAATTATAAAATAATAATAATTATTATCCATTCGTGAACATGGCAAAGCGATCGCAGTGAACTGTCGCCGAGGTTTGCAACACATTGTTGCAAATATTTTGATGAAGAACATGATGCTCTCCCTCTCGCGTGCCCCGTAACTGCTTCCATTCATTCAGTCCAGTTCGGCGCTGAGCACCGTCTTCTCTCCTGGAGATTTTCCTTCCAGTTTCCTCTCAATTATGTTCACTTTCGCTGCCTTTTGCTATATGCTTTCTCTTGTCCTCTGTGCTTCTCTCATCTTCTTCGCGATCTGGCATGTAAGTGTTTGCATCTTTGACGTGCTTTGTGAAAAATATATTGCTGCAGGATGGCATGCATGCGTTAGAGCAGGGGTTGCTGATGCATCAGACAAAACTGTCCATCACCTGATCAAAGCATCCTTGGCATTATGAATGTCTCCGACATGTCTCACGTCACCAAATTAAGTGACCATTTGGGTGTCCATTGATTGTGAATTTCAGACTTGGGTGACACATCCTGGCTTGGTGGCAGCAGCTCGTATCAGGAAAGTCTTTTGCACACCTTCCGTGGGCATTCCCACCGCTCCAATGACCAGAGCACCTTTGTGGGTTGTTTCAGATCCTTTTATCAGTACAGATTACATTTCAGGAGCTGCATATGTGTTAAACCCCCTTAGTTCTACTGTGGAAGCCAGCAGTTTGTGCCTGACCTGTTTTGATGTTGCACTGTCCTTTATGTCTGTGCACTTTATGCAAGGTGTAACACTTTTTTGTTTCCTTGAGGAAAACTGCATCAAAGCACTCACACACATTCATAGCACCGCAAGACTGCTCTAGATTTGGGTCAGCACAGTCGTTTGCCCTAGGTTTGCTTTTGCATAGCAACAGACATTATAGCCCCAAGGGTTAATAAGGGGTAATTATGAGCACATCACATTTGACCCAGACCATTTAATCAAACATCATCAAACTCAATCTGTTTCCAATATTCCGAAAAGCGTCCTTCATGTTTTCTAAAAGAAGTTCCTTTTATTTGTCGGTTATTGCATAAGGAAGGCAGGAATGCCGTCCTCAGCGGTTTCAGCTTTTGAATCTTTAATAGACTTAATTCGATCGGCTCACAATGGGAAAATCCTGACACGCTTTCACATCTGCAAATGGAATGCATTTTACACTTTAGGTTATGATTGTTGGTGTTCAATAGTGTACAGTTAGTTTTGATGCAGTTTTTTGTGTTGAATGCACTGAATCATGCATATTCTTTGGTATAGAGGATGTCACCCAGACATCAGCTGATAGCTATGACAGCAGCTCGTGATTTCAAAAGAATTTGTTATTATAAAGTCATGGTTGTTGACTTCCTGGACATTAAAACATAATGACTACGGTAGAAGCAAACAATAAAACCTTATCATATGGGTTTTCTAGTTTAACGGGTTTGTTGCAACTGGACCCATGAACATTGGTTGGTCCTTCAGCCAACATCCAGAAGGTGCTGTAAGTGATTATAAAACTATTATTTAAATGACACATACATTCTTATTTATACATGCATTTATAAATTCTTAATGGCTGATGGCACCACACAATCCCAAGAGACTATCTTGAGCTGTAGTGTGAAAAGCAGCAGACAGGCACAATAGCCTATATGAAAGTACATTTCATGCTTTCAAGAGCCCTCTACAAAGGCACTGGCAATACATCTACTATTATTTGTGATTTATTTTTTTTTGCCATGCAAAAAGTGTTATTTTTATTTATTGTGACATTAAAGACATTTATGTCATGCATTTTCTGTAAAGCTGTTTTGAAACAATGTGTTAAAAGCGCTATACAAATAAATGTGAATTTCATTTAATTTAATGTTTCAATACATTTCTATTTCAAATAAATAGTGTTATTTTGAACTTTCTATTAGGATTTTAAAAAGGATATTTTATAAAGGATATAAAATTAAACAGAAAATACATTATTCAATTTAAAAATATTAAATTGTAATCATATTCACAATATTGTTTACTGTATTTTTATTCAAATGAATGCAGCCTTGGTGACCATAAGAAATGTCTCTTAAAAACTTTTGAATGTCCCCAAACTTTTGAACAGTAGTACATGGCTACTTTTGTATGGCCATCAAAGGAGAGGCTCTTTGTCCCCAAAATGGTGTAGTTACAAGCAGGGGTTAATGGGCTGAATCTAAAATCGCCCCCTAAACCCTGGGCTCAATTACTATTCCCTATGTTAGTAATACAGTTCACTTGAAGGAGTAAATGAAACATCGGCTGTACACTTGGTATTGCGGTGCAATGTATAGAATGAGTGCACTCGATAACGTCCACTATGGTTTCGGACAGCACTGCAAATGGCTGTCTCCTCAAATAATGCCTTATTCGAGGGTATAGTGAGCGATTTCAGGTTCAGCCAAGGTGTGTGGTTAAAAGACCAAAAAGGTATTCAGGAATGGATGGGCAACATCAGTTATTGATTGCTGCTGTCCTGTAGAGTTTAGCTCCAACAATGATAAAACAAACTCACCTGCCTGTAGCCTTATTAATCCTGAAGACATTAGCCCCTTTCACACTGCAATATCGTTAAATTACTGTAAAATTATCAGAATTACTTTACCGGTAAATACACAAATATGCTGTTCCTACGCTATCTCACGACCAATTCGTACGAATTCGTATGAGTGATTGAAAAGTGGCTAATTTGTACTAATTCATACGACCTCACTCGTACGATTTGTCCAAACCCACGTAATGGGTAGGTTTAGGGGCGGGGTCAGGGGAAGGTCATTCATACGAATTCATACGAATTGGCCAATTCGTAAAATATGTACGATTTAGCAAAAATCGTACTAATTCGTACGAGTGAGGTCGTACGAATTGTTACTAATTAGCCACCTCGTAAAATTTGTCCGAATTCTCGTGAGATCGGGTTGGCTGTTCGCACAAGCAACGACATTCTGGATTTTTATCGGTAGAGACTATTCACACATCAGCACCAAAATACCAGTAAATTCTGTGAAGTTAGTCATTGGAAAGTCTTTTAGCGCTGTGCTGTTATCTTTATTTGCCTGCCTGAGGAGATTTTTTTTTAATTTTCACTGTCCAATTTGACAAAACATTTTGACTTCTGATTTACAGGCAACAGAACATGTTACTCTTCACGCATAATAGTAGCAGTTATCCAACTGCAGAGCCACAATGCTTGATGAATGGAACAGAAGGCTGGGTCTCGAGCGCGTCACGTTGAAAAAGCTGGCCCAAAGAAAACGTCTTACGCCAGAACTGATATAGGCCTGCCAGTATTTTTGAAAAGGTCGTGTTCACACATGATCTACAGCCCGTTCTCATCCCAAGGCGACATATACTGACGCTTTTGCTAATGCGTATACATCCAATGCACATGGCACCCTTTAGCGTCAATATGAGACGCAAATATATATGGGCCAGAGCGCGTCTCCTTGTGGTCTAACAAGTCTAAATAATTTGGCGGGGTCGAAATTCGGCACTACACCAGAAATTTACCGTTAATTTACCAGTAAAGACTGAATGTGTGAAAGAGGTTATTGATTGGTTTGTTCAGGTGTGTTTGATTGGAGCTAAACTCTCCAGGACCGACATTGTCCATCCCTATCTACTTTTCTAGTAAAACTAAACTCTCTTTTTAGCACCACTCACTGCACATTTCATGTTTTGATAATGTCACAAAAATCACTAGTGGCACCAATCCGAATTGTTTTCAAACACAGCTATGTCTATCTTCTATCTTTCGTTATCTCAACTTGGAGCTCAGCATAATCTGACTGTTGTCCTTTTCAAAGAAATCCTGTTTAACCGTCTAAAGGGAATCCTAATCTGCATATTTCCCCTTGTGTGTTATTCTACATCTAAGGGGAAATGATCCCCGCATTAGCTTAACTAACTCAGAGAGTCAGAAGCTCCCTCAGCAGATGTTTCGAATACACTTTCACAGCCATTGGAAACCAACACATTAGTGCCAACAAAACGCCTGCCAAAGATGCACAGTTTAGAACAGTATTTAACAGATTATCTGTGAGTGCAGTGGTGCGTTCATCTGTGAAGGGTTGAATGTATTATTGAGATGTAGTGGTCGTCCTAATTGTGGCAAGTTTAATTCAGTAATCCTGCAAACTACTGCGACAAGCTCTTGTTCAACATCGAAGGACACCTTTATTATGCTACAAGGTGAACTGCACCCTAATGTTCTAATGTCCTAACGTTAACAAAAGTAAAACTAATGCCTGGTTCAGATTACACGATTTTAGCCCGATTTTGGCACGATCCGTTTGACGTAGGGTGTAGTGGAGATTCGTAAACGAAAACGGGATGCAAGATTTGATCTTATCATCTCGTATGGTGTGTCAAAGTGGGCGACAACCTACGTCGCGCCTGCGATACTTCACGACAAAAAGACTAGCATGTTTCATTTTTTTAACGGTTGTCAACGACGGTTCCGTCACATGTATGAGGTTGACCAATAGGAGCACAGAAGCTTTTCCATACACAACTTGAAAAAATGGTGAAACGAAAGAGAGACGATGGTGCTAACGTTAAAACTAAAAGTAAAAATATATAAAGAAAACAATATTTTACTTCAAGTTCTCTTTGGAGGATTGTCAGCCCATACTGTCCTCTTCGAGCAATCCAGGAATGTGTCCATTGTCGGGTTTTCTTTCTTTTTTTTTACTTTTTTCTGAACACAGGACAGCCAATACAACACTCACCGCTTCATCCATTGTTTGTTTACGTTCGTTTCCGGAAGTCACACGCTACTAGTTTCGTCTTCTCGATGACATCACGCGCGCCGTTAAGCTACCAAGCAAATTTACTACTTTAGAAATTTCATAGATATGAGATACAAACATCAAATAGTATTGGTTAAGGATGCACTATGGTGTTTTGAGGTCATAACATTGTGTTGTACAAGGAACCACGCAAAAATAATGGTTTATTAATAGATGATCTGCCCCGTAATCATAATTTGTGTGAAAAGGAAGAAGTTTTTGATTTATTGCCTCTAATTTTAGCTGGAATCTGCAGGGAATTTTATACATGGGTATATTTTTGGAGTTTTGCAAAAATATGTGAGGCACGTTTCCAGCGAGTTTATGTTGGTTTTGTCATTTACTGTAGCTTATAGTATTGCGGAAGGTCTCTAACCCCAAACCATGGGTGATACCACTAAGAGGATGTGTAAAGTTAATTCCAACACAATTCTGGAAATAATAGGTATGGGGTCAGTGTTAGAGAATGAGGTGATGGATGAGGTCAAGCATGATAACATTTGTAGAGAGTATACAGCAGGAAATCCAGCAACAATCTATCATTTCTGTCATTATCATTATCACAGCCTGATTCCATTTTACTGACAGCAGCACAATGTGTTACAATCATGGATACATATCAGGGTTTTTATGAGGAAATAATTTCGAATTATTTTTTAAAAATCTGCACTGAACCATTTACTGAGCAAAAACGACCATTCTGTCACATAAGTATGTTTATATACAGTACAGTTCTGCAGTCAGCCTAGCTCTTTTCAGTAACGTAATACCCAGATGGGTATACTGATGCCACATAGGGAACAAAACAGCAATGTTTCCACATGGATGCATTATGCACATGTTACATTCTTTGTTGGTTCACTTTTTTAGTAACATTGCTTTGGGAATGCATCTTGCTCACACAGTAGAAGACATGCAACTTACAGTATGCAGGGACATTTTGAATTTATTACTATGATTAAAATTCACATGCCGCTGTCAGGTTTAAACCCGGCCTTATTTTAAATGAACCTGTTTTAAGTGGTTTTTATGCTTCATCAACATTAAGAGAAGTGTTCATATATTTATTCCACTTGTGTTGTTTCTATGGTTCAATGATCCCCCTTTCGTGGTGCAAATCTTAATGTGATTATTATAGGATGGCCAGATTTAAAACCGTGTATTTAATGCATTTTTTATGTAGCAATTCCCATGATAACTCATAACTCATTATCTGACAGCCGAGCAGAAAAGCTGTCAAAAATCAACCCCTTTTACTGCTCATGTCGCCTACAGAACTGAAAGAGCATTTGGTTTACTATGAGAGAGGCAGTGTGGGAAGAGAGGGCAGTTTAGTCTGTAACAGGGGAAATAAGCTTGTCTAATTTGATCTAACTTTAATTTAGGCTTCTCTTGCCTTGTGCATGTGCTATAGCCATAAGGCACCACAATACCCTTTTTGCTCTAATGCATTAACTAAAGGGGATAATTTTATATGCATTGACAATCTATGCAATTTTAGAGACATCAAGCACTTCCACCTGATGAAATGAATATTCATGATATAGTCAAGATTTCGCTGAACTCGAGATTCAAAAATTATTTTAGCATTTTAAATGATCTTTTATGACTCATATATACAGTACACTTTGTCAATATTAATATGTCAATTTTAAATATGGAGAAACTCAAACATTGGGTTAAAAATGTCATTTAAAAATGTAACACAATGGCTGGGTGTTTTTTCCATATTTGACACAAAATTGGGTTAAAACAACCCAGCATTTATATATATATATGAATTATAATTAATAATACACAATATCTTTTAGTCAGCTCTTATACTTTATAACAATGAGATGTTGAAATAACAGAGGATACATCTGAACAAAAGAGCATGTATCCTTGAAGATTGTGCAAACGTTGCAAATCCTTGCGTCTAGCCTAATGATAATGATCATGTTTCTTTTTTTTCTTTGGGTTTTCAGATAACTGCCTTTGATGAGCTTCAGGCAGACTTCAAGGTGCCGATCGATCAGGGCAATCCACTTCACGCGGTAAGTCATGCAAATAATAGACTTGATCATTTGATTCATTGCCCTTTCCTGCACTTTCACAGACATAAATGTGTGTGTGCGTGTGTGTGTTTATTTGTTTATGGTGAGAATATATTTTAGCAAGCCCTCTGATCTTTTGCTGGCACCAGGTGTGTTGCCTACCCCAAACTCGGAAACATTTCCTGTCATCCGCAGCATTGCATGAATAATCCATAGAGCAGCTGTCTATGTGTTGTCTTTCCTCTGCTTGAGGCCCTGGCAGCTTTTATCTTACTAATTAATTCAAAATGAGGCAACTTTTCCAGCTTTTTGGATACACCAACTGTTATCCAAAAGTTTAGAACAACATTGTCATTCTAGATGCCAGCATTGCAGAATAATTTACATGTGTGCACTTCATAACTCGCCAGGCTATGTTGTGACAGAAAACAAATCAAGAGACAATGGCGGAGGCGAATGTAGATATTTCGGGACTTTGTGTCAGAAAGTCTCATTCAGAATAGGCCACCGTGATGTGTAGACAAAGTATCTGAGTCACGGATCTGTTCCGCTCCAAACTTCTGTTGTCGTAATTTATTGCCGTCTTCCCAACAAAGTGTCAAAGTAAGAGATACACGCTCTATATGTCACCCTCCCCTTTGTCAGACTGGAGGGAACTATGGAGGATCTGGAAGGTGGGGTGTGCTAAAAGATTGATGGCCTCCTAGCTGATCTCACCACCCAGTCAAGTCAATCTCACACCCTGCCTGGCTAATTGGTGTCTTCTGTCATTCTTCAGCTGGGAGGAAGTCAGGACTTCATCCTGTGATTCTCATTGGAGCTCCCCTTATGACTCTATGCTGCAGTCACTGTTTTCAGTCTCTCAGGCTTTTTCATTTTAATTAATTCACGCAATTAGTACAACATTTTTATTTTGAGGCTACGCTAATGTTTTTTCTCCCCAATTTCTATTGGCTAAATGCTATATGTTTTGAAAAAAAGGATGGTACGCATTTATCAGCCATGCTTGAATGGCTATACATACTTTTTTTCTCCATTTTATCCTCAGAAATTGCAAAAAAACAAAAACAAAAAAACAGTTAATAGTAGTATCAATATATTGGTATGGATATTGAATTAATATTCAGTAATATAATCGTTTTAACTGCACTGACACTATAAGAACAAAATTTGAACTGGATTGAGCTTGATAATGACACTGACTTTACAACATTGCCACTGTTTTTGAACAGAATTTGAATTAACATTGAACTGACTTAAGCTGAAAAATGACACTTGTCTTCTGTAAAGCTACTTAGCGGAATTGGACTTCTTTCATAATTGATTAACTTTACAACTTTGACCGTTATTGAAGGGAATTTGAATTGAATTGAATTAAACTGAGATGAATAATCACATTTATCGTCTGCGGAGCTGCTTAATGGCTGAAATTAAATTAGTTCTATAACTAATGAATTTTAAAACATTATTTTCCTGTTTATTAATGTGAAGATAATTTATATAAATAAAGTGTTATGTAAATAAAGGTTTTATTCAAATTTGAGGATTGAATGTGCGATTACGATTGCAGAATTCATAACAGAGATGAATTAATTAATCACAGAAAACTACCATTCCTTTTTGTTTACTCGAATCACAACCCTAGTACCTTTGTCTTGCTTGCTTTCCAGTAAATAATATCTAAACCCTTGAAACAACAAGATATATTAACTTGTGAATCAAAACTGCTAAGGATATTAGCATAAGACTTGGATTGTACGTATTTTTCTTACCCAATTTGGCAATTATTGAAGCATAAAACAAACATAATTTAGTGAGGTTTAAAAGTTTTAAACTTTAATGTCTCTGATCAATCCAAGAGCGAGAGCTAGCAGAACTGTCACATTTAACCGTCCTTGACTGCCCGGCTAATTCTGTGAAGGCGTTCAAGACGTAATTCTCCAGCAATTAAACACTTCTGATGCTACTTATTTATAAGATGCTCTAATAATCCTTGATGAGTTTTCTTTATGTGTTGAAACGAGGCATCCTTCATGTTAACATTATGTGCTCATTTGACCGAATTTGTATCCGCTGCGCTGCCTGATGTGCTCAAGCTTTTAACATTTTATCATGCTAATGTAGACTTCACCACACATGTGCTGATTTCAATGTAAAACAACACTAAACTAGAGCTATCATTATGTTGCTTGCATGACGGCAAGATTTGTATGATCCAGATGTTTGTCAGCATACACAATATGACCAATCAGCTCCATTTTATACATACATATCTCCATAGACACGTAATCAAAAACAACATGCTACATTAAAGCTATACATTTTCCCCCACTCTAAAAAATGCTGGGTTTTTTCAACCCAATTTTGGGTCAAATATGGTCAAACCCAGCCGTTGGGTTACATTTGAAAATTGCACTTATAATCCAACATTTGGGTTTGTCCATATTTGACCCAAAGTTGAGTAAAAACAACCCAGCATCTTTTAGAGTGCAGTGTATGAGATCCCTGTGTATCTTTGACGGCGCTAAGCTTTACCAGTTGAGCTACAGGAGCATTGCTAAAAAATGAGCTAACTGTCTAACTCAGAGCTTATGGTAACTAACAACATTACCAAACACGTCCGCCTTAGTAGAGGTCACACAACCCTCCTCAGGGCCCACTTTGAATATGATACAGATGGTCCCTTTGGGGTCAAATATCATCTGTTACTCTCCATACCACTCAATTAGCTGCATGAGCTGAGCAGCAAGCCTGACCATTTTACTCTGCCATTGAAACATTACACTGAAGAGAGAGAGAGAGAGAGAGAGAGAGAGAGAGAGAGAGAGAGAGAGAGAGAGAGAGAGAGAGAGAGAGAGAGAGAGAGAGATAACAGTGGAGAAATGTCTCATTTCTCGATAACAGGGCCCATATTTTACATTAGACAAGCCATATTTTATTTGTATAAAACAATTGACAATTTTGGATTGTAGCAAAACCTCACTGCACGTGAACCCCTATTTAAGGAGGTCTAGGTCATCTTTTAGTAAAAAAAAAAAAAAAAAAAAAAAAAAAATCTTTATGTATATTTTATCTGTTTAGTTCAAAAGTGACCAAAATAGTTTGGCTCAGCTTTTTATTCACCTCTGTTGATGCTCTTTTCTCTGCAATTATTATTGGTATGCTGAATATTATTTGCACATCAGAGATTCAGACTCAGCTCTGTTTGCATTTGTATCTCCGTCAAGGATTACCGTATGTTGCAGATTCTGTCTCAAGAACATTATGATCTTGCTGCTGAATTGACTCTCTGTCCTGTATTGAATATATTGTTTACGCTGTATGCAAGCACTTGTCAAGCAGAATTTGTGCTGACGAATATTTCAAAGGGATCTGAGTCTAATTGCCTGCTAATTAAAAGTGCTGATATGGCTGCAGTTATCTCCAGTCGCTATGGCTGCCAGTGGAATATATTTGCATGCTGTTGTTGAGGAGTGGAATGGTGTGAAAACAAGTCTGAGGCAAATTTTGGATGAACTAAAATGAGGTGCGGTCCAAAAATAGTCCGAGACTGAGTTCTGTCTAACTTTCATGGATGTTTGGTGTAATCTCGGAAACACAGCTGCCGAAACAAGACAGTGGGGGGTTGTCAATCCAAAGCCTTAGAAAAACAGTTGAAATTGCACAGAAGAAACTTTGGGAAAATAGCTGCATATTATACTTTTTTTTTTTCATCAAAATTCAGCAAACAGAAGCATCATGACATTTTTTTTTGCCAGTGGAATTTGAATTATTTGTATCTTTGAAAAAAATATATTGTTAATAAAAAAGGGTTTAAATACATAAATCTAATTTATAATATAATAATTATATTTAGTATTACATATAATAATATCATAAATATAATGATGTTGTTTTATCTTTTCTCTTCGATAAACTCTTCGATATATATTATATTACATATTATTTGAGCCTGGATATGTATTTTATTAAATTAGCAATTAAGCAATTAAAAAATAAATCTCTAATGTATTATCTTGCATAGGGCACCATCAAGTGAAACAGGACTGCTGCCTCTCAAGAAAAACAGGTTCATGATGACGCCCCTGTCTGCTAATTATTTGTACATGTAAAAAAAACTAGAATTTACTAGAAAAATAAGAACATAGCATCATCTTTAGTTTGTTTGTGTGACTAAAGTGACTAAAAAGGCCATTCTTGCTGAGGAGGAGTGCTGTAGTGGTCAATATGGGTGGCTCTGTGTATTAGTGAATAATGGTACATTATTTACATGTGCAGGCTAGTTGTATAAATAATGCATTGTCTTGAATGAAGTTAAGTTGAAATGTAAAAAAAATGGCAATGAAATATGTATGTTTAGTCTTCATTACTGCAGAAAACAACATCTTTGCACTTCTTGCCAAAGGGCATGAGAATAGGGCTCTTTTAAGCAGCGTGGCCATTTTTCTTCTGTGTCACTCATGTAAGATTTATTTGTGTCAAACGCACATCCACACATGGCTCCCACTGAGTTCTCCTTTTGTGCCTCAAATATGAAATAATATTCCATAGTGCATAAAAAAGGAGAAAAAAATTGCATGAGAAAGAGAAAGTAAAAATTATTGGTGCAAGAAAAAGGAAACGCTACCCTGATTTGAATCAACAGACCATGTATTCAAATCTCTGTTGAATTAGATTTAATCCATTGCACATATGTGATTAAATGATAAAGCACTGACTTTACTAAGTCTGGGATTGTGACTATCCATTTTCCCTTGAGAGTATTGCTACTTTCCCTGACCCCCAAATAGTACATGTTTGGATGGAATCACCATATGCCACTTTCACATGCCATTCAAAAAATCTCCCTGCTGTTTTTTCCACATGTTGGCTGTTATTTTTCTAAATAAAAGTCCCTTGATGTCCTTGCCAGTGTACAGTGCTTGGGAACATTGGCCAGGAGCTACAGAAAACACAAGCCTTAGGCAGCAGTGCCATGTCAAAACCAACCACTGTGACACAAACACGTATGAATGTATATACACTCTTTTAGTTAAAATCTAAAAAATCCACCCTACTCCTGCTTTTTTTTAAGTCATCACATCAACTTTTTATCAAATGAAGGATGTGGCCTTCATAGTTTTGTCCTTGAGACTGGCGTTTGAGGTGCTATAGGAGATTTAACAGATTTTTATTTCTTTTAACAGCGTGAAAGGCTGCGGAATATTGAGAGGATCTGCTGCCTGCTGCGAAAGGTATGTAACGCTTGTATTTATCTGTGGGGAATTTAAAAGTTTAAGAATCAGTCATTGGAAAACCCATATTGATTGACTATTTTAGCATTCAAGGTGATATGTACTGCATTTTACGATTTCTTAGATCCAAAAATTATTTGTTCTCGAGTCTGTGATGAATGGGGTCCTATTTTAGCAATGGCACTGTGAATTCTTAGGGGCAGCTCACACAGAATGCATTTTTTGCTGTTAAAACTTGTTAAAAGTTAGGCTACTTTAACTTGAGAGGTTTTAAACTTTAGTTTAGAATGCCTTGTCATGCGGGAGGTACTGCAAAAGACCATGTCTTTGGTAGTAGCAGTGGAATGGAAAAACGTGTTCTGTGTGAATCGCCCCTGAGACTTTATAATACCTTTCATTATTCTATTCTATTCTATTCTATTCTATTCTATTCTATTCTATTCTATTCTATTCTATTCTATTCTATTCTGTTAATGGGGTCCAAAAGTCTGAGACAGTGACAATCTGCCTTTCAGAATTTTATCCTTTAGAGTTTGAGAATCTTTTTTTAAAGAAAGATGCTATCCTATCAACATGGGCCAACATTTCTAAAGAATGCTTTCAGCATCTTGTTGAATTAATGCCATGTATAATTAAGGTGAAAGGGGGTCAAACACAGTATTAGTATGGTGTTCCTAATAATCCGTTAGGTGAGTGTATTTAAGCTTGTTAAAAATGGCAAAATAGAAGCATTTTGACACGTCTCAGTTGTAACAAATGATGACTTCTTAATAATCAGTATTATCAAGGTAAATATAAAGTGTTTCCCAAACCCTTTCAGTGTGAAACTGAAGGCATTATAGATGTTTGAACATTTGAATCAAGCACTATTACAGGGGGCCAGGAGCAGTTGTGTTCCATATTTTGTGCCAACATCAGCAGAACGCCGCCTTCATGAGTAATATGTCTCGTGGAATGAGGCTCGTCCGTGTGCAAGTGCACGTTGCCGAAAAGGTTTCTGCTGTCACTTGTTTCACCTGACTGCAAATGTAAAAGAAAACACAGCCTGACAAAAACACTTATCCAAACAGCGTCCACAAGGGCTTCACATGTGCTTGAGCTGAATTGTCTGCAATTTTACAGACACACCATTTAAGAAATGGTTTTCAACTCTAAATTGTGACTGAACAAGTCATGTTTAAAGCCATTGTTAGGTTTTAAAGCTTTGGAAAGGTGACATCTATGCTGTTATTGCTCTTGCTTCTTTTTTCCCTTCCCTCTTTGTCTCTCGGTTGGGGTCTTCATGCACATGGGGCATGTGGTTTGTCACTTATTATCATTATTAATTCTCTTGTAAACACTTAGCTTAAGGCTCTTATCACACCCTAATGGGCCACAGTCTTTGCTTTAACTGACATGATAAATAAACAAAAGTTCATTTGTATTCTGAACAGGTAGACCTAACAGTTGCAGATCTCTTTGCTCAGCAAATAAGAGAGAATAAACATACACATTGCAAAGTTTTTGCTAGTGTGACAGTTTTATTGCCGGGTGCATCTGTGTATTGTGCATCTTTTCAGAATGAGACATTCAGTTATGTTCACAGGTATTCAGTGCTAGGTGACAAAAGGCGCCCCACTAAAGGCGCAGAGTATTTTTCACAGCCGGCAAACTAACATGCATGTTTTCTCATTTTTGTTAGGCCGGTGTAAATGTCAGTCTTTGACATCTGTGTCATTTTGTGTGTATTCACCAAAACACACAGCGCATGGAATGTCTGGGAAAATAAGAAAGGAATGGTGGTTAGTTTGAATGACTGATGCTGAGTCACACAGAGCTTCTTTGCAAAGTGCCAACATATTTTTAGACAACTGCTAACGTTCTTTCAGGATCCATAATTCAGATACAGAGCACCAGTAATTTCTGCATATACAGATGTATTTGTTTGTTTGCTTTTGAGAGAAGTCTCTTACCAACATTGTATTTGTGTGATTTAAAATACAATATTAAGTGAAATATTATTAGAATTTAAAATAAAAATAAAATAAAGTTTTCAGTGATCCTTATGCTGAGTTCACACTGTGACTGCACGATTTTCAAAGTAGTCAGGTCACTATTTTTTTTTTGACGTGATAAATTAATGTGTCCTTGCTAAATAAAAATATTAATAAAATCTACCTGACCTACTAACCATTTGACTAAATATTGAACAGTATAGTGTATATGAATTAGGTTGCATTTTAGTGAAGTGAAATTGATTCATAAAAAAAAATCTACCTTGTATTTCTGCCAGAAAAATAAATATGGCTCTGAATAAATTGTAAATTGTATTTTCATCATAGGATAAAACACTTGGCCTGTAGCCCAGTGGTGTTTTCTAGAAAATGTTAAATAATCTTTAACACAAGTATATCATTTTGCACCCGTTTGAATAATAAATGGCTGAAAAGTTTTTAATTTGTCTTTCAAAGAATCAAGATAACTGCACATAGTTCACTGTTCTATACACAATTCAGAGCCTATAATTGTTTAATTTTACTGTCAAGTTCTGTCCCTGTGGTTTCCCATCACAGTTTTGACCCTGTCTTTCTTTTAAGCTAAGCTTTTCCCTCTAACTCTGAAGGTCAAGGTCAATATTCCAGCAGCCAATCAGAGCCATCCACTGGGGGAGTGCAACGTAATCCCCTATGGTTGCCAACGCAGTGTGTTTGTTCTTCAAACGAGAAGCTACTTTTTGATGTTGCAGTACAAACGTTTCTGTCCTCTCATCACTTCACTTCACACTTGCATTCATCACCAAAGGCATTTGCAGAATTTTCAAAAAATGGAAATGACAATGGTAGAGCTAAAAGGCAGAGGATCGTTCACAAAAGACCTGTGTGATATGCAGCAGCCCCTTTCTCTTTGGAAACCGCCCTAATGATGTTTCCGGTACACAGGGATACACATAATTCGAGATATGACAGAGCATAAAACATTTAATAAGACTCTTTTGAACCCAGGTTCTGAGATCCGTTATGTTGGATCTTCTCTGAGGGCCGCATTGAAACCTTTGCAATAGAGTGGTGAAGGGATGACATCAAAGTCTGGAAGACTAATTCGCGACTGGTTCCCTCAAGATTTTCCTATGGGGCTAAGGTCCATGCTTCAAGGTTTTGCGACGACATAAATTACACACCCATATCAAAAACACAAAGGAATTACAAAATGACTGTTTTCAAATAGAACATTGGTTGGACAAAAAACGTGTCCATTTGCGTTTTATAGAGGACATACTGGCACAGCTTACCCCGATCTACCCCATTCTCTGTGATTATTAAAGTGTTATAGTGATTAATTGAAAATGTTTCTTTTTAAATTTATACATCTTTATATATATATAACATTCTGCAGAAAAACAGACGTCAGTATTATACAAAGTAAAAATGATATATTATTGCAATAATTTGCTATAGCTTCAGTATAATGGCATGCTCTTCAGTACTATTTTGCATCATTTCTATTATGGTGACAACATTTTCAGGCCAGATTCAGATCCACTTTTTTAAGTCAGAAAGATTTGTAGACTGCTGTTTTTTGCCTCACACATACTACAGTCTCTCCCTCTTATG
Source organism: Cyprinella venusta (assembly GCA_038021265.1). Taxonomy (NCBI): domain Eukaryota; kingdom Metazoa; phylum Chordata; class Actinopteri; order Cypriniformes; family Leuciscidae; genus Cyprinella; species Cyprinella venusta. The sequence continues at coordinate 25,455,056 of CM075876.1, forward strand.
ACTTTTCCAAGCAATCCTTATCTCATTAGAGCAGGGAATGTGATTTTTTTCTTTTTCACACCCTACACAGATATACTTGGGGGCGCAGTAAGAAATACAGCCTCTGCCTGGAGCAAAAGCTCCATTTGCCTTCAAAGGGCTCAGGGCAGAGAACGAGGAGGGGGCTGTCTTGCACTGCTCTCAGTCTCTTGCCAAGGCAAGCTAAAAGCAGTCCAGTCCCCTCATCAGACAGTTTAGTGCTGAGACTAAACTATAGTGGCGAGGTGTATCCTGTGAATAAATTAGCTTGAGCCGCCTAGATCAGTCGTGTGCAATGAAAAATGAAAACCTCCTTGGGAATTTATCGGCTCATGATGTATATGCTAAACTCTTTTCAGAAAGAAAACCACAGTTAAAAATAAGCCTTTGTTATCAAGCCTCTTGTAGCTGGTCCCGCGCTGCTGGAGAAAAGAGCATTCTCCTTTGTGGCTTTTAAAAATAGCAACATCTGGCTGGTAATCATACAGTATCTTGTCTCTTTATGCATCTTGCTAGGTCTGAGACTTGGGTGTGTAGGGGACAGCAGGGGCCTATTAGCCTGTCACCAGGCTCTGAGACAATGTGCTCTTATCAGAGGTGTGGCAGTTCATCTGCTGCTGCTGGTATAATTACTCTGCCGCTATAACTTTCAATTAGTGTATTCCTTCCAGCTTGACGTCACTGTCTCTTACCCAAGGTTGACTAACATTTGCATGTTTGTTGTGTTTTTTTTAAAGACTCTTTTATGTGTTTGGAAATATTTTTTTTTCTGGCTACACTGAATATTTTGCCAATCAAGTTTATAATTGATTATTCAATAAATTCATATTATTATGTTTCTGTATACTGAAATTGTATTGCAGGGCTATAGAAATGCAGCATAAGGTATTACTGTTTTTTTAATATTTTCTAAAGTATTTTATTTAATAAATCTTAGATAAGCTTGTTATTTTATTATTCAGTTGTTGTTTTTTATTATGTGATTTTACGATATTGCAGTGTAGAAATACAGCATATTGTATATTATTATTAATGTTATTAATAATAATATTATTAATGTTAACTTTTGGTTAACAACCCTTTCACATTCATAACTAATCAGTTTATTGTTAATTATTCAATTAATTTATATTATTATGTATGTTATTCTGACAGAAGGATATTGTTGCAGGGTTGTAGAAATTCAGTGTCAATATATATATATATATATATATATATATATATATATATATATATATATTGAGACTGAATTTCCACAACCCTGCAACAATATCCTGTGAAAGAGAAAGGTTATTGAACACGTAACGTTAAAAAAAAGTTAACATTAATAATAATAATAATATAATACCGGTCCAGATAAAATATCTATTATTAACAAAAAAACAAAAACAAAAAACAAACAAACAAACAAAAAACATATATATATATAATACACACACAGATATAGATATATGGTCGCAACTGCTTTATAAAGCCTATAAATAAATATAATCTGTGCATCAGTTATGACAGTGTTTCTGCTGGTAATCTTTCTTATTTTGACACTGCTTTATTTTGAATATGCTATTTTTCTTCTCATTTTCAGCCTGGAAGAGTGCATCGGTGCCATAACCTAATATTCAAACTGGTGATAATCACAGCCCAAATAGTTGAATGGAGAGAGCCAGTTCATATGCTATCCTGTCTCATGGGGATAGATGTTCTTTAAAGAGAAAATATGTATAATTCTATGCTGCAGTTAATTATTGGCTGCTGCTTAAAGAGCAAGACAGTAATTGGAGTCTATAGCGGCTATTCTGATCTACTAAGGCCGAGAACATTGTGCTGTTGCTAATCTGAGGGCATAGTCAGATTTGTCATTGTAATAAGTGAATGTGAAAGTGAATGGTTCCTGAACATGGATGAATTTATTATGGTTACAAGTACTGTATATAGAACTATTCTCTCTATTCTTGTGGTCAGGCTCTTGGCCATTTCTTTAATATATCTCCATTCCCATATATATATAGTGTCAGGACACAGCCTCATTAAAGAGATATCTACAGGTTTGGTGCCTGCTCCCTTTTGCACTAATGGTGGGAACAGAGGGTTAAAGAGCGAGTGAGGAAGAGAGAATGTGAAGGACACTCCACAGTGCAAAGCTCTCTGCCAAAGTAGACCTCTCATTAGGTGACATGATTCTGAAGAGGCTTGTGATTCCCATGGGAAGGCAAGTTTAAAAGTTAGATTTAAAGCACTCAAAGCTTCTGGACTTAAGTGGTCCTCATAATTAACATAGGCAATGGTGGAGAAACTAGCTCCTTCTGAATGGTTAAATGTGTGCATGAGAGGCTTCAAGTGTACAGAGTCAGCAAAATGCTGATATACAGCCAACAAAGATTTTAAACCCATAAAAAACATAATATCTGAGTATTTTATTTAAATTATTGTTAATAATTTGCAATAAAGTTTCATTTGTTAACATTTGTAAACTAATACATAAGTAATTCCACAATTTGCCCTCTTACTAATGCTTCATCCTTCACCTAGCATGAAGTTCTCTAAACATTCTGAACAAAAAAATGTCAAATGTATATGGAACAATAAACCAGATCAAATGAAAAGGAAGTACCTGTATAATTCCTATGATAACGGTGGACTGAATTGAAAAAATCTTCAAACGATGGACTGTTCTTTGAAAGCCTCCTGAGTTGCTAAAATTGATCACAACAAACAATGGATCACGAGCCAGAGATCCTTCTCGACAATATATTTCATTTTTACCAATTACAATAATACATATTGATAAACTATATTTCAAAACAGTTTAAATGAATTGTCGTCATTATTCAAGGATGCTCTGAAAGCTTGGTTGAATTTCCAGTACCACTCCAGATACAATCCAAGAGATTCAGACACAGTTGCTATGGATGAATTCAAACATACAGTTGGAGACAAGCCATTCTTGTGGGAGGAATGTGTCAAAAATGGGTTAATTTTTCTCAATGACCTTTTACACTTATCTGTAGATTTTATTTCTTATGAAAATTTGAGAATTTTGTTTGGCATTTCCCTCGATTGGTTACAATTTGACCAGCTGATTTCTGCAATTCCTAAAACTTGGAAAATAAAATTGCAAAATGGTTAGAAGAATAAATTAATAGGTTGTCTCCCACCAATAAGATGCCTAAAATGGTTTTCTGGTGTAAACATAAATAAAATAATGTACATATGGAATTTAAATATCACAGGCACTTTTCCCAAACAGAACCTTCCAGTTTTGGGAAGATTTAAAGATTTAATTTAATGATCCATTTTTGTGGAAAGATTACTTTAGAACAATTTATAGAACTACAATTGAATTGAAATCTTTTATAAAATTATTGCAACAAAACAAAAACACTTTTCCGTGTCGAGGCACAACTCGTTGAGTTGATAATTCTGCGAATGACTGCAATTGCAGATATCGAACAGAGATGGCGACAAAGAGGAAAAACTGCGGACTGCAGCTTTAATATCTTAAGATTTTAGCCATAAAAGAAAACTAAAAAATTTTGACCCATACAATGTATTGTTGGCAATTGCCACCAATATACCCGTGTGACTTGCGACTAGTTTTGTGATCCAGGGCCACATTTAAGACATGCTATTTTTTAGTGTGGCACAGCTGGCCTGCTAGTTAATGTCACATAAATATCACATATAATGATAAAATCACTCCAAAATTGCACATTTTTGTTGTTGTTTATGTGTGCCACGTGCCACTGAAATGAAGGGCAAAATATTGTGCCTAAAGTTAGTCAGATGTTCAGAAGCCCTGAAGTCTAACAGATTAAGACTGATCTTCCAGATGGGCACTTCCAGGGCCAGCTGCCAGTCCATATTTACTTGCTTATCCGGAATATATCTCAGCCCTGTTCCAAAGTCTATAATTTTAAGGCATCATTGGCCCAGAAAAACTGTTTCAAAAGGTAAGCATCTTACTTAAGCTGCTTTATAAGATAGGTAAAGCCAAACTGGAAGGCAACTTCACAAATATAACTCATGCAGAATGCAGTTCCAAAATGCATTGCCACAAGCTGAGTGGAAAAACAATAAACCCAAAATGGTGGACAAGGTGAGAGAAGACTGATTATAAATAGATTGAAACTGATTAAACTAATTGGAATACTGATCAGAGTACTGCATTAATGTAGCAACGTGCTAGCATCAAACTCTGTCCCATGTGGAGCGATGGCAGGAAGATCATTTATTCTAGAGAGGAGAGTGGAGTTTTAGAAGAGAAACTTTTCTTTGCCAACGGCAGTTCACAATTCAGCTAAATCCAGATAAGGAATTACCCACGAGCCTCAGCTTGAAGTGAATAGATACACTAAGGGAACGGTTTGAATAATAACTTGAATTTATGCAAAATATGTTGAAGTCTTTGTTTGGCCTTCAGCGAAGACATGAGGACAAGTCTTCTGCACAGACCCTATGGTCAGCTTCAGCTCCCCTCCCACCAAATGACCTATATATCCCGATCTTCAATTTGAAGGAACTGGATGAAATATTCTGAATGATATCAGTCCACAATCTGACTTGTGATGTAGCTTGAAATTAAACCACACCATGTTCATTCATCTGGCCAGGAAACTGTCTGAGTCTGGCTTCTCCCAAGTTTTTCTCCATTTCTGTCACATGATTGAGTTTGGGTTCCTTACCTTTTGGCTTACTTAGATGAGGACACTTAATATTCAGCAATATTATTGATCGGACTACACTAACGTTATTGGATGAGAACTATACTGACCTGGATAATGACATCACTGTTTTCTCCAGAGCTGCTTTATAGATTAATTGACTACTTTACACAGTTATTAAACCGAACGGAATCAACACGGAACAGATTCACCAACTGAAAAATGACTGTTTACTATTGTCTTTTTAGATCTGCTTTACAGAAGAACTGAATTCTGTTTGCATCACTTTCCTGTTTATCCCTGTAAAGCTGCTTTAAAACGATCGGTATTGTATAAAGAGCTATATAAATAAAGGTGGCGACTTTAATATTCCTCTTGTTGTGAAGTTGAGAATGTGGCACGCAGAAGGGAATTACACAGGACAAGACATTTTCTCTAAAGCATTTATCCTTTTCTTTTTATATCCAGGGAATTTAGTAATGATGGAATATTTTGGGCTTTATTTGCGCCAATAAGCTTAAATAGCTCGGACAGGTCAAACTTTAATGAGCCCTCTTACATAAATGTTGGCCTGAACCAAATTTTCTTCAGCCTGCTGTGGACTATAAAAGGAAAGGTTTGTGCCTTAGGATGTTGTGTCTTAAGTGATAAATGATTCACTGAAGCCAGCCCTCGGTCTGTGTCAGGTATAAACTGTTAATGGCTAAGTCCTTTAGGCCTAATATATATATGGAAATCTACGGAAATCCCACTGTGATGGGCAACACAAGTAGTAAATCTCGGTCTCTGGTTTTAAGGGATTTCAACACTAAGGTCATTGTGTCTTCAAAAAAGGGGAGGTCTGTTTTACATCTCTGTTCTGGGATCAAATGACCTTTGGCGTTCTCTTGGTGGGCCCCTTTCAAGTGGCACCTCTGAACCAATCAGTCTCTTCCAAACTATCTGAATTTGACAAGGCTCTTACTTGCATGGCCCATCTCTTTAATGCTTACGGGGTCATAAAAAATCTTACTGGGGGTTTCCTTGGCCAGAATAGACTGGTTGGAATTGAAAATCTTTATGGTTGGAATGTTGATGTGAGACCTGGAGTGTTGAATTCTGTTTGAATGAAGGAATATGGAAGATTCATTTGTATTTTGGTGCGCCTTCATATGCTACAAAGACTTCAAATCCATAGGTCTACCTGCACGCATCAGATCTGACTCAGAGCACTGTCTTCCACCCTGTTTTACCAAGAAAAGAACTGAGTTACTCATCTGTGTTCTCTCTAGTTGGTGCTTCCAGAGTACTCCATCCATGGACTCTTCTGTATCATGTTCCTGTGTGCTCAGGAGTGGCTTACCGTAGGCCTGAATATCCCTTTGCTCTTCTACAACACATGGAGGTGAGCACCTAAAGAAGAATTTCACACTTCTAAGAATTCTGAGACTACTAAGAATTTCCATGCCAAATCATTATTATGTAACATAAATAAATAAACTCCAGTATTGGAATTATCCATATTTCAGATCAATTCCATTCATAATTATCCTAAATTAAAGCTCCTTGCCACTAAATATTCAGTGTGTTCCTAATCTTGTCACTGTGCATTAGTATTTTCATTTTTTGGATGAATAATAGCAGACTGAATGTTTCATCACAGTGTGGAACAACTGAGGAATTCATAACTTGGATAAAATGAGTTTCAGTCTCTTTGGAGCTCTAAATCTTTCTTCAGGGTTTGTTACTGAATGTTCAGAGCTGTTGTCAATTACTGCCAGCGTTACCAGAATATGAGAAGTCATTGTTTTTTTATTACTATTATTCTTTGCAGAATGATGAATGGTGAAACATTAAACTTAGTACAATAGTAATGGTGAATTTTGATTATTGTTATGCTGGTTGAATTCACTATCAATAATTTTCAATATAATCAATCTACCCTTTTCACAGATCCAATGATGCTGCTTTCCAGAGCACTGTCAGTCTCTTCTTCCCTGTGTTTTGCTCCAATTCTTCCACGTCTTTCTTCCTAATGCACTTAAACCTCTTGTTTTTGATTTTCCTAATATAATTATTACACTAGGGGAGGCGTTTTTCCTCGTCTTACAATTAAAGACTATATTTAAGTCATTCATCTCCAAGAACTGCCTAGATTGACAGAATTAAGAGACTTAGACAAGCCAAACTGTCATTAGATGAAAACAATAATTCAAAATAAAAACCGAAAAACAAAAGGCGCACATATTGTTTCAAGACGCACTACCCGCCTCGTGTTTTTCCCCATTTTCGGCAGGTACTTCCACAGCCCCACAGACACTAAGGAGCTTCTCTACGATCCAGCATCTGTCATGAATGGAGACACACTCAAATTCTGCCAAAAAGAAGCCTGGTGCAAGATGTCCTTCTTCGTCCTCTCGTTCTTCTACTATCTCTATTGGTGAGCATCCAGAAGTTATCTCAACCAAACTTTATCGTCTACTAATTCTGTGAGACATCTTCACTGATGTTTATATTTTACAGCTAAATATGGTTTTGTTGTGTTCCTTTGAAATAAGCTCGTCTATTAGCCTATAGCATAGCAGAGATGTATACATATACAGCATTCAAAATGACAAGGACACCCAACAACATGCCTTTGGGTAGAATTCCTGATTCCTTTTTCATCCACACTATATCACGTCACATTAAATGTTAAAAATACACATAAAAACGCACATATTCTATAAAGGTTCACCCTTCGGGCGAACAGGCCTTATGACCTTTTCTCAGATCAAAGGCAGTTGTTGTGTATGTGCATTCTGCATTCCTCATTACTATTTGCTTCTAGAATTGAAATTCCAAATACAGCAGTTTTACCCCCTTTTTTCTCAAGCATCTATTAATATGCAGTCACTCTTGTAGAAGTGATGGTACTGAGTTGCTTCTCTTCACAACAGTCAGGCCATCTTGCAGACTGATCTCATGAAATGGCGTATGTATGACACGCCAATTCGTATTTCCATTTTTAGCGGCCTAACACGCATAATTGCTTTTCAGCATGTACTGTAAAAAATATTGCTGGTTTAACCTAAAAAAGTAAGTAACCTGGTTGCCTTAAAATTTTAAGTTGATTGAACTGTAAAAAGTGAGTTAATACAATGAAGGAGATTAATTTAATCAATTATTTAAGTTGATTTGACAAAAGAAAATATGTTGTGATAACAAATCTTGAAAATATTTTTTATGAGCGCCGTTGAATTAACGCTACATTATATATGACCTGTATATGATTATACAGGTTTTTATGAAAGAATTTGATATTGTTTGAACATATGACCATCACATTCTTTACTTTAATGTGGACTAGTTTTAATTATTTCTGTGGTAATCAACATTATGCTTAACCTGATCTTAACTTCACAATCAATCTGCACATCGACTTAAAAGAAACAAAACGAATCTTATAAATTCTTATAGTGTCTGATTTGATTAATACTGTCTATTTGTCTGCCCTGTCTAGTTTAACCCCTGTGGCTTGAACGTCAAACTTAATTTGTACTCTAACACTTTGTAATGTTAGCAATGTTGTGCTCCCCCTTACGAATCAATCTTACAAATCAATTGCAAATCCATTATCAGCGCACCAGGCCATCACCCAACCAATTACAATAGTAGGTTTTCTCTAAACACCATTCAAACCTAATGACTCAAGAAAGGAGCTTTCCACTTTGATAGAAGTGAAAGAGAGATTTGGGAAAATGTCACACCAGTTCTCATATGTTTAAGCTCCACAAAGATTACAGAGGCATGAGGAACATTGTTCGCTTCAGGCTCCATCAGGATCATATCTGCAATATATTTTTCATTGATCTTCCACTTTCAACACTAACACTAAAAAGATGTTCTCAGGACGTAAATAAGACGCAGCTTTAATAATACAGCAGCTCTCCATTTAAAACATCTTCATGTTAGAGACCAGCCTTGAGCTGTGTGCACTGAATATAATCATGACACTCAATATAATCATGACACTCAATTCTGATTAGGTTAAACATTCTGCATAAACGGATGATATAATGATATAATTTCAAAGAGCATAAATCTACTTTCTTTCTTTTTTTAAAAAAAAAAAAGATTAGGAATATAAAAGGAACCAATGCCTTGCTTTTCCAACCCCCACACATTGAAGATAATAAGACACAGCGAGCCAAGAACTGCTTATGCAGTTTTTATCAGGGCAACCCCTTATTATGTATTAATGCCTGTGGACAGCATTCTGGCATGACATCAATGGCCCCTAGTGTGAAGTCAGCACAGAAATTCAACACACATCAACATATGGCAGTGCATTCTAAATAAATGCAATCCATATCATGACCTGCCCGGAGTGATCCTCAAGCTGGTGAAGCTGTCTTTTTTCATAGCGTCAACTGCTTTCAAGCCTCTCGCCTTATATTTCCACAAACTGAGAATGAATGCTGTGGTTTCAGATGGATAATTTGGGGACAAATTGTGTCTTTGTGTTTGTTGTTAGCTAGGAAGAGATGAACTAATTAAAGTCGTTCCCTGACAGAATGATGGAACCCATGGGCACAAGCTCATTTTGCAGAAGCGAAAAGTAGTGTGCATAAAGGGAGAAGTCCCAATTTCTCAGCAAATGCATACGGATGGAAGCTGGGAGTGATGTTTGGAATGGAGTCTGTCTGTCTGTCTGTCTATCTATCAAGTGTGGTAGTCGAGACCAGCTCACGAGTCCGAGTCAAGACCGAGACCATAGAGAGTTGAGTCCGAGTCGAGACCGAGACCAAAGAGAGTCCGAGTCGAGAGCGAGACCAAAGAGAGTCGAGTCCGAGTCGAGAGCGAGACCAAAGAGAGTCAAGTCCGAGTCGAGACCGAGACCAAAGAGAGTCGAGTCCGAGTCGAGACCGAGACCAAAGAGAGTCCGAGTCGAGAGCGAGACCAAAGAGAGTCGAGTCCGAGTCGAGAGCGAGACCAAAGAGAGTCAAGTCCGAGTCGAGACCGAGACCAAAGAGAGTCGAGTCCAAGTCGAGACCGAGACCAAAGAGAGTCCGAGTCGAGAGCGAGACCAAAGAGAGTCGAGTCCGAGTCGAGAGCGAGACCAAAGAGAGTCAAGTCCGAGTCGAGACCGAGACCAAAGAGAGTCGAGTCCGAGTCGAGACCGAGACCAAAGAGAGTCGAGTCCGAGTCGAGAGCGAGACCAAAGAGAGTCGAGTCCGAGTCGAGACCGAGACCAAAGAGAGTCGAGTCCGAGTTGAGACCGAGACCAAAGAGAGTCGAGTCCGAGTCGAGAGCGAGACCAAAGAGAGTCGAGTCCGAGTCGAGACCGAGACCAAAGAGAGTCGAGTCCGAGTCGAGAGCGAGACCAAAGAGAGTCGAGTCCGAGTCGAGACCGAGACCAAAGAGAGTCGAGTCCGAGTCGAGACCGAGACCAAAGAGAGTCGAGTCCGAGTCGAGAGTGAGACCAAAGAGAGTCGAGTCCGAGTCGAGACCGAGACCAAAGAGAGTCCAGTCCGAGTCGAGACCGAGACCAAAGAGAGTCCAGTCCGAGTCGAGACCGAGACCAAAGAGAGTCGAGTCCGATGTCGAGACCGAGACCAAAGAGAGTCGAGTCCGAGTCGAGAGCGAGACCAAAGAGAGTCAAGTCCGAGTCGAGACCGAGACCAAAGAGAGTCGAGTCCGAGTCGAGAGCGAGACCAAAGAGAGTCGAGTCCGAGTCGAGACCGAGACCAAAGAGAGTCGAGTCCGAGTCGAGACCGAGACCAAAGAGAGTCGAGTCCGAGTCGAGACCAGAGAGGTTGGATAACCTAAGGTTGGGTCTGAAACCAGACTTAAAGATATCTTCAAGAATATGTAAAATATTTGGTGGTAACAATAAAATTGGCACCATACTCAAACAGTAAACCAAATTTACCATGGTATGCATGTACACTGTAATGGTAGTGGTGTAAAGGTAATTTTAGTAAGTAATTGTAAACAATGCACGAATTCTGTGTGGCTCTTATATGCAAACTGAATATTGGATGATAAGGCAGACATTTTCAATACATAGTTGAGCTAGAGGCTCCACATCACATCTGACCTGAGTCCTGCTGCATTTGTGCACCATGAACGTTATAGTCTCAAGTCATTGCCCGTTTCAATCAAACAACAATTTAAAGAAATATTAACATACAGTAACAGACTCGGGAATAAGTCCGAGTCCTAATATGTTTGAGTACAAGTCAATTCCGAGTCAAAATGCACACGAGTCCATGACAAGACCCAGACCATTAAAATATGGTCTCGATAGTACACAACCATAGTACAGATAGTGTACCATAGTACACAACTACGTCCATCCATCCGTCTGTCTGTCTGTCTGTCTGTCTATAGTATTAGTCTAGAAAGTCTAATCTGTTTAATCAAATTCTACCCATTAGTTCAGGATTTTGCACTCAATGTCAGTAATGCCTTTTTGTTTTGTCTTCCAGTATGATATACTCCTTGGTGACCTCATAACAGAGTTCTCAACACTGAAGCCAAGTCAAGTCCAGTTTTCAGAAAGCTCTAAACTACATTTGAATGAAAGAAGAGCTCGACCGCTAGACACAAGTTCAACACTGCGGTGTCTGAACCTACAGAGAAGACTTGACCCCATCAGAAGAACCCTGTGTTGTTTACAGATCTGACTCAACGCCCAAGATGTATCATGGACCTGGTGTGACGCACTTTTCACAAGCTCACAGTAACATTTGCAAAGATTGTCTCAGGCATATAGCACAACATGTCCTTTATCACTTTGAGAAGCAAAACCTGCCAACCTTTACACTCACCATATGTAGCTTAAAATTAATGTCGGATTCAAACAAATGAAAGGAAACGACGGCTAACTTGATCAGCGAATGTTTCATTTTTACCAGTCACACACTAGGCCACCGAGTTTGATTACACGTGTGAGAAGCTTTTTGTGGTATATTTTATGTGTATTTGTGCACTCCTAACATAAGCGTTTTTAATATGAAATATGTATGTGTTGCATTACTCGTGTACATAGAGAACTTTATGTAATGCTTTTATGTGCTGGTGTCAGTTGGTTGTAGGGGTGTCAAAATTAATCGTTTCTACGGTGCATCGCGATGCAGAAGAGGACGATTCGGTATCGGTTCAGTAATAGCCCATAACCGGTTATAATGTACTGACGCTTTTCTGACGTCACCACCACGCCGCCTTGAAATCAGCTCCGTGCAATACGTTCCCAACGGACGTCGTACTTCAGTGAAAAGCGTCGGACGCGGGTAGAACAAAAATCGCGTTAAAATAGTTAATAATTCAGGTTTGTTTATCAGTACCATAGCAACGCGCGTTGAGCGCTCAACTTCCGTCCGTAGCTTTTCGCACGAGTTAAATTTTTTGAACGCATCCGGATGCCCAACGGACACGATTTTCTTCGCACCGCACACGGTCGGACCCGTTTCGGACCCATTCGCATGCGGTCTGCGAATCTCCATAGGAAATGAATGACTTCTGGTCGTTTCGCAGCCGCATCAGAGCTGATTGGCGTCACGGCATACATTGGCAGAGGGTGCATTAAACGACAGAGCGTGCATTAAAGCCTGTCAGTGCCCTAAAAGAAGCACTCTTAAAACAAGAGCATGTGCCCAGTGCTGTTATTTTGTTTTCTTTTATTTTGTGTATTAAAAAAACCCTGCTGAAGTGCAGATTTAGTTTTTTGTTGTATATTGAATATATTCAAGTAGGTTTGACCTCTTGTTTATTTTAGTTTGTAGTTTAATTTCATGTTTATACATTTGTCAAAATTTAAACGTTTTACAAGAAAGTACACTGCACTATATAAGTATTTAAGTACACTCCTTGCATTATGCACTTTTAGTACGTACTTTCTAATCTAATGCTGCTGTTGTCTTCTGTGCCCAGACTTCAGTTTTATTTGATGTTTGATACATTCAAGAAGCGTGTTTTCAGGTAAAATTAAAGGTTCAGTTCATATATCTGACTGCTTGTATTTATTGACAAAATTGTATACATGTGAAGCAAAATTGAAATATAAGGATGCAGTGCATCGTCAATGCATCGTGATGCATCGAGTTAATCGAATTGAATCGAATCGAAGACCTGATAATCGTAATCGAACCGAACCGTGACACCAGTGTAGGTTCACACCTCTAGTTGGTTGAGATGTTTTTTGGACTTTATATTTACAAAATGCTAATATCGAGGCTTTATTATAGAAAACAAAAGCCACTTTTCCACAATTTTGCACAAAGATGTTATGAGTTTGCACAATAGATACAGTTATTGGTTGTGGTGGAAAAACAAGTCATATTTATATACCCAGTACAAGTCTTCCAATATATTACAGTGTATCAAACTATCATAGATTTTCATTCTAGGGAAGAAATAAAAAAACACAGCTCTCCTTACACTGATCTACAAATGTCACTTTCTCATTTTCTTTCTATCGATCGATCGATCGATCGATCGATCGATCGATCGATCGATCGTTCTATCTATCTATCTATCTATCTATCTATCTATCTATCTATCTATCTATCTATCTATCTATCTATCTATCTATCTATCTATCTATCTATCTATCTATCTATCTATCTATAATTAGTATCTATCTTTAGAGTACATTAGTGTTTCTGACAACTTCTTTCTACAGATTTTAAACTGACAGTGTTGTTGGATCAGTCAGGCTAACTGTCCGGAGTAACCACATGATGCATATGAGCATAAACCCCACAAGACTACTTGATGCTTTGGTTGAGCACACTATATTTAATGCAGAGTACTGAAAATAGCAGTAGAGATACTACATCATTTTCATTGATATGTAGGGGATAATAATACCGGTCCCCAGCAGAACTATACTCTGCTACTGTCATGTAGCCTGCTTTTGTATGCCTTATGTAGTTACACATATGATGACCAAACATTTTCTATATCCTTACTGTGGACGTGTTCACCCATCCAAATATCATTTAAGAAATTTGTATATGAAATAAAACAGACTATTTTAAAACTCTTAAAGGTCATTTCTTATGCGTGCATGCAGCACTCGTAATACCACTAAGAGAGTTGGAGGCATTGTTTTTTTTTTTTTTTCAGCAGTCATGCGGTTCATGATCCATATGTGGTTATTTCACTCAATTACCCACAAAGCATTGGAACCCTCACCCTGGAGTGACTCTCAGAAAAACATCCACCTCGGACTGTTGCGTGCCCCCATCTCTCAGATGTCTCCGCCTCAGGGAACGTTGTCTCCCGCTCATGAGTCGACTATTATATGCGTTTTCTGGCGCCAAGCCCTGTGTGGCAGTGACTGGCTGACAGATCGGTGACAGGCTGTCCTCCTGCTCCACCTGCTATCCGTCCAAATCACTGCCACATGCTCCGTAATTACAGTTTGTAAAGGATGCAGTTCCATTTGCCAACGATCTAACACTTTGCCACTTATAGCCGTGAAATGAACGTCATCAGATGTCTGCAGGTCCTGGCACTCGCAGAGCTTTCTGCCACCATTTCTGACCCTGATTAGTATGCTGCGGCACAAGATAAGTGATGAATTTTGGCTCTGGCCTCAAAGGGACTGATGGGACATTAAAATCTGAGATGCAAAACTCAATAAACTACAGTAAAAGAGTATTTTAGGGTTGATAAATAATACTCGTTCTCTTGAAATAACACCTTATCTTTGCTCTGAAGAGTTCCATGTGTTGCACTCTCAGAAAATATCCTTGCCCTCAAGCGAAGAGCTTTCCACATTATGTGTTTTGACAAGTGTGGTTGTCCCCCACACAGTGCTGGATGGGCAACCTGTCAGCTTGCCAGGTTTCTAAGATGCCCAACCTGTCAGCACGGATTACCCATGAGGCCAGCTGAGCATGGATTTTACTTGCCTTGTCTTTCTAGGACTGGGTGGCTTTTTCACCTTGCTTCCTGGCCACACAAACAAACGCACACATGTCTGTGTAGTCTAGCTTATGTTCGCATTTTTCAAAACATTGTACAGTCTTCAATTGCTGGCACATCTAGACAGTGTTCTGGCAACAGATCATTAATAGTTACCCAAGAGAAGAAGGTTTTTTTTTTAAATTTGGCAGCTGTTCACAAAGATTTTGTTCTTGACTTACTAATCCTCTTAGGTATACCAAATAATCATTAAAAAGCCAAATAAAGGAAAAGTAAATCGTATTATCTGTTGTTGTAGATAACAATAGCAAGTAACATCTGTAAAGCCTCACAGTCTGGTTTCTGTTTTCATCTTTCCAAGCCTCATTTCTTTGTGGCACCTTAGCTTCAGCAAGCAAGCTTTTTCGTTTTTCTATTCTAAGATAAGGCCGACCAACTATAAAAAATAATTCTATAAAACTCATTTATAGTGTTAACTGTATCGTAACTGTACTGAAGCAAATTGTACTGATTGCATCAACAATACTAGTTGTTAAAAAAAAAAGAACCTTCAAAAAGAGAGTCTGCAATTTTGGATGCATGCAACCTCAGTATTCAGTCATTGAAGTGAGTCATTTTATCATTCATTTAACAGATTCATTCAAAATTTGTTGATTCATTCTGGAACAAAACAAAAGGTTTTTTTTGCTGGTGGCAGCAAAAGTAGAAGAAATTAACTGGTAATATTGTTTAATAATTACTTTTCGCCAAAACTATACACAGATTTGTTGTTGTTTCTTTTTATTTTTTTATTTAAAAAGATTCTGCTGTCAACTGGCGTTGAAACACTTTTTGGTTTTAAGTGAAACTTTTTCTTTTTTAAGTGTACTATAAAAGTGTTTTTTTTCCTTGACTTATTATTGGCTATTTTGTCATATCAACTAACAGTGCTAACTGTCAAAAACCTTCAACTACGGCCGTCTGTGAATCATAACTTGGAGTTCTTAAAGGCAGATGAGCACTATTTGAGAGGCAAGAAAATAAAAAGCTGATCCTTGCAAAATAGAGCAAACTCTGATCCTTTTTAGTTAGATAACAACACCGATGCCTGTATATGATGCATAAATTGGTCCACTGGGTAAACTAAAAAATGATGCTGAGAGTTCTGAGCAGACATCAGAGGATGTTGTCCTCTACGATCATTCCCCAACTCTCCAGTGTCTGAACCTAAAATCCATTTCAAAACACACCAGTGGGGATGTCGAACTGCGATAACAACACCATCAGGTAGAAAGCGCAGTGTTGGCCTCTCTATTGTTTGCACAGAACATTTATTTCCTCCCATCAGCTAAAAAATATGCCAAGGTCTCTACAATCTAACCCATTTGGCACAATACAATGGAACTTCCTTCTTTATATCTGAAAATCTGACAGAACCAAAACAACTTTCTATGACAAACAATCTGCTCTTTGTGTAAATG
This sequence comes from Cyprinella venusta, assembly GCA_038021265.1. Lineage (NCBI taxonomy): Eukaryota > Metazoa > Chordata > Actinopteri > Cypriniformes > Leuciscidae > Cyprinella > Cyprinella venusta. The sequence continues at coordinate 25,471,092 of CM075876.1, forward strand.
TACACATATGCACTTATCAATAAGCAATATATGAATATATATAGCTCATTTATCGCAGTAAAATATACATTGTTTGCAGACCATTTAGGCTCTGCTTTACTACATATCAATTATTCAAGGGTGAACAAGGTTGATCCAGTCATGGGTAATTCCATTAGGTTGAGAAGGAGTCAGTCATTAAATGCAAGTGAGTTCATGAGGTGATTCATTGACCGGAAACAAAAAACGAAGGACTTTTAACTAATGAGGATGTGCATATTATAATAGCAGAGAACCTAGATTCAGTCATGAAAACAAATATCCACAGAAATAAGCCTGTGAGTAATGTATATGATATTATTACTTTTATAGCAACATGCATCTCTACAGATTTAGGTGATTTCTAGTACACTCTGCTCCATTTACAAGATTGTTTAAATGAGTTCAAATAGATTTTTTCACCAAAAATCAGCTCTGAAAAGAAAACACCCAGTCACAGATTCCGTCTGGACCTTCTAATAACACGTGTGTCCTGATAAACGAGAGGTTCAGGGAAAAAAATGAATCTGTCATGAAGTCCCAACACATTCCTCAGCTTTCTCAGCTATTAATAACAATTAGCTGTGTTAACAGACGCGCTCCCCTATAACGAGAGTGGCTGTTTGCATTAATCTTGGGCTCTTGGCTCTGGCTTGTGAGTGGATATGCCTCACTGAATCTGGTGGAGGACAGCGCTAATGCTTCAGTCTCCATGAGTCTGTTAATTACGGTCAATTCCTGCTTCCTCTTTACTCTGTCTTAACCTTCAGCCTCGTCCTTTGACTGCCTCGGTCATATCGCTCATACCTGCACAGCATGTGGGAAGGCGATGGAGAGGAAACCACTTAAGCAGACTGTACCGATGTCCTTTACTGTAGGAAACAGCATGCTTCCTTTAATTCATGCTGAACTGGAGATGGGTATTGAATTTACTGTAACAGCTTTGTTCTGGTGGATTCGATTTTCACTAAAGGACGGCATAAGATGAGTGTGTTCTGTGTTTTGGTTGTGCCCTTCAATGAATCTGCCAGTCTGATCTCTTGGCTGCGATACTCATGGAATGCTGCCGCTCACACCTGTGCATGGATTATAAAAGATTTTTGAGCCTTCTGCCATGCTATAAACAAGCATGTGAAAGCAAAATATGGCTCTACTCCATACACTCTAAAAAATGCTGGGTTGTTTTAACCCAATTTTGGGTAAAATATGGACAAACCCAGCCATTGGGTAACATTTTTTAAATAAAATTTTTAACCCAATGTTTGAGTTTGTCCATATTTGTCTTATCTTTTTTTCTATCTTTATCTATTATAAATCTTATCTCATCGGACAAGGCGACCTTCTTCCACTGTACCAAGTTCCAGTTCTGACGCTTGCGTGCCCATTCTTATTTGCTCTTGACGGTGGACAGGGCAGAATTTTGTGTGACTTTTGCAACAGAACTTCTGTTGGCTCAGACCAGACGGGATAGCCTTAATTGCCCTTGTGCATCGATGAGCCTTGGGTGCCCAGCACCCTGTCACCGGTTTGTGATTTGTCCTTCCTCAGGCCACTGTTAGTAAATTCTCACCACTGCTGACCAGGAGCAACCCACACACCTTACCGTTTCAGAGATATTCTGACCCAGTCACCTTGCCATAACAATTTTGTCCTTGTCAAAGTCTCTCAGATCTTTATTCCTGCCCATTTCTCCTGCAACTAACCTCATTTCTCTGAATATAAGAAATAACTGTTTGCTTACCATCTAATCTACCCCAATATGTGACCTTGTTAGGGGATGATCAACAATACACCACCTGGATAGTCATAATGATTCAGTTCATCGGTGTAAACAATTTTTTAAATATGTTTAATAAATTGTTCTATAATTTTAAATCTTAAGCTCTACACTCTAAAAAATGCAGGGTTGCTTTAACCCACATTTGGGTCAAATATGGACTAACCCAAATGTTGGGTTAAAAATGTAATTTAAAATCTTCAACTTTCACTTTCAACCGTCATTTTTTTAATTACATTTTTAACCCAACATTTGGGTTAGTCCATAAATTTGGGTTGAAATAACCCAGCATTTTTTAGAGTTTATATATTCAATAGCCTTCTTTTTATATTTCTTATTATTCTACTTGTAAATTATAGAAAGAATTTAAAAAAAATACATAATGTAAAAAATGTTATATTATTCATATAAATCTTAAAATGTAAGTTTTGGAAATTTTCCATTTACAATCAAAAACATGTGAAAATAATACATAACTGAGTAAAACTTATCTTATATGAAAACTTATCTTTTTAGGAAAGCGTATTTTTAAGCATTTTTAAGTATTTCTGCATATTTATTTGTTTTACGGAAGTGTATTTATTTGTTTTATTTTTATTATTTTTATTTTTGTAAGCACTTTGAGATTTGATGTCAAATGTAAAGTGCATTATAAATAAAATTCATCATCATCATCATCATCATCGTCATCATCAGAGTATTTAAGTAATGCAAGAAAAAAGCCAGCATGACAAAGTAATAGAAAATAAAAAGCATTTTCACTAGCAGTCTTTTGGACCTCACTGGGAATATGGCAGTGAGTATTTTTCTAGTTTTTAATATTCATATGAGGTGGCATCCTGGCCCCAAAACTGGCATCCCCGAGTTCAAATAAATCTCTGTCAGCTTGCCCAGAAGGGCTGAAGACTGGCCAGCAGAGGGGAACAGACAAGGCGCTGGCAAGCAAACGTCACCTCCTCATCCACTCATGCACATTTAAAGTCTCCATGCCCTTCTCTACTAGCACCTATTTAATATTCAAAAACATTTTCCTCTGTGCTTAGCTGATACTTTAATGCACACTGACTCCATGGAAAAATATTCTGCAGAGGAATAGAACATATACATTTTGGCCGGTCCTATAAATCCACATAACAAATACTATATGTTTTTTATATACTATTTAAAAACATGAAGTAACATCAAAATAGATTGGCCTTTTATTGGCCGTCTATAACTTACATAATTCCTGCTCTCAGTTTTTCCTTCATACTTCAATCCATAAAGTAAGATCTATCCTTCATCTCTGAGGACTCATTTTTCATTTTTTTTGAGAATATGTTTTTGTAGATAATGATGAGTAACTGACTGGATTCTGCCTCTCTTACTGGATTGAAAAGATATTTGCACATTCAAGACATGCAAATATCAAACTTAGTTTAAATGTTTCAGTTTTAGACATTTGCATCGCTTCAAAAACAATAGGAACACAATGAGCTCAAGGGAGTCAAAAGAGACTGCTACTTGAACTCAAATTTCATATTTGTTTTGTTACAGTATGCTTTTGCACTGTCAATTATTTTCTCATCCAAGTTTTATCGAGGAAGCACTCCTCAGAGAAAATGCCTCTAATGTGAGATGCTCTTGAGTTAGACCTCAGTCCTCATAACCACACAGATTCAGGGATGTTGTACTCATAAACAAATCTAATAACAAATTGTCTGTGCAGACAGCCTGATTTCCTGAAATAGCTGTAAGCATGTTAGTGGCTACAGGGATCTGCAGTTCACCCCCATGTCCACACCAACCCAGCACAGAAAACTCATCTGAGCTTGAACAAACAACCCAGCCTTCAAAGCAGCGATAAGCGGGGGATTTTAATTCCCCTGGCCCAAACCTTCATTTTAGGAGCTTTCTTTCTCTCTAGCGTTTACACAACACACTTTGCAGTATGATCAGCATTTCTTGTATCATCCTCTATTTTGTGATTGTTAAGCAAAAATTTATCTCCTAAAAAAATATATATTTCTAAAACTCCTACTTTTCCACATGTTAAGGACTACAAACTGAACTACGCAGCTTGATATGAAAATAAACTGATTTGTTAAGTTATTAAACTTTTATTGGCTGTCTATAACTTACATTTTTCCTGCTCTCAGATTTTGCCTTCATACTTCAATCCATAAAGTAAGGCTTCCTTATCTATCCTTCATTTCCGAGGACTTATTTTTCATACTGATGATTTTGAGAAAATGTTTGTGTAGATAATGATGATGAGTCACCGACTGTTTCTGCCTCTCTTACTGGATTAAAAGCAATGGCAGAACAACACATTTGCACATTCACTCATTATTCATCAATTGGTTTGTTGGAAATGCAGTTTTCAGAAGGGGGATCTTAGCTTTCATTGAGGTCGAATGAATGTCTTGAGTGATGCAGAATACATTTGGTGGCACCGGATTAGTGAAATGCGGAGAGATTAATTTAGAAACACTGAGGGACAAAAAAGCGAGGGTGTGAGAATTTGAGTTTCTGGCAGGCTTGACAAGCCAGTTTTTGGTGGGAAAAAAACGGCTTCCTTTTTTTTCCATTGATGCGTGTTATTGGCACCATTGCAACTTAGCTAAATAATATCTAAGCCATGTATTGAGATATGAGAAGGGGTGGTTAGGAAATTCTCTTATACAAGTACATGAAAACTTTACTGACCTAAGAATGTAGTGTGCCTTCATGACCTTAAAGTGTCTTGACATTTCTGTGACCGGTGCCGTTTGATTGACAGATGGAGAATGACTCATCTGAAAAGACAAAATAATTGTACTGTTTGTCACTATTATGCAATGAAAAAACAGGTAAATAATTCATAAGGACATTGCATTTAGCAGATCAAAAACAAACTACCGTTTAATATTATTACAATTTAAAACATTTTTTAATATATTCTAAAAATGTAATTTACTCCTGTGATGGCAAAGCTGAATTTTCAGCATCATTATCCAGTCTTCTGTGTCACATGATCCTATAGAAATCATTCTAATATGCTAATTTGAGAATCAATAAACATTTTTTTTAAAAGCACATTTGAATGAACTTTTTCGTAAGGGTGAGTCACCAATATATATATATATATATATATATATATATATAGGCTATATATAGTCCTCCTCTCATGCTGATTGGATAGATAATTTGAACGTGTTTCTCCCGAACTTAGTTAATAAAACATATTTTAAAGAAGTGAAGTCACAAAGGCTGAATAATTGAAATATGTGCACCAGTGGTGATGTCAGCCAGCTTCAAAAGCTTGAAAGTGTGCAGGATCATGTGGGGGAGTTTCTTAAGAACGACTTCTCTCCAAGCCAGCCTTTCAACTACCTTTTGTGCCCCACAATTTTTCAGCTTTCCAAAAGGGAAAAAAACAACTCCTTTGAAATGCTTTTTATAAATTACTCTGCCATGCAGCAGTCTGTTAATGACTCGTTGAACACCCAAACTGAAACAGCTCAGATTGCAGCACGCAGAGTGGGGCATTTCTAACGACGATGTGTGTTACAATGGCAGTTTTTCAGTATTCCAGAGGGGGATTCAGGAATGCTAAGGCACAGTGGGAGGCGTCAAATTACCTCTCTTAATTTGCCATTTGCAGCCGGTGAAATTGAGATCTTCATCTCCGTAGTGATGGTATTGATGGGATTGATCCACGGGACGTGACGTGTCACATCCCATCACCACCACAGGACACAAAGTCCTCTGGAAACCCATACAGTAGCCTACAGTAAACTATGCAATTACTTGAACCTCAATTCGGATTTAATGGAAATTTGTAAACCATAACAACACCATTTACAGCAAGTAAGTGTTTTTAATAAGAAGTTGGTCAAAACATTTATAATAAAAACAATTATTGATTTTGTTACTGAAGGTCACTGTACTTGTTTTCCCTATTCTGACTGACTGCTTATATTAATGTGATTATCTGTATCTACATGTAAGGCATCAGCCATATTGGAACTATCAAAAACCAAACATTCGAGAGCAAGTTGAATATGTCCATCTGCAACCGTTATATGCGTGTATGAATATCTATACCTGCAATAGACTTCAGCAGATGATTTTGCTAAACTGACACAATACAAGACAAAGGTGTTAGCTAAAACGTAATATTGAGTTAATACATATAAAAACACAAACCAAGACATTCTCAACTGTAAAAGACAGCCCATTCTCATCCCAAGGCGTTATCTAACTGACGCCTTGGGAATCATTTTGACCATGCTTCAATATTCGACGCTTTAGGCACCCTTTAGCGTCAGTTAGATGATGCCCTAGGATCGCGTCTAACCCTTATCCTAACCCAGACCTAAACCTACCCGCGTCATGTAACTGACGCTAAAGGGTACCTAAAGCGTCAGATATTGAAGCATGGTCAAAATCGTCAGTTAGATGACGCATTGGGATGAGAATGCGTTGTAAAAGATTATCTCATTTTTTTCGGGAATTTAATGTTTGTTTGTTTTTGGGTTTTTACAACCAGAGGCTGGCATGGAAAACTCATTGATTTCACACTCAATTTTAACCAAACAACAATTAATCTGCCTTTTAAGCTCAACATCTAATAATTTCCCCTCCGTTTCATAGCACCTAGCTGAGCATCAGCCGTTATATCCAAACACGCTCTTCAGATATACTAATGATGGTCCCCTACAGCGCTGTTCCCACTGCCAAACGAAAAGCACTCATTCTGTTGAACAGTATACGAAGACACTTTGTGATTCCCTGGAATGTATATATGGCTTTTAAAAACTTGCACATCATGAGACAGCAGTCAACCTCATTACCACATAAACACACACACACAAACACACACACACACACACACAAGGGGGTAGTATCATGCCAGGGAAATGACCTTATTACTGCCTTAAAGCCTTAACCCAGGCTGCTTCTAAATATTCATGTACTCGCCAGGGAATAGGGCAACAGCTCCCAAAACGACATGTTGATTAATGCAGGCTCTCTGAAAGGGCCATGGACAACATACTGTATGTCTGAGGCACCGAAAAAAAAATCACTTTACTGTTTAAATAATATGCTATTGATGCATTTTGAGCTGCATGTCTAATGGGCCAGAGTCTAATATTGCCTCGGGAAAGAATTAATGCGTCCGCCAACTAACACAATCCTCTGGTCAGGGTGAGAATTAGATTACAGAGGATCTGAAATTAATCTTGTCTTCAAACAATGCTGTATATTCAGACTTTCATTTCAGTGGCATTATGCCACTATGACTTTAGCTAAGCAAGAAATGACCTTTTTCTTATTTATTTGGCAACATTGGATTATTCATATACTAGGCTTTAGTTGAAGCATCTTCAGCCAATCAAGCTAAAGTATAAGAATCCCTTAAAGGCAGTTTTTAGGACGACTTAAGAACAGTTTACTATTTACGATTGCTGAGTTCTCTTACGATAGGTCTCTAGTTTTGTGAGATAATATCTTATGCTAGTGGAAAACCTTGTTTCCACGAGATATTGAAGCCACACTGTGCTCAAGATGCTTTCAGCAACTAACCATTTTAATTAGTGCTGGATGTGGCATCTGCAGTCTCACACTGATCTCCTCAGGCTGTGCATGAAGATCAATCTGAGCACTCCTCACATCTGCTGCTACTAGACACAACAAATACAATCTCTATTCTTTATTCATTACAGTAAAACATTATAAAGATGCTTTTCTCATTAAAAATAATAATAAAATATATAGATAAAAATATATATGTATATATATTTAAACAAACCATATATATATATATATATATATATATATATATATGACCCCGTCCCTAAACCTACCTGTCACTGGAGTTAATACCATTTATGAGTCTTCCCCTACCATCTTAGGACATATATACATATGTACATACACGCGGAATCACTCGGACATTTAACGACATAGACATACACGCATACACGCGGATAGCTCAAAATGCGTAACACGCCACTTGACTTGAAAGTGGCATGTATGTTTACGCAAAAGTCATGATGCCATGTTGCACAGTCAATAAGTCAAGATCTCTGAGGTGGGACGGGCCAAAACGCTCACTTTAAGAGAGGATAAATATGTGCCTTTTTCACAAAAATGTGAAATGTAACTCTACACTATGCTGTTTCACTTGGTTTTCAATGGAAGAGGGCTTTTGCTATTCTATTGCAGTGGATTCTATAGCGAACAATATGCAATATGCCTGTGTGTAGGTTTTGCCGCAGATCTAAAGCCAGCTTATTGAAAGAACAGTATAAATAGATGGCCTTCTTGTTGCAGGACTTGAATGAGCAATCTCTAATCCAATTTTGTTATTAATAACATGAGCTTATATTATTTCCACATATTAATTATACTTAGTGCTGTGCTTTAGGCAATTATCACTGGTACGTGGAAATTATCATTTTCTTCTCTTCCTTTGTTTATCATCTATGTCTTGCATCCCAATGCTCGCATACACTGCCCGTCAGTAAAGGATTTGCAAATAGTTTTCCCTCAAGCATGACGCATCCATCTGACATCCGATTCTAAGTGTAAAGTGTTTGATTTTGGGGGATCATATGCGTTGTTTGATGTCATTCCCCCACCCTATACCCTTCAGAGCCTGCCCTAATTTCCAGACTGACGTTAAATAAGACAAATGCAGTGACATTGCAATGTTTGCTGATTGAGAGGGATGGGCCAATAAATATGTTCTGAGGGTATGTTATGCGCTTATGTGTTTGGACAAAGGGATACAATTTGATGTGAGCAGTCAAGTGTATTCGATCCAAGGGATATATTTTTGCTGTAATGACCGGGGCTAGTGAAGCAGAAAGCCAATGTTCTCCCAGGGCAGATAACAGTGCATTCAAATAACCCAGAGTGCATGTATAGGTGCATGAAGCCAGACTTTGAGGAACATCTATTTGAGGAAATACAACTATAATCATGGCATTTGAGGATAAGCTACGTACATCTCATTTATCTCAATAAAAAGGCAACCAACAGTCCCTGAGAAAAGGCTAAAAAGCTAATGGAATTTCGATTTGTATTATTATTATTTTTTTCCAAAAAAAACCCTATTATTTTCAATTGTAATTATTACTAATGTTATTGTTGTTGCTGATAATTATTAGTATTAATTATTATCATGATTAAATAATGAATAATATATATAGATTTTAAAAAGCAACCAATGTATTGTATTAATTTGCTTTGATTTAGATTTGTTGAGTGGTTCCTGTACAGTGACAGATAGAATAGTCCAGCCAGATCACTACAGTAATTTGTCCCAAAGCAAAAGCCTGTTTTCAGAATCAACCTGATTGTATTTGCGAATTGGTGGGCAGAAAGAGGGTGGAATGACTCCAACTGTTTCTCTGATGGATCAGACACCATCATCTATTGATTCATGCCTCTGTTCTCAGGTCACATTGATCACTGGCAATGTTTAAGTGAGCTTTCTCTTCAGTCACATTCACATTGATTGTGTAGGAGGTTTGCTGTTGTTTAATAAGGATCTCATGGGAAAGGAGGATAACATTGGACAAGGACTTATGCGATTCCATTTCTACTCACAGTCCATCCGTTAGGAAAACGCCTACTGAACTTCTAGGGTATAAATAAAGTGTTTTTGAGATGCTGAGATGACCCCATGCATTCAGTGCCATAACTTTTGATTTAAAGGAAAAAATGCAAGGAGTTGTGGGCAAAATTAGTCACACATTAAACCATACAATTCAATTCCACTGGAATTACTATAAAATACATTTCACATATACTACTATTAAATTGGCCTCTCTATCGCCATCTGTGGTTAAAACAAAAAACTTCAAGTTATTTGCAAAATTTTTCTTTCAAAACACAACATCACTATGGTAATTGAGCCCGTTCTCATCCCAAGGCGTCATATGACACTTTTGCCAAAGCGTAGACATCCAACGCACATGGCACCCTTTAGCGTAAAATGAGACCCAGATATATATGGGTCAGAAGGCGCCTCCTAGTGGTCTAACCCTACCCCATACCTAAACCTACCATAGCCGAAGCGTCTCATTTGATGCTAAAGGGTGCCATGTGCGTTGGATGTCTACGCTTTGGCAAAAGCGTCGTACTGTATATGATGCCTTGAATGCGTTGGGTAATTTCCTAAACACCAGTTTGTCACTGAAATTGCTCTGATCCATAATTTCACTGCAAGTGTAACTGTCGTAGCCTGCAAAAGATGAGCAGGTAAACCTCACTCCCCTGACATCAAGAGGCACTCGACTAGCGAGCACCCGCCTCTCACGCCAAAAACCATGGTTTGAATCCCAAACAGAGCAGGTTTAATAGGTTACGTTTGGTGCCGCAACCTGGATGGGAGTGAAGTTTAGGGGGGTGAGAGTAACTGTCATAGGCCAGTAAGAGCTGTGTGTGTAAACCTCACTCCCCTGATCTCCAGAAGCTGTGGTCTTTAGCCTCCTTGTTGGAGCGCCCGACACCACGGTTCAAATCCCTCTCGGAGCAGATGAAGTAAAACCGGTTACACGCGCAATAATATAAGTTCGGATTTGAGTTTTTTTTAAAAAATAAATTAATACTTTAATTCAGCAAAAATGCACTCAATTATTCAAAAGTGTACATAGTCATTTATGTTACAAAATACTTTTATTTTAAATTAACGCTGTTCGTTTGAACTTTTGTTTTATCAAAGAATCACGGTTTTCACTTATATTCATATAAATATTTTGAACATGGATAATAAGAAATGTTTCTTGATCACCAAATCAACATATTGATTTCTGAAGGATCATGTGACACTGAAGACTAGAGTAATGATGCTGAAAATTCAGCTTTGCCATGACAGGAATAAATTCAATTTTAAAATATACTGTAAAAATATTTCACATTATTACTGTTTTACTGTATTCCTTATTTAAAAAAAAATGCAGCCTTGGTAAACATAAGAGACTCTTGAATGGAATGCGACTATTAAAAAAACCTACATTTTCTATAAGGGACGCTTCACATCTCATTGGATCCTTCTGTGATTACTTCTACACTTCTAATTTCGTATTGCATTTAGGATGGATATTAAGTCTAGGCATATTGTTATTCACCCCATGTCTAACATATCTAAAACCACAATATTTCAGAATGCACTTCACAACACTCAGCCTCTCTCTTCCCAGTCAACTACACAGACTCTTTGAAAAGTTCTGCGAGAGATCCCAGCTAAATGAAAAGTTTGATCACAGCCATCATGTCATTATCCGTGGGATTGAGAGTGGCAGAAGGCCGGGTACGCCAGCTTTAAAGTCAGATGGTAAGCCACTCTGCATACAATCTCCTCCACGAGTCCCCAGAGGCGGAGCAGTGGTAATGGAGAGCAGGAGCAGACTGTCATTATCTCCCCCTGTGACGCTCCATATCATTGTAGACCAACAGCACATTAGTAGACTGACTAACTGCATGTGGAATAGGGGCAGTGTGGCGCTTGGTCGAGGATAAAGGACAAACATATGCTCCGGGCATCATTTCGGTGGTGCTAATCAGCTTTTAATGGAGTCACAAAGCATTAAGACTCCCTATTTATTGCTTTAAAAGCTATTCATTGCATTATATCGTTTGCTATTGAAAACTCGGATGTGGTTTTAATAAATCTTGCACAAATACCAGGTTCGGCTGTAACGACATATAAAATGCCACCCCAAACTCGTGAAGTGTTAAACAAAAGGGAATCGAATTAACGCACATGCACAAATGCATTCACGTTATGCAAATAGAAGTTTTAATTGTTTCAATATTTTGAAGCATTATCTGACAGAGGCAAGATGAGGTTATGTTTTATTGCAGCTGCTGTTCAGTATGTGCTCTCTGTCAAGCATCAGTGGGTGTTAGATTAGACTTGCGGCTCTGTTCATGTGCATGTCTTGAAGGCAGGACTGACTTATGGTCAACAGCAGTACAGTATCTGCGATCGTGACAGCTAAGGTTAATATACAAGGCACCGATCTTTGCTCCAGTTTTATAGAAGTGAGTAAAAACCCTTGTCCTTTGCATGGCCATGGCCAGCATTCAAAATGTACATTTAACCCTCTGGTGCTCCTCGAGTGGCGGTCAAAAAAATATGTATAACAAAATTAATGTATTATATGTTAGTTCAATAATGTCTTTTATTTAATATTTTGTATTTATAGGTGATTTTATGGCACTAAAGTATATTTACGCAATAGTTATGATCCATTGAACCACTTTTTGACTTTTAAACGGTCATAAATCTTGGATGCCTTGGACTTATGTTTGGTCTCTTTTTAAAGAAGACGTGGCAGATTATTGCTGAAGTGAAAAAGTAATATCTATACTAGTATTTACATATAAGTTTAAGTTTACTTTTATGAAAAATGCATAAAATTACTATAATAAATAAAATATATATTTTCCAAAACATTTTACTCTAAAACTGTGAGGAAAATCAAAGCCATAAATCTAAACAAGCTGTGTTCTAAATTTGAGGTTGATATTTCAAAGAATTAGTTTCAGTGAGATTATGTCTGGGCGCAGTACCAAACATTTCCATTATTAAATTTATTTCCAATACAGTTATTTTTGACCATGAGGATGTCACGTTTTGCTAATAAGAACCCACGTGCAGACATTACTTTCACAAAACACGGTTTATTTACAAACGGAAAACAAGACCCACGATGGGACAAACGAGCTTAAACGGAACTAGAAACTTAAAGATTACAAACAGTAACTCTGACGATAACTAGACTTGACAATAAATATGAACTATGAACTATGAAAACAAGAGACAAGTACATGACGGAGGAATACAAGTTTGACTATTTTTTTCCAAGACCATTTAATCTTTTCGACTCATGAATTGTTTTCGTGTTCACAAAACCTTTACCAAGATTCATACCGTTCCGATGAAATAAAAAATGACAGAACACCAGAGGGTTAAATGCTGTCTAATTGGCTATATGAGGCAGAGGTCTTCAACCAACTCAGTCACAATGTAAAAAATTGAGCGTTTCATTATTTTTTTTCTAGCTATAAAATCAGAAGTGGCTGTATCCATGTAATTGCTGTACCTGGCGGAGCAAAGAGCTGTTGGCTTTTTTATCCCATAGTTCTTTTAGAAGTGAATACCCAGCATGGAAAAGGTCTGCAGGGGGTGTCCATATGCTTTATTATGCTCTTTATTATGCTCCATAATGGCTGCAACTCCACCTGTTTCCTCAATAGCACGCTCTGAAGCGTTTCACAAACCTGAGTTCAAACTTACTGCTTGGACAAAGCAAGTATTAATTGAAAGGATGATGTAATGCTTTGAAACAAAAAGATTGTTCAAGGATAAAACTAGGTCAGAAAACTTGTGGAGTATGTCTTTATTTTTAAGAGTTGGGTCTTCTCCCAAACTGTATCAATAAGACATTTTTAATTTGACGTGTTTTTAAAAGCTTTAGGTTTGATATTCGAATTGTTTATGGATAAAGTAACAAGAACTTGCAGTGGACATGATGGCAAGAGTTAATGTTAAGTCTCATGTGTATAAAGTGTATCTATGGGAGCATGACAACTCTGTGAAACAGAGCAAAGAAAATTCAAAGCTCCTGTGCTTATAGTGCATCACACATGACTAAAAACAGCACATGATGAATGTTCTGGGTAATTCACATCGATTAATGACTCATAGAGGTGATGTCGTATCGACAGCCATTAGACAACGCAGAAACATTAGTAACGCAACTAAGACTAAATAAAATGAATAATTCTTAATCATACATCATTGATGTACATTCTGGTGTCTTAATATATATCAAATTTGGAGGGACAATCAGACATTTAGCTGAAAATATCAATTGTCACTTGACTTTTTTTCTTAATAACTATACGGGGAAACCTGAAAAAGTATTTTTTTTTTTTTTTTTTGCCATTTGAAAGTGTTTGATGCAGAAATGACATACTTCACCTTTAAAGAGCATTAAGTTCTCAGTGAGAATATAATGAGGATGTTCTTACAGGAGAGTAAAACAACTGACAGAATGAGTTTAGGGAGATAATCCCTTCAATGTCCTGCATTTTGAAGATAAAAGATTTTTCCCTCCAGGAAGCATTTCTGTGCATCACCCCACCCCCACTCGTCCGACACAATAATGTCTTTGAATCATCTTAATTTGGGGGCTTTTCTCTGCAAATATTGCTGTTTGTTTAATTTATCAGCATATTATGCAATTCATTTGGCTATTTTGCTTCAAACCCTTGCAGGTTTGAGTGATAAAAGTACAATCTTGCTCAATTTAAAGGGGTGATGAACTGAGAAATCAAATTTTCCTTGAGCTTTTGATCATATTATAAGAATATCCTGTAAGTTTCGGAACTGAAAACGTCCTCGTTAGTCCAATTAAAGCTTTTATTGACACCAGTTTTAGCAAACGACTCGTTTTTAAAAGTGGGGAACTATGACGTCAAAGAGGATAAAACACCACCCCTGCAGAAGATCAACACCTACTTCAACACGGCCAATTTTAGCCCCGCCCACCGATTCGCGCATTACACGCATAGCTAAATAACATAGGCCAACCTCGTGGTGACAAACCGGATCGAGAGTGAAACTCATTATAATATGCAAAACTGTGATCCACTCACAGCAGTGGGCGTTTACTTTCAAGTCTTCAATGCGAGACGCCCATAAAAACAGAGCGTTTTTGAGATGGGCTCAAAAATAGGGTAGAAAATAGCCTATTACTTATTCATTTTGATGTTTTTTAATATAAAAACCAAGAGAACATCATAAGTTGACCTCAGACAACAATATAAAAAATGTAAAAAGCCAGTTCATGACCTCTTTAATGAACTTTTTTAATGTTAGTTCTTGAAGTAACCCCCTTAAACAACCTTATAATAGCAAACACTGAGGCAGGCCAGTTAACAGATCCAATCTGATTCAGTCAAAAGGACCTCACGATGGTATTTGGATAGGCCTACTGCACAGTTTTTAGCTTTCACCAGTATGGCCCCAATGTGACTTCACCTCCTCACTAATTAGCTTCCAGTGAGTTATGATAATAGGTGGCTAATTAACCAACGTAATTAAGCTCTTCCTAGACCTCGGTGAGTTTATAGCTCTTGCAGCGGTACATTTAAGCAGTCAGATAACCACTGGGATTTTACACAGATCCACTTCAAAGAGTTGATGACCTTTCTCAGATGATCCGTAGAGTGCGAGATGTGCAAAGCTAACTGGTGATTTGTACTGAACTTGCACGTGCAACAATGATATACAGTTGAATGCACTGGTTACTTCAATATACTTTTCTGAATGTGTAAGGTTTACTCGAACTTCTCAGATTACTTTTCATTCCAGACAAACATACAAAGGTAGGTGGCACTCATTACATTATAACTCACATTATTAGTTTTGTGTATGTGAGGTCAAAGGGTCTGTTTTTTTTGCTCCTATCTGCATATTGTATAATTGGCTAAGTTATTATTATGATTAAAATAGAAGTCAAGTTACTTCATCCTGCTGAGGGAATTTAAGAAAATGTAAATGTGGTTTGGGGGAACTGAACGTGCATTTAAATCAGACATCAGTTGGATTTTGACATTCTGATTGCTTTAAAACTTCTAAACAGTATTTCAGCCATAATAATCAGATATATTATGTTATATTATATTATATTTAAATTACAAAATAAAAAAATATTAATCTAATCATAGATTATAATTGTATAATATAATAAATGTATAATTTTAAAAGATACATTTGACTTATTTCAGTTCATAGTCCATCTTTATGTAAACTGTAATCAAGATAAATCAGCCATGGCATATAGAGAGACAACAACAGTCATCAATATGCATTGCAGATGTTCTACAACTCTAAACCCGAGAAGTGTTTCAATAACTCTGTATAAGCACTTCACTACCTTTGCCAGGCTAACTACTGTAGTTGAGATCCGTACATTTGGGAAAGTGCACCATTACCCCGTAATGAGGGGAGCTGTCATAAAAAATAACATCTAAATTTTATTACAACCTACAATACGCTCTCTGCCTCTTGTCAGAGCATACTATGAACTCCTGTGAATCGGTAGAATGCACGCCCCCTTTTGTTTCATATCATTTATCTTACAGAGGAGCAGTCTCAGAAGATACAAGCAGCTATCAGACTAATTCAGAGCAAGAATGATGAGGGAATTTACTGAGACTGAACTCTTGTAGAAAGGATGAGAAAGTTGAAGGGTTATTTAGGCTTTGGTGCACTTGGTGAGGCCCTGTGACCCAGTTGGAAAGTAATGATATGTGCCCATGCTGGTCAAGCATTCTGCCTCTGATGCAGTCTTATCCACCCCATCCACTGTGACTTATTACATTTACATTTATGCATTTGGAAGATTTTGCATTATATTTAAAGCAACTGGGAATCCCTGGGAATCGAACCCATAATGCTCTACTGTTTGAGCTACAGGAAGACGCATTATTAATGCTCCAACGACAACACTTCTGCTAGGTTCCTATACATCACCTCTGGAAATCAATATGGGACTGTGACCTGCAGTTACACAAGCTTTTAGGGTTTTTCTCTAACATGGAGGGTCTGTTTTTGATAAAGACTGTCAGTTCAACCAGTTGTGCAGACATTTCAGTCTTACTGACATATAGGGGACTTGAGTCTACATTTCCTTGTAAATAAAATCTGAAGCCTACAATTTGTACACACAACAGGAGGCAGTGTACCTGAGAGAGTACCTGAAAGGTCCTTCTGACACTGTGAAAATGTGCAAATCAGATTCTCAGTCATTTTTTTTCGAAAGTCGCACTGAGCTTCAACTCAAGTTGAAATGTGTAAGCAATAGCACACAAGCAATACTGTTTTGCTGAATATTGTTTGACTGCAGGCCTGTAAGATGTTTGCAATAAATGACTTACATTCCAGATCAAATTTGGTCCGAAAATTCCTAAGTTCCTAAGAATTTTTAGTTTGTCATCAACTTTTCAATAAGTTAAATTAAATCTAAATAAAAGTCAAACTTAGTTGTTATTATTGAATGTAATGTTGTAATGCCAGAGGATGAGAAAGTAGGAGAGAATATTTTGTTGAAAAATCCATGATACCTCAATTCATGGCATTATGCTGGAGAGAGTGGAAATCCCAATGCATCCATTGCAGCAGAATAACCAGCCCAGCAGTCATGAAGTATGCTGACAAGTGTCACAGGTACTACAGTCAGCAACTTTCTCCCCACAATCGTATTGTCAAATCCAACCAACTACAAGAAAAAGAAAAAAAGGATACAACTTAATAAGGTACACAAATTATACATTTATAAAATGTCAGTTATAAAACTGGTAGCTCTGGTCCTAGATCCTGATTGGTTGAGCCTCATTCGAAATTCTTAAATATTTGAATGGACTAAAAATATGCGTCATGCCTAACAACGTCCCTTAGCTGTTCTAAATTCACTGTAAACCACGGATTCATGAGGCTAATTGCATTAATTTATGTTTTTTGAAGTAAAAACTTTAATCTGCCATATGATTTATGGCAGCAACAAAAAAATATGGGCCTTTCCCAAAATTCCCTGTGTGACACATGTAAGTAATTTTATTTTATTTAAATAGTTTAGTTTCTTCTTGTGTATTTGCATTGTCAGTAAGGCTACATTAGGGTGTTTTGTGTTAAACATTTTGAAATCATTTTAATATAATATATATATATATATATATATATATATATGCCTAAAGTATTACTGGCTGTTCTTTTACATTACCAACACATCTTAATCTGAAAGGTAATATAGATATAATCTACAAACCACACAACTAATTAGCCGTTTGTAATGCACCTTCATGCTGTCACACAGTTTAAATCTACACTCTGTGTATGTTCAAGGAGACTTTGGCTTACGTGCCCTATGGGGTTTATTGATGTAGCCTCAGTTCATGGACAGTGTTTCAGAATGGGTCTCTGTAATCCTCATATACAATTCAGAAAGAGCATTTTTAAACCTGCATCCAGAACCCCCACCCCCAGCTGCCACAGCCCGAGAGAGAGAGAGAGACTGAGAAGAGCTGAAGATAGGAGCTGTAGATGGAGGGAAAACACGATAACAATTAATATAAGGAGACATTTTCCAATCAGTTTATGCCCCTGTGTGAAATTAAATTTTTGTTTATGTGCACGCTTTCATTGGCTGTGAATGACAGCCTTGACAGCACCTGTGAAGGGAAATAGTTTTGAAGAGTGGAGCGAAGGGGTGCACACAAATCTTCTTACGCTTGAGATGTAAACACACCTGCCACCTCACATACAACAGCAGCGCAACGTGTGTAACCATACGTCTGTTCTGCCAGATATATTCACCCGTGTTTTAATAGAACAGAAGACTGCTTTCTGTAAATGCACACAGCACCATACAAGTCATTTTTAATCAGTATATTTTGTCTTAATTTCAGTAAACAATATCTAAACATTCTTTTATGAGGACATTTAATTTTATATATTTTTAACAATATCATTACAACATTATTTTCCTGTTATCTAAAGAGCCTTTTGGACAGCCAGTCGATCTAATACTAATTCAGGCTAAACCAAGAGCCAAAGAAATGTTCAGACCACCCGACAACCAGTTCCAGTTTCAGCAAGACTTGGATAAAATTAACATAACACCTCTATCAAATAACATTTGCCAAGCTACGAAGTTGAGAACAGATAAGAAAATCTCAGCTGAAGTTCTGCTAAAGCCGCCAGAGCCTGTTAGTGAGCCAGTATTTCACGTAACTGCAGTGTAAGGCTTAAGTCAATGACTCATGAGGCAAGTCAAGTGCCTCCATTGAATATAGTCACGCTTAACCCTGAACTGCTCCTTCAAAGACAGACGTCAGCTGCCTGTCAGGATGTCAGGAGCAATATTTAGAAACATTTGTCTATAAACATGAGCAGCACTGCATTTCTTTAAAGAGACGTTATTGTGAAACGCATCTATTGATTTCGGTAATTTATTCCACTGGGTAAAAATGCTTAAACTTACTCCTTTCTCATTTAAACTTATGCACAAAAGCTACAGAGCAACTTACAAAACTGCATGCAAATAAACAAAAAATTCCATACTCCACAACCTGCATATACTGTAGCTCCGAGACAATGTAAGCCCTCTTCCTTTAATGTGGTTTCTTTATTGTCGCCAGTCAGTGGGAGTTTTTCTTTTCGTTTTTTACACAAGGCACATCATTAGTATCTTTTTCTGCAAAGACAGTGAATCCAGAGGTATGCTGCTGTTGAATTTTACTGTGCTGTAATCATCACCAACCATGAAAGACTTCTCTCCACCTACAAAACATCCCTTAATGTTTTTTTC
The DNA here is from genome assembly GCA_038021265.1 of Cyprinella venusta. NCBI lineage: Eukaryota > Metazoa > Chordata > Actinopteri > Cypriniformes > Leuciscidae > Cyprinella > Cyprinella venusta. The sequence goes on from CM075876.1 coordinate 25,490,244, forward strand.
CCCTCAAGGATCAGTGTTTACGACGGAGACAGAGATGTTTCCCAAGAGCTTGTTTTAAACCTTATTGTAACAAAAACTTGACTTTTGGGAGTCGTATTCACACAAACACAGTGCTTTATCATTAACAGTATCGTATTTGATTAGCGATTCATTAGATACTAAACTGTGTCTTAAAGGTATAGTTCACCCAAAAAAGAAAACCGTCATCATTTACTCACCCTTGTTTCATTCAAAATATGTATGACTACTTTCTTCTATGGAACAAAAAGGAAGACATTTTGAAGAATGTTGCTAACCAATTTTGGTGCCCAATGAATTCAAAACAAACAAAAAAAAAGACAAACATTCTCAAAAAAGAAAGTCAATTAGGTTTGCAAAGAATTTTCATTTTTGGATGAAATATCCCTTTAAAAAAGCTTTTAACAAAATTCCTCCCATACTAGATTGGAAATAACGAACACATTTCACAAGTGGGCAATGAAAAGAGTAAAAATGCCAACACGACCAATTCTCATGACCAAGTGATTAAAAAGTGGCTAATTCGTACTAATTCATCGTACAAATTCGTACAATTTGTCCAAACCCATGTGATGGGTAGGTTTGGGGGCGGGGTTAGGGGTAGGTCATTCGTAGGAATTCATACGAATTAGCCATTTCGTTTAGCAACAATCGTACGAATTGTTACTAATTAGCTACCTCGTAAAAGTCATACGAATTCTTGTGAGATCAGGTTGAAAATGCTGACATTTTACAGCTGCTCTGTTTTTGTCTAGAAGTAGATCTATTTTTCTAGATTTCTGAAATGCACTTTTCCATGTCAATTCAATTTAACTACAAATGTCTACCCTTGATGGAACACAGATGGAAAGAAAATCAAATCATTTTGGAAGTGACAAAATAAGACATTACTGCACCTTTCCAGTGGCTGTAGACATAGACAAGGAGACCAACAACTCAATTAGACACTCTACAGGCTACTAGAGTTCTTGCGGGACCTACTGGAATGGGAAAAACCATCTCTGCATATTTTCATTAATCATTAAGTCATTATGTTAAACTGTTAGATGGAAATCAGTCTTAAGTTAAAAAGAAAAGTTTGGCAAACGGCAGTTAATGGACTAAGATCCTGATGAAAAAGATCCTGTGGTCTTAGACTCTTCATCCTGAATGCCAAGCACTGTGACTAAAATGGCTCAACACCTGGCCTAATACCGCACCTGTGGTGAAACATGGCATCAGCAGCATCATGCTGTGGGGATGTTTCACTTTGAAAATAAGCCTCAAGATTACAGATCATTTTGGCAACCTCCAGGGCATTTTCGTCTAAATTTATTTAGAAAAAGCAGCAGTAACGCTTTAGATTACAGCCCGGAAAGTACTGTGTAATTAAGAGGAATTTACAGAGTAACTTTAGGTAGTGTACCTATAAAGTACTTGCATGTAAGTAAAAGGGAACAATATGTAAAGTTTGTAAAGTATAAGATAACAATATGTAAAGTTATATACAATTTATATATATATATATATATATATATATATATATATATATATATACAAAGAAAAGATATTGTAAATTGTTTAAATACTGGGAAATACATCTTGTTTTATGTGGTTACAGGGTAAGTGGTGCTTGTTTAATAAATAAAGATTCCCGAGTCAGTGATGTAAGATTGTGTGTATGGATTTTTTGTAACTACATGGAACAAGAGGATAACAAGCACCATTACATGAAACAAGAGTATTTTTCCCCAATATTTAAGCAAAAGTTGCAATAGTTTTCGTTTTCAGTGCACTTTTGTTAAAAGATTACTTTATACATGCATAAATGTACCCTGTAATTTTTAAAAAGCCTATACAGTAGTATGTACTGGTTCAACATTAATTAAAAAAGGAACGCAGTATATTTTCTTTCTAAATTGATCCCAAATGTAAGATTGTTGTATCATAATAGTAGAATACGTATTCCTTAGTTCTATAATACTTACATAAATATTTTTTTAATTTTCCTGGTTGTTACCCCTTTATTCCCCAAACTTAAAATATTGTTCCCTTATACTTATTGTAAGTATGTACACTATAATTACAAAAGGTTACACTGTAAAATTGCTTCAATTACGCAGTACTTTCCGGGCTGCAAGTGTAGCGTTTCATTCTTAAAAGGCTGTACCTTTAAAATTGCATGCTTCTAATTAAGGCCTGAAATTGGTTTCTTAATCATATTCAAATATTAAAAAGGTTAAACACCAAATAACACTGCCGCCCATTCATCAGGGTTTAGTAAAGCTTGAACAGACCCATTTTTTAGGGGAATGAAATGTTGGGTTGCATATTAAGCTAGGTCATATAGTCCTAAAAGTAAGGACGAATGGGTCTTTTAGTGGTTAAAAAAAGACATAACATACATTCTATGTGATGAATAAGGGTTATATCACTATTACTATATTGATAGTGTAATCTCATTCGAATATGGCCTCAATGAGAAGTAAATTTACCAATGACATCCCCACTACAATACTCTGCACTACAACAGTAAGCACAGTTTATCTCTATCTCAGTGCATCCCTGCTAATGTAGATATATTCAGCGATTCAAGTGAGTTTTCTCAAGCTGTGATTAATGTAAGCTGCTGAAAAGCTGTTTATTTGATGCCAGAATCATGCCAATTTGTCATTGTAAATCTACTAGTGAAAGCGAGCTGGTTAGAGGACTCTGAGTCTGTAACAGCTGGTTGAGGGGCTGATGCAGTGAGGGGTAAAGCATCCGCAGGAGCTCCCTACTATAAGCAACGGTTACCATGGCAACGCTGGGGGAAATTAGGTGTTAAAGGAGTATCTTGTTATGCACAATAGCATAATGCACCAGTAATTTTGTTTTGAAAGTTAGACTGTAGATAGACAGTCATCCGAGTGTGAAAATATTGCATGCTTTAGTGTTTTTGTAGTATTTTAGGACATATCAGCAATAACACTGTAGCTTGTGTATGTGTACAGACAGTTTCTGGTCTCATTGACTTCCATAGTAAGAAAAAAATATACTATGGAAGTCAATGAGACCAGAAACTGTCTGGTTACTGATATTCTTCTAAATATCAGAAAATCTGCTGAATGGATTTGAAAACGGTAAAACTCAACTGTTTAACTCTGGGGAGTTGTAAAATGAGCCTATTTCCAAAAAAGTGGAGTATCCCTTTAAGAGAATAGGGTTAAAAATCAAACTACTCTAGCATCACAATGATCACAAAACATTTACAGGAACTAGTTTCTCAGCAGCGGCGGAATTTTACTTTGCTCCGGTTAGTAGTACTACACCGAAAAGTAAACAGAACCGAAGCGCACTACAGTCGGAACTACCTGCACTACCTCTCTCTCTCGGTTACCTAGGTAACTACGAGCCCGTTCTCATCCCAAGGCATCATATACGACGCCTTTGCCAAAGCGTAGACATTTAACGCACATGGCACCCTTTAGCGTCAAATGAGACGCAGATATATATGGGTCAGAAGGCGCCTCCTAGTGGTCTAACCCTAACTCTACCCCATACCTAAACCTACCATAGCCGAAGCATCTCATTTGACGCTAAAGGATGCCATGTGCGTTGGATGTCTACACTTTGGCAAAAGTGTCGTATATGACGCCTTGGGATGAGAATGCGTTGTAAATACTTCTCACTCCGCCGCTGTAGTAGACTGTGCTAATAAATACAGGGAACAAAGTATAACTACTGTAACGCAATGAAAGGGTAGTTTGAACATTATTTTCTCAACAGACATTTACATTGATAGTCTAGTGTTATAATTTATTTGCTTTTGCTGTACTGTGGAGTGGGTAAAACTGTATTTAATGGCAGGCTAGCAGTTACCGTTGACTCGCGCTAGCCTAGCACCGGCGAACTATGCAACTGGAACAACTGGATGCAAACTGTTTCCACTGATAAATAACGCTAAGGCTAACTTGGAAATGAGGCCCATGTCCAAAATTCTGAACGGCCCCTTTAATATTAGTTAACTGTAGCAGTACTGAAGCGTAAGTTTTAAAGCAGCTTGCTTTGTAACACATTCCCAGCATCTGAAATGTGGGACTGCAGCTTCAGCGCCCTGGGTGGAATTTAGAGACAGAATGATGATTTCAAAGGAAGCTTATTCAGCTGTAACAATCCGATGAGGAATTCAGTCTCAGGTGGTGGTGGAAGTTTGCAGTCGATCTCTGAGCAAGAGGGGATTTTCTAACCTCTATTTATTTCCTTTAAGCTTCACTGCTTCAAACAACAACAAAAAAATTCGCACATATGCATTGGCAGATTCAAGATGTGTTTATTGTGTATATACTGTATACATCATATAGATAACTAATTGTAAACATGGGTTTAATGACAGTAAATAAAAAATACAGCAGTTATACTCACCTACAAACATTATTTAGAAGGATTATAATTTGAGAGCATCTTCTATGTCTTCATCTTCATCTTCTTTTGGATAAATAATGCATTTAAGAGAATCATTTGTAATATTAAGTTGAAAGTGAAAATATATTATTATTATATTACAAAAAATATGACATTTCTTCTTTATTGGGAATACCAGCACAGTTCTTCCTTTAGTTTTGTAGGATGTACTGCTGAGAGCCTCTCCAGGTGGTCTGGTGTGGGTGAAAGTTAAGATTATCTGCAGAACAGCAGCACTATCATTAACCTGTCAAAGTCATTGTGGTTTGAGTTATGTGAAGCACCACTATTCAATTACAGAAAATATCACGCTGTTATTCTGTTACGCTTCCAACTTTTGGAGGTCGCACGTGATATGATATCAGACTTTAGGATTTTCTAGGCCCTGCAGGGAAGTTCCTCAGCTTTCAGCTGGTGAATGGGTCTATCACGAAACTCTTCTGGGCTAATGCACCGAAGTCTTTGCAGTGGCGAATGATTAGCCCTCGTCTGGGCTACGTAATGTACCAGTGAGTTGATACTGCAGTCACATTTCCATGGGTTATCGTGCAGATACACCTCCTTCAACCCTGAATCAATCAGAGATTTCAATAACATGTTACACTTAACAGATAGGAATAAAAAGTAAATGTTTTCATGTTTTTGACCAAACAATACAGAATTCCATATCGTGTTACGTACTTTTTTCTACTAGCAATTATGTTGACAGTAAAAATCATCTTGAGACACCTATATTCTGTTCTATTACATCGTACTCCACCTAGATAAAAGCAGAAGCATGTCTTATGGCAATACCCCCCTAAGAAACTGGTAACCAGAAACCAGCCTAAAAATATCCCAGCAAACACAGAACGTTCCTGAATGGTCCCATGAGGTTATTTTTTTGGGAACCAAACAAGAACGTTATAGGAACGTTCCATGTAGGTTATTTTAAGGTTCCCTTTTTATAACGTAAGGAGAATGTTCCAGGAACGTTCCCTTAACCTTAAGGGAAAGTTCTAGGAACGTTCTGGGAACCAAAAACTAACGTTCCCAGAACCTAAATTTGTTTGCTGGGATTGTGTTTGCTTACAACTGATAGTCAGCTGGTCATTCAGGCAACCCAGTCCATAATTCTTACCTTGCATGTTGGCCAGCATGTTGCCATCAATGGCATGAAGTCGATTTCCACTTAAGCCCACATGAGTAAGTTTAGGTGTGTGGCGGAATACATCAGCTGGCAGGCTCTCAATTTCGTTCTTTCTGATATAGAGCTCCTGCAGGTTGGAAAGACCTTCTAGTGTGGACGCGGTGAGTGTGGAGAGCAAATTGTTGTCCAGTACCAGCATCTCAAGGCCAATCAAGGGACCAAAGGTCCCAGCTTGAATATTTTTCAGCTTGTTGTTGTGCAAGTTGAGAAAAAGCAGCTCTTCAAGTCCAACAAAGGCTTTGGGCGAGATCCTTTGGATGCGGTTCAAGGAAAGGTCCAGAACTTTGAGGGCAATCAGAGGCTTGAATGCATTTGGAGGGAGGGCAGTGAGGGCGTTCAGGGGCAGATCCAGCTCTGAGAGGTTCCTCATGCCAATGAACATGTTCGGTTTCAAGCTAGCTATCTGATTCTGGCCCAGCATGAGAAAGCGTAAGTTTAAGAGGTCTTTGAAGCCCTTAACTGGAAGTTTAGAAATCCGGTTTCCTTGCAGATTCAAAAGCATCAATCGCTGGGCACCAGCAAATGCTTGAGGGTGTATTGATTTGATTGAGTTTCGCTCCAGTTTTACGCTCTCGATTTTTGGGACGGCGGTCAGGATGTTTTCTGGGAGCTCCTGCAGAAAGTTTTCACCTTGAAAATAAAAGGAATCAATAGAGGAGGGTTAAATTGGTGGTGCTGACCCAAAAATCACTATGTTCACTATGTAGGGTTAAGAATTTGAGTGCAACAGTCGGGTCCCGGAAGTAAAAATCCCAATCATTTTCTCCAAAGGGGAATTGGTTTTTAACAATAAATGACCATTAAAAACAGAACAGCAAGGTTGTTAAATGATGGTATGCTTTTGTTGAAGCAATCGGCCAGCATTATTTCAGCATGTTTCAACTGTTCCTGGTGAAAAACTACATTACCCATGATTCTGCTAAGAATATTATATATATTTTGAATAAGAAACCTGCGCTGTATCTAAGGACCAGAATTGAATGCAACCTTGCTGAATAAACTTACTGATCCCAAAACTTTGACTATTAGTGTAGGTATTCTGGATAAAAATATGGTACATTTTTCAACAGGTGCGCAGTGAATTAAGATTACAGGATGTTCCTGCTCACCCATTTTTAGGATCCATGAGTCCAGAGGGAGTTTGGATGGGATGCTCTGAAGCCCCCTCTTTTGACAGTTGACTTCAGTCCTTTCCGTACTGGATTTCTGGCTGCATTTACAATCACTGGGGCAGTTTTCCACGGCCTCTGCAACACAGAGCCATAGCACGGCTAACCCCGCAACCAGCTTCATATCCCTGAAAACACGCAGAGCCAGTGATTTAATTATGTCACGAAGGACAATATAATCCTACTAAAAAGAGCATTAGGGGTATTACTGCAAAGAGAACCCCACACATTGCCTCAAAACTGACATACTGTTTGTGTTCGATGCAAAATACTAATGCAGACTTACCTGGTGACCAGATGCTTAATGGACGTCTAAATCCAACGCTGCTTTTTCACGCAAATCGAGTAGCCGCTCTGAGCTCGGAAGAAGTCTGAGATGAGCCGAAATGTTTGCCCCTCTAGCAAAGTGTGAGCTCTGTATAACTCCCAGCACAGCATGTTGGTGAGAAAAATGACATGCACAGATCATGACAGGTTTCCCTGCCAAATGAACTCCTGCATCCCTAGAGAAAAATCTGCGGACATGCGTTTTTGAGTGGGTGTGTGAATTTCACAGGGCACCTTATGCACGGCTTTGATTGTTTAACTTGGCACAGGTACGGTCTGGTTCGCGGCAGATTGATGTCACTGTTATATCAGTGAGCACACATGATAATAGGGCAGGTCGATGAGCACGAGTGATCGGCGGAGGCGCCACAATCACTCAGTCCTCGGAGAGCCTGCTGAGCTGATAAGGACAAGGACCTTATTCAGCTTTCCCCTTGGGCTTTTCTTGGCATTGTCCGCCAGGATTAACAGTAAGAACGAGTCACAGTTTCTCAGTTGCTCGCGAGCATCATCAGTGTCACTCTCGTTTTCACGGCCCCAACGCTTTGAAAGAGGAGGGCTGGCTGGCCACGGGAAACGCACAAACCTCCAGAGATGTTATTATAGCTGTGTCTTTAAGTTTGACGTGTCTGCTCACTGGGATGATTTTATTTCGCGATAAAGACGAAAGCTCTTTCAAGGCCCGCCAACAGCAACACAATATGCAAGCCATCTGGAGCAGCATAATTATAATTTTCTCCAGCACCAAGCTGAGAAAAACCGACGCACCACCTCTAGCCACCCAAAAAGAGGAACAGTCAGAGCTGATAAAAAAAAAAAACGCCTGTGTGATTCTGATTAATAGGGATGTGTTGATGCTGCATCTGTTCTTTTTTAACAATTATTCATTTCTCTATCGAGTAAACAAACAAAACAAAACAAACAGCTAGAGAAATCAAAGTGCATTTCATGCTCGGTTTTACTGTTTGGGAAAAAGCTATACACACATAGTACTTTCAACATCAGTGAATCCCTTCCCACCCCCAATCAGATGGATGTGCTGTTGCAAAATAAAACTGCATCTCAAATAGAGCTCTGCACTCATGCTCTGTCACTGATGCCAAACAGAACCAAGACTGGACAAATTCCTGTAATTTCCAGTGCTGTAATAAACTGCAAATGGAGTCAATCAAGCGCAGCAGGCTTCAGACAAGAACTCTGTCTGAAGACAAAACCACATATTACTAGAGGTCATGTACATTTTCATATTTATGTCCACCCCCAATGCCTAGACTCTATTAAAAATGCCCATCTTTCTCTGAATGAGAGGAAACAATGGGTATCCTTTTATATCAGTCCCTGGTGAGTTAAGATAAATGTACTCAGCTTTGAATGACACAGATTAGATTTCATATGATACAACAATATATGACTTTGATCAAATAGTTGTTTTATGGACACAAAAATCATTTGTTGGAATTGCCAAACTCACAGGAAATTGTCTTTGGTAAGAAGAAAAGTCTAATTTGAAAGTGAGAAGGGCTTCACACAGATCCAGGCTAACAGATGTTGCCTGTAATAAAGCACAATTTAGCATGACACTAAAACCAATTAGCTTTCTAATGTGCACGTTCATGGGTACTTCATTTGTCGCGCATTGGCCAAGGAATGAAATGGTTTCATGCTTCAGTCACTTTGTCATTTTCCTTGATGAGGGAAGAAGTGATACTCTGACACTAGATCCTTCACCCTTTCATTCTTCACAATAAACATTTTCATGCCAGCTGACCTATCTCAGAGCAAAACTTACATCAATTCTACTTCACATTGCTGACATCTAGTGCTAGACTGTAGCTAATGCATAAGAATATCACTGATGAGTCTAAAGGCTTGTGCCAATGCACACAATTGCAGTCTTGGTGGTCAATTGAGAGCACGAAACAGAGAGTAAGTGCGCTGGACTTCAGAGGTTATAAGCTTCAAATGCCATGAAGATCAGACGAAGCATTGTTAAATGAGATGGCCTGTAGCCTATGGAGGACTGTTCTTGTTGCCTAGCAACTGTGACCGCTGGGTGAGTGGCAGTAAAGTTTGTACAGGACTTTTTGGAAACTTATATTAAACTCTCTGAAAACAAAACAGGGTTCACAAACTGTCTAATGTTCACCATGGTCCATTTCTGTATATAAATAAAGACTATAAACTATATATAATTGCAACTTAGTTAGTAAACACTTGAAATGCTTTAAAAAATTATGTGTCATTAGATATTGGTAAAAGTTGAAACCCAACACTTGTGCAATTTCTCCCAAAAGGTCCCCTGACATGGGGTTATTTCATTATTTTATAATGTTTCCTGGGTTGCCCTTAAATGCTAGTAAATATAAACATAAATTGACTATATATATATATATATATATATATATATATATATATAGTCAATTTATAAATAAAAGCCATTTTTGGCTTGACGAATGCATTAACAGTATTGGATGATTTCGAGAGAAAGATTACCTGTCTGAACTTGAACAGTTAGGCTGCACATCAGAAAATGTTGCTTGGTAGCTCGATAGATTTATTTTCAGACGTTCACCGAGGGCAGCTCTGCATTGGCCCAAGTTGAGGAAACAGTCACTAGTGAAATGTTTGGACCATACAAAACTTTGTGTTGTGTCGACGCATTTCCAGAGAAAATAAAATGAACCTGGCATTGTTTCTTCAGAGGCTCGGATGAAGTAACTAAATACTTTTGTGTTCATTTGTACATTCAACACTGATAAACTGCCATGCTTCGCTCGTTTACAAGCCATGATAGCTCTCGAGGAAAAACTCATATCGCGATGGCGCGTTCATACTTCCTAGCTCATTAGCTGGTTACTTCCGGTTTCTGGACTGGCTGCAGTAACACGTCTCTGTCCATGCGGGGGCGCTCGCGGTAGAGTGCAGAATGAATGGGAGTCCATGGGGTTTCACCCCCAGAAATCCACTTCTCTCAGAATGTAATTTTTTGTCAAGTAATTTGAAAGTTGCATTCAAAAGGGAGGGCTAAGATAACACACTCAGCTGAAAATTGCATTTTTAAGTTCTAAAAATCCGTTCAAAAATGTGATGAATCAGAATGCTAGCGTGTTCCGGCCAACAACGGCCTAACCTGTAAGAAATCGAAAGGACAAAAGTACTCGTTCATTCCACTTTTGACCTATAATCTATATTGAACTTGCGGAATCAACAATAAAATCAACGACAAGGAGGACAAGCAGTTGATTCAACGACAAGCAGGAGAAAGACACATTTAACCGTTTAGCTCCATAGACTCAGTCCCATTCATTCAGCACTCGCCCGCGATCACCTCCAGTGGAATTCTAATGGAACTGCAACCAAGATGATACACAATGGGGCTAATAGGAAGTGCCAAGGCTCTCCGTTAGACGGGCTCTGGCCAAACTCTCTTTGCAGGCCAAGCAGAGAAAGGGGAGGTTACCTTTCCTCCGTATGCCGTCAAATAGGGGAGATTCAAGATCAGCCTGTCTGAGCTTTCATTTTCTCAAAGGCAGAGTAAGTTAGTCAAAGCTCGGTTTACACTGATTGAAATTTTAAGCCACTGGGGGACCATATTCAGCCCTGATAGCACAAGTCTATTTGATGTAATGTTGACATCTGAAAGACGTATTTTTAAGAGTGTTTGCTCATCTGCAATACATCTAAAGGACATTTCCTGTCAGATGTCAAATAGACATTTAGAAGATGTCTTTAAGGTGTAATGATTTAGAATGCATGTTAAACTGACATCTTCTAAACGTCTAAATTACACCACATAGCAGTTATATGAAATTTACAAATAGTCTAAAAATATGGAAAAGAAATAAAACATTGAATACATTTCTTGACAACGAGATACATTTCTTTGAAAACACCTTTATCAGTTAAAAGTCATTTGACCAGAGAGTGGAGTTATTGACAGAAAAAAAGAGGATGGTAAAATATAGACTAACAACTACAGTAGGAAACAAATCAGACTCAACAGTCAAATGCAACTTAAAATATCTACAAAACATCTACCAACCTATAAGAGGAAAAAAATCTGTACATTTCATTTTGCAGCAAGACATGGCAGTCTGTTTGTCTAGAGTGGTTTAATTAATAATGGGTATTAAAAATGACATTTTACAGAAATTGCTGTTCAGATAAACAAAATTGAACATCCTAAAATTTAACCAGATAAATAACATTGTACAATGCTTCTTTTCACTGCGATTAAGTAACAGCTCATCTTAGTTATAAACACTTAAAACTCTCATTAGGACAATTATGCCCATAAGTGATATACTTGCATAAAACATATGCATAAGTAATACGTTAAGAAAAGCTTTACATAACACATTCAGTTGAGCATTGTTATTTTAAATTAAAACCTTAATAAAAATCTAAAGTTACGCTACCTTGTACAAGATTGAAGTTCAAAGCTCATAGTTTTGTTCACAGCACACAATTAAGAATTTGAAAAAGATACTGCGAAACCAGTTTTCAAAACAAACAAAAAAGTTTTAAAAAATGCTCATTTTTACAGGAAAATCTGAGGTAGCAAAGCCAAATTTTGTGAACTTTGGATAAAAGAAAGTCTTTTAGCATAGTGCATAATGCCTAAATCCAAACCAAAACTAAATGCTTGTATTAAATATGTACAGAAATTAAGAAAATATAGCTTTTTTTTCTTCTTCACAAATTGCTGGTCCTGAGAAAGAACATTACATCTTTTCTTACTATACATATTAAAAAGAATATCCCATTCATACACAATATACAAAAGCATTACACAAATTGTCATAACAAAACGTCACCGGTAAATAGCCAAGCAGATACTTTGATTGTGTATATGTGTACATAAGATGAGATGGCAAGTTACGGATTATGCAAAACAAGAAAAAAAGAAGCACATCTGTACAACAATATACATTTTAAAACATCAAGCTCTGAAAACTGAAGCAGGGTCCACAATCCGTAAACATTTCGTGACAAGGCAGAAAATTTGGTTTAAATTTGGTGCTCAATTGCGAAAAAAGTCAAATATTTAAAAAAGACAGCTAACGACTCATTCCCAGTCTGATGTTCAATGTCATCCTGAGGAAAGTTTTATTTGCCCCGAGTGTCCGTAACAGATTGAGTTCTCAGTATATCCCAGGAAAAATGCGGTACGGGACAGCTTTGCAGTACTCTTCCCATGCAGAACCATACTTTTTCCTGCACTGACGCTCGTCCCGTGCATTACGGTGCACCAGCAGAGCGATCAAGTAGATCAGGTAAAAGTATGGGATCAAATGGTTGAATCCTAAAGGAAAAGTCAGATACAATTGACCGACTGATAAGACAGCTTAATTCCATCAGAAAGGTGAAAGGAATCCGATTACTTACCACATGGTAGAGACCATGCAAACCCCATGATGATATCACCCAGGTAATTAGGATGACGGACGAACCCCCAGAGACCAGACACAATAAGACTCTTTCCAGTTGCAGTAGGAATAGTTTTCAGGTCTGATAAGATAAAGATAAAACTATGTTAGACCAAACAGTCTTTAACATTGCATGCTAATTCTTTTGTTTTATCCATTTTAAAACACTTACGAGACACTGATGGGTCAGAAGGGTTTTTCCTGAAGGCAAACTTCTGAGAGTTGGCTTTCCGGAAAATGTAGTATCCAACTCCTGATGGAGACGTTAAAAAACTCAAGTTTAAAGTCTGAACATATCAATATCCTGTTCTTATTGGCTGAATTAGCATCTAAATTTACTTTATGGTGTAGCTAAAGAACAAATAGTAGGAAAATGTGCCAAAAACTGACCATTCATAGTGATGAGGGTAGCAATCCAAAATACAGAGAGTTCATTTGGATGGCTGACTAGATAGTACGCTTGACAGGTGAATGTAAAAGGAACAAAAGCCAGATCTCCGAACGTCAACATAAATCCGAAACCATCGTAGACTATATCCATCATGGTCAGAAGTTTCTCCTGAAACACAGAGTGATTTAATTCAAATCAGTTCACGGTTTTCACAATGCATTAAGAATTCCACAATGCATTGTTTTGGAAAACCCTTGTTGTACCTCATGCCAAAAACCATCAACAACCCACAGGAGCTGGAAGATATTGACCAGGAGCATCGCTGGAGAGGGACTCTCGAGACTCTGGTGCTTCATTTCAGCGATCAACATAGCAAAATTAATCAATACCTGTGGAAACAAGCAATAATTATGTTTCTTCTTTAATTGGTTAAAAAGGAATACTTTAATAAGGAAGAGAAGTTAAGGAATCACAAAAAAAAATAAAAAAAAAAATCGGCAAATTGCAACATTTTGACCACAAGAGGGCGCAAAAAACAATAACAATACTCACCCAACCCATCAGGCCTGGGCGCATTTCACAGAAGAACTTGATATCAAAGTTTTTGATGCGGGGATTTAACTCTCTGCCCATAAAGAAATCATAAATGATGTAGCCTAGAGGAATTAAAAATATATATTTTAAATCTATTAACTGTCTCTGACATATAAATCCTTCCTTGCAATCCCTACAAAATTATTTTATTAGAATGCTTATCAACTAATCATAAACAACTATGACTGGTCTATTTTAGCTCAAATCTGAGGAAAGTAACAGGAAATACATGACAACTCTGTCTGGATGATCATCTAAACCTGAAAATGAGTATGAGAATCTTTAAAAGCCATAGAAGTGAAAATACTCTGAGCCAAAATGGGAAAAAGTCAGTCAACACAGCTTGATCTCACACTATTCGTCTTACCAGAGTTCCCTCCAGGAGCGAGCTCATCTTCAGACGCCCAGCGGGAGCGGACGAACAGATAGACGCTGAGAAGAGTGCCGATGAGCAGGGCCGAGGTGTAGAACTGCAGGAAGTGAGCATGGATGTAGCTGAGATCCACCTCCTGGTACACGGCAACACCTACTGCCACAGCCGTGAGGAGGAGAGCATAGAAACCTGACGAAGAACAGAATCTGATATCGTCAAACAGCTCGCTCACAAATATAGAGTACCGGTAGTGAAGATTTTAAGTTTTTCAATCAATGTCAAAACAAAAACTCAATTTCATTAACATTAAAATGCATCAACATTGAAGACTGACCATTAATCCTATATTTCAAGGTTTTTCCGGTCTTGAGAGGCATTCCTTCAACGAGCTGTAGGGTGGAGAGATAGAGAGGTATGCAGGATTTAAATGTGACCATAAAATAAAATACAAATATTAGATGAAAAACTTAACTTAAAAATGTTGCCTTTGCAATTAACTCATATATATATATAAAGTTTAAGTATTAAAATTACTAAAACTGAAATGAAACATAAATTAAAGCTAAATTAATATAAAAAATTTAAAAAGTACATGCACAAAACTATAAAAACTAATAAAAAAATTGATTAAATAATATAATAGTGTTTAAATAACACTAAAATAACATTGGTATAGTGCTGTCATGTTTGATAAAAACAAACTTATATTAATCTTAGTATTCTGCATCATACAAATGATTTTCCTAACATTTCAATCATTATGACTAAAATCGTGATATACAAAAACAAAAGTCTCACCATTAAAAGCAATGTCCCAAGCACTTCAATATAAATCGATTATATAAAGTACAGTAGCCTAGTCTAAAAAATCTATTGCCTCACAAATAAATAAAACATTGCCTAAATAACGCAAAAAAGTCATTGGACAACATTATCATCTTATCGGACCAATAGCGACAACATTCATATATATCGGCTGATTCTGTTATGGCTGATTATCGTATTTACATGTAGTAAAGTGTCAAAAATAATTCATAACAAACAAATCTGATAAAAAAAGTCTGACAAAAGAGCTGTTTTATAGAGGTAAGTGCACGTTTAAATGTCGCAATTCTGACTTTTTCTCTCAGAATTGCGATATATGAACTTGCAATTGCAAGAAAGACATCAGAATTGTGTCATATAGTCACAATTGCATGTAATAAAGTTAGAAGTGCAAGATATAAATCTGCACTCTCTATATACTTTATATCACAAAATTCAGACTTTTTCTCATAATTGCTTGATGTAAAGTCGCAATTGTGAGATATAAACTCGTAATTCTATGAAAAAAGTCAGAATTG
This sequence comes from Cyprinella venusta, assembly GCA_038021265.1. Taxonomy (NCBI): domain Eukaryota; kingdom Metazoa; phylum Chordata; class Actinopteri; order Cypriniformes; family Leuciscidae; genus Cyprinella; species Cyprinella venusta. Next base: position 25,505,499 of record CM075876.1, read on the forward strand.
CGAGTTTATAATATTAAATTACGGCAAGGCAACCAGGTCGTTTTTGTTTCATAAAAAAACAGTATCATCTTGAAATAATCTGTTGAACCTCAAACTCAGGGAAAAGCACTGCAATTTTTAGATCCTATCATAATTACCCTTAAGCAGCTGGAAATGAAACCAGATGTTTTCCAGAGAGGCTCTCTATCTGCATGCCACGTCTAGTGATTAATCTAATCTAGCCTGTTTCACTGCAGCTAACAGGCAGGGCAGAAACAAGAGCCACAGAGCTATGTGGTCATGTGCCTAAACCCGGGTCACGGGGAGTCATGTGACTGGGGACAGTACCTTTCCGACAGGGAGCAGGGAGAGGACGGCCTGGAAGAGAAGCCAGAGCAGGACGATGCCAAAGACCTGAGAGTCCCAGAGAGACTGAAGGGTAGGAAGCTCAAGAGGAAAGCTTTGGAGACTGGCATCCTTCTGCCCACAGAGAATGAGCAGTGCCAACACAACCACGGGCAACAGAAACATCAGGAAGAACACACCTGAAAGAGAAGAGGAAAGGGGCTCCTTTATTAATAATCTTAACCAATGATTTATTTTAAATGTGCCTAAAAATCAGCTCATTTCAAGACAATAATTAAATATTAATATTTCCCTGTTTGCTTTTACTGTAGACTTGAGGTTTGCATTAAAAAAAGGCAATATTCCTATTCATATTCATTATTTTCATGGCATAATACTAGATAGATGTTGATAAAAAAAAATGGAAAAGGCCATTTTAAAATGCTCTAATAAACATTTCCCCCAAAGATGTGTGCTGTGAATATCTACACAGTACAAAAGCACATTAAATCACTGACAAGACTCACCAACTCTTCCACCAAACTCCAGATCAGTTGTCTTGATGGCAGCAGGTGTTTTAGCTTGCGATAATGCCTCTGTCTCCTCCTTTTTCTCCAGCTCTACTGCCTTGCCATCGCCATCGCCCTGGTCCTTCCTGCGCCGTAGATTGTAGCGTCCACCTGCCTGGTTCTCGGATTCAGTCTCTGTCTTCTGCTAAACATTACAATGAGTCAAGACAGCATACTAAATGTGAACACTTTATGTACTGATCACAAAAGAATACAAACCAATTTTAAAAAATTACACACGACTGTTCAAATGTTTGGGGTCAAAAGTTTATGATATTTACATTTATGATACAAAATATTTCTATTTCAAACTAAAATATTAAGCAAACAACACAACTGTTTTCAACACTGATAATAATAAAAATGATTATACTAGAATGATTTCTGAAGAATGACGTAACACTGAAGACTGGAGAAATGGATGCTGAAAATTCAGCTTTGCTATCACAGGAATGAATGGCATTTTGAAATATATTAAAGGGGTCCTATTATGGTTTTTCACTTTTTCAATTTTAGTTAGTGTGAAATGTTCCTTTTTGAGAATAAAAAATATCTACAAGGTTACAAAGCCCAAAGTCCACTCCAAAGGGAGATATTCTATTTAACAAAATCCACTTTTCAAGAACGATAACACAATTTTTCCACGCTTTAAGAAGTCATAATGTTCCTCATTTAAATAATCCGCGACCATGGAATAAGCAAAGAAACGGACGAGGCCTGGATAAGCAGCTGCTAAACGCTGTTTTTTCCACAACTCATTTGTTTGACCTTCCTAAGGCTGATTAACTTAAGAGTGGTTAAATAACAAAAAAAGTTATTTTTAACATTATAATCCCGATGTTTATCTGTGCACAGCACATTTTTACAGAGAAAAGCTTCCAGAGCCAAGATGCACATAAGCTTCTCCTGAAAATGGAGCAGTTTCCACTTTGTCGGGACAATCTGTTGTTTATAGATCACAACTTGTAAGTAGTCCTATTTGTAGAGGCATTTTCTATGAACAGCTCTAATTATAAGTTGTATGATGTTGCTACACTCACCTGTTAGCCAACATTAGTGTTGATATACTGTATAGTGTTATTTACTATATCTTTTGTAAGGCTGTTCTCCGCCCCTTAGGAAAATGAACCACGTTTTTTTGATCGATTACTGTTTGTATAAGCAGTTTTCCGACATATATCATGATTAAATGGGGATAACATCATATCTATAATGTATAAGTAAAACATTCCACTCTGAAACATCCTGTATAACCCTGTGCATGAAATCTGTTCTGCCCTGTCCTCTTGTTAGTGTTTCAAAATTGCCACCATGCTTTATATTTATACTAGAGAAAAACAATTATGGAGGGGTGGGACATTCACAAACACATGCCAAGCGCTGCAAATCACAACAACCTGGGCCAGCTAACCAACGACAGCACATTTCATATTTCGGAAGGAGGGGCTTCATCGAAAACGACGCATTCGGGACAGACTGGGAAGAGAGGAGCAGTAATAATGTAAAATATGTGAAAAATAATGCGTTTTCTGATCAAGCATTTAGTACTCCCCAAAAACAAAGACTTTGTAAAAGGAGATAATAGGACCCCTTTAAAAAAGTTTTAGTTAACAATAAATAACTGCAGCCCTGTTAAACACACAAAATAATACTGTCAAAAGCATTTTACTAACCCCAAACTTTTGAACTGTAGTGTTTCTGTGTTATGGCCCTAATTTGAGAAACTCTAGTGTCAATAAAATAAAAATATGCGTGTCATGCTTTGACTCAATGTTTCAGTGACAATCTCTCAAGTCAAGAAATGTTACTATTTTGTGACCGTACAACTGTAAGGGTAAAGCAGTCAGGTCATGCTTTGTAAAGCTCATTCAATTGTCCCACGAGGAGAAACATGCTGAAAAACGTGAGGGTATGAGTAAATAGAAACCACAGTCAGCTTTAGCTTTGTATGCACAACTAAATGGGCTCCTGTCACACATGAGAGGCACCACATGCATGCATCATGACATTCCAACCTTCACTAGACCAGTTTCTAACATATAGACCCATACCTCAGTGATTGTGGGAGCTGTATTCTCTGTATTATTTTCTTCTTTCTTCTCGTGTTTGCTGTTGCTATTGTTCTCATGTTTCCTCGGCTGAGACAGATGACAGCCAAGCACACGTGAGGTGAACCCATGAGGAAAGACAAACAAGATAACAGCATTAAAAGGATTGGGTTAATGGCTCTGAATTAGATTAAACTCTTATACTTAAAATCAACACAAGAATGCCACCACTTGAATGAAGATTTTAAAGTTTATTCAAATAGAACAAAATTATTTTAAATTGCAGCAATATTTCACAATCTTACTGTATTTTTAAATAAATGCATCCTGGTGAGAATAAGACATCTTTGAAAAAGAGAATATAGAGTGTGTGTGTGTGTGTGTGTGTGTCTGTGTGTGTGAGAGAGAAAGAAAGAAAGAAAGAAAGAAAGAAAGAAAGAAAGAAAGAAAGAAAGAAAGAAAGAAAGAAAGAAAGAAAGAAAGAAAGAAAGAAAGAAAGAAAGAAAGAAAGAAAGAAAGAAAGAAAGAAAGAAAGAAAGAAAGAAAGCGAGCGTGTGTTAGTTTTGTCCTAACAAATGAGTGTCCTTACCATGGGTGTGAGTCGGACCTCCATCACTTCTTTGAGTTTTTCCGTGCGCACATCTGTGGTGCGAGAGGAAGTTCGACGGGACGTCCTAGCAGGAGAGCGGGAGCGACTACGTCGTGGGCGTCCCGGTGAGCGAGAGCGGGATCTGGACCGAGAGCGTCCAACACCCTGCTTAAATATGACCATGCTCTGCAACAAAGAAAACAATATCCACAAGACACTGCAAGTTAAGTTCAGTTAAATCTCTATTTTCAGAGGCATGGATTAGAGCCTAGACATTAATAAAGATTTAGGATTTTGAAACCTTTGAAGAAATATTATGACATTAAGAAAAAAAAAAAAATCAAGGTCACTAAAGTAATCACATAAAAAATAAGTCTCTGATCAAGTGAACTCATTTGTACAGAGTGGTCACATGTTTTGGCTCTAATTGTAGCACAAGAAGCCATTTAAATCATTCTCAAATCATACTGGAGAGTGGAGAACATGTCAGAGAAAGGTTTCATACCGTGATGTCAGATTCCTTCAGCTCCAGCTCAGTACCATCTTTGTAGATGACGGTGTAGAGCCGAGTCTTGTTGTCGTAACTCAGTACCTTGACCTCATAATAAAGGTTACTGCCAGGCCAGCGGCCCATTACAGTATCTCCATTTTGAAACCTTGTAGTCGGCATTCTCGTTTACCTACAAAACAGTAAACACAACCAATTCACCATGCTCCTTTCCCCACAGGAATCATATCAGTATGATGACATTGTGCATTCTTATGGCCTTTCCAGTTTAACGAACTACTACAACACAACAGTCTGGAAATTACATACTACACAAACTAAATGCATCAACACTGACTTAATGATATAGTATTATGCCGCAGTGCAGACCTTAAAGATCAAGTCAAGTGTGTAACTTCTCTGCCAAAAACTGATTTTTCAACTGGTTTAAGCGCTCGGACAGGTCTTACAAGAACAGACAAACTAAAAAAAAACACATGGTGGGAACTTCAGATGCTAAAACAAAGTTTTGATGTAATCAAAGTGCCACAGTGTTTATATTTTTGGGGAAAGTTTACCCACGAATAGCCTACATACAGTTGGGATTTACATGGGAAAAGCAGCACACATCACTTTTAAAAAACAATGCACATGAGCATGTGTGCTTCAAAACAAACCAACAATCGAAATCTTTCTAGACCTAAAGATTCTGTGTGAATATTACAGACAGTTCAATGGTAAACCCACGAGGGAAACACCAGAGTAGCTGCACATGGCCTGATGACAATGAAGCGGTGATGTCAGCTGCCATCTCAGAAGTGCTGATGGGTCTGAATTACACATCCACACTGTACTCTCTGCACCCACACTATTGTTGAGCTCTCAATGGCCTTTATGAGAGGGATTCTACTATCACACAGGTAACAGGCTAACCAAAGAGATGACTTTTACTATCCAGCCACAGACAAAAACAATCCATAAAGAAAGACCAATAGTAATTACTAGCAATAGTATTGTTTATATTCACACTTTTCCACTTTTCTACTCAACCGTTTCTTTAATTTTGGATCTACAGATAATTTGCCCCATCTCTAAGCAGGAATAATGTCCAAAAACAACATTACAGTACATTCCAAAAAAAAAAAAAAAAAAAAAAAAGTTTGCATTATTACACAACTTTTTAGACATTCATCCTCAAATAAAAAATAAAATAGTATTCAAGCTTAAAAAACCCAAAACAAGATTAAAAAAAGAAAAAAGTTTGCAACTATTTTTACTGTAATTAACTTTGCATAAATAATATATTAAGATATAATAAATCCAAAAAATAATAATAATGCATTCATAATGCATATTTGTTTCAATGTCGCAGTCTAACGATTATGCTTTATTATTATCACATATTTAAGCGATTTAAAAAACTATCACTTTAACACTGAAAGACAGTAATGCTTGGTGCTGATTTAAAAAAAAAAATAAAATAGATCCTTGCAAAGAAATTTTGTTGTGACGTACCAAACCCCACCATGGCATGAAGCAGTTTTCTTACCACCAACACATTAATGATTTTAGCACTTAAGCAAGGCCAGAAACGTGTAAGTAAAAATTCTGCTCACACATATAGAAGCATAGGCTATTTAGCAGAGTCAAGCAAGCACACTGTTATGGGAAACACACAAAAAATCTTATTAAAACCACATGAGTACAGCCCATAAAAACATAAACCATCTACCCCTAAACCGTCTAATCCCATGAACACATTCCAGACATTCTTGAACCAGAACACACTGACACACACCCAACAGAGTTGAAGTCCAGCACTGCAGAAATCTCATGTGCTTCCAGAGTTGAAGTGAAACTACAGAGCAAAAGATTTAAACAGTGTGAATGTGAGTGGGCGGGGTCTGTTGCCTTTTGTTGTGCAAATGTAATGGCACAAGACGACACACGCGCGCTTTACTATCACTGCCAGGGGCCATTCAAATTAAAACTTACTACAGAAAATTTGACTGAAGTAAACATACACTGTCTGGCATACACTCACCACATCTGTGAAATTATAATTGTACCTTTACAGACCAACGAAATACCTTAGCTTTGTCGGAATGAACATACATCCTGAAATATTTAGCCTAATACAAAAAAGTCATTAAAATAAATTATCATTGTGTGTTTACTTAGTGTTTTACATGTGCTACGGAGGCACACAGAGCATTCACGTGCTGTTCCTTTAACACAGCAAAAGAATGACAGGAATGGAGGGAAAACGTCATGTATTCAAACCATTGTCAGTCCGCATACGACAGGCTCATAACACATCAACATTAAATTAGTATTAATAAACAACGAGTACAGAAAGCGACTGTTATAATGAGCGAGTGGTGTATTTAACACATATTTACTGCTAAACCACAGCTAAAAGACCATTAAAAGGGGTTATTTAACGTTAACTTACTTAGCACGGACTCACTTGCACTTTCGTGCACATACAAGAAAATGAAAGCGAAAGGTCCAATATGAAGTCAGATATTAACTTAAACTGATATTAAAAACGAATACAGAATTGAATTGTTGAGATAAAATACGAGTTGTGTGGGGTGGACGACAATAAATGCGCGCCGTGCCCAAGTTTCCTGTGTAACGAGCCGGCTGGAAATCAAGTTATCATTCAAATCCAACACAAAAACAATGATAAGCAGCTTTATTCACATAAATAAAGAGTATACGTGTTCTTTATATTGTATGCAGAAAGTAATGACCGTTTAAAAACAATATATTATGTTTACTTCATAAAGCAAGAGATGCGGGCGGACCGAGCGCGGATCAAGTTATGTACCGTTAACTAACGTTACGCAGTCACAATAAAGACATTTCCAGACAAAAAAAAACATTAAACATACAAAGCGAATACACTAAGATTTCTTACCTGCAATCGATATTAATCTCCTAATAATAACTAAAGCTTCTCCACTGAACTTCATAAAATAAAGAATATTGTTTTAAAAACTAGCCCCCGTTTTGAATACGTTCCTCCCTCCGTGACCGCTCAACCTACCAGCGACCTTGAGGGCGGGAAGCTCTCTGATTGGCTGTCGAGTCCTGTTTTTAAATTTCGGAATTTTCTGATTGGGCGGCGGAGAGGTTTGCGTGAGCGTTGATTGGAGACGAGGCATTTGAGTTCAGAGGGTTATACAAAATGGAGTCCTGTCTTGCGAGACAGTTGATAGATATGAGAGGTGACAGGATGGACAGCCGACGTCATAAGTTTTGCTTCTACCGCGAAATATTTCGTATTGTGAAATAAATAACTTCTTACTTCATTAATGTGATGTTTATTAAACAAAATTTGACGTTAATAACGGGTATTGTTCAGACGTAAGCGTTGGAGGGTAATGCTTTTGAAATGATAAATAAACTAGTAAATAAAACGATATACGTCTTATCTGTTGGAAGTTTTCTGGTTTTAATTTTATTTTCAGATTGATAATGTTCATAAATGCTTCTGATTTATCATGCTGATTGAAAGGTATTTCTGTGAAACACAAAACCTTGTTTTGTTATGTTATATTAAGCTCGTATCTTGTAGTAAATGTGTTAAGTTAGCCTATCTTAGAAAACAACACTGAATAAGATCACTATAAAGGTTAGAGTCAAAACTACAGACTATTACATTTTAAAGTAGTTACTATTAGTACGAATGCACTGGAACCGTAGATCGTGGAACTCATATTTAGTTGCAGTCCTACCTTCTTCCTGTTTGCCAAATTGCCACAACGGAACAGTGCAGCAGCAAACAGAAAAGCATTTGCCTTCGATGAGGTGTGAAAGTTGAAGTTGTCATTACCAAGGTGCAAATATCTTTCGAATCTTACTAAAATACGATTTGAGTGGATATTAATAATCTAAATGCAATTTAATAAATCCATTCAGGATGTGTTTGCTGCTTTGATAGGAAAATACAGTGAAGTAAAACTTGTTTGTCATGTAATCAACTTTTGCTTTTTAATTCATAAATAAATGCAAACAGCAATGTATTGCAATTTTTATTTAATTTGCTCAAACAAAACAATGTTAGCATGTAAGAAACTTCTAATTAACATGAAAACAGTATGGTACAACATGAACAATAAAAAAAAGAGACTGAAAATTGCATTACAAGGACATTCAGTTCAATCTGACCAGCATAATCATAATCGAATCTCAGTGTGTTGACAACACCATAAATGTTTTTCTAATATTGTTCAACTGATCACCACCACGACAAAGATCATTTCTCAGACCCCAACAGCATACATGGTGTTAACCATAACACAATCCACACTGTAATGCAACAGAAAAATGACACAAAAGAACGTGAATGCATGTTTGATTTTAAACAAAGATCGTAAGTGTCCTTTGTAACTCACTGAAGCAAAATGCAAAACAAATGAATAAAAGTTATGGCAGGCCCTAAATTAATACTCTCTATATATACGCTTTACATTTTTGACATATCAAATGCAATTTCCAAACAAGGCACAAACCATGAAGATCACTAACAGGTTTATCCAGGAATGAATCAACCCTGATCAAAACATCTTGCTCAACCTAAAGACCGATCAACAATAGTTATTTGTCGTCCAAACAAAGGGATCTGGAGAGAGTGACGTTCTAGAGATAACCGCTTTGGTGATAACGGCCATAACAAAAGTGTCGGCCGTCTTGTCAGCAATAGAATCCTTTGAACTTCTACGGGGTTTTAAAGTGCAATCAATGCTGTAAACACTCTATACAAACGTTCTTATTCCTTGAGAGATTATTTTTGAGAGATGGTATTAAACTAAGCAAGTGAGAGAAAAAAAAAAACTATAAAGTGAGCATGGCATGGGGGAAATGGATAACTGAGGAAAAATCTGATCTGAGAGAACTTAACAAATGTTCTCCGTTATTCTCCTCAAAATTTGCACAGCCTATAATCACACTTTATGACAGTTTGTACAAAGATTTCAGTCTTAAAAAGCACATTTCCCAATAAAAGTTCCCTAACAAAAGTGTGTTGGAAGATAAAGCCCCTCTGAAAAACAGCCAAGTGCCTTCCTGTGTGCAGAAAAAGTATAACAATAAATGCTTGGACAAAAAAAAAAAAAAAAAAAAGTCCCATTTAAAAAGCTATGATGTGCTGCTGGGCCCTCATTAGACCCTCCAGACTTATTTAGTTGGTTAATACTCCATGCAAGATGAATCATTTGCCATTACATGATCTTGCACATACTTGAATCCAAAGGAAAAATGAGTAAAATGTCATACCCCTGCAAATTTATTATGGCTATAAAGAGGTGTCTGTTGTGAACTGCACTTTTAAGAATGCGTATGGACAACATTCATACACAGTTTGAGGGGAGAGCGGATGATCGATGCAAAACAAAAAAGAAAAAAAGCGCAACAATGCTACACTTATTGCTTATGAACTGAAAACTAAATTATTTTTCGTGGCAACCATTTTTCCCTTACCGTTCATAAGAAGACATGCACTGACATCGAAAGAAATATGAAAAGAGCCTACGGTGAATAAAAAGTTCATAGTATTTCTGGTTAGCACTATCTACAGATACGGTCTGAGCTGACGTTGACGTCAACCTTAACTTCGATTGGCTGAGAGGATTTTGGTAGAGAGCTACAATGATGTACAGTAGAAAGGCATTGTCCTTCGTGATCTTCCCGAAACACTTAGCGAACACACAAGACGAAGAAGGTATACAGAGAACAGTGGCTCATTAGAGACAGCCTGTCGAGCATTCACTTTTGAAAAGAGAAGTCTGAATAATAAATGGAAACCGACCGAAAGCGCGAGTAAGCTACCTGATGTGGTCATGGCGTACATTAGAACAGGTTGACTGAATGACTTGCAGGTATAATGTTTATTTTGTCATCATTTTAATGTACATATTCTGGTTAAAATAGAAGGAAGACAAGCTTTAGAGTCCTGCAGCAATAGACCATACTCGTTTAGTTGGCCAGATTCAAGGTTTTGCTCTATACAAGGCCAACTGAGTTAACGTTACTTCACCACCACCACCATTACCACCTTTTAAAGTTATAAACAAAGCCTGCCCTTTGCTAAACAATGTGCCGTAGAATGAATGTCATCTGCTTGATTTACAATTTCACTCTTCAATGGTTAATACACTATGTAATTCAGTAATAGTTTGTCTATTTTCGTCATTTTCTTGCCACAGTAAAAGTCATCCATTGCATACTGACAGTCACTTCCTTAAGACTGTGTCCTGACTTCCCTCAAGATGGGGCTTTTGGTGTATGGCGTCGCTATGAGGCGTCTGGTCATCCTCTCGCTGATACGCCTCCTTGTGCCCCCTCCGCTCAAAGTTTGTCTTTCCCGGCATCATACTTGACAGATCCACCGAATTAACATGGTTATTGTGATCACCACTGGTTAAAACTGTAATTTTCCATTTTCATTGCTTTTGAGATAACTGAAGCTGACCTCTGAAGAGACAGATTGTGGTTTTAAAAAAAATACAGGTGCATCTCATCCTCCTATGCAGAGTTTGACTTGCCCAACTCCTCCCTGATTGCTGAAAACACAAAGATGGCAAAGGAATTAGGCACAATCCTGGCCAGATCTGTAGATTAGTTACACTTTACACAAAAAAAATCTAACAGTAAAAGGTTTAAAGTTTAAACGCCTAATTATTCATACTTTTTAAAATATGTTAAAACGATAGTGATGTGGCTAAAATATGAAAGAACATTAAAAGGTAATATGGGAATATGGCATGTTTTGAAAAAAAAAAAACTGGACACTTGGTATTTCACTACTCATTACAGCTCATTCATTTTTAATTGAAATTTCGGAAAGACAATTTAATTTGTATAAAATAAATTAATAGTTGAAATGTATTTCTAACTTTATTCATTTCTAAATTTAATTATAAATATATAAATAATATATAAATTCACAAATATAATAAATGCTCAAATAAATCACTATTTATTATTATTGGCCTATAATGGCCTATGGCCTACAGATTATTATTTCTAATTAAAAATATATATTTGTATAAAAAATAAATAAGGAATAATCAATTAAAAAAAATAATCCATTAATTTAGATTTGATTTTTTTTAATGAATTTTAAATAAATTAGCCACAGTTTACCTAAATTTCCGCTAGATTTCCATTAACTTTTAATTCAGAGAAATAAAGGATTTTTTTGTATTATCATTAACAACATAAAGCATTTAACCATAGGCCTTTAGATCAATTTTAAGAGCATGAGAAACAAATTAAAACTTTTGACTGTGTGAGTGTCTAGTATTTTGTTTCTAAAAGTATTAAAAAGCTCAATGTGCATCATATATTGTGGCAATACATTGCAATAAAATGTTACCATCAATAAGTTCTTCTTTCAGCTTTGATAGTTCCTTCCTCATCTCTTCTAGAATGTCCTAAAAAAGAAAATATACAAATCAAAAAGTGAACTGTTTTCAGGTCAATTCGATTGCGTCCAAGACTAGATGAAATACACTAGAATGCAAGAGAAATTAGATGCCAAAAGGACATTGTGCCAAGTAAAAATACAGACGTGACCCTTTGCAATGAGTTTTTAATATAAGCTATCATATCAAATGCAGCTATAAAAGTATTAAATGACAAGAGATGAGTAGGTGTATGCTATAATATTAACATTCAAGTCAATTTAAATGCAGCTGCTATTAGAAACTCTTCAACGACAAAAATACACTGAACACTTGGCGGGGGAAAAGTTGAGGCAGACAGAGCTGAGCGACTATGAGTAACTGTGTCCTCAGATAAGTGAGATTCCTACATATGCCTTTCATATCTAACATGCTCATTCATAGAGAAGGGAGGTACAGTATTGCCTTTGAAAAGACTAAGAGGACTATAATTGTCCACACCCACAAAAGCTTGCACTTTCAACCAGTAATTCTCCCTCAGTTTTTTAAGGAAGTGCTGTAATAAGAAATTGTACCACTAGCTTTGGTAACACTTTGCCCAAGTATTGAGGAAGTGAACAGCCCCTCTTATCAATCCCGAAGGGCTAAAAGGTTAAATGAGTTTCAGTTCAAGTTAGTTAGTTCTTGGTTTTGAGAAGTACCTGTTTCAATCTGTCGTAGTCAAGAGCTTCTGTTGGCACCCCATTGGCACTTATGGATCCGGTAGGAGTTGGTGTAGACCTTGGTCTAAGAAACAAAGATATGGTGTGAAGCAAAGCTATTTTAGTCACAGAAGTCGACACTGTGCAGTCAAGATGCAGGGCAGAAGTTAAGTGACACACTGTCATTTCAGATGCTGTGTAAATCTACACTGAATCACCAATTGTAATTGGTGCATTAACATGGAAAAAAAACTCAAGATGTGTGAGGACAATGCAGGATATTTCAGATTTCAGGTGAAATTGTTGTACTAAAAAAGGAAATTCACACATCTAGATATATATGCATAACCGGCCTTGAGAGGAGCTGCAAATTCATCAAAACCAACACATTTGTAAAGTCAACCCCAACAAAAATGCCACAGCAAAGCAAACCAAAAGCTTGAGACAGGATTCACACTTCAAAATACACAATGCAGCTGCCGTATCACTCTCATGCTTGTCTGAAGCTGAATCAGACACGATACTATTGCCAACACAATAATCACCATAGGGTAGAACACAGGAAATTAGGGAAATGACGCTTTATCTATCCCATCAGAAAAGAAATGAATGCTGAACAGTGGGTTGCCTTGTGTGGAAAGGAAGTAGAAGTCAAGCGGATAAGAACATTGTGACACAGCTTAAAAGTCAGAAACAAATTTCAGGGCAAAAAAAAAAAAAAAAAAAAGAGCGTGTACAGCCCAAAGGGTTTGTATCAAAGCTTTCTGCATTTTATTTCAAAGGATAAACCAAATTAAATGCACATTTGAGGGGGAGGAGGGAGCATGTTATCTTTTAAACCAGGTGGACAAATTGGCAAGAGTGGACAAATGCCCCAGCTTTCTGATATGACCTTTGACGACACCTAGTACTGCACAATATATATCGGGACGCTCTAATAATGATACTATGGTTAATCCTTCATTGCTTCCTTCCCTTTCTCAATGAAAAAGGAACATTTAAAAAGGTGTTTCTCTATAACCTTGCACACTTTATTTTAACAGGTGGCGATTTTTATTACAAATTCACTTATTTTGAGGAATATAGTCTTGGAAACTTAGGCCTTAAATTACTTTACATTATATATAGACTTAATTGTCATTTATATTGTGTGAAAATTATACCATTTCAAAGTTAGAGGTGATTTGAAAGAAGCCTCTTATGAAAAATACAGTAAAAACTACTCTTGTAAAATTAAAAAATGACCATTTTCTGTTTTGGTATATTTTAAAATGTAATTTATTCCTGTGACGGCAATGCTGAATTTTCAGCATCATTACTCCAGTGTCACATGATCCTTCAGAAATCATTGTAATATGCTTATTTGATATTCAAGATCCATGTATTATTTTATTTATGTTTGTGTGTATATGTATATAAAGGCAGCAGGGGCACATTCATGGTGATTATATTGTTGGCAACAGCAAAATCTTTGTGTGTGAAAAAAAAAAAAAACCCCGAAAAACTGTAGACAATCACAGCACCAACCCTCATCCTATTTAAAGAGCACTCTCAGCAAACAAAGTCTAGAAAGAGTTCCCAAACTAGCCTCTTATACCTGTTTAAGGAATCATAGTACTTGTCAGTACCCATCTGATTTCTCCATGGTGTGTCCCGTCTGTGAGAGTAAAGAGACTAACCAGGTCAGAGGTCAATAGTGTGGATCTGAACTATTTATTTTCAAAATAATCTTCTGAAAGGTCTAATATCTAATAATATTTCTATTTCAATGTAGCCCTACTGAAAGGTGCTTCAATCATTTGTATAATTGTATGTGTAAATGCCTGAATGGATTGCATATAATAAGCAAAAAAATAAGCGAATCCTTCAAAAAAAAAAATGCTGAACAGCTCTGGTACACACAGATCTGATGAGAAGCAACAACACTGTGCTTTAGTGATGTCAAGCACGGGACCCGACTGCCTGCATTCTGACATGCGATTGTGAGGAGACCTCCGGCCACAAGCACGTGATGCAAAGCAGTTGAAGCAACAATAATTAAATTTAGCTGTAAGAAAGCGAGACCTGCCGGAGAGTCAGATCCCGCAAGCTGGACATTTTTCTTCAAAAGGCACTATGAATTGGTTGATGTATAACATGCGAATTATTACCTTCCAATGACTGGTGATTTGCTACCATTCATGGTGTTTGTCCTCTCCCAAGGCTTTCTGGGCATATCTGTAAAAGAAATGCAATGCAATGTTACATTTTATGATATTTGGTATTCTCATATTTTATAAATAGCCATGATTCTCCAATGGTTTTACTTCAAGACAAAAAAATGAACTGCACATGCTCAAAAATAAGCTAAATTATTAACATGAGATAGACTGCACAGCTGTCAAATGTTACCAGTGTAACATGAGTAGCCAGTGTTAGATGACTATGCACTAAAATACTTTGACTGAACAACAAACGAAAGATATGGGAAACATCACCTTCCTTTTAAAAGTTGAAAACCCCATTTATTTTGCTAACCTAATGATTCATAAGGAGCATTATCATTTGGTTTTATCATTGCTTTCCCCTTGCTTACCTGGTGTGCTACAGGCGGACACTTTTGGAGTTATGGTGGCCTCAATGTCATCCTATTGGAGAAATAAATAAATAATATATATATATATATATATATATATATATATATATATATATATCGATCACATAAGCTATATGATCAGTATACAGTATATTAACTCACAGCTTTCTGTTCAGGCTCTGGTGATGATCCCTTCTCAGCAATTCTTCTCCTGTATCAAATCAATGGTACATATTCTTACATTTCATTTCTATGATAATTGACCTCAGAAAAGCAGAATTTAATCATTTCCAAGACTAATCATTATTTGAAAACACTGGCATTATAGACAGATAAAGCTCGTAGTTTACCTCCTGGCCAGCAGGGCGCTCATCTCCTCCATTAGACCACCTCCTCCTCCTCCGGGTAAAAGACCATTCCCACGGGATGCCTCGGGTTTGGCACCACCAGAACTCCCCGCGGGTCCTGCTGCTGGAGCCAGGGGCTCATCACTCTACAGTAACATATAGGATTTGGTATTGAACAAAATAGTTAGCATTTCTGATGAAGACGTTATCAGTTTTAAAGCCTTAATTCACTTCAAGCAAACCAAAAAACAAACTGGTGTGATGTAATTTCGAACAAAATCAGGCCAAAGTGGAAGTTCGTTTGGATTTTGTTTTGGGAGTTTGAAACAGCTTGTCAAAGTAAACACCTTAGAACCACCATTGGTCAATACCACTACCACTAGTGCAATAAATAAACTTAATGCAAATTAGAGTTTTACAGGCCTCAATCCCTTACCCTTGGCACTTTCTTTAGCTTGGCTCCAGCGAGGGCGGCTGCGAGCCCAGAGAGGCCCTTGTTCTCATCTGTGGTGGGCGAGGGGGTGAACAGACCCGAGGGCAAAGGTGGGGCAGGGGGTGGAGGTGGTGCTGGTGGCGGTGCCTGACCTGAGGGTGGAGGTGGTGGCCCAGGAGGAGGGGGAGGCCCTGTTGGGGTAAGGGTGGGGGGCAGAGGTGGTGGGGGAGGAGGGGGACCAGGGGGTGGTGGAGGTCCAGCAGTGGTGGGAGTCACAGTGGAGCTGGGAGGGAGGGGTGGTGGCGGTGGAGGAGTTGGCATCCCCTGTATTGAATCTGTAGGGATAAATAAAAAAGAACATACTAGTTAGGACAAGTCTTTGTAACTTCCTGTACCGATCAATTCAACTTTTTTAAAATGAACTTCAGCACAATAACATAATAAAATGCAATATCAGAATAATTATTCACATCCAAAGCTCATTCGTAATAGTGAACACAGACAGATGACACTAACACATGATTGTCCATTGCTGACGATCATTCATTTATAACATCATACACAAGGAAGAAACTGATGATTTATGGGAATATGAAACAAATCTGTACATAAATGTAACAAAATGCAGAGATGTAACTGGGGTAAGGGTTTCATCCCATCTAAGGGTTCATCCCTCTTTAGGACAGTATCAGCCTATATCACATTTGGCTTTTTTGGGGGTATGAACAGCTGACGTTTATGTGACATGCATGCCTGCCAAACACACTCAAGTTAATCATATTAGTGTGTAGCGTCAAGCAACATCATGCATATGGAGTGTGAAGTCTAAAACCTCTTCTATAAATAATTCAGAGGAAGAGCTGATCTTATTTTTCATTGCTGGTGACCTGACCTCATATGAAAATCTCCACTTATTCTATGCAGTTTGTAACATAAACCTAAGTCAAAGACGAAAAAGGATTCATTTTTCATTTCGTTTAAACATTGCTTTTTAAAATAAGGATGTTTCATGAATCAAATTTGTGAATGTGAATAACCAGCGGATGTGGGGCGGCCAGTTATTGATCATGTAAAGCTTACTGTGCATTGACAGCTCGCTTGTACATGCTAACATCAATACCTTCTTTCTTAGAATGAGATGGTTGTGATAAACTCCAGAAAAAAAGGATGAGAACTAAAGCGAAGACACCCGCATTGCAAAACGCGAGACTCAAAGTTTCACGAGAGAGTGGAGATGTGTTTTCATGCCATGCCATTTCACACAATTACAGGCCACACGAATGAGCATTCATATGACCGATGATCACAGGAACCAGTACAACCCACCAGACAAGACAAAAAGGCAAAACATTTCCTGAGGACTTTCATATTGAGCCAACGAGCAATCGATAGAAGCCAATTGCAGCCAAAAGCAAACCCAGCTCAACATGGCAGGCCCCCTCCTCGAACCCCAATTAGTGGGTTAGTGGAGGCTGAGCAACACAGAAGAGGCCTTACCCGGCTGGCTGGGGAAGTCAGCAGGCTGAGTGGGCGGCTCTGGAGCAGAGGAGTCTCCCAACCCAGAGTTTACAGAGTGCTCAGCATAGGCAGGGAAGGCTGTGGAAGGAGAAGGGAGAACAGCAGGCTGGGGTGAGGGACAAGACACAAGGGGGGCGGAGGGCAAGGTGGGCGAGGGAGAGTACAGGGGCGGCGGAGGGGGTGGCGTCGGGGGCGAAGAGAATGGCTGACCCGAGACGGGGGATGAGGTGTGGAAGTGAAGCGAGGTGGGCGGCCCGTTGGGCGCCGAGATGGGCGAAGGGGGTTTCTGGGAGAGCGGACTAGGGGCTGGGATTGCGATCATCGGGCGGGGTCCCGTCGCCTTGCCCGGGGGGCTACTTATCATGACCGGAGGAGAAGGCGGCAAGGGAGTGAAGTTGTTAGCCGTCCAGACGACAGATTTGGAGGCCGGAGCTAAAGGAGGAGGAGCCGGGGCAGAGGGCGGTGGTGTGGGCGGGGCAGGCTGTCTGCGAGGGACGGTGGCGTAATGAGGCAGGACCGGGTGGAAGGCGGAGCCTAGCGATGTGGCGAATCGGGAGGCAGAGTGGCGCATGGGCGGGGTTGGAGGAGCGGCTGTGGAGGACAATGGCGCCGGTGGAGGGTAACTGGGTGTGGAAGGGGAGACTGGTAAAGAGGAGGTGGTCTTGTTGTATTCAGGAGGTGGAGGAGTGTAGAGGGTGCTTTCAAATGCTGCACACAACCGGAGGACAGGACAGGAGGGAGGTAGCGGCAACCGTGCAAAGGGAAAGAACACAAGACAAAGAGAGAAAGGGGGGAAGGAGACAGAAGAGAGAAAGGGGGCAAATGAAGCAAGAAAACCAGCAGAGACCTACAAGTCCATCATATGTTCTTATTTCTGTCTATGAACAGGGAACACACTAGAATTAGTACAATCGGTTAGCTGTGGAAACATCATGAACTCGAAAAGGTCAACTCATGGGCAACATGTTACACAAACATCCAGTTTAGCATGTAGTACTTTCAGGAGACGGCACCGAAGGGTTAATGGAACTCCTGGATGCACGTGAGGTTAGGGTCTCGGGTATCATCACACGCCTGCTAAAGGCTAGTCATGCCAAGAATATTATGAAGAATAGAAGTTATGCTCATGAAAACTTGTTTGCTCTTTTTGCACTTCTTACTGTCTAATATCGCAGTAAAATCTGAATGGGTTCAAACTAATTCAACCCAATACTCCACCGAAACAACATCATTGGTGAATCAGGAGCTGTGTACAAAATCACAAATGTACGTATTATTCGAACATGCTGATTTGGTGCTCGAGAAACATTTCTGATTATCATCAGTGTTGAAAACAGTTGTGCTGCTTCAGATTTTTTTTCTTCAGGATTCTTTGATTAATACAAGGATCAGCATTTTGTAACATTGTAAATGTCTTTATGATCACTTTTGATCAATTGAACTCATTCTTGCTGAATTAACTATAATCATTTTAATTTGGGTGTTTATATAGGAAATGCATGTAAATTCATGTTTTGGTTTAGAGGGAGTCTGCACTGTAAGAGTCACTGCCTGCCATATGTTGGCGAAATCTTTCCGCTCTAGTGATTCTCATAAGCAGCCTGCAGACACAGCTGCCCTCCTGCTGCGTGAAGCCCACCACGCCCCCTGAGCACTCTTCAAAATACACGTCAACACACAGGCAAACACAAATTATCATGCCCTACATTCAGGTTATTAACCATTTCCCCTTGTTCAAGCTGGCTTCATGACTTGAGTGCAGCTTTTTGTGCCTTATTTTCTTCCATTTCACTGGCCTCCTCTGCATTTCCACACTATTAGCTTTGACAAGCAGACCACATGACCCAGGATGTAATGCAGTATGTTCACCAGAGTGACTTAATGAAATTCTTCCACTCCTAAAGCACAGGCGGTCACATGGCAAGACCAATCGGCTGTGCTCTTTGGACTAATCCAACTTGTCAAAAGTCAACTTGTGACTCACTCACACAGTTTTTAATACTAATGACTATTTATTTACAAATTATTGCACATCATATGCTGAAGTGAAAAAGTGAACATTTAGCAAAAAGTTTTGGCTATTGTTATCCATTTACACCTTCCTGCCTCAAGCCCTCAACTAATGATACAGATTTTGTTGCACCCATCTGGCAGAATCTTGGGATATTTATTTGATAATCCTTCTCCCAGACATGACGCAAAAGTCACAGAGTCAAAACAATATCCACCAAAAATACAACTTCCATACAGAAAGACATCATATCAGACAAAGAACTCAATTCAACAGTCAGAATAAAACATTAAGGCCACCTGCCAGTCAATACTGCAGTGGAAAACACATCAGCTGTCAACTGTGATTATTTATCCAAGTATATTTTTTAAAAAGGACACTGCAAACATTTATGTAAGCCTTCCTTGAGAGCTTTTGGGAGTATGTAAAGTGAATATCACTGAGGAAAATCACCTGTCAATATTTACAATTCACTACAATTGAATAAAGCTCTAGTTTTCAGTAAAAATTTTATTTTCACAAATCTGACTGCCACATTAACAATGTGTGACAGAACCAGTTGAGTTAGTAGTAATTTAGGTGCAATACATCCCTGAGCAAACTATACAGTATTTAAAAGGTTTATGATTTGGTGTACTTTTGGGATTCCTTCTGTGGAATATTGCATCTCGCTATATCCAAAGTACAACATCAGTGGCATATAATACAGATTTTCTGATGCAAATATCACACATGCATCATGCTCAAATGTTTAACACTTGAATGACAACTATGCCTATAAAGCCTGATGCCTGGCCACTCATACAGTGTCTGTGAAATAAACATCCCCTCCCCCATGTGTATTTTTGGATGGCGCATGATTCTCAGAATTGTATCTAATATGATGAACTCAAATACTGTATATGCAACTTTATAACAGGCCATTTTAAGTAGCCAACAGTAAGTCAAAATTTACTACTTTCTTATTGTAAGTTCTTTGACTTATCGTGAACTATTCAAAGGTTCATGTTATTCTAAAGCAAAATAAACTTAGTAAAATCTAAAAAAAAAAATCTTATTTTTACAGGCTAATGGATAGCCAAATAACTATTAAGCCAATTTTGGCAAACTTGAATTCAGTCTGGATACATACTGTTATATAACGCACGCTTTTCACGATCCAATCTAATAATAGTGGAAAAAACATTTCCGTGTCTGACATTTTTTACCCACTGAATATCCAGTTACAATCAAACCTATGTCAAATTGCAAAAGCAAAACAGGTCACAGCAACACTCGTATTGAATCGACCTGGCAGGTTACCCATAATCCTAGTGAGCTGTACACAGGAGAGTGTGAGAGAAATGTGGTTAGTTTGTGAGTTCCATCATCTCAAGCTGTGGATTCAGACTCTCCCAACACACTGACAGATGGACACGTCAGGAGAAGATCGCCTATTGATATAATAAGACGCAAGGAGGTAGTGTCCCGTCGAGCAAGAGGCCAAGCACATACTAAAAATATATTTTACAGCAAGAACAACAAAAGGAATCATCGAGATACATTATAGTAGAGATGTACATTCTCAATTTAACATTTTCCATATTTTATATTAGTCGGTCATTGTATTATATTGTTGTGGGGCTGCTTACATTCACTTAAACATCAAATAATTGATTTAAAATTGACAAGAATCGCATTTATTTGAGTTTATGCGAACGTGGCAAGTTATTTTTAGGCAAAGTAGAACAGATTTTCAATATGTTGTTTATCGGTTATCAGTTATAGTATGAAAACAATTAGCAGCCAGAACTGTACTAGTTCGAACATAAAAGAATAACATCAAAAATAGTTTTAAATACAATTTCATGGGCGTAATAATAACGGTAGCATAGTAATAAATTGTTTCTAATGTACACTACCAGCATTTCACAAGCATTTGCATGCTCAGCAATAGAAGAAACTCCACATATTGTTAGTTTGTGTTAAAACTTCATTCATATTTTGACCTCAGCCTATCCCATCTACATCTTATCTGTCTATAAAAAGACGTTGGAGAAGATAAAGATGCTCACCGGCGTTGGAGATCCGTCTCCCTCTCTCCCAGTCCATCTGCTCTCTGTCCAGCTGCTCTTGGTGCTCCCTATCTTGCTTCTCTCTCTCCGCACGCTCTCTCTCCATCAGCTCTCGCTCGGCGCGCTCCCGTTCCTGGCGTTCTCGCTCCAGCTGCTCCTGCTCCTGATGCTCACGCTCCAGGCGGTCCAGGCGTTCCTGCTCAGCACGTTCCCTCTCCAGCCGTTCCCGCTCCTGACGTTCCCGTTCCTGTCGTTCCCGATCCAGCATCTCTCGCTCTAGTCGTTCCCGCTCTAGCCGTTCTCGCTCCAGTCGCTCCCGCTCTTGCTCCTTCTGACGCTGGAGCTCCTGCAGCTGCCTGAGGACACATCAGAGCAGAAGGGAATGAGTCCGTGTTCACGGTAAACCTACACATTTTAACATCTTTAACGATCATGCCTCAACACCGCATTAGCAAATGCTTTCAACATTGATAATAATAATAATACATTTTTCTTGCACCAAATCAGGATATAAGAATGATTTCTGAAGGATCATGTGACAAATTGTAGTAAGTAATGATGCTGAAAATTGAGCATTGCCATCACAGAAATAAATCACATTTTACAATTGTGATTTCACAATAATTTTTTACTGTTTGTACTGTATTTTTGATCAAATAAATGCAGTCGTAGCAATCATAAGAGACATCTTTCAAAAAACATTTAAAAATCTTAGACACCAAACTTTTAAATGTTGGTGTATGATTTTATTTAAAAAAAAAATAATAATAATAATAATAACAATGAAAATGAAAAAAAATCTAATTTATGCAAATTCCAAGTGCAGCTGGACAAGCCAAATATATATATATATATATATATATATATATATATATATATATATGATATTAATAAAAAATATTAAAATGCCACAGTTAGATTTCTATAGATGATTGATGACATATAGATAATTGAGAAGTAACCTTGAGGAACAATTTTGGGCTGTTTAAATTTCCGTCAGTGTATAGCATTTGTAAAACAGCTGTTTGGGGCCACTAACAAGATGGCCTTAAAGGGCCTTTGGGACATTTTCAGTAATAAACACTTAGCTATATAGAAAAACAAAATATACAAAAATGACTTGCTTTCTTCCAGATACTGAGACAGCTGATCACTAAAATCGCAGTACATCACATCATACACTAGATGGCATCACGCTCAAACGGGTCACAAGAGGTGCGAGAAGTGCCAACTTCAGCATCAGACCAGCTCGTTTGCAGATGTTCTGCTAAGTAAGGGTTTATGAAAGATTTGCTTGTCAGTCCTCTTGTGCTTAATCAGCATCCAGCACAGAATTCCAGTGTGTAATTACATTAGAGAGCCAGATACATTTAGACTGTGGAGAGCAGGCACAGTAAATGAAGAAAAACAAGCTGTTTGCAGCTCTGGGCTCTCAAACTGGACAGATGGACCTAACTTGAAGACAGGGACCAAACATACTGAAGAACATTCATGAATGAAAGCAAATCAAAAGCAAAGAGCCTGACAGCATTAAGAGGACATGGTGTATTATAGGGAGTTTAACGTCAAGGTTAAACTTATAGGGAGTTTATCGTCCAGGTTTTTGTACACAATTTAATTTACACAATATTCTTCTTTAAAAAAAAACATTCCCCCCAAAAAAGGACAATTCTGTCATTTCTCACAATTATGTTGTTCCAAACCCATTTGCTATAATAATTATAATAAATTTCACAAACCCAAAGCGCTACAAACCAAATAAACATTGTATATTGTAAAATTGAATAATACTCCAAACACAATGATACAATAAAAATAATATAATATAATATATGTAAAGAAATCAAATAAATTAGAGCCGTCAAAGCAATTTATCGCATCCAACATAAGTTTGTTTACATAATCTCTGTGTGCGTGTGAGTGTGTGTGTGTATATATATATATATCTGTATACACACATGTATACACAAATATATCTGTATATACACACACGTATACATAAATATATAGGTGTATAGGCTATATACATATTTATAAATGTACGTGTGTATATATAGACAGTATATATGTATATATATATATATATATATATATAAACACACACAGAAATATAATATTCACATAATAATAATTACATTCTGCATTTCGACATTTTTAAAAAACATCACTTGTATGATCTATTTTCCTCATGGTGATAAAAAAAAATGTCCTTACAAAGACAAGGATTTTGAATATTGCCATTTTTGTGGGGACATTTTGTTCCCGTAATGTAGGGTTTACCAGGACCAAGCATGCAGGCAATTTACCAGGTTGGTAATATAGTACAAAATACAAAGAGTTCCTAATCAAATTGATTTTGAAGTTATTTAAATGACTAGTAAAACAGTCCGGCATAGGGGCTTTTGTAATGGCAAAAGAAAAAGCATTCCATGTTATTTTTCTTGAGGAAACATTAGTAAATAATTACATTTTCATTTTAAGATGGAAACTACTCCTTTAAGACACCCACATTAACCTTTTGTCATTTTTGTGTGATCTATCCCTATAAATTATATAACCATTAAGGACCTCCTTTTGTGCTCATTGAATACATTTTGTGCCAGATTTCAGCTGTCATGGGAAACTGAATGATAAATAATCAGACACATCAATTTCGTCATTGTGGTTTGCATTAAGACAGGTGATCCTGTTCTACCAATCTGTCAACTAATCCCCCACATGTCTTTTTACATGAATGGGCGTATATGATATCATTTCCTGGGACCTTGCCAGGCACACCTTCCACTCAGTATGACAGTCATCGCCATGACAAATATCCGCTCAGGTACACTGACACCATGCCTCCACAAGTTTCCCAAGAAAAGAATAAGATGGGAAAAACCACACCCCAATCGCTTAAAAGACCCCTTGAGAAAAGCATGTTTACGCCTAAGGCTCCAACTGGCACAGCTACACCTGCTACGAAATAGTCACTCACTCCTGCTGTATCATCAGTCCTGTCACTGAAACTAACCTCAAATCTCAGACCTAAAGAATTCACAGTACCATAATACGTTGAAAAGGTAGTATACACTAATGTTAGCACTTGAAATCTTTTTCAAATTAGGCTTTTCTCTTCAGATATCTTCAGAAGTTTGCTTCGAATCTGACTTGGTTTTTCATTGCAATATTGGACTATTTAATATCTTTAAACTAAAAGCAACAAGAGACAATGCTTTGCAATATTTCACTACATTCAACCTGTAAGGACAATGTCTATTTAACAGACCTTATGACAGTGGTTACTTAACTACACCCACCAATTTTAAAGGGATACTCCAACCCGATCTCACGGGAATTCGTACGAATTTTACGAGGTGGCTCATTCGTAACAATTCATATGACCTCACTCGTACGAATTAGTACGATTTTGTTAAATCGTACATATTTTACGAATTGGCCAATTCGTACGAATGACCTACCCCTGACCCCGCCCCTAAACCTAACCATCACGTGGGTTTAGACAAATCGTACGAATTCATACGAATGAGGTCGTAAGAATTAGCAACTTTTTAAACACTCGTACGAATTTGTACGAATTGGTCGTGAGATAGGGTAGGATACTCAATGTCCGTCAAACAAAATGACAAGTGATTTCCTAAATTGGAAGTAGCGTTAATGAAAACAGATACCGTGTGAATGGGTATCGTTTTGACAACGTTGTCGTCTGTACACAAAAAAACGTCATCATGTAAACGTACCATCAGATTGGCTATTCTATCGGCCAGGGTCAGTTGTTCAACATCTGACACTGATACAAGTGCAGTTGGCTTGAGTCGAGAGGAATAAAAATAAATAGAGCCAACCATGAATCCACAAGATCTACTTATGAAGACCTTCCAAAAAGAGTTTCCATATGCTTAGTCTACTGCCCAAGTTCTCTATATCTGCTTAATTTAGCTGCCTTGTTTCAGAGTTGTTCTTGTACCGGGGTTCCCAGAGGACGTATTCTGAGCCACTCCATTACGAAAGGCCGTTGCGGGGTGGATTGCTGAGAGTGTGTCCCACTTCCCCCCAAATCCCTGCTGAGCCTAAGCCATGCTCTCATAGATGTAATTAAAGAGCAGAGGAAGCCTCGTTCATGTCTGTGGTGATATACCACCGCAAAAGTTCACAGGAGCCACAGCGGAGCCAGCCATAAGTCACACCTCGAACAGGGTATAAGAACAAGCCCCCTATAGAGAGGAACGTTAACCGAACACTTAAGAGAAATGAGGGTAAAATGGACATGTGATATTAAAGGTCTATATTTAATTTTAAACATGAGAGCGAGGATGGGTCATGACACATACGGGTCAGGTGAGGTTAACTGTTCATGATGCAATCGCTGTGCAATCCCAGCGATCTTACACGGATGGAGGGGTCGGAATAATATCAAGGGCTTCTTGTTTTCGGAAGCTGCTGAAAATAAACCCAGAACAAACATCACTTTAAACCAAACTGGCGCTTGACCAACAGGAAAAAGGATTTATTGGATCAAATGTGTGCGCTCCTTGTTTCTTAAATAAGAACGACACCCCAGACCTGTTTGCACCATTTCGGTTGAGTGCTTTATTTGTGCCTAGTCATATTGGATACATATGCATTCCCTGGCACAAGAGATCACAACATTCTGAAAATAACGAGCAGCACAAACACTTAAAATTAGGAGCGGGATCTGCTCTCAGGCGAGAGACCGGAAGGGGCCAAAATATTGGGTTCAGTAACCCCTCAACTTCATGTTTAAATTGTATGTATCGTTGTACAGTATGTATGCATGTATCTCTTTAAGATCATGTCGGAGATAACCTGCATCCTGGTTATTCAACATTTCTATGTATTTACATAATAACCCCTTTCAACAAAACTGGAGGAATGTAAAGGCACTTAAACGGTATGTTTTATTGGCTGGGATTGTTCTCATGTTTTGGAGCAGACCTAGACAAATCTGTCAAAGGGCCATTCAGTATTCTTTCAAGAAGTTAAACCTCCCCAGTAAAAAAAAGTCCCTGTAAAAATGATACAAAATGATCAAATAACAGGCCCAAGCAATAGCAATTTGGAATCTGCACTAGTTAAGAGCATTTTGAATATAGGAAACACTACAAGCAACGCAACATTTGCTTACTTTTTCCTTCTCTCACACCCCCTTCTCGAGCATGGAAGATGGGAAACATGCAGCAGATCCATTTATTGGCGTCTCCGTTCCTGACATCAGTTACCAAGGAAACAGTAGATAAGGGAGTGTAGGCGGCTCACAGCCTGATTCAGAATGTCTTCCAACAACTTACTACAACAGATTCTAAAGGCAGTATGACTTCATTGGATTAAAAAAAGGGTGATAATGCAATGCAAAATGCAGAAAAAAGTAGATGCAGATTTTTTATTGTTTAATCAAAAAAACATCTGTATATATTGCATAGAAAAATATAAGTATAATAACAGTGGTGCTCATTAAGTTAAAAAAAAAATATTAAGTATTTGTTTAATTTTCTAGTAAAATATTTTAAAATCTTTGAAAGAATATGATCTTACATTTATCTTCATTATCTTCAGAAAATGTATCTTTTTGTCAGTACTTACCCTCAAATTGTTCCAAATCCGTATGAATTTCTTTCTTCAGTTGAACACAAATGAAGTTACTTTAAAGAATGTTGGTGATCAAACAGTTGACTGTAGCCATTGACATCAATAGCAGGAAAAAAAAATACAATGGAAGTCAATGGGGTCCATCAACTGTCAGGTAACCATCATTATTTAAAATATGTTCTTTTGTGTTCAGAAGAAGAAATAAACGTATGCTGGTTTGGAACAAATTGGGTGAGTAAATGATGAAAACATTTTGATGACTGACAACTCATTTAATACAAACTTATCTGTGTATTGGAATATTTTTTTTACTTGTTTTGAGTATAAAGTTAGAAAAAAAATCTGTGAGTATAGTAACACAAAAACACACTTCTATACAGTTATTTATTAAAAAAGCAAGTTTTATTATCATAAAATATTATTATCACAGTTTTGCTTTAAGGAAATGCGGATTTCCAGCAAGAATTTTCAACTATTTTATTAAAACAAGTTAAAAAAAAAAGATGTAAAGAGAAGAGTTATGTAAATAATTTCCCACTTGAAAACACCAAAATCATGAATGAACATTGGTGATGTGGAAGAAAATTATAAGTATGCAAAAGTAGTCCAAAAGACATGGAAAATTACAGCAATCTTAAAAAATTTTAATTAAATGTAGAAAAGAGGCCAACATTGATTAAACAATGACAGACCATTGTGAGAAAGTGAGCAGAATGAGCACCATCTTTTCAGCATGTGCAATTCCCCTCTCTCCTGGAAAAGCCCAGCAATTTGGTAAATGTTGGCTGCGTCCAAGCTAAGCCATATGGTCTTTTGCAAGGCTTCCTCCAAAATTTCAACAGATTAGGGCTCTCTGATTCTGCCCTATACAGAAGGAGGGACATCTTTGAGCAGAGAGGGCGGTGCAGGACATCCCGAAGGAGCTCAGAAAGCAGGATGAGGACTTTCTATAGATGACGGGTCATTCATAAAGAGATGACGGATATCCGGACGTGGCTGCCAAGCGATCTGGGCGCATTATTGTGCTGAAGTGTGGATGATTATGACGATCAGCTTTAAATGATTCAATCAGTGTGTTAATGAGGTGGTGGCTCCAATCTCGCCCTGCTAGCGGGATACGGTTGGGGAAATGGGCTTTTGTGTCTCCACCTGACAGATGTGCTGAAAGCCGGCAGAGCAGCAAACCTGTATCAGCGTCCTTCTGGCTATTATTATCCTCCGTTCATGTCTCTTATGCCATTTCGTGTCTTTTTAATCAAATTCTAGTATATTTTTGGCTCACAGGACACGAGGCGACCCACATGTCACTGCGGTCCCGCTGGAGTGAAAATGGAATTAATACAGCTTGGAGGAAAAAAAAATAATAAAAAGCTAAAAAATAAAATATCTTTATACACGTAATCCCTTGAAAACTAATCTGTATGTCCTGGTGAAAAGGGACACAAACGTAGCATGTTTAAGTACAAGGGACGGCATGCGCTTCAACCCAAAAAGGGTAAAATGCACCATTTTTGAGGTTGTGCGAGAATTTTGTTAGTCATCATTTCATTGTGAGGTTTACAAAAATGCTCAAGCCTCTAATTCAAAGCATGTGTGTACTAAAACACTCCACAAAATTAAACGACAAAAATAGCTCTAGGAAGAAACATCCTAGGCCTCAAACATAGTGGTTCTTTAGCACAAACAAACAAAAATGGACACTTGACACTGTTGACTCATACTAAAAGAATTTAGAAGTGAAACCACAGAAGACCGAGTGACAAATCCTCTTTAAGTCTCTATTTTAAGTTCCAAACTTGCATCAATATATTTGTTACAGTGAGTATTAGGATATTATGCAACAACAATTTCTTCACAGATGCATCACTTAAAGGCGGTCTGAAGTGGTGACTTTTTCAAGGTGACCGTTCAGTGAAAATCAACTGGTGTGCTTCGGAAGAAACTCAAATTCCTATACCATGTGACACTTATAATATAGTATTAGTGACCTAAGCAGCCTTTTGACAAATCCCATTCACACCACTAGAGTCCTCTGGTCTGTCTGACAGCACTACTAATTCATCATCTGACAGTATGCAGACGCCCTGATGGCTGTTTATAAATGACTGTGAGTAACCTGCTTCTCATTCCTTTCTTCTGCTCTCCTTCTCAGCCGCATTGTATCAGGTTTGCATCACGAGATGACATCAGAGAGTAAGCATGCACCCGGTTCCATTGACTGCAATAGCTAAATATGGCTATGGGCCGGCACGCCATGGCCGGCCGGGTGGGCGGCAGCAGGCCAACTCCATTACACGCACTCAAAGACATTCTTTCAGAGAATGTGAGCCCTTCACTTTCTGGATGATCTTTCACAGACAGAGGAAAATATCCTTATATGGAGCATTTCCACTATATGTACATTAGAACACCTGGCAGATGAACACAATCTGTTAGAATGTATGAATGGTAGTTTCAAATTTATATAAAAGGGATAGTTCACCCCAAAGTTAAACTTAAGAAATTTCATTTGTATGTCAGTCAAATAGACAATGAAATCTATACCCAAATCAATCTGAAATAATTTGAGAGTTGAGTGTGCAGACACTGTCCATACCATACTACACACCTAAATGATTATTATAGGAACACCTGTTCAATTTCTCATTAATGCAACTATCTAATCAACCAATCACATGGCAGTTGCTTCAATGCATTTAGGGATGTGGTCCTGGTCAAGACAATCTCTGAATGAATGTCCAAACTGAATGTCAGAATGGGAAAGAAAGGTGATTTAAGGAATTTTGAGCGTGACATGGTTGTTGGTGACAGACGGCCCGGTCTGAATATTACACAATCTGCTCAGTTACTGAATTTTCACGCAAAACCATTTCTAGTGTTTACAAAGAATGGTGTGAAAAGTGAAAAACATCCAGTATGCGGCAGTCCTGTGGGCGAAAATGCCTTGTTGATGCTAGAGGTCAGAGGAGAATGGGCCGACTGATTCAAGCTGATAGAAGAGCGACTTTGACTGAAATAACCTCTCGTTACAACCGAGGTATGCAGCAAAGCATTTGTGAAGCCACAACACACACAAACTTGAGGCGGATGGGCTAAAACAGCAGAAGACCCCACCGGGTACCACTCATATCCACTACAAATAGGAAAAAGAGGCTACAATTTGCAAGAGCTCACCAAAATTGGACAGTTCAAGACTGGAAAAACGTTGCCTGGTCTGATGAGTCTCGATTTCTGTTGAGACATTCAGATGGTAGAGTCAGAATCTGACGTGAACAGAATGAGAACATGGATCCATCATGCCTTGTTGCAGGCTGGTGGTGGTGGTGTAATGGAGTGGGGGATGTTTTCTTGGCACACTTTAGGCCCCTTAGTGCCAATAAGGCATCGGTTAAATGCCACGGGCTACCTGAACATTGTTTCTGACGAAGTCCATCCCTTTATGGCCATCATGTACCCATCCTCTTACTTATGCTATCCTATCAATATAGGCCAATTTCTAAAGAATGCTTTCAGCACCTTGTTGAATCAATGCACTTCTCATGCTGTGGAGCATGTTTGTCAGGAGCAAAAAAGGCAGCCAAACAATGTTTGTTATGCAGGATGCGCAACTGTGTCCAACGGTGTCCTCGCCTGGCTTACAATACGCAGGGAAAACACCAATAGTTAATAGTTTTCACAGGCTGCAGGGGCTCTGCAGACAAAGCCTGTGAAGATTTGACATCTCTTCTGTAGCAAAGTAGGACATGACCAATGCTGAGTCACCATCAAAAGACTGAGATCATGTTCAGTATTCTACAGAGCGCCTCAGACTCCTCTGGGTACTTCTCATGGAATTATACATCACTGATGGAGAAACACTCATGTAACAGAGCTAAAGAAGATCTCTCCCTGCTCTACATCAAAACAGGATAATAACTTTCATTAAGTCATTAAGGACAACACAAATTGAAAAGGTGGCCTTTTTACATAATAAATGTCACTGTCCTTATTGTGAGTGATGTGTCATGTACATTTTGTAAAGAAAAAATTGGGCAGAAGGATGGTTTTTATAATCTTTCTGCCCCTTTGTAATGATTTTCTGCTAACGCACCCACAAAAGCCACAGAGGCACACATTATTAATAAAAATTAAATCACACTAAATGCACTTAGTTTGTCACCCATGGCTTCTACATTGTGGCATTAATTTTGTTACATAAATAACGACACAATGTAATATGTAAGGTGTTGTTCATCTAAAATGTGTATATGAATTATATACAAACATATACACACACACACACACATATATATATATATATATATATATGTATATATATGAAGAGTTCAGATGCAAAAACCTCTAAATGCCATTTGAAATTTTCTTCTAAAATGACCATTTTTATCAAGCTTGTATATTTAAGTTAATAAATTTCACTTAAATGGCAATGAACATTACCTATTAATTGTCATTTAAGTGAAATTACTGAACTTAAATATACAAGTTTGATAAAAATGGCCATTTTAGAAGAAAATTTCAAATGGCACTTAGAGGCTTTTGCATCTGAACTCTTCATATATATATATAAACCTTCTGCTTTTAAGTTCAGTTCAGTAAGTTCAGTTAAGTTCAGTAATTTCACTTAAATGGCAATGAAGATTACCTATTAATTGTCATACAAGTGAAATTACTGAACTTAAATATACAAGCTTGATAAAAATGGTCATTTTAGAAGAAAATTTCAAATGGCATTTAGAGGCTTTTGCATCTGAACTCTTCATATATATATATATATATATATATATATATATATAAATCATCTGGTAGTTACCAGGTCTTAAAATTATGTTGGGCGGCTCAATCTACTCCTACTATGTTTTGATCATCATTCTGAATCCGATCTGGATGTAGTCTTTGACAAAAACGTGTTATTCTAATTTATTTTTTACATTTTTATATATTTATTTAAACATACCCATATTCAAGTGTTGATAAAACAGAACGAATGAAGCAAGAATAAAACTTTTTTTGTTGTTTAAAAGCAGACGGTTTGTTCTTTTGATATATTCCATATTCAAATATTAATACAACAATTTCTAGGGGTCATGAAACTTTTTGTGAAAATGATTAAACATTCTGGCGGTGGCTAGCAACTTTTTTTCAAAAACACAGTCAGGGAAAGAGTTAACAACTACACATCAAATAGCACAGCCTTTTGTGCTATATGGTAACATTTTAAGCCTTACTGCAATAAAATCTAATAAGGATGCAAAAGTTGCATCTATAGCACGGTATTATTGAAGAAAACGTAGAAAGAAAAAAACCTGTCAAGGATGCTGTGAGCTTTGAGCATGTATACTCCAGTCAAGCAGCCTCAACCTTGACTGCTTCTTCCTTTGGGAACTCATTGCAGAAAAGCTTTTCATTAACAAGACCTGGGTGACTAACAGCCTCCGTCATCCTTTGAAGTCTACAGAATTCTTGATGAAAACACGCTCATGAAAAAGCAAATTCAGAGCTTCAAAGTGGTGATTTAACTGAACTTAGTCCAACAGACATTAACATTACATTGCAACACTATCTGTGTTTGATTCTGCAGTGTGAGGGTTCACCTGGTTCATATTCTCACCTTCACACATGCAGATGTCAACTCGGGATCTATGAGTGCACATGTTTGCCCAAAAGGTGGAAGTTTTTAAATGTGTGCTAATCCATTTTCCGCACTAAAACTAATTTCACACCTTAAAAAAACATTTTGGCAAATACACTATAGCCAAAAATGAGAGCAAGATTACGGTATTGGGAAAACATAAGAGAACCTTGAAACATACTTTCCTAATCACACCTTTAAATGATGAATAAATCTCATCTGCAGGCGTTTTGATTGATTTAAGCTGAATGGAACCCATTGGGTGACTTCTCATCAAGACCTTTTTGTACCGTTAACTGCAGTCAGTGTCTTTAACATTGGTATTTACCTTCTCTGCACCTCCAGCTCCTCTGGCGAAGGGCCATTCTGCACCTGAGGG
This sequence comes from Cyprinella venusta, assembly GCA_038021265.1. Classification (NCBI taxonomy): domain Eukaryota; kingdom Metazoa; phylum Chordata; class Actinopteri; order Cypriniformes; family Leuciscidae; genus Cyprinella; species Cyprinella venusta. The sequence continues at coordinate 25,538,185 of CM075876.1, forward strand.
GTCTGTCTTGGCAACTGGGGGCCTGTGGAAAAAGAGGAAAAATCAGAATTAAGCATCAGTTTTGAAAACTCATGGTAAAGCACTAAGGACATTTAAATCTGATCAATAATGCAAAAGAGTAACAGAAGACCAGGTTTTAGAGCGAGAGAGAGAGAGAGTAACATGGAGTGATGGCGCATCGATCAGGTGTGTTGGACAGCAAGAATCAATTAGGACATTATATATCAGGGAAAGGGGAAAAGATTATCTGTAAAAAGAAACATCAGCAGAAGTTCAAGCCACTGTGCATTAAAAAGATGGCTAAGCACCAACACAGAGTCAGAGCCCGGACTAAATACTTAAAGGAATACTCCACTTTTTTTTTTGGAAATAGGCTCATTTACAACTCCCCCAGTGTTAAACAGTTGGGTTTTACCATTTTTGAAGGTATTTAGGCGATTTTTTGATATTTAGAAGAATATCAGTAATCAGACCATAGTATATTTTTTTCCTACTATGGAAGTCAATGACACCAGAAACTGTCTGGTTACTGATATTTTTCTAAATATCAAAAAAAAAATCGTCTGAATGCAATCGAAAACGGTAAAACTCAACTGTTTAACTCTGGGGGAGTTGTAAAATGAGCCTATTTCCAAAAAAAGTGGAGTATCCCTTTAAGGGGGCACTCGAAATGCTGAAAATGTAGTCGAAGTGACATATTTGTCACTTTAACTAAACATTATGTAACACTGTATCATCCTTGTCTGACGATTTCAACTTTGTTAGAAATACAAGCAAATGCATAACCGTAAAACCATACCAAACAATAAAAATACATTTCAAATAAATAAAATTAAAAGCAATCATATTTACAAATGATTATAGTATGTTTTTTATATTAATTTTAAAATTAATAATTATTATTGTCATTATTATTATTATTGTTAAAAATATATTTATGCATCTCTTACAAGAAAATCTAAATCAAAACTAATATTTAAAAAGACATTTAAATTGCATGGGTAAAGGCTACAGACAAAGCTAATGAGGGATTAAAATAGCAAATTTACATCAGATTTTCAGAAAAATCAAACGGTTTTTATGTTTTATTTTGTGTTTTGACTAACATGTACAACTGTATTTTCAGTGCAAGCCCCAGAAAGAAAGACTGAGTGATGAGCGCATGCCGGGAATATATCATGCAGGTGGAAAACCAAGCCTTGATATTTTCTTGGGTAAAGAGGCCCTGTTACATTTGCCAGGTGCTGGAATGAAAGCTTAGCACAAACACAGGACAGGTCTCTGCCGTGACACGATTGACTGATCGATCAATGCAGCATTGTGCAGGTAAGAGAGGTCTGTTTGTAGAGTCTGGAAGTAAGGCTCTCACTGCTCATTACCAGACAGCATGTGCCCTCCAACATTTCCTGTTTATTTGCTTCACACAGCATGGCATTGCAAAAACAAAACCTTTATTATGCTTTCACCTGTTTAACCTGTTTTTTTTTTTCAGCAGTTTGATCATTTTAGTTGGGGGAGGTAGTCTAAATAGCCACATAGTCTAACCATTGACTGCATAGCAAAAGGTCTGGTCCATTTCTCAGGTGTGAAACCTTCTGTCCGACAAAGTAAATTTGTTTAATTTTAACACGTTTTGCATGGAATATCTGAAAGTGCTTATACAACAATAGCATTTTTTTAAAGCACACACACTGTAAAAAAATATTGTTGGTTTAACTTAAATTAAGTAACCTGGTTGCCTTAAAATAAAGTTGTTGAGTTAAGTTGATTGAAATGGAAAGAGTGAGTTAACACAATGAAGGAGATTGATTTAATCATCAGAAACTCAAAATAATAAGTTATCTGAACTAAATTAATGATTTAAGTTGATTTGACAAAAGAAAAAAAAAATGTTGCCATAACAAATCTTGAAAATATTTTTTTAGTGCACTAACAAAACAAAACAAATCAAAATAGCAAACATAACATTAAAAAAAACACAAAAAATAACAAAACTCAACATAACAAAATCTAAAAAATAATAAAATATAACAAAACATAAAACTTCAAACATCAAAACAAAAACGAACAAAAATGTGTATATGAAAAAATATAAAACAACAACACAACATTTACAAAACATAATATTAGAAAAAAACACACCATAAAACAGCAAAACAACATTTAACATAACATAAAACAACATCTGTCTGATAAAGTCCTATTTTTTTAATCAATATTAAAGTTGGAGCAAAGCAGATCATGGCATGCAATGCACATCGAGTAAGGAAGTTCAACTTCACCATAAACAAAAAGAAATGGCTTGCAGAACATGTTAATTGGATTAAACAAGTCTGAATGTAGAATTCTCCTTACAGAACAAGACTCCATGATAAAAATCCGACATTAGAGCTGAGCCATCTGGACAAGCCAAGCAGTAATCAAGTCATCTGTCAAATCTAATCTAACATAGCAGTTTTGTGCCCCCCTTTAAGAAAGCCAAACGTTCCCGATTGTCCATGTTTGTGTAACCCACTCTACAAATTCCCTTCTCAAATGTCCTTTGTCTTCAACACATATAAAACACACCTACGCCAGCTTTAATGTGTATGAAAAGGCCCTGTTATATAAGCAAGCACCCTCCATTTCTCTTCCTTCCTTGAAACAGAAACAAACATTACTATTAAAATGTGTTGAGCTAATCACAAATTATCAAAGCCAAAAAGAATCCAATGAGGCAGCAGATTTAGCCACTCCAGAGACTAAGGTCAGATTGTGCAAATATTAACTTGATTGGTTATTACGGCCACTTTATGGAGATTTCCAAGTGCAATGACTGCCATTTGAAACACTGACTCAAAGGCAAGCATACTTGGCCCATTTAAACCGGCCCATCTGAGCACTTTAAAGGCTGGCTCCGGTCCAAAAGCACTCAGTGTCAGCCTTAATATGAACTGATCCTCCTTCAAGCCAGTTTGGTAATGTACTGCTATTAGATCACACACTGATAGCATGACCTCCAATGTACTTCCTACTCTACAAACAAATGCAAAAAAAAAAAAAAAAAAAAAAAAAAAAAAAAAATACAATTAAAAATAATCAAAAAAATAACACAATTAAAAAACAATATTTTACATAATTTATGTAATAATTTTTATTTTTCATTTTATAATGTTAATTATAAAACAATGTTTTATCATTATTGGATGCATAATTACATTGCACCAGTGTATTTGCATTTTACACCATTTAGCTTACAAATAAAAAATTAGCTGTTATTCAACTATTCAATTCAAATGTATTAGTATAACGCTTTTCACAATTCATATTGTTCCACAGCAGCTTTACAGTTTGTTCATTTGAAATTTCAAAAAAGTAAAAAAAAAAAACAGACAGTGAAACCAAGATCATTCTCAAACATCAGCTCAGTTTAAGTTTCTACTTATTAAATGGACCATTCACAGACCAACATGAAAGCTAAAGAGTCCGAATAGCACCTACATGAGAGGAGAGAACCACCGAGCCTCTTCTGACAGCAGATGTACTGTAGAAGTCCATCCTGGTCTTTAGGTGCCCTTGTAACAAGTGCGCTAGAGCCGTTCGCATCAATTCCCAAACTCCCATCAATGACTCCATGAGATCTCATAGAGAGCAGCATGTTGTTCTGGCTATTCCCAAGCAAACACTGCTGTGGTAAAATAGGACCGGACCAATAGGCTTGGCAGTTAGACGCTCTGCCACAATGTTCACAGAGCAGGATGTGGTTCACTTATTGCACTTTCCGGACCTGATCAATTATTCATGCCTGGATGGGCGAAGGGTAAAGCGGTCAATGTTACAATCCCATCACAACTATTACGATCAGGTGGGTGGAGAAAAAACATGGATGTGTTTGTAGACTTAACCCTTTCGAGAAAAAAAGACAGCAAGAGATGCATATAAAGAGGGACTGAGACTTAGTCTCTGACACCTGTAGTGAGCTACCAACAAAGGACAATTTAAGAAAAACATTTAAAAAGAAAAAAAAAATGTCTCAGGAAGTCTTTTTAAGGATTGACAGGGAGATACGTAGCTTGCCTCGAAAGCCACGGGATCAAATAATGGGCATGAAACCAAATTATCAGATGAAGTCATCAACTACTAATAGCAACAAATACACTGGGCAGCTTTCTCAAAGTTAGATCAGCGCTAAAAATGTCACACCACACATTAGGGCCACAATGAGTTCAAGAGAGGAAAGATAAACACTGCTTCCCTCTGAAGCTTGGTGGTGTCGCTGTTAGACAGTGTCATTATAACAAATACTAATAGGCTCTCATTTTCTAATATTTATTTTAGTTTATGTTTTAGACTATTTATGTTCTAACCCACACGTTTTAATGTGGCACAACCTCTATTATCTCATCAGTGAAAATGACTCTGCTGTAAACCTCCAAGAATCTTGGTTTTTGCTAGTATGTACAGTATCTAAGGGAAACATTAGTCATATAAGTGCATTGATTTTTCAGAGCTTACAGTGAAAGGAATATTTTAGTCATCGTGTTGTTCCAAACCTGTATTACTTTCTTCAGTGGAACAAAAGATATTTTGGTACCGCTTCCTTTTACAGTACAGTACTTACAGTGTACTTACCTAGAAAGTACTGGCTAATATAAGGTAAGTACATGGAACAGGGATAGGTTTAGGGGTAGGTTCAGGGTTAGTACTAGTTATTACCCAGTAATTGTAGTTACTAAAATAAGTACATAGTATTTACATGGGTAACTGGACTGTAAAAGGAAGCATTACCGATATTTTTAAGATTATTTTGGTCCATACAAAGAGAATTAATGAAAAAGAAATACTGGCCCCATTGACTTTCATTGTATCGACCCCCCAAAAATAAATAACTAATAATAATAATTTAACATTCAAAGAGCCACATTATAGTCACATTAACGCATAAATGCCCAAGGCGTGTCAAAGTAACAGAAACAGAGAGCAGCTGATTGACAAATGTCCCACAGCGATTGATCTGGCCAAAAATTGATTTACATGAAGTTACAGTGAACCAACAAAATTGCATGAAGTGATCGTTCAAATCCTTAAACATATGAGCAATGATAATTAGGATATTTCCCTTAGCAAGCACCATTAATTGTGCCCTAAAGGCTTGACAATAAGTCCAGGATTGATACACCACCTGTTCTTGAAAGACAAGACAACTTTTTCCTCCTCTGAAGTTTTACAGCAACATTTGGGGAAAACAAACATCATCTGACACACAACCCCAGTCACCTTGTAAATACAACACACAAATCCCCTTATCACTCATATGAGTTGCACAACATGGGCGCAAGCCTTCCAATTAATTCCAGTTGTGGTTCCGCAAATAGGAAATTGGAGTCAAGGACTGCATTTTAAGATGAGGAGGCAAGCGATAAATCCTCTAGCTCTAAAACGATTCTGATTGTATACTGAGCAGGTCAGTGAACCGGTTAAATGTGATGTTATTAAAGCAATTTACATGAGTCAAAAGTAATGTCAACGCATACAGAATCAGGGTTTCGGTCTCAGTGGTAGAAAGCTCAAGACGTCAAACAAGACTATCTGTGTGTTTGCAGTCATCCTGGGATTTAACAAATATAGTAGTGCTGTGGTTTTGGCGAGTCTTGTTACACAGGGCTCCATGTCTGAGACCGAAAGTCTGGTAAGATATGGGACTGGGACCTAAAAATAGTAGTAGTTACCAGGTTCTACTTAGCACAACTTGCTTAAATCCTTTGTAACACATTCTATCATGCCCTCCAATGTAAAAATCAAACAAAAACCAAACCATACAAAACTAAATACTAAGAGTTACTGGGTTCTACATATTACAACTTGCTTAAAATATTTAGTCTATAATGTCCAGAGAGATACCTCCAGTTTTGAAAATAAAATAACTAAAATAAGAGTTTGTTTTTATGTGTTTTGATTTTGTTTTAAGTAATGCAACTGGCCCTAGATCAGCTGTTTTGTGCACAATGTCTTGATGTTTTCAGTGTTTGTTCTGCATTACCCTAGAGATACTAAATAGCATCACCTTATATCCCACTTCAGCTCTGGGGAGGGTAAATGAATGCAGTGGCAGGAATGGGCTGCAAAACCACTGGGAGGCTTTTTGATGCAATGGTTCCTAATAAAAAAAACTCAGCTTGGAAACAGTTCTGCCATTATACAACTCCAAATGAAATAAGAAGAAACCCACCACTGAACACATGGAGAGTGTAAACAATTATATTTAGTACTTCTGAAATAAGCTAACAAGACTTTTATCCAAAGACATACAATGCTGACTTTTGCTGAGATGATGGCTATCGTCAAACAAGCTTTGTTATCTTGTGTAAACACACATCATTTACACTTCTGACAAAAAATGAAATGACATTGGAAAACTGTATTATCTTGGAAAGGCAAATCAAATGGAGAAAAACCTACAGGATAAGCAAGATTGAGAATGTGAGAAATGCTGGTGGTAATAGAGTGAAAAGACTGACTCAGCACACCGAGCTAAAACAAGCACACATTTCCCTGAGAAAAACAGAACAGCTCTTGGATCGTTATGGACAATCCGTTTCAGTCAATTAATGGTTTTCTGTAATACATTTGGCATGGCTGTGCTGTTAACCTCAGTAAAGAAGTGCGGAGAGGTAAAGTGGTTTGATTGGATGAAATCCATCAGTTGTCACAATAAACATACCATGACAAGTATTTTGGTTTGACATTCAACAAATTCAATTCTAAAATTAAGTTCCTGTCATGGCTTGAGGAAACTTGCAAATTGCTATGAACTTATGCTAGATGGTGATGTACCTTTTTTGCATGAAATTCAACAAGAACCCTACATCTACAAAATTATAAACAGATGAGCAAAGAATGTTTTTGTTTTTTTTTTGCTTTATGCTATTCGATTGATGAAGGTGCTGTAAAATGAATCATACATTTTATTTTTAAGTGCACAATGCTGTGGTATTTTGTACAGGCAATTAGTTTTATCGTTAAAAAAGCATTTGATTAATTTTAACACATGCACCATATGGTAAATGTGTTAAAATTAATCAAATGCTTATTTAACTATATATATATATATATATATATATATATATATATATATATAATCATGAATAATCACATCCAAAATAAAGGTTTTTGTTTACATAATATATGTGGGTGCACTGTGTATAATTATATATATATATATATATATATATATATATATACACACACACACATGCTTGTATATATTTAAGAAATATTTCCATGTATATACTGTATATAGATTTATTTATAATTTAAATTTGATATAAATATAAAAATTCATATATAAATAATATTTTTTTTCTTAAATATACATTCATGTGTGAAATATACATTCATGTGTGAAAAAAACTGATCATTCCTGCCCTCAAACTCATGCAATTGGTTGAGTCTATGCACGGTGCAGTATAAATCAAGCACCTTTACACATTTACATTTTGTAGCTAAAGTGTTGATGAAGCCAAAAAGTCAAACCATAATTATGATAAACAACATATTTCACGCTGTGGTGCTCACGTAGAAAATGCTTGTTTCTAAGACAGAATATGACAAGCAAGCATTAGCATAACAACTGATCCAGACCATTACAAAGAACAGATTTTTTAAAAGAGTAAATGTGTCTTTATTTTTTTTTTCTCTGTATATTTAGCTTTATTCATAACCATTTTACTACATACCATAAGCACACTACGGTTTGTCTGACATAATTTAGTCCCGGAAAAGAGTACCACACCAAAGTACCTGACTGCCCCTGCTGGCAAACCCTTCCCTCCCCAACAAACTCACTCCTCAAGATGATCTCAGTGCGGCTGATCTTCTGCGGGAAGCGGTACACTCTGGGGGCTGGCATGATGGACAGGTGCCTGCAGGCCAGCCTTTCTGCTCTGACGCTCTGAACCCAGACCAAGTCCCTCTGGGAGAGTGGTGGTAGAGATACTGAGCTCTAATGTTGTATTACCTGAGTCAGATTCCAACAAGAAAGATTGAAGAATAAATCTATATAACTAAGCATAGAACTCAAAATGAAGCTATAGTTCCAAAGCAACAAAGCTAACCTGCAGCTTGGAAGAACTTAAGTGGCAAGACGAGCTCTGCAACTATTGATAAAGATGTAGAGGAAACCCTTCTGCAACGAGGACTATTACGAGTCTGGGGCAAGAGAATGATCTCATTGATAAAAAGTGTTTGGGGCCACCAACGTCATCTTTCCCCACCTTAGCTGTTGGAGTAATTGGGTCGTCATGTGGTGTCAAGTCAGAAAACAAACACATACCAGACACGGGGTCCACCCCACCCCTTTCAAGCCATATTCAGGCTCCACAGACAGAAAAACAAACTCTTTTTGGATCAGGAATGTTCTGTCCTGCTATTTCCCCACAGAGGAACCAGGTCTCAAAACAAACACCTGTCCTGCCAAACTGTGAAGTATGAAAACAGGACGACCTTCATTTAGACCTCGAGACGGAGACGCAGCAGGATCCTGGGGGTCTACGTCTGGACGGGGTGCAAAGCCTGCTTTGTTCTGACATGGATGAGCTCATGCAATCCCACATATTTGACGACTGTCAACAGGTCATCATAAGACAGTATTTATACACTGAAAGGGGGCACTAAACCTTAACTCATGACCTTCTTACATGTTGTGGTTAAGCTACTGGTCTAGGCAGGATGATACATGGAAGCTAGTGACTGATACCTAAAATTAGAGCTCCATTTGAAAATAAATGATCACATGTAAGTTATAACAGTTACCAGGCACAGTTTCTGTGAAATAGAACAACTTTTCAGTCTATACAAAGTTATTTTCCTTGTGCTTCTAGTTCTCATATCAGAATCTGCACAGCCAAAATCCTTATTAAATTACTATACACATATTACAGTCTTGCTCATTGGGCACATTCACCTGGTTTTAAAATCTTGTTTACTTTCTATTTTTTACTGGGGAAAAAAGGAGACAAAAATACTCTAAGAATTGCACAATACATTGGTACCACAACAGTTATCAGCTCATATTAGACTTTCTTTTTTTAATTGGTTGGTATTAGAGCCCGACCGATAAGGGATTTTGAAGGCCGATACCGATACAAATATTTTTGGGTTTTAAAATCCGATATTCCGATATATCGGCCGATATTTTTTTTTTATTAAATATTGTTGAATTTTACACACGTGTAAAAGAAAAGCTAAACTTGTCTGCACAAGATACATTTGATACTTTTTCTCTATGTCTAAATGTAAGTTAGACTTGCACTCCTCGCAAGTCTAACTTACATTTTACAATGCAGGGACTGTAACAAGAGATATGCTAGTTATAAATATAGTAATCATTACTTTATTTAGGCAGAAAAAGTTCATTGTGGTTTCCAAGCTCATTAATGTTAACGTTAGCGGTCTTCCACTGATGATAGTGGCATTAGCTAGCTTTGTGGTTAGCTCTATGATGAGCCATAATTTAGCAATAGATAACATCATACTGGAAATTTTAAAACATACATTTTCAATATAACATGCCAAAGAAAGATCAGTGAAGCTTGTTTCATCCGTTTTTATTTTTTAAATATTCATTTATCGGCCATTATAACTGCCGATACCGATATTTTGCCTAATATATATCGCCGATATATCGGTCTGGCTCTAGTTGGTATCAGTCAATATTTCATATTGTGCAGTCATTTCATTTCTAGATTTTTGCATAGATTTTTTGGTTATTATCAGCCATAAGATTAATGTAACTATCGTCTTATTGTATCAGCCAGAATTTGTGAATCTTGATTAAAATATCTTGAGTGAAAAGTTCAATATCAGTCCACATTGCCAAAGTGATATACATAAGACAAGGTCTTATTCCTCACGGAGATGTCACGGCGTGAGAAATCACACTGCTTCAGCTAAGCCAGGGTATTGGAGGAGCTTAACCAACAGCAACTAAATTACACAACTCCTGCCGGCCCGTCAGCAATACAGCAAACTTCACATCCGAGTCCTAAACCACAAACACCTGCATGTCTGTGCCAGTAAGCAATCATTCCTTTGTTCATACATTCCAAGCAGTCATGTCAAAGTGGGAGACGAACAAAAAAAAAAACAATAGCGAAGAAAGCGTAAAAGTTTACAATAATTAAACTCAATTTACCCGTGGGAAAAATAAAAGGTCACATTTCTCATGTACACTGCTCCTCAGGCGGATTGTCTGGTTTGGATTTCTAAATGACAAACACGTTCATACATTTTCCTCACCAATACATCAATCAGCAAATCCATCACTCCTGCATGTATATATATAGTCCATGTTGCCAAGAGCTCTATGGCTGTCTGCCCTACAAGAGCTCCTCAGTCATGCTGGCAACAGCATTTATATAAAAACTCAAAATCTCACCAAGTCCATGGCTCCAGTGTCAGGGTAACATCACCCAGGCATGTGACCGTGTTGCACATTACACCCAACTAAAATTAGCAGTCAGCAGACACATTCTAGGGGTTTGGAAAAAAGGGCTTTTGATTTTCCTGGACCTCTCAACCAGCATATAAACATCCGAATGACATACTGCATATAAAACTAGACAAAATATATACACAAACTCCTTCAAAGTAGATGACACGCAACAATAAGGGACAAACGGGTCACAAAAATTCCAATCAGGCCATGTAAACAATACTACCTGATGTGACAATCCAAAAATAGAAAAACAGTCTTTAAAAAGAGATGACTGCATTGTTATTTCAACCTGAGTCTGTGATTAGACAGCGTAAAAGACATTGGATCACATTCTGTGGCCAGGAATATGCTAAGAAAACACCGGCTGACATGATTTATTAACAAGTCTGCCTAGTAACACTGCAATACCGTATGCAAACAACAGGGGGCATATTTTAAAAATTATGAGTCTTTTTTTTTTTCTCATCAGTGCGATTATGCCAAGTGTGTTAATAAATAACACCCAATAGCCGAGAGCCAAACTGTTTAAAACAAATCAATTGTTTATTTTATTTATGTATTATTGCCTGCCAATGCCTTAATTTTCTAAATTACTTGGCTGGTCATTTATTCAAAGCAATAAGTGAAAAACAGTCATGAAGGATTTCAAGTTCAAAACCACAAATGCTGTAATTTGACAAAGTGTGTTGCCAAACAAACGTCTATAAATCAACATGTACCAAAGGTTAATTGCATCTTGACTGAACTTTATTCAGAACTTCAGTAAAAGAGCTTATACACTGCAAACAAGTTCACTTAGAGACCTGGATACAAAATGCAGTTAGTTAGATGGCTCTGAGCGCACTCATTTAGCCCTACCGCAGCTGTACATATAATGTTGACAATGGAGTGAATTAAAGGGGGAGCCAATTACGCCTTTCTGTTTTGGCTCAGTCATAATGGGATCCTACTGCTGGCTGGTTAGTGCAGTTTAACACACTCCCCAAAAATACCGTCTCCATGCCAGGCACCTACAGGCATTAGCAAATTCAGCAGAGACAGGGATGCTACTAACGTACCTACATTTGTTAGATAGCATGACAGTAGCGCAGTGGTTTTCAAAATAGTACATCTTTTCCAGTTCCAAGTAGTGTAGCTAATTAATTTACAAAAAGTGCAGCTTGTTGAACTACCTCAAATTTTGAATAGCTAGTAGTGTCCCCCAACACTGGCACAGAGTACAACTAAATGTAAACCTATCTTCTATTAAGGGAGAAAGTAGACCAATAACGAAGGAGGAGAGGACGAGAGGGATCAGATGTGAGAAGAAAGCGGATGAACAAAAATCCCAAAAGGCGAAACTTCTACGCTGAAGACTCGTCTCCCCACAAGGCAACAGGAGATGAGTAGACATTTCTCCATGTCTGTGGGGTCTGAGAGTCAGATTCAAATGACAATTTCACAGTAACCAGCATTTTACATAGCTAATTCACTGTTTTTTGGATCGCAACAGTCAGCAAAGTATGCATAATTAACATCGCTGCCGTGCTATCAGGTAATTAATAGACAGTAATAAGGCCACAGAGTCTGAAGCTTCCTGTGGCGATAACAGGAGCCAAGCGCAGTGACTAGATAACTTTCCATAGCAAGATTAGTGAGACAAAGAACTGAAGGTCATGGAAAATGGCAACAGTCACAGTTTCTGCATTGCTTGAATGAATATGGTCTCACAAGTTCCCTTTCTCCCTTCTCGGACAAAGAAAAAGGAAAAAAAACAGAACTGTGTAAAACACAGCAAATTCTTATAGTGGTACTTTTACACAAACAAACTAAACACTGTGGTGGTAAATTTGATGCACAAACTCTAAATTTACATTACCTACAAAAAAAAGGAAATAAATGTTTAATGAAATTTAAGGAACACAACCGAGTGGATCAAATGAATCAGTGAATCATTATCCGAACGAATTGACTCACTGAATGAATTGCTAACTATTTGAAAAAGAGGCCTTCTCATTTTATTAAATTTGATTGTCTTACTACTGTGCATCACTACTCATTGGGTAAAAATTGTTTGTTACTGGGCAGGATGAATTATTTTTAAAAGGGGTGACTTGCTGTCATGCTACTGAGAAAAGTTAGTTAGTTTAAATAGTTAGTTTAACTTTAATGCTGCTTAGAACCAGTGTTGTTGTTAACAAACTATTAAAAATAAAATAAAATAAAAATATTAGAAAAATTAGAAAAGTAAAAGAAAATTAGAAATGTTGCCTTGGCAACTAACTGAAATGAAAACCTGTAATAAACTCTATTAACTGTAACAGAAATATTATTAAAAAAGACAAATACACAAATTACTCAAATTAAATCTACTAATTAAAAATACTAACAAATGCTATAGTATAGTAAAATAATGATAATGTAATATTTGCCCAGAAACTTCAAAATAATATTTGCCCAAAAACTCAGGACTATGTTTCCCAAAATCAATAGTTTAATAGTCAAGTCAAAATCAATAGTTCTAACAAATATTTGGAAACAGAATTGCAAAGTTGTGTGGTTGGAACGACAGCTCTCGACCAGTGGTTATAAGCATATTTTCTTGTTTGCATGACATGTGGACTTAAAGGGATAGTTCACGCAAAAATGAAAATTCTGTCATTAATAACTCAACCTCATGTTGTTCCAAACCCATAAGACTTTTTATTCATCTTCAGAAAATTTGGACTAAACCACTCAATTCATATATGGATTAGTTTTACAATCTCTTTATGAAGCATCAAAGTAGTTGCACAGCTGTCAAATAGGGACAGAATTCATTTTCAGATTTCATTAAAATATTTGTGGTTCAAAATGAACTGGGTTTGGAATGAGATGAGGGTAAGCAATTAATGATGGAATGAACTAACTTTAAAATAAATCCCTATCTGGAGCAAAATAAGTAAGCTGACAAAGTACATATTATATCTTTCATTCAGAATAGATACAAATTTAAATTGCGTCTTGGTTCGTCAAGAGATTTAAAGCACCGTTTTTGAAGAGCGTGCTTGTGCGTACGAGTTCAAACGAATCTGGAAATAAAGAAATTCTGATAAAAAAGAAGAATTAGTCCTCAGATGCCATGTCTGTAATTTATAGCATATAGGGGTACAAGCCAAAAATCAAGCTGTGACATTGATATTTGTTCTATGCATCACTAAACATTGTTTTCCAATGATGAAATCCAACTTTTGCTGAAATCAATACAAACGATCCTTTAAAAAGCATCCTTGCCTCAAACACAGCATGGGGTTAACAGAATGACCTTACTATTGTGATACACTGTAGAACAGACCGCAGCTCAATATGCAACAGTTAAGAACTCACTGATCAGCCACATCTCAGAGACAAGCAGAGTCCAGTCCACACAACAAAGCATCATCTGTTTCTAAAGGCAAACAACCTCAGCAATGAACTCCCCTGCCACGCTGAGAACATTGAGCTCGGTATGTGGATGACCCCCTGCTGTGACCGGGCCAAGGTCTCAGACAGCAGAGGGAAAAGGGCAGAAAACGACACGTGTGTGAGCACATGTAGACTGAATGGATTTCAAGCAGACTGCTATTCACAAGCCGAGGCACTTCGCCCCAAACCCAATCAGCACAAGCAGAGGTAGCCCAGACTCTCTCTCTCTCATAAACAATGCGCATACAATACAAACCCCCCTGTGAGCAGGCCCCGTTTGCTAAATTACAATTAATTGAGCACAATAGGCTGAGTCTGGCTCCAAATGTGACCTCACTAACTGGACAGAGACCAGAACAAAATTAAACTCTGCAGGGTTCACCAGCACCAAACACAAAACAGTAATAGAACATTTAGTAATTAGACTGTTTTTGATAGATTTGGTGTCTGACATAAAATAAACACAACGATTTTGAAGATTTTGTAATCTGTAGCATCAAGTCAAGTCACATTTATTTATATAGCGCTTTTTACAATACAAAAGTTTTTAATTTAATTTATATATAGCTGCTCTAGAGAAAACTGTGATGTCATCGTCCAACTCCGTGTCATGCAATGGTGTCAATGCAGGAAGATCAATAATATTGTTGAATATTAACTTAAATGATCAGCAATCTTATGCGTTACAGTGCACTACAGTGACTTTACCAGGATTACGGGCTGATGTTACAGTGGCAAAAATCCCTTCTCCAATGGTGGCAACAGTAATGTAATAAACACTAAAATAAATACTACTGCTACTTCTTCAACGATATTAATAATAATAATTAGGGCTGTCAAAACGATTAATCGCGATTAATCGCATCCAAAATAAAAGTTTGTGTTTACATATTACACGTGGGGGCACTGTGTATAATTATTTTAGATATATAAACACACACACATGCTTGTATATATTTAAGAAATATTTTCATGTATATTCTGTATATAGATTTATATATAATTTATATTATATATATAAATGTAAATATTTTATATATAAATAATATTTTTTTTCTTAAATATACATGCATGTGTGTTTTTTTATATATACAAAATAATTATACACAGTGCACCCACATATATTATGTAAACACAAACTTTTATTTTGGATGCGATTAATCGTTTTGACAGCCCTAATAATAATATTAACTATTATTATTATTATACACTGAAAAAAATAACTTGTAGGATTTACTTGATAAAATCCTCGTAACAACTTGCGCTAACACATTTTAAAGCTGGAATCCATAGCTTTTTTTGGGTTAAAAATTATCCAAAATACATATTTGAGAAAAAACGTAACCAGCCCGTGTTCAAACTATCTACTTCCTTTAGCTTGATTCAAAGCAGTAAGCTTGTAATGTTTTTAATTCCAGTGGTACTTTTTATGTAACTCCATTTTAATAAAAAATGAATAATACTTTAAACAGATGACTCTGCATAATTGCTTATAATAGTTCCAAAAATGGTCTTTATATGATTTTTCCGAAGTGTCCGAGTTTCACTTTTGGAATGCAGCGTAATAGTGTCGTAACACAGAAGCCAATTCACACAATTCACACCTCATTAAGCTTTGCAGGCTGGTGTGAAAACAGCCTTCTCACCTGCATCCTGAGAGTTCAGCACCTCCAGGGCATGCATCATGGCACTGGCAAATACATTGGCATCTTCTTTGCTGCCAAAGTTAAGGCCGTACACCTGCCGTGCATCTCGCCACTGGTGAAACGTTTGCGTGGCCTGGTTGTACTTCAGCCCCTTGGGAATGGCACAGTTTATTACCACCTGTTGACAGAAGAGAATATACAGCATGTATAAATTCAAATCGATGCTTGAATCCCATTTGTTTTGAAATTCCAGTCCAAACTGAATTTAAAAGCTCAGAGGACTGTGAAGCACTGCATATCCGCTAATAAGCCAAAAGAGAGCGGTCTATAAAATTTCACAGGTAAAATATGGCACTAAACACAGTTCACACACATTAAAATTAATGTTTTCAAGCTTATTAAAGGGATATTTCAGCCATTAAATGAATTTCTGTCATCTTTTTCACCCATTTCTGTCATCTTTTTACTCTTAAGTTGTTCCAGACCAAACCTGTATGAATTACTTTCTTCGTCTGAACACAAAGGAAAATTTTTTGAAGAATATGGGTAGCTTATGGGTGTTGGGAATATGGCGGGTGTTTACAGTCAACTGTTTGGTTACTATCATTCTTCAACATATCTTCAGCAAAAGAAAGACATTCATACTGAGGATGAGTAAATGATGACAGACTTTTTATTTTTGGGTGAACTATTCCTTTTAAAGAATCATCTGCACTGGAATTGCTCATATTAATAAAACTCAGTGTTTAGCATGGCCGACATATTCCATGTTTTGCAAAAACATATGCAAAGTTACTCATGAGATCAAGCCGCTAAAACGCAAGGCCTCAAAATTTTCAAGTAAAAAACTTCTAAAAACCTCTCAATAAACCACCACAAAGCAGAAACATCAGCATTACTGAAAGATGACAGATAACACTGCACTTCAGCAAGCAAGGCTCGTTCTCTAAAAGATTCACAAGGACGAACTTGAGATTGAAAAACTGCTGCATGCAGCACCTCTATTCTCGTAGAGATAACAAAAAACTAAAAGCATTTCTTCATAAGTTTCACAAAGGTTGCTGAGGCCAGCTCGGCTCCAGGCAGCATTAACACTAACTGGTAACTGCAAATGGTTGGGAGATACTTAAATATCAAACACTTGACTGACTTCTTAAACTCTCCCAAAAAGCATGTCCTCAACAGGGTGAATCTTTCTCGAAGCTTCTGTGGTAACTGGCTGTTTTCCCAGTCATTTCAATTTCTCATCCTTTTGACATCAATGTAATTATCATAAGAAGTGCAACTAATTGGCAAGCGTTATAAAAGGAACTGTGAACTGTAAGCCATCCTGTCACAACTGACAAGTGCAGAAAACTTCTCAGTTTTCTCAACACATTATTGAAACTGAGCAACAGGAATTAAAAACTGGGCTATGGTTCTATATATGCAACTAAGTTTTTTTGGACAGTTTTCCATTGTTTTTACATCAAAAAATCTTTAATTGTGTAATAGTCTCTTGCTAAACAGTATCATACAAAGTGAAAATGTGCAGTAAAGACACTGATACATACATAACCACATTTTTAAAATATATTTTAAATTTGTAAATACATGTAATATATATTTGTAGGCCTATATAATATACAGATATATACACACACACATATATTTGTAATATATAGCCCGTTCTCATCCTTTAGCGTCACATAGAACGCTATATGACAAAACAGTGCTATACTACGCACATGGCACCCTTTATCGTTAATATAACACGCGAACCCAAGTCATCATAAATCCTTTAGCGTAATATGAGACTACCCTACCCTACCACCTACCCATCACAGCGCATGTTATATTAACGATAACGGGTGCCATGCGCGTAGTATAGCGCCATTTTGTCATACAGCGTCACCTATATGACGCTAAAGGATGAGAATGCGTTGTTAATATACCGCTGGTAATGCATTTTGTTTTCAATTTTTGATGAGTCCAGCTCAGCTTGCTATGGAGTGTTGAATCTGTGCTAAGAAGTGTCTACTAAATGATTAGTTACTGGCACACAGGTATAGATCTGAAGACAGTCAGATATATATATAGATGACAAGGCTATTATCATAGGTCAAATGTAAAATGTGTGTTGACATTTGCCTTGTGAGCGGCACTTCAGCGCTTTACTCATTTCGGTCATTAAACCACCATGAATAGCTCATCAACAAATGTCAGTAAGTTTCCTGAAGTAATCTGATACACTCCATCCTCAGATATCACTGTGATGATTGTGCCGGTCATGAATTATTAACGCAACCAGGACTAAAATGGCCTATACTCTCAGAGGCAGAAATAGGCTTTTCATGAAACACTGAATGACCATAAAATAGCAATGAGTCATGTACAGTGTCATCACCCCCTCAGCATTTCTGCCTTTTGTGTAGCAGGGAGCGACAACCACAGTCAAGGTTACCTGTAAGAGCACATTACCTTGCACTTCACTTAAGTGCAGAAAAGTGTCCACATCCAAACAAAGGGAAAGAAAAAGGCTTCTTTAACGGTTAATTTTATTTTAATGGGGTGGTGATGGTGCAGTGGATAAGACACATGCCTTTGGTGCGAGAGACTCGGGTTCGAATACACTGTGAGACACCAATGTGTCCCCGAGCAAGACACTTAACCCCTAGTTGCTCCAGGGGCGTGCGACCTCTGACATACATAGCAATTGTAAGTCACTTTGGATAAAAGCGTCAGCTAAATAAATGTAAATGTAATTTCTTCACAGGAACAGAACAGATAAAGAAAAACGAGCCAGACACTAATTAAATACATTTCCAATATGTAGCCAGCAGTGAATTACGTGATACGCTCTAAATTTAGTAGGCAGAGGTGAAGTGTAGTTTCTGTGAAACAAGAAGAAACACCATACGATGTATAAGTGTCTTATCTAAGATCCTTCGAGTCATGACTCGAAAAAGATCATTTGTGCTTATAAAACTTAAACTTTTTTTATTTATTTTTGAAATGACTGATGGTTTCGCTAGATAAGACCCTTATTCATCATCTGGTGTCATTTAAAGCCCTTTGAAGCTGCACTGAAACTCTCATTTGGACCTTGAACCGTTTGGTTCCCAATGAAGTCCATTATATGGAGAAAATCCTGGAATGTTTTCATCAAAAACCTTAATTTCTTTTCGACTGAAGAAAGAAAGACGTGGACATCTTGGATGACATGGGGCTGAGTAAATTATCAGCAAAAGTTTTTTTTTTTAAAGTGTAATAGATAAAAAGAAAACAGCTGGACATTCCAGACTAAAAAATGGTTCAACAAAGTGACAACGTAGCTGAAGACTTGCTATTTAAAGACACAATCTTGCACAGCCTTCACGGAGTAACCTTCCTAGAGAAAATGATTGGCTGGCAAGGATATAATGGACTTGGTTATATCAGGATACAAATACGTCCTTGATGTCAGGTAATATATAATGCAGACTTTACAAAAAGGCTGTTTAAGGATGGGACAGCAGCAACTTTAATGGGCGTAAAAAAAAATGGATAATTAAAATTACTAAACATAAGCATGTTTAGTAAAAAGTAAAAAAGTTAAAAAAAAAAAAAAGCTTTTGATGCATCAAACCTTGAATTAAGTATTATAAGTGGACCTCAGAAAAAATAAATAAAAGGACTATCACTTAATATATATATATATATATATATATATATATATATATATATATATATATAATATTATATTATATTTTGTATTATATATATTATATATTATATTTAGCTTTTACAACAAAAATGCATTAAAACGAGGTCCCATTGTCAACCATGCAGAGTGTTACTGCCCCACCATGTTTCCTGAATGCGAACATAGTTTTATATAAGACATGTTAATAGCATTCATAATGGGACCAGGGCTACAGTTAATCTCAGCAAATGCCACCTTAAACCCAGACACAAATGGCTTCCTAAACTAGAAAAATAGCTAGAAAAAAAAGACAGATAAGGTCAAGGTTACTCTAAGTAAAACAACATTCCCAAATCATGAATAGGAGAAAAAGTATTGTTCAGAGCATGTAGCCTTTTTCCTTAAGGAATGTGATGATGATACAAAAACAAAAAAAGTATCATTTACATCATGACTTTCTTTCTTCCATGGAACACAAAAGGAGAACAAGCCATTCCTTTAGGCTAACACACTACAAACTGACAACAACAAAACGAAGCACCACAAAAGTAGTCCATATGACTTGTGCACTATATTAAGTCTTCTGAAGTTTATGGCGCCATGTAGCAAAAGAAAGATTCATTTGGATAGAGCATTTAACATCTGGACCACTTGTTTGATCATTTTGGACATTATTCATCTTATTCACTTTAATCATATGAGAAAGAAAATAGCCAGTACATTCTTGATCATTTATCATTTCTTCCTTTTATGTTTCACCGAAAAAAAAGACAGCCGTACTCGAACAAATTGAGGGCGAGTAAATGAGGAGAATTTTGATCTTTATGTGAACTCTTCCTTGAAATACAACAATGACTCACTTAAAGGAAAAATGAACAGCATTTTCAAAAAGCATAACGTTCTTGTAATCACAACAAGAACAGGAGCATTTCTCATGAGATGTTATTCCCTTTAAACCACGCTGCGCTGATCTGTGAGCCTCGAAAAACCTCCCGTGTTCGGTGTCATGGGTCATCAAAGCACCGCAGTGAAACCAGAGCCCTCTCTGCAGGGGAAGCCAACAAGGCCAAGCAGACGAGACTCAGTTAAACCCACTGGATGAGGATTGCCTTTACGACGTTCATATCAGACTAGATTCTAAAAAACACCCTTAACCTGTGAAAATATTCACAATAAATTTGCAGCAATACCTATACTTAATTGTTAAAGTCCCCCATAGATAGTTATATCCCTTAAAACTCATGTTTTATCACCAAAATGAGATATTTAAAAAAATGTCCTTGAAAAAAAAACTTGCCTTAAAATAATTTGATTGTAAATCTACAGTACAAGCTTGCCACTTTTAATATACGTACGGTATGAATGTAAAAATTTGCTCCGTCTCCACTCACTCAAAGAGATTCACTTGCAGAGGATCACATGATTTGGTTATAAGGTAGATTACGACGTCAGAAACACCAGCGATTTTAAAACACGTTTTGAAACGGTCTTAAATATTATAAAATATAAGCTAATTAATTTGAGATTTCTTGTTTTTTAAAGCCATTCTATTTTAAAAATGCAAATATATAAATTAAAAAATAAGCAAAAGTGCAACATTAATCCCTAAAAATGGTTTGAAATGTTGACCAAAATGATATATAATTAATATAAATTAATAAAAAATATGTATAAATAAAACACATTTAAATAAAACTAAGGTTAAATATTGGCCTCTCTACGGCTGGGTAAAAAAAAAAAAAGATTTCTCGATTTTAATCGATTCTCATTTTTACAAACCGATATCGATTCTTAAATCCCAAGAATCGTTTAGGCTATCATCCTGTTTTCAGTTGATGAATCAATAAGACATTGTAGCACACATCCTATCCAATAAATTTGCAATAATCTTTGTGTTTTGTTACTATTGATATGAAACAATGACTCAGATTTCAAATTACGTAAATTTTCTAACGAAATTCAAAAATATAAGTGCCGCTCTGGCGCTGATCAGCTCAAGAGAAGCAGCAGCGCTGAGCACGTGATCTTCTCAACAGCCTTAATAATACCTTATTGAACCGCCATATGAAATAAACATGAATGAGCATCTGAAAGTGTGTTAAAAGATAGAGTAAAACTTATTGAAATCCGTATCATGTCACATGGAATCGCTCAATCAGTGTTTCAACCGTGGAAAGACGTCAGTAAAACAGCTTGTAATGTTATGCAACATCACATTTACCTCAGAAAATCCATATCCAGTGACCATAAACTCATTAGTCAGCTAGAAAAAAAGACTCTAGAGAGGAGCTAAATATATGCACCAAATTACATATTCATTATTTTTTATGTTCTTCAATATTTAATGCATGTTTGAAAAAATCTGGCAAGTTTTTATGACAGCCACCATTTAAATGTTTATATTTCATAAAACTTTACTAACATAAAAATAAATCAAATTGTAATTTAAGTGTTTGTAAACAAATCAGTTAATTTTTACCTTCAATATTATAGTAGGCTAATGAAGCCTAGTAGGCAACAGACTCCCATAAATTACAGCATTAGTTAAGAAATTGCAAGCTTGTGAATTGAAATCGAATCGAATTGTGAAATTTGTGTCAATACCCAGACCTACCCTGTGAAAAGAGCATTTATTTGTCAATCCATCATGCTTTTTAATAATTGTTATAACTCATTGGAGACCACATCTCCCGCTTTCTCTTACCTGGTGGTCCTGAATTTTACGGCCCACTACTCTGAAGGCGTTGTTGCCAGTGTGGTGATAGATGTGGACTCGACTAAAGCCTGTGGATCCACCAGCCGGAACCCACTTCTTATTGGCGTCGTCATATACCATGACAGCAGCCCGCGCCTGACAGATACTCTGCTCACTGAAAAAGAAGAAAAAGAGAGACAAATGCATTATTGGATGATGGAAAACTATTCGCAATGTTTTTAAAAGGGTTAAAATTCACTCAAATTAACTTCCTCTGGTCTAAAATGGCAATAAATATGGGATCCAGGTCATTAAATTCAATGAAAACACTTGAATAATTCCTTAAATCTATGCAGACTGCAGTAGTTAAACTTTCTTTCAATCACAGAACGCTTTAAACCACAATGAAGTAACCATCTGTCATGTGATCCTGCATTGGCACTCATGTGCAGTTTTTGCACCTTTATAGGTCACCCTTTCATTAAGCAGTCACCATTAAATGTAAACACTGGAAATCAATTTTCCGTCTCTCCGCTCACTTTTCACTATAGAGCAACTCTACCTTGCATATCACACTAAATTATTTACAATGACTTCCAAACTCCAACTGCTTTAATAGAAAAGGAAAAGAGCCACTGAAAGCATTTCCTTGTCATGTGATCACATTGAAGTAACTCTTTTAATGCAGGTGGCAAAAGAAAGCGAGAAAGCAAAAGAAAAAGTGCTCTGACCTTGTAAAAAAACTTCTGGTTGCTTCTACTTCTACTTCTGGTTGCACCCCCCTACTCTAGAAACCTTGACAATCCATCTTAATATCTGTTTTTCTTTGTCTCTTTGTTGCAAAACAAACCTTGAGAAATGAAAGCTAGATTTTATGGAAATGTTCATGTCTTAAGCACTTGCATTCTTTTGGTTGCTTGGTTTCTCTCCACCGAGTAGCTCTAGTCAGCCAGAACATGGTGTAAAACTAACAACAACAACCTGATGTCCATGCTACTTATTACACACTGATCTAGTCCTCACAAGTATTGATGTCACATAAAAATCACATACACGAAACTTTGGACTGCTGGGGAGATGGAAAGACTTCAAGATCAGATGCCTAACGTAAGTTAATCTGACAAAGCGCTCCAGAATATACATCAGCAGACTGTTGAGTGTTTTGTTTTGCTTTTCCCTGAAATCAATCTGGGGACTGAGATGAGATCCCGGGATCATCCGCCTAGCAGATAAGGGCTAATCTAACAGGATTGTCCTCCGAGACCAATCCCTACACTTTAATTAAGGAAGAAGCATGCCGGAGTGGGCCGAGCGGACTCTGCGGAGCTCTATGTCATATTACGGTGTAATTGATGGCAGACAGTCAGAGAGCAAATTCTTATTACAGGAGAACAGGTCAATGGGAGGGAGCCATGACACACATACTGTAAAAATAAAAATACAACTTTCAACAAAAAACTAAGACTAATAGAAAGCATTTACATCCTGCATTAGCCCAAGCAGCTTTTGCATAGAAACGAAGGAAATGACTCAACTCAAAATTCTATTTTATTTCATATTTTAGTTTATTACTGAGATCAAATAAAACATGTTTGGTTTTGGTATTCTAAGTCTTAGAATATAGTGCTTGTGTATGGGCCACTTTTGTGATAATTTTTAATTGTGATAAATTACCTATTTTTTAAATCATATACATTTTTATTATTTATACATTTTGTAATAAGCAAAACTCCACTCAGCTTGCACCAATGAGGGTCAGGACAACAGCTACAAGGACGAAGCAGGCCACACTGCTGGAATTTGCTGATCTCACGACACTGGGGAATGATCATTTCACCCAAATATTGCTACTGTAATGGCGCTTTTCCACTGCATGGTATGGTACGGTTCGATACAGTACGGTACGACTTGCTTTAAATGGTACCTAGTCTGTTGAGGTTTTAAGCGTACCGTACCGGCACTAAATGTGATGTGAAACACTGCAGATCACTGATTGGTCAGACAGAATCGTCAGTACCAGCGTCATTGTATTTGCGACCAATAGACATCGACACGAGAAACCAAACCCGCTAGATTTAAACAGCCAGTAACAGCCACTGTCGTTATCGATTAGCCTAATCCCACCCACTTTAAAGCGGTACTAACTGCCATTCTAAAGCGAACTGAGCCATGCCGTGTCGAGCCGAGTCGTACCACGCAGTGGAAAAGTGAAGCGAGCCGAACCGTCCCGCGCCGAACCGTACTGAGCCGTACAGAACCTCACCAGCAGTTGAAAAGCGAAATAAGTAAGGCTCTGTTTACACCTGGTATTAAGATGCATTTTGGAAGATTGGATCACAAGTGGAGGTGTAAAAAGGGTCTAAAACATTTTGAGATTGTCCACTTTCGACCACTTCCAGAGGTCTCTTGTAGTGGAAACGCTCACGTGTTCAAAAAGCCATAAAAGGCTGCCTACTCTCCGCCTACTGATATAATGAATAAACGTTATGGGAAGCACGCAAGCCTGTTGGGATTTAAACTTTGGCTGGAGACCCAAGATGAAAACGTACCAAAGCACAATGTACTCTCACCATTCCTGATTTCTAACACAAACTCGCCAATTTCGGCGTGGTCTTGCGGCTATCAAAGCAGAAACTAAAGCTGCTGCAAATTATGTCATATGTAAATTGCGCAAGCTTATTTAGTCCATTAGGTCGAAAGATCTGAAAAAGTCCACCCCTCAAAGAAATCAGGCCATGGACAAAAGAGCTGTAAATGTGTATACGAGTCTCCCTCGTCTAATTGGGATCTGATCGACCAAAACGCAATCTTAATACAGGTGTAAACGGAGCCTAAATTCAATCTGACACTTCAGCAGGCCTGGATAACAATGGATTTCAAAACATACAGTACGACTACACAAAGAACAGTGTCAGTCCACCATTCATGTAAAAAAAAAAACCCATTTAAACAGATAATGTTTCCATTCAAATCTCATTTCAGAGGTGCAAATAAATCCCAAGGACAGACAGAGGCAAACACACAGGGTTCTGTGATGAAAGGAAAACAACATGATGGAATAAAGCACACGGCCAAAATTATGACAGCTTTGCAATTATATGCTCACATTTTTTTTTAATCTATCATAGGATTAATAAACCATTTAGGGAATTGTCAAAATAACAAGCTGGAATTGGATGCAAATAAAAAAGCAGTTTAATGTAAATAAGTTAAACTAGTAGTGTGTGATTATGCAGGGCTTCAATTATAATATAAAGCTGAACATTATATTATTTGTCTTTCTTCAAGTGAACAATGGTAATTATATAAATAATTATAATAACGATAATTGGCAAATAATTCTCTGAATCTCTGTTGCATGTCAAGTGTTTGACATTTGGATCAAAGACGAAATGAAAAACTGTTTGTTTAAAGCTTAAAGGAATTAATTTGGCTGTAAAGAAGCACTATGACAAAGTGTGATCAAAAACCCTATTATATGCAACAACAACAAAAAAAACCCATCCAAAGCAACATTTTCATTCCTTCATCGCCTTGACGTCTCAACGGCTAAAAAATACAACATCAGAGGGCTTCGTGCTGAGGCTGCAGTGACGCGAAAGCAAGCACTGCCTGCAAAATGCTCTGGGGAAGAGCATGGTAAACCAAGATCTGATTATGCAACCCAGCGCCCACAACATCAGGAGAAATAATCATCAACCTTCAACACAGCTCAAAGTAATGTCCTCAATGACAGCTCCATTGTCTCTGTCTGTGTAACACACTCATTCACAAATAAACTACACAAGTTAAGATGAAGGGATGCTTGTCGCAGCATGTGTGAGAATGGCATTGAACCTTTAAACAAGCGGAATCTGCAAGCCGACAACCCCAAACAAAAAAAGGGAACATTATGAAAATCAATTATTTTAATGTGCTTTTTATTCAGTCGTAATGCTATCAGACTAGTTTTACTATAACCTTAATCAATGAATCAGCTCTGACTCAACAATATGCTTGCATCATCACTCAGGAAAGTTTACAGAAGCAGTTTTTATACATTAAAAATGCATCTCAGGTAAATGTTGTATAATCTGTTGTTTGAGGACTAAAAAATATAATATTTGTTCTACTAATTTCATAAAACATGATATTAAACATTTAAAACGTATCTGGCGACAATGGTTGAAATGATAGTGTCACCGCTTTTATTTTTATGTAAAAAAAATAAATAAATAAAATAAAACATCCATTTAGGACTTTCAAAACATGCATTCATGTTCTATAATTCACAAGTCACAAAACACTACATGAGAATTAAATATAGATCTAGATATGTTTCAATGTATGATGAATTGCCCTGAAGGTTTGATATGAATCATGCATGTCACGAAGGCCGACTCAGACACGTTCACACTTTAACACTTAGTTTGTTTACACAGCGCAAATTGTCTAACACTATAACTCAAGCTGCCATCTCTAAGCCACATCACAAATCCTCTGAGACTCTAGCAAGCAAAAGGATTCAAACCGCCTCACGAGTCAAGAGAAACCACTGACCTCAGGTCCATATATTTACAGAGCAATCCTGCTCTCCTCAGGGATTTCTGAGGTATTGTTGAAATCTCTCACAAAGAATATCAAAAAAAGAAAAGATGAAATACTGACAAACAATTAGACAAAGTCTCAGTCAAGGTTACCACCGTAATATCACATTATCACCCAAAAACGTAATGCAAAACCACAACGTGTTCCACACAATGAAGAATAGAGAGATCTTCAAGGACACAGTGAGACAGAAATCATGCGGTAAATCTTCCAGATTGAATGGCTAGGAAATGTACCCTCTAAAATCTGCATTGGTCAGTTAAACAGGTAGTCCCACTCCAAACTCATGCCTTTGGTTGAGCAAATATTATCATGTTTAAAGGGATACTCCACTTTTTTAGGCTCATTTTACCACTCCCCCAGAGTTAAACAGTTGGGTTTTACCGTTTTCGAATGTATTCAGCCGATTTTTTGATATTTAGAAGAATATCAGTAACCAGACAGTTTCTGGTCTCATTGACTTCCATTGTATATTTTTTTCCTACTATGGAAGTCAATGAGACCAGAAACTGTCTGGTTACTCATATTCTTCTAAATATCAGAAAATCAGCTGAATGGATTCGAAAACAGTAAAACTCAACTGTTTAACTCTGGGGGAGTTGTAAAATGAGCCTATTTACAAAAAAAGTGGAGTATCCCTTTAAGGATATTACCATTGCATGCTTAACTTATCTCAGTATATTAAAGCTGGGATATAAGAAAGCACTTTAACACGAGAACAAAAAAATTACACTTCAAGTTTAATAGCAAAATGGACCAAATAATCAATGGCAACATGAATATCTCATTTGAACGATTCCACAAATCTCTAAGAGCGCCATGGACTCCTAAAATAACACTTGTGCTGCGTTTTACCTACTCAACTAGCCACAGGTGCGTGAGAAAGAGCAGACAGTAGCTATTTTAAACCATACTCCTGTAACAGAGATGGCTCAGGCTGAGAGCTGACTGCTCACAGGGAGCTCGAGGGTCCACGGCATGGTGTAGGCGTAGCAGGGAGCTGGAAATAGGCTCCAACTCCCACTGTGAGATTCATACTGTCTCACAGCCACAAGGTGAGATCGGCATACAGTGACAAATAACTGAAACCCTGATCACCGCCTGCAAGATCATGATAGAACTAAAATACATACATCTATAATATAAAAATAACATAATATATGAAACATACAAAATGATATTCCTTTAATGGGAAAGCTGAATTTTCAGCAGTCCTCAGCGACGTTCCACTAAGAACTGGCACGGTATGGAAAAACTATGAATATTTATTAAAAAAAATGTCCTTTGTGGTAAAGGGATACTCCACTTTTTTTGGAAATAGGCTCATTTTACAACTCCCCCAGAGTTAAACAGTTGTGTTTTACCGTTTTCGAATCAATTCAGCCGATTTTCTGATATTTAGAAGAATATCAGTAACCAGACCGTTTCTGGTCTCATTGACTTCCATAGTAGGAAAAAAAATATACTATGGTAGTCAATGAGACCAAAAAAAGGTCTGGTTACAGATATTCTTCTAAATATCAGATAATCAGCTGAATTGATTAGAAAACGGTAAAACACAACTGTTTAATTCTGGGGGAGTTGTAAAATGAGCCTATTTCCAAAAAAAGTGGAGTATCCCTTTAAAAATATAAAAAATTGTGTCATTAAAAAAATAACTTACAGTTTTGAAACAATTGATTAAAGTGCCCCATTATGCTTTTTCAGATATTCTCTTTCATGCAGTGTGTAATACAGCTGTTTGTGAATGTAAACAGTAAGCAAAGTTATTTTCTCCCAAAAGAAAGAATCAATTCTGATCTGCCGAAACTAGTCATCTTACTTTTACTAGTCTTACTTTGCGTAACATTCATACGTAACAAATTTGCATTATGCCAGTCAATGGTTTTCATCGGCTGCCCACAAACTTTGTCTACTTTGACCTGCTCTCAAAAACAGAAGATGCTGTTTTCTGCACTGGCAAAGCAAATCCTCTTTGTATATACACTTCCAGTTTTAAGTCAGTGGTTAAAATTACCACAGCGATACAAATGCAGTAGAACCTTTTTTCTTGTTTCGGTCATGTTACTGACGATTGCTTCTTGGCGAGGTTCACGCGGGATTTGCAAAACAATCCATTAAAAGATGGGACAGTACCCCACTTTAACTGTACCAACTTGCTCCTCTGAATTATACTCTGTACGATTAATTATTCATGTAAATATTTTCTCCCGAGTGTTCAAAATACATAGTTTTGTTTTGTACACCGAGTGCAGATGTAGGTCTCCGGCTAACCGCCTATCTCATCTTATTACGGTCTTACTGAAATAATTCTGCTAACCACCTGTCGGCCCAGTATTACCTACATTTTGTGTCAATTCATGGAGGTTCAGGTTATAATGTTTCTCAATCAAATCTCAGCAAATGTTTCATCATCGGACTCGTGCTCAAATTGATATGGTAAAATCAAGGCCATAGTTACGGTGTGTACAATCGTTGAGGATTCAGGAAGCCTCTGGAACTGAAATTCAGATTTGGTAATGGACAGTTCAGACACAATTTAAGTTAAGTTCAGACTAGTTCTCGGAAAGGCGGAAGGGGCTTAGAGAGACTGAAATCAGAGACTGAGACTGAAAACGAGTCATTTGAGAAATCTCCTTTTCACTTTAAATAACAATTTTAGTCTACAAGTGACCCCCACCAAATAAATACAAGCATGAGCCAACACTTTTGAGAGGTACTCAGGCTAGGTGAGGAAATATGAATTTTGCTCGTCCTATATGACTGTATAAGAGGCGTTTGGAAGAGAAGGATGTCGAACTCACTATACGAAGCAGCATGTCAACCAATTCAGCACTTGTATCGGTTTTCCTGCATTTAATTTCCTCCATTTTGAGGAGGATACTATCCATGACACAATCTTCATTCCAATTCAAAAGATTTCAGACTCCGTAGTGATCACACACTGGTGTCGAGAGAGACATCCTCATAAGTCACAATCCCTCGTTGGTGTTTTTGCTCTCTTTTGGTCTTTTTATAGACTGAGGAATTAAAGCCATCACCTTAGCAACACTGTGTACGTGGGTGGGTTTTATGTGTAGCTCCTACATATTACTGTGAAAAATAAATCTTTATGAAGGGGGGGTTACAGAGCCATTCAGGCTTTTCACTTGCCTTTTGTTTTCGTCTATAGCACAAGCCTTGATTGAATGATCAGCGCTAAATAGACAGTAAACTGGTCTATCCCAGAGTCTATCTCGAGTTATATGAAAATATAAAAAATGAACGTTAATACTCTCAGCCTGGTGTTCATTGTTCACCCTTACTATGATCCTTTGCAGCTAATGACAGTGACTGCTTCCTTCCACAGTCGAGATGGAGAGTCCCTGAGCTGCCAACACCTCACCTCCTCCACAGAAACTGCAAAAACTGGCTTAAAAATACACTCCACTCACAAACCATGAGTCACGCAGAACACCCGTTTCGGTCGATGCCGGTGCGGATTCATTCATGCCATGCTTTGCAGGACAATGGGAGACATCATCACTGTATAAACAGCCCTGGTGACATTCTCTGCATGGGCAGTTATTTGTGAGAGGAGTTTGCTTTTAAGCCACTGGCAAGGGGACAAGAACACACTTAAAAAGGACAGAAATAAATGAGAGCAGAGTGCTAATATAGTTTTAATTCACTCATTTTTGAGTACGAACACAGAACACAAAATCTGGAAGAGAAAAAGAAGGTCGGCACCATCAGATGGAACCCCTACAATGTTCTATACACTCTTAAAAAGGGTTCCTCTGGGTTCTATATAGAACCCTGGGGTTCCATACTTGACAATAGAACCTTTTACCAAAAAAATGGTTCTATATGGAACCATTTTGGAGTTCTATATATGAAGCGGGCGATGGAACCATTTCTGGTTCTAAATAGAACCATTTCTTCTAAGAGTGTAGGGGTGGTAATTATCGCAGTAGTTAAACAACAAGTCTAGGCTACTAGTGAGTCTCCGAGTCTGCCCAAAAATGTGTTTCGAGATCGCTCAAAATGTCCAGGATTCGGCTTTTGCGTTCTTCAGTCGCCACTCATCATGTTTACTGTGGCGAGCAGGATGAGTGAGGGCCGCGTGGAGAATGACGCAGCTATAATTCATGTAGGTGATTTTGAAGTATATTTTATGTCGATATACAATGGTTACATACTTTTAAACTAATCGTGGTATTGGTATATTAAGACTACCGACTATAGAGCAATGGCAAGGAAGACTAACTTTACCGCGCTCTGAGAGCCCTCTAGTGGTCGGGAGCATTTCCGTTGTGTTGCGGCTTAATTTCGTTGTGTTGTAGATTTTCCGTTGTGTTGTGGTACATTTCCGTTGTGCTGTGGCTTAATTTCGTTGTGCTGCGGCTTAATTTCGTTGTGTTGTATATTTTCCATTGTGTTGTACCTTTTCCGTTGTGTTGTTGTGGCTCATTTCCGTTGTGTTGTGAATTTGTGTTTGCTTTTCAAATTTCGTTGTGTCATCATCTCTAATTTCAATTTAGAGACACATTTTCATTTAAGACACATTCAGGAAACCACAAAGCACTTTCCTAAAATTAAAAATAGGTAAAACAAAACCTTCTCTCTAAAAAATGCTGGGTTGTTTTAACCCAATTTTGGGTCAAATATGGACTAACCCAAATGTTGGGTTAAAAATGTAATGTAAATATTTAACCCAACAGCTGGGTTTGTCCATATTTGACCCAAAATTGGGTTGAAACAACCCACCATTTTTTAGAGTGGGAAAATTAGAGTTTGGAATGTTTTCAGTCAGCGATCATCTTGGTGAACTGGTCATAATACTTCTTAGACCCCAAAACACTTCGGAGAATGTCTGTTCTACCTAATTTACATGTCAATATCTATTGCAGAACAAATGTATGCCTTCCTTTATTTTTTCCTTGTTTCACTGGTCACTGAAAAACATCAGCCAAAAAAGTCTATCCTAAATACATTTTCTCTTTGACAGCTGCCATCTGTCATCTCCATCTAAGCAGTGCGTCGAGTATAATCCCCACAGTTTGACATGTAGGAAAGTTAAGAGGTTCGTGATTGTGTAGTAAAGCCAGACGGATGGCATTATGAAGTCTAAGAGATACCCTCTTTTTAATCATGAGGAACTTATTTTACAATAGCTTTCCAATTACAACTGGACCTCAAGCTGACATCAATTAATGTGACCTTTGACAAGATCATGGAAAGCTGAAATGTGTGTATATACATTTAAAATGGACTGAATGTGTTGCCAAAGCAAATGTGTTAACCAAAACGAACATTTAGCATTCATCATTTATATAAATTTCGTACTATTTACATTAAATAGTTTAAGTATGTGAAAAATATAATCTATAAATAAATACATGTTTTTGTCTTTTTTGCATTTAAAGTGGAGTGAATGTTTACAAAGCAATAGTGTTCAACCCAAACGAAACAAACTAAAAAAATCTTAAGAATGAGAGTAGTCCCAACTCGTAAAACGGGACCAGCCCTACTGGTTTTCCTCAGCACTGTATTACAAAACATAAACATCAGCAAAACAAAGAATTCCAAAGAATCGTCTCTTTCCAGAAAAAGCTACCACCAACACCTCACCTCCAGAATGACCTGATGCTCTCCAAAAAGCAGGTTCATGCTGTGTTTAAACAAACACAGTGTTTAAACAAAGTAGCAGGTGAGTGCTGACAGCGACCTGCTTTGCCTCCACTGAGGTGGCCATTCACACACAAAGAATGCACAGCGACTTCTCACACCAAACCTTTTGCATGCATAGAGGCTCCCCTTAAGAACGTCACAAGTGATACTTAGTCATGGCAGCGTGGTTTATAAAAACACCCCATTCATTGTGGCTACACGGGGAAACACCTTTCCTTCAAAAGAATTAAACACTTATCAGTAGTGAGAAAACAATTTCCCTTGGTTGAGACCCCTCAAAAATGAACTTTGATTTGGTCTGTGGGGCCATATTTGTGCGATGGGATAAACTAGCCATGAATGTTTGATGAATGAATTTGCAGTGCACAAATGTTGGTAGCCTGCCACTGGTTTTATAGGCCAATTTGTGCATCTCCCATCCATTCCACGGGGAGCTATTAGTGCAAATGAAACTGTAATCTTACTGAAAACATTTTACACCGCACTTCCTAAAGCATCTCACATCCTCCAATATTGCAATAGAGCACTGCTTTATTAAACCCATAATCCCAGAGAGCATAATTGAGGTAGAAAGTAAACCGACGTGAACCTAAACACGCATTTCAACAATGTCTTTGAGCTGCATTAATGATGCAACAGTTGCAAAGGAAAACAAACCCATGAAGCCTGTGTGTGTACGTACCGGTGGACTTCCATTTTCGGAGACTGGGCGCATCTCTCATTCAGTATGAAGCCGGACACCTTGCATTGTGCTGCAGACTGGAGCTGCATGGCTTCCCCCGGCTCCGAAGCTGCGGATTCGATCCCAATCACACACGCCTATTCATCGCGTTCCCTCTATTCAGAATGCATCGGTGATTCATTATTTAGAGATGGGCGCAAGTCAGCGGCGCTTCTCCATGCTGCTCGCGTACACAATCCCGCTTTTCACAGTGCTGGACGGTAACCTGGCAACAGGCATTTGAGTGCTCACAGTTGTTAAAGGAGATCACGTTTGGGAAGATGAAATTGCTACGCTGTGTTAATACTGCTCAACTGAGCAGGCTTTTTCCCGCCCTGCCTCACTCTCCCTTTCTCTCTCCCTCGCTCTGGTCTTTCCCACCCCCACCCTCCTCTCTCTTTATTCTGTGCTGCTCGGTTTCAATAGTCATTTATATTTACTGGCTAAGCTTTGTTTTGAAGCAGCATGTGCATGCAGTGATCTGCGCAGAATGAGGTAAACATCATTTCAAACGCATGATATGCAAAACGCTAGCCTAAATATTTAATGATTGAAAGGTAGCTCTGCCATCAAAAAGAAGGAACCACTTAATTTTGGCCTTAAGTGACCTCCCAGGTCTCAAACATAGTTCAAGTATAAACGTAAATGTAAGTGTTAAGTGCTTACGTTGGCCTGCCAGTACTCAAGGCCAATGTGTTGCTAGAGTTGCCATTAGATGTTGGTGTTAACCATTAAACCAGATGTGGTAGTATTCAGGTAAGTTGATACAGTATATAGACTTAAAGTTGATAAAAGATTTTCTTCAAAACTGCCCACGGCTGGACGGCATGACCAACGATATCACAAAAATTCATACCACTGATGGCGAAGCATTCAACATGTTTGTTACTCTACAAAGCTAGCTACCTTTTAATTTAAGGCACTATAAAATCCATAATATGTTTTCGCGATTGATTGAATACAAATTTATTATCAAAAATGGTGTGTAATGAAATTAGTTTGTAGTAGTAGTAGTAGTAGTAGCACTGTCAAAATTATTGTTGGTTTAACTTTACCTGATTTCCTTAAAATGTTGAGTTCGTTGAAATTAAAAAATTGAGTTAATAAAATGAAGGATATCGGTTTAAATCAACAGAAACTTAAAATATTATGTTGTCTGAACCATATTATCTAAGTTGATTTGACAAAAGATAAAAAGTTGTTTGGTGATAAGCTGTTTTTTGGCGACTAATACGTCACAAAAACCTTTGAGTTTTTAGCAACACACATCTAATCGTTTTAATGTAGGTCAAATCCCATTTATTATTGTGAATTTCTCTTTCATAAATCGAAATTTAATTGCTCAACACTTCATCCTGCCCTTACAATAGCGCACCTTAAAAAAATGCTAATATATGAAATCTAGGCTAACAACCCTGATCTGATACGCTTTGTAACGCAACACACAAAACCAAGCTTGTGTAGATATAGTAACGTTTGCATTCACATACTTGCACAGGGTCTGGGCCTGAGACACTCATTAGAGAAGGACAATACATCGATACTATGCACTATTGTTTAAAACATTTAAAACAATGTGATATAATCCCTTTAAATGTAACATTTTGTATGGTACTGCACCTTCAAAAACAGAACTGACCAGCACACTGGATTCAGCTT
The DNA here is from genome assembly GCA_038021265.1 of Cyprinella venusta. Taxonomy (NCBI): domain Eukaryota; kingdom Metazoa; phylum Chordata; class Actinopteri; order Cypriniformes; family Leuciscidae; genus Cyprinella; species Cyprinella venusta. The sequence continues at coordinate 25,572,727 of CM075876.1, forward strand.
TGTTCCAACTGCTGGAGGCCAAAAAAATGAGCAATCAATCTACACAAAATTGCTGTGCGCTACCCTGTTCTCTAACATGATACTTACAAAAGTGCCACCGAGCTGAAGAAAGCAATAAAGTCAAATCAATTCAATTATTTACTTATTTGAAAGCATGATCTCTGAGCAGTAAAACCGGGAAACATGTGACAGATGCACTCTGGGATCATGTGGTTTGGTGCATGGCACAGACCCTGTGGTTTGCGATTGTCTGGCTTGTCTCCACAGGAACAGATGGGTGTGAGTGACAGGTCAGGTGCAAAAGAAGGGCCTTGTCATTTTTGAGGGAGGGGTTCAGCGCGAAGACGCCTGATCATAATGCACGGTCACGCTCCGAGCGTCCAGTCTGTAAACTTAGCAATGAATCACTCGGGTGCTGACGAGGGCAGCACCGGTCAAGGACCCACCCAAATCAACAATCACTGACAGGGACGGGTTGACAGCAAGAGAAATCAATATGACTTTGGCACTTCTCAATAGGGCTGTCAAGATACCAAACTTTTAGTAGTCAAAACCAGTGGAATTTCAAACTAATTGCCAATATAATAATAATAATTTAATTATTGAATTGTATCATAATTTTCATCATCATCATTATTTCAACACTACAGCCAATAAGATAAATATTGAATAATAACAACAACATTTGGTTTTTTAATTCACCTTTTAGTGCGTAATTACTGTTTTGTCCACAGGCCACACACAGTTCAGTAATCAGTGACAACTGCATTCTACAACCAAATTAACTAAAATTCAGGTAGTGTGACAGCACTTACAAAATTTCCATGTGGTGTGTATCCAGAGTGATTGCAAGAAAATCACAGGGTTAGAGGTACGAGCTTTGATTGCCAGATCTTGCAAAAATAAATAGTGATCAAAAAAATCAGCCCAGAAAAAAGCCTAAATAAATCTAAATGCTTTATATTGTCAATAAAACCAAAATATCGTGATCTGCACCAAGTCCAAACAACATGGCCAAAATGCTAATAATTAGTAGACATAGCAACACTGCAACAGAGTGCTCAATGAACAACCCTCCACGGATGCACTGAAGCTCAAGTCGTCATTGGCTAGTAAATGTATCTTACTCACCAGACTTAGTTTTTACATGAAATGCCAGAACAATGCAAATGGAAAAAAACTACATTAATAGTTTTAGAAATTTATATATAAATTTCAGGCCACAGTCTACCTAAACTACAAAAATTGGGAGTATTATGCCTGAGCTCCATGCTGGCAAATTTTACAAATTGTTGGGCTTGCTGAAAGCAGAAAATGTTCACTCTTATTTCCATTTCATTAATGAAAAAGCCACAACTGTATTTTCAGACCATTGAGTGTTATCGCACTCCAGCAAATGTGCAAGTCAAGCACAGTCACAACAGACTCTCCCGTTTTGAGAGCAACGCAACAATGCAGGAATCAATTAGCTACTCTGGACCTGCGAGCATGACGCTAATACGCTATGAACTACTTCAACAGTAAACGTAGACCTTTCGAATCTCACGTAGACTTGTCAGGCGATGAGAGCCACCTGGAAGCACCAGGTTCCCGTGAGTGGGTGGCGCAGTCGGGTCAGGCTGGGAGAGTGTGAAACCTTGAGCCGCCATCGGAGGAACACATGGTGCATGGGAGGATGCATGCAACACCTCTGCTTATAAACCACATGTCCACAGGAGGCCTGGCACAGCCGTTTGGAGCTTTATGCCTCTGCAGGCACCGACAACACCACCATGGAAGCAGTCTGGGCTTGTCCCTTTCCATTAAACCCACTGAAGTCACTTTGAGTGTCTTCAATTCTCCACAGAAAGTCATAGTGGTTGTGGTTAATCATAAATGCATTGGTTAACCTAACCATGGCCATAAAAAATGCTCCAAAATAATGTTCCTTTTATCTGAAAATATGAGAAACCACAGTCATGTCTATAATTTAGATACTATATTGTGATTTCGGGTAAATATTCACTGCATGATTTCGGGCAGCATGATTAATCATATTTTAATCGGGATAACAACATCTCCTTCTCTCGATTAATTACAAATAATCGTCGTCAAATGGGCCCGGAGGTTATTTGTCCTGAAAAACTTTGACAATGACATTTCCATTTTCTTGCATTGGTAACGAGCCACCACTTTCTTTCCTGCTTAGGGTTGCCATATGTCAAGAGCATAAATCCTCCAAACAGAGCTTTTCTCTTAAAAGGATACGCTTTCGGTCCAGTGTTTTACTTTATCTTCCCCAACCAGGCAACCATACGCACAGGCTCTTTTTTTTCCTCTGCAAAAAAAGCCCTTATGATCTGACAAGTCAAATCACCTTTATTTATATAGCATTTTACACAAATCAGATTGTTTCAAAGCAGCTTTACAGTGATAGCAGGAAAATTTTGCATTTCAGCAGCTGAGGTTAGTTCAGTTCTGTTATAAAGACCATTTACAAGTTCATTTCATCTATAAAGCAGTTCTGCAAAAAAAATTATGACATCGTCCAGCTCAATTCAGCTCTCATACAACAGCATCAGTATAGTCAGATCCATAATATTGTTAAATATTAAGTGTCACATAGTGTATGTTGAAATGTATTTATCTCTATTGTGAAATTCTGCTCAAATGAAAGTCAGTCAGTCGGTGTTCTTTCACGAGGCTGCATCTGCGATTTGCTGCTACTAAATCTGTGAGTGAATTGTAATAAATCCAAACATGAATCTCGGCCTATGTTTGAGATCATGGTTGGTGAATAAATACACTTATGCAACATGTAGAAAGTAAAAAATGTAACATTTGGAATTATTAGAATTATGAGCAGGAGCCACTGTTTTTTGTATTGATTTTTCAACGCATTCTCATCCTACGGCGTCATATAGTGATGCTTTTGAAATTTCATCTAAATCCAACACACATGGCACCCTAAAGTGCCAATATAACACTCACAGAGATTTGTTCGGTTATGGTAGGTTTAGTATTGGGGTAGGGTTAGGGTTAGACCACTAGGAGGCGCCTTCTGGCCCATATATATATATATGCATCTCATATTGACGCTAAAGGGTGCCATGTGCATTCGATATAGACAAAATGTCAAAAGCGTCAGTATATGACACCTTGGGATGAGAACGGGCTGGATGTTTCGTTTGATAAAACTATCATTGTTGGTTAAATAAAGTCCATACACCACCTACAGGCCTATTAAGTGAACGATTTAATGATTATCATGTAGCCCAACTGGATTCTATTATTAACACTTACAAAGTTTCAATGCAGTATAAAATATGAAACTTGGTCAACTTGTTTTGTTCCAAATCAACAGTTTTAGTAAAATTGATAATATTGTGCCAATAAAAAATTAAATTAGAAATCTGGATTGAGTAAAAATTTACAATCAAAAATATAATAAAGATAATGAATGTAAATACTTTGAGCATTAATTATAATTGAATATTAAATCTTATTTCATTTTTAGCAGATTCATTATGAATCGATTTATCTTTACACCTCTAATTGTGATCCAAATATTGAGCTGCTGAAAGCTGAAATGCAAAACCATGCGAATGGACTTACCTTACATATGCAAGTGCTCTATCCTGCCCCTAGCAACAACCTCCCAGCATGCTGCTATATTCTAATACATGTGACAGCAGACAGACAGACAGACAGACAGACTGACTGCTAGGGTCTGGCTCCATGCAGGATCCCAAACAAAACTCAAACCATCTCAATGTCACATGAAAAACTAAATTCTACAATAGGCATCAAGCATTAAATGACACTAAAACCCATCATGAATCACTATAATGCTAATAATACTTTTTGGACTTGAGTTATAACTTTATTTTCAAATGCACTGTAACTCAATACAACAGTATAACCCCTAACAGTAAAAATACCATGAATCATCTGAAGTGGTGAGGATACGACTCATCCGCCCTTAGACTAAACAGTCTTCTGAAGAGTGCTGACAGCAGAGTTTCTTCATACCAACACTTACAGGCAAACCCTTACAAAAGGTTAAGAGGTCACTACTGACCTGGTTCACGTTTCTCAAAAGCATCGTTATGCAACTATGGTCGCAAGTTGCATTGAACTCCATTGGTAACAACGGAACTTGCGACCATGGCTTTGGAAAACACACCCCAGCATGGTAGAAAGTCAAGATATAGTACGGATTCACTGTTATTTTGTTTGTATACCACAATTTCACTAAAGATGATAATCACAAGGTTTTTAACAAATCTGGTTTCGATATTAGCTCACATTCTCAAAAAGAACCAGTTCTTGACTCCACTGATAATTCAAACTTGCACTTCAAAAAGATGACTGTGCCCTTCAAATGTGCAAAAAGAACAGCAGAAGGCCACAGGGCTCTTGTGTTCTCTGCACTCTCGGAAGCAGACAGACAGAAAAATCCCCAGATCAGTACCACACATCACCCTCAGAATAACAAACGGAGGCACGTAATGCGGCACTGTACATATCCGACCGTTCTTCCTCAAATAAACGTTTTACCTTGTGTAAAGATTCATGACATCAACAACCTTATGATAATAATAATGACAGGTTACGTGTTGAGATGTTAATCGAGGAAGCATTACAGATGATTTCACCGGGACGCCAGCTATGCAGAGGGCTAGAAAGAGACTGGATTAGACCGAACAGGACAAGCAAGGCAATGCTAATGATCTACTGCAGCACAGACACAAAGACCCATACAGAGCATCAATATCTCAAACAAACGCATATGGCGATTCCAGGTGACTTATTCAGCAATCACTTTAATCAGCTCAGCAAACTATAATGGCTGTACATGCCAGACGCCTGCTGCGTCATTACAGAGTACATTATAAACCAACAGATTTTATATTTAGACCCTCATTTGCATACAGAAAAAAATGCAGCCGAATCCCATTATATAATAATCACAAAGCCGAGAAAGAATCTCCCGAAATAGCACACATCGTGTCAACATTCAAACACAGATAAAAAAAAAAAATAAAAAAAATAATAATAATAGCAGGATTTCCCATCCACTTGCAAATATAGGAAGGAAGTATGAAAAAAATGTGTTTATTAGGGCTGTCAATCGATTAATTTTTTTTTATATAATTACATACTCTGTGATTAATTCAATCTAAATTAATCGCATACATCATTTTTTTTTGCAGTGAAAATATTTTACATATTTCAATTCAAACGAATTTATTATTATTTTCACTGTTCAAATAATGGCCATAACAATCAATAATATGACCCAATAATATGCTGAGGAAATCATTTTCTCTGTAAAAGGCATCTCAGGCCAAAGTAATAACTTAGGGGACACAATGAATAAATGAACACTGCCCTCAATGTCAACACCATTTCTCTTGTATGTGCCATGAAAAAACTCAGACAAAAGAGACCAAAAGTTTAACATCGTGCAATATCAATTCCAGGGCTATTTTGTGCAATTGAACATAAACCTTCAATAAAAAAAAAAATATATATATATATTTCGGCAGACATTGCAGACGACTTTATTTTTATCAATACTTCAATCAAACTGTTTTTTATAAGTAAATGTTCTCGTCTCCCTCCTTTATTTTACAGTCGAATGGGGGCTAGAACGGCTCCGGGTCAAAGGTCAATACGGAATGGATTTTTTTTTAGTTATTTTAACAGCCCTAGTGTTTATATATTTCTCATGCACAATCCACTACAAATTCTGAAATCAATAAATGACAAGTCAGGACGTTAACAGATTTTAGAAACGGTCACACATGGTGCTCATCTGTAGACAAAACAAGGAAATCAAAAAAGTGGAAAAATACTTTTTAACTTTTTTTAAAAAAATTCTGCAGGTGCACCTACAGTACACACCAAAAAAAAAAAAAACCTTCAGGGGAATTGTAAACTTGTAAATACCAGACCTGCGAGACTTGTCTTACAGAAACCACTTTGACAGAGGTGACTGTCAAATAGATTGAAACAAGTCAGGTATATTTGTACAGTGCTTTTCACAATGCACATTGCTTCAAAGCAGCTTTACAGAAAATAGTGTCTTAGTACCCCTAGTGATAAAAAGGCAAAAGTGACTACAAAAAAAAGCTAAAACAAGATTGTGATTCTGAATAAACTGTTTTGTACTGTATACATAAAACCTGTCCCTGGCTACACTGCAGAGCTAATTTAGATAGAAACTGAGAAGAAGAAAAAAAACAAACATCGCCATCTGCTAAGGATATATGCACAGGCTGGCGAGTTGCTAATTTATTGTTTAACACAGGAGTAATAGTTCAGCAAAAACATCAAAACCCAGCTGGCTGTGGGGGGAGAAAGCAAACCACAATGACTATTAGAATCCATTGATTCACCATACCAGTGAGGAGGACTAACACATTACCCACAATATCTATGAGAAAGGTTTAAATTAATTAATACAAAAATAGAACATGCCTGGATACACCAACACTGCTTTCATTTGGCAAAACATGAATAATATCTCAAAACAAAACTGCATAAGGATTTTTTTTTTACAAAAAGTGTAAAGTTACAATTTATACTTTAAATGCAACAACAAAGATCATAAAAATGACGCAATTCAGAAGCTAAAAATAGGTTCAGTATATATAGTATTTGTTAAATTCAGTAAAAATAATGAAAAAATGTATTGACGAAGTATTATATTGTCATTACAAGCTACTGTAACCATCTCACACTTTGATAAGTGCTCTCTATTTTGGTGCTTTACGCCCTTCTCTAAGCTCAAAATAATTCGGTTGGTCATTGCGTTCATCCTAAATTTAACATAAGGTGCTTGAGTTCAATATTCACTTAATGTTGGGATAACCTCAATCCACTTTTACTTCAAGTTAAAACCTTATCAGCAAAAGCCAAAGGGTACGGTCTCTATTTTTACTCGGACACCAGAGAACACCAAGATTAGCTATCAGGAAAGCCACCAAGTATGATTACTTTTCCACATGTTCATGATACAGAAATATCCAGAATTCTTTACAATAAATCCTCAACATGTCCACGAGCTCTTACAGGCCTCAAATGACCACTTTCTAGGAGACTTACACGTCACGTGTCATCGCTGCGCGTTCCAATCCTCCACCCGCAAGGAGTCTGCCTACTACTGTCCTTCTCTAAAGTTTCCAGATTCCTCTGAGCCCGAGGTGTCGTCGAAGCAGTCAGCCTCCTGAAGGGTCTGCGGGACTCTGATACGAAGCCGGGACAAGCTTTGCCGATGGGACCCCTCCCTCATGAGTTAAATCGGTCTGGCTGGGCAGTCCCCTCAAGAATGTCCCCTTCTCCCCAAAATAAACCTGCTGACTGAAGGGTGTCATGAGCTCACTGACTTTTTTCCCCCTCTTTCGCCCTACGTCTCTCATTCGTTTCCCAACTGGGGCAGTGGAGCAGTGACAGTTCATTTACTGTCCATTAAAATCAAACCCAGATGGGATGATAGAAGTCTAACAAGCATGAATGATGACTGGTAGTTAAAAAGCTATGCTTCCATGAAGGTCACAAGGGGGCTACAAACCACAGGCTTTGAAATAAATGCAGTATTACAATGAATTCAACTTTCAGGATTCGTATTTCACATCAACATGCCCCTTGCCCAGTGTTTACAGCTCACCCTTTGCAGGGAGTTTTGGTTCAGCCAATCATAATCCGCCATCCACGTCCGACAAAGTAGTCAGGAGAATTGGAGTAATCGGTGGATTTGAACAACGCTGACATCTCTCCACGATTGAAACATTACTTGTTCATTCCACCGTTGTTGTTCATTCATGTTTATTTGAAGCTATAAATTAACTAGAAGGAAGAGGGCAGCTTCAACTGAGGCTCTACAGCAATCTGTCACGACACATTATTGTCAGAGTCCTGGTGTGAGAACATGGCGTGGTGTGAGCAGCGTGGCTTGTCGGACATAGCAAGAAAGGAGGCGGGTCTTTGCGAACGGTCAAATGGCTTGAACACTATTTCTATCCCTCACAGCCTTGTTTTCATTACTGTAAAAAAAAAATATGGCGCTACACTGATTAAGGTCTATTGTAATACAAAGAAACTGCAAGTAATGCATAAAGTGTTCCTTCATTCATTCATACATTCAAAAAAAAAATTTAATCTTTGAAACAATATTTTGTCAAGCCCACATTTAACTATTTTCTCTTTCAGTTGCTTTTCTGGTTAATTTTTTAGTTTAAGTCAACTGTTACACATTTCTAAATTCTATTTTGAATTACAATATTGGGTTGTTTCAACCGAAGTTTGGGTAAAATACGGACAAACCCAACCGTTTAAATTTAAACCAATGGTTGTGTTGGGTTTGTCCATATTTGACCCAAATTTGAAACAACCCAGCATTTTTTTTAAAATTGTATGAATTATTAATTTTAATGAAAATCAAAATGACTCGCAATTCATCATAAACAGGGCTACATTCAAATAGCAAATTTCACATTCAGGAATTGATTTGGTAATTAAACGGCATTCTTTAGCGCACAGTATTTACTTCCACTTTCAAATGTTCCAAGTGGCAAGGAACAAAAGGCTAAACACTCTGAACTCAACCCTTAAGGTCTATTTACACTCAAGCAAGCAACTTCAGTACATGTCGTAGTGATGTAACTGGCAGACAAGGGGTTAGTCCTTCAGTCCGTAGAGGCTTTTCTAAAGTTACCATGGTGAGGAGCTCTGCGGTGAAATCCTATCCTCGAAAGAGAACGCAAAGGGCCAGCGAAACCAAACTGCAAATCTGAATGAGCTGGGATCCGAACAGAGGGCCACTATTAAATAGATCCCTTAAAATGCAGACAACCCTGTATCTTTCTCCAAGCTAACCTTTTAATCCAGGCCATTTGTTTAACTCGTCTCTATGGTGACTTGGCCTCGTCCGTCCATCTGAAGAGATGGGACCGATAGACTTGGAGGGGATTGGAAAGAAAAGAGAACAAAACTTTTGCTGTTCTCAGACTATCTGGAACTTGGTCGCAACATTCAGAAGGACAGCCAAAATCATTTTCTCCACCTCTGGTTTGGAACAGTTGAGAGTTTTTGTGGTGTTTCACATAGCAAGTAAAGCATGGGCGAAATCCCATACAGCAACCACAGCGAGGGCCTGCATGTTGTTATTGAGGAACTGAGGAGCAATACAATAATTCAAGCAAGTAGTCTGGAAGGATTTGATCTGAAGTCTCAAATAAAAACATCTGTGGCAAGGAGTGTTTGCTAGCGACAGGGTGTTGCTACAACAACATGAAGGTAAAGCACACTGTGAAATGCAGTTTCGTCTCTGAGATCATGAAATGTTGCCAAAAATGCAACCAATGCCCACAATAATGTGACAATCAACCAACCGCAGGTGACAACACTGGGTTTTACTGGCACTGCTTTAAAAAAAAAATCTATCTCTATTTCTGAACATAAACTATGACAGAAAACAAATCGAGGGTAATTTTGAAACATACACTTCAGGCAGTGGCCTTCTTGTAGCAGCTGCCAAACTTGTGTCTAGTTGTTGACAAAGCGCTGACTATACAGCTCTACACCCAGTTTCTCAGGAAATACTACATCAGCCCCTGGCCATCAGCATTCTGATCTCTATACAACCAAAGTAGCCGCTAGACACTGCTTTCAGATGCACTTTCCTTTCTATATCGAAGCACAGAGAGCTGCACATGGAATCAGTTAAATATTCAAAAGGAAAATAAACTACATTCTCCATGTCTACTACAAACTTACATCGGAGCTATTTGCCTATTGCATTAGATAATCAAATAACTTGGTAACGCTTTACAAGTGAGGTTTAATTTGGTAACATCAGTGGACGCATTAGGTATCATGAAATTATCCACAATACATTTACAGCGTACATTATTAACATTTTAAGTGTTATATATTAATACAAGCTAATGTATTATGAACTAACATGAATTAGGCCGATAAATTTATGCTAACATGAATAAGATAAATTTATGCTGTAAAAAGTTTTGCAACCAAGGTTGAAATCAAGGAAAAACATCTGGATCAAAGAGGACACCCTTACAAATCACAGGGAACAAAACACATTTCGTCTAGGCTGTCAAAGCCTTGGCTCCTCCTGACTGGGTCAACTAAAAAAACCCAGGTCACTCTCGGTGCTCTGTCACTCAGCTTACCAGCAGATTTCAACAGGCACAAGCTGGATCTAGCGCTTCAGTGATGCTGAGACAATAATCCCTAAATCTTTTAATATCATGTAGAAATTTTCAGACAGAGGAGAGAAAAGTCATGGACAAAGATGAGGTCTAACAGCTGGGTCAATAATAGATGGTAGGAGGTATGACAAAATCATATCATGGCATAAGTAATTTTACATCAGAGTAACTGTACGTCTCATACATCTATTCTTGCTGGAAATGCAACAAGAAAAATTTGCTATTGACAAGAAACAAATGTATTTTGTCAATAGTATACTTTGGTGGACTCAAACTTACAACTGAGTGCAAAAAAAATAATTTGTGGATTTGGCCATTCGTGAATTCGATAACAAAAGGCCACAGACTTGAGACTACAATATAATTTTCTCACTCAAACCTATAACTGCTGCTGCTTCCAGATTGCTTTCAGAGGGAAAAGTTGGCCGTAGCTGCTGGTCTAGGATCAGTTAACTCTGTAATAATTGCATATTGGCAAAACATCACGCAAACAATCCTATGTGTATGGGCTTGTGCTCTGGAGAACATCAAAGGTTTCTATTTTCAACATGTTTTTTATGCAGCGTTGAGCAATGTAGCCAATCTCAAACAAATAAGTTGTTTTTGAGCGCAATGAGAGGTTAGCACAATAGAACTGGACATAAACTCCAGAATTTTGTGCAGCAAGTGTTTTCTCAAATCTTATTATTATAACAAACAATTATGTAAATAAGAGATTAAATGTGCAGAACATTGGAACTTGAAAAATAATTATATTTATAAATGATTAGCACTTGGAGACCCACCATCTTAATGGTGGTGGGGAGTGCTCAAAGTCTTTGGTGCACTTCAAGGTCTGTTTAGGTCCATTTCTCAGATCATAAAAAAGTGTGTCAACATCTGACACAAAAAGATACACAATAATCCACACTTAAATCTACAAGGTAATGATCTTCTATCCTTCTTAAATCACATCGTCCAGCATAAAGACTACATATGACAGAAAAAAAACACTATTATTTTGAACTAAAAATTGTGTACATGAGTGGTCGCCAACCATTAAACAACAACTGATGGTTTAAGCTTTTAGGAGAAATAGGCAATCTATTCCAAAATCATTTTAAACCACATGACTTGTGTAAATAAATAAAATGAACAATATGATGAGACTAGGCAGCAGATTGCATAAAATGATTTGATGATGAGCCAGAACATATTTTCTACTTTTTTTAGGATTCCCTAAATCTATAGGCTAAATCAAATCACTAAATATAAAATATGAGCAAATTACTACAAAAACAAAAGCAGAGCAGTCATCTCCCCCAAAATAAACTCTTTAGCAAACTGAAATAATATTTCATTAATACCCCTCCGAGTCCAGAGTCCCACTGTTCAAGTCTTTCTCTCCTGCTTTCACTGAGGTAATCAAGTCCACATGGAGGTGAGAGCGAGCCGCTCCGGTACCAAACATGGCAATCAGAGTGTGATGAGTCATGCTCCCCTTTAAGCTGCCTTAAACTCCCTGCTCTCCATTTTTCACTCATGGAGAATAACTCAGGAGTCAGAGATCTGCATGCGTGCAAGACTCTACATTCCACTCAAAGCTGGAACTTTAAGTGATCTTGATTGTTGAGCTCATAGTAAGCTGAGGCTACTCCAAAGAGAACCCCCCCAAAAATGGGGATGAAAATCACTGCATACTTTCCACTTCTTCAGGCTATCAGTCACGGGGGCACCAAACTGATACTGAGCACCAAAGCAGCACAGTCCACTTCAACCATGCGGAAAGAGAAAACCACAAAGAAACTTCAAAGAAAAAAACTCCACGATAGGTAAACTTCACTCAGTGATGAAAGACAATGTGAACCATGCCAGATTGTTGTGGTTAACCTATCCTAACAGAGATCTTTTACACATACACTACCATTTAAAAGTTATATTTTATGTTCCTGAAAGAAGTCTCTTACACTCATAGCTCCATTTGTTTTTCCAAAACAGTAACAGTGTGAAATATGATATAAATGATAATAGCCATTTCCATTTTAATATTTTATCTTGGTTTGAAATCCTTAATAAAGGGTTAGGGTTATTTCTAATATGCTGATTTGGTGCTTAAAGGAGCATTTCATCCATTTCAACATTAATCTTTATTGAAAGTGGATCATCTATGTAGTCAAAATGTAAAAGAATTTTTTAATTTGGTGCCCTCTTGACCAAGAAAATAAACGAAGGGTGCATTTGTATGAAAGCTTACAACTAACCCTAACCCTAAAAGTGTAGAATATAGACCCTTTAAAACTAGTTGGCGTGTCCTGAGCACACTCAAGTGTCTCAAATAGAGGATGAACAAATACCCTCATGCAACAAAGGTCATATAAGACAAGATAGAGTGTGATCCAAGGCACATTTGACAATAATGCTAACTGATCAGCAGTTGTCTTAATTAAATCCCAACTGGCTGCGGGACCTTAACTACGAAGCAGAAGCCAACCATGTGACCCCAGCCTGGCCATGTGCTAACACCCACTGCAAACTGTATTCACTCAAGACCATACTGATTCCCTCGGTTTAATGCTATAAGTTCATTATACCAACAATCATCCATCTCTCACTGTAAAAAAAAAAAAAAAGTTGAGAAAACTTAATCAAGGCAATAGTAAGTCATTAGTTGTGCAAACGTTTTCATGTTAAATAGTTGAAATAACTTCAAAACCAGAATTTGTCAAACAAAATGTAAGTTGGATTTTTTACAGTGAGAGTATAAGGTCAGCATGCAGAATTTTCTTTGTCATTTACATTCAAGATGCAACTGATCCATTCATTGTCTATCAGATGAATATTGAGTACTATGTGGAATTTGATCATCATAAAATAGCATTATGGAGTGTACTTCACCTTCAAGGTTTAGCCATTATATAAAGTGTTCTTTGTAGGGTGTTTTAAAGAGAAAAAAGTAGTGTATCCAGTCATTCAACAACTCTATGGCTTTAACGGGCAAGCTGTAGTTAATCAAGCTGTGCGCTGCACGGCTCTTAAGTCAGCCCAGACTCTCAAGTCAGCCAAAGAGTCCGCTTCGGGGGTTTTCAGCAAGACTGCAGCCCGAGCATTTTTAAGCCATCTGAAAGGAAAAAATCCTCAGTGGAACACGACCATATTCACATTTTTGCAATTTGTTCTCAGAGCCTATGGAGTATGTAATTGATTTAGATATTAATTGACTTTAAAATTATACCATCTCACCCGCTTAAAGGGTTTTATTCTTTCATGTGGCTGGAAATAGAAACATGCCCCCTTCAAGACAGAAACGCATTCATCAGTCTCAACAAATGTTAATCAATGCTATAGTATGCGCTCATTTACAACAGACCAACACATAAATTAGTTATATGAATTTAATCCTTGATTGTTTAATTTCTTTTAAATCTACTGGCAATGCTTAATGTCTAGATTGTCTAAATTCAAACACTGAAAATGATCAGGAGGACCATTCATACATTTGTGCAACTCCTTTTCATTGAGAATAAAGCATATTGGGAAATCTTTCTTGAGCAAAAAAACGATTTAATACTTGGCTCGTGATTAGCAGAACGTGTCGAGACCATGTGAGGAACCCTTTCAACGTCTTATTCCTCTTAAATCATAATTTCTTCCAATTAATTACGAGCTGCTAACACTCTTCCTTTGCTCTGCGCCGAGCATCGTATTCCCTCGCGGACAGCGGAGGGAGCATTGATCAAATGAGAAAAGGGAAAGAAGAGGAGAAATTCTTCACATTCACTCCAGGGCTGGCCACGTGCCATGAAAACACTCCAGAGGCCCAGTGGGAGGATGGGGGGGGGGTGAAGAAGAGAAGGGAAGGAGAAGTGGGAGGGCTGGTTAATATTCTGACAGCACAACACAGTTAGACTGGATGCCGCAATGAAACTACACCAAATTCCTAATGTGCTCCCTCTGGCCAGCAGGAGCAGGGAAACTGCACTGTCCTCTAGACCGCCCCAGAGGACCAGCAGCACACATATAGACGTGTGACGGACGGTAGTTGTAATGACCATCTTAATTGAACCAATGATAATGGGATCATGTGCATGAAAATGCATTGTGAACACAGAATACTGGCCACCAACTGGCACACACTGGTAAATAGTCTGGATGATTCTATGCATCGGTCCATGAAACAGTTAGTCTTCATTAACCCGCTCTGGGAGGGCTGACAGGTGTGAGAACATTAAGCTGTTGATGGCCTAATGAAAGGGAAGGCCCTGTTGTCTGATGCTGACTGAGGCTCACCTGTTTCTCCCACTGGTGCGAGTGTGTTTGGGATTGACAAGGACAGGCAGAAAAATGACAACTGAATACCGAAGTATGTTCAGCTGTTTTAAAACCTTCAATGCTGGTATGTCAATTAGGCATGTACCGATATTAACATTTTGGCTGATACCGATAACTCTTTATATTCGAATGCCAATAACCGATAATATATTGGCCGATAAATCTAAATCCAAATTTGTATATAATTTTTGAGAGCCTGATTACAAAAACTAAAGTCTAATCCTGTCCCAATCACACAATTATAATGATGTTCTCATTATAACTATGTAGCCTATATGACAGACTTGCACTACACGCTGCATATGCATATACTATTGTGCATATTGTTCAGCCCTGATGCTCAAATTGTAGCTATAGTAAACAATCTACTACAATAATTGTATATGTCTTTTAATAAATTGTAATGTAAATGTATTCAAAAATTGTATTATCATAATGGATATTGTGGCTATATTGTGCTTAACTGACATTGTTTTGATTGTTATTTCTCTTGACAGCTTTCATAAGATTCACCTAATTTATGAAACATCATGTAAACTGGGCTTCCTCTGAAAGGTCAAAGAGAAAGAATTGCACCTTGAAGGTGTGGAGTTTACATGAACATGCCACTTTCTATAAGACGGCCAGGTGCAGACTGCAGAGTATGTCCCACTAACCTCGGCACACACCCAAATACTGGAACAATAATAAAGGAAAGAGGTCAGAAATCCAAGTACCAGCAGAAATGTAACATAACTCTCAGACTAGGAAAACACTCAGGGGTAATACAAACGACGTCTACAGGGCAGCTGCCCTTTCTTTCGAACAGATGGGTCAACATGAAGACCACCTGTTCAGTACATAAACCCTGAGAGATCCCAAACTACAGACAAAAGCATTTTTTGTCAATATTTTGTGAAATTCAGAATAAGAAATGTGCCCATAAAGAGATGCAAATTGCCCAGCATTGATGGAAGTATGTATGTGTTATTGAACCCCAAAGAGAATGCGACAGGGAAACAACATGGTGCAGAGGAGTCTTTGCTGTGAGGAAAAGACAAATGCTACAACACAAAAGCCTTACATTTCTCAGTCACAACATCTGTTGTAATAAGTGTCTTTAAGCCCTGGGCTGACATATGCTTGTTTCTGCCCACTGGTCAACCTCAGGACAATGTGTGTTTTTTCATGTAGAGCATTAAATAGTGCATTAAATCATGATTGTCTGAAATTCTCCACAAGATCAACACTAAATACTCTTTTGAAAGAAAGAGCAAAAGTTTCTGGTCGTTCTATTCATTCATGTTTCAACTTAAAAAATTCCCAAGAATGTTACTCATTTAAATTAGCTGATGTACTAAAAATAGCTAGAAAGATAACCAGCGTGCACAAAAGAGAGGACTGATGGGAGGAAAGGACATGGGCTCACTGTAGAAGAAAAGAAAATCGGGGAGGGGGGAGAGTTTGCTGTAGACAGGATGAACAATCCACTCAAAAATATTAATGTAATTTACTTAATCATCATTTTTTGTCTTGCTTACCAGTAAAAATCCATGAAATAAGAAACATTTACTTGAAGAAAACTAATCTAAGAAGTTAAAACTAAACTTAGACAATATCTCTAAAGCATTTTTCTTAGTTTTTAAATAGTTTTTCTTGTTGTTTACCCCACTACATTGCTATAAATAAATATTATATAAATTTATATATATATATATATATATATATATATATGTACTGTATATATATGTATGCTACAAACAAGAAATTAAGTACCAAGAAAAACATACTTAATTCAATTCATATCCTCAACCAAGTAAATTCAAGTAAATTTCTCAAGGATGTTTAGATATTTTAAGCTGACAAGCAGGTCATGGTTCAAACACACACACAGCAATGATTAAAGGCGTCATCAACCTTCGACTAAAAAGTGCTGAAATGGCCAATCTCAAATTACAGTACCGGAGCACTGCAAAAACAAGTAATTCCGAAGATAAATATCATGGAAAGAGAGATATCACACACCATAAACTCCTAAGGTCAAATCCTCTAGCCAACCCTTCAACAATTTCACAGATATATGACACACAACAAGACACACCTGTAATAAAAGATAGTCGTTCCAAAGATGATTTATCTCACAAAAACAGCTCACAATCTCATGGCACATCAACCATCTCAGACAACAGAAAAACATGCTTATGGCAAAGGATGGACATGAGAAATGAAGAAAACACATTAATTGCGTGACTCGATATTGCTTTTCAACTTCAAAAATGTCACAGCAAACATCGAACACCAGCAACAACTATGCAAAGTCAGTTCTCTAAAATGAGTTGTATTTATGAACTTGTGGCATTGTGAAGATCCAAACTCTGAATTATTGCGTAAAAAAAGCAGGCAGTGTCATTATGAGTCTGATTAAGTCATTCGTGTTGCTGTTTTCATCATGCTAGTTTTTTTTTTCAGGGATGTTCTCTTGGCTTGTGTGCTCTGAATGGCACAGCTTGAGGTGGGCAGAAGGCAGATGGGCTGCTGGGTTCAATCGTGCAGCTGGATTAGGCTGTGCTCAGATCTTTTAGAAGCACAAGGGATGACACGGAGCTGCTGCATGGCGTACAGGCTGAAGGATCACGTGAAGCTTCTTAGCGGTGGCATATTCAATGGGGAATGCAGATGTATCCTTTACATTCAATCCGATATTGATAAAAGGGCAAAAAGAGAGATTAAAAAAAGACTAGAGACAAGCTCACATTAATAACATATGAGAAAGAAGCAAGAGCCGAATAACCATAAAGAATTTGGGGGGAAATATCAGATTGATAAACTCTTGTGCTTGTTCAAGTAGGCCATTTTTACCAAATGACAAAGTGAGATATAACAACCCCTCAATCTCCAATAATGCGACTTGATCTTTCAAGGCCGTTTTTGATTAAAAGTCTTTAGAATCCAGAAGTTCAATTTGATGGTTCCTCTATCATTGGGACTGTTTTGTTAATCGGCCACAAAAGCAAGAGACGGTTTTATAGCCAGTGTCCAACAATCCAGTTTCAGGGTCCAGCTCTATTGTTGCACTCACAAAAGGGAGATGTTTTATTCACAATAGCAGGGCACTATATTATGTAGGGCATCAGGGGCCTGGCGACAAGGAATGCGGACCGATTGCCTCTCAACTTTCGAAGCTTCTATCAAATGTGCAGCTTTAGCTGCTTTTGTTTTCAGTGCATCAACAAATTCTAATTTCATTCAATGCCGCCAAAGCATCCTAGTTGGATATTGTGTGATAACTACATTTTTACACTGTAAGGTCATCATTACTACAGCAAATAATTGAAATGCAAGATGGCGCCAGTTGGATTTTCTCTTCTTTTTTAAACGAGTAGTGCAACCCCCTACAAATCACTCGCATTTATATCTTCTTGTGATGTTTGCATGCTAGAAATGCTGACCAAAAATATCTTAAGCACCACCACCAATCCTAAGTTCAGTTCAAATTACAAATATGCATTCATACATGGTTACCAAGTTTTAGTTATAATTACTGAAGTTCAATCATTAAATAGTGCTTGATTATCATAATATAATTCTTGATCGACTGATGTTAAGTGTACGTTCAGATATTCTTCTATTGCTAAGGTGTGGTGCTAGAGGGTTGTGGAGCGATATGCAAGATGTGAAAGTAGCACCAGTTTCAGTTACTCAGACATCTGACTCTTGAATGCCGCAATTGACTTGACCAATCAGAATCAAGTACTTTTAAAAAGTGCTGATTTTTAATACTGAAGGATTTTGAAAACCTTGCCATAGCAAGGAATGCATTTGCTGATGAAGAAAAGTTCATATCCAAGTCGTCTTTGAGATGGCTGTACAACTGTGCAAACTCATCAGAATTCTGTGTTGTGATAACATTCACAGCTGTTTCAACACTCTACACATTAGAGTAATTATCCGTGTCCTCCTCCGCAGAGGCGAAATCCAAGCACCACGCGCTGCCCCTTAAGCTTCTTACAAACCCAAACTTCACATCGAAAAAGTGTCCTTTCACAGCAGCCTAAAGGGAGAGTGCCTGCTGAACAGTCGTTCCAGCTACAGGAACAGCTTCACAGAGGGACGGTGGTGGGAAGGATGCTGTTGGACGACAGTAACGAATCCGTCGCTTGCTGTTGTGTTGTGTGGCAAGCCATCTTGAAAACAAGATGAGGGAAGCCGGCCAGATTTCTAAACCGAATGCACCCACACACAGATACACAAACATTTCATCTTTAATGCAGATGCTGTATCTGTTCGAAGTCAAAAGGCCTTAATTTTGATGCAGAGATTCTGAACAGAATGCAGATATTGGGGATTTTTGTTGATTGATGTTGATCCCATTTTTAAAAACATTTTAAACATTTCTATGTGCTCTCAAATGCTCCCATTCGTTGATCGTTTTAGCCAATCACAGAATTATCTAATGAGCACGTGAACACAATGGCCAATAGGAGGCGTTTACAATTCCGCTCAACAGCGCTCAAAGCGTCACAATATTAAAATTTCAGAACCGACTTGGCACTGAAGTCGGTACTTTTTGACAACTCTAACGATTACAAACCGTTCTCGGCTCGGAATTCTTAGCATGGTTGGCTAACCGTGCTGGTAGAATACGTGTAATGACGTCACCACTCAGGATTAGTCACTTATCGATGCCAATAGCCTCGTGGGCAAGTGCTCCAACATGTAGCGTCATTGTGCTTCGGGCAACCTGAGTTCGAGTCCCGGCTTGTTGACCTTTCCTAATCCCATCCCCCCTCTCTCACCTCGCTTCCGGTCTAGCTGTCCTATCCAAGCACTTGCTGAGGTATCCCGCCACATATTATAGTTCTACGCTTTGCACGCTCAGAGAATTACCACGTTTAATTTTGTATCACCATTCTTGGTCGAGTTACTCTACTCGTGTAACTGTATTTAAATAGGGAACAAGTGGAAGTGTTTGGTCGCTTCTCTGCTTGGCCCATATTGAATGAACTGGGCTAGTTAAGTGCGATCAAAGTGTCTCGCGTGCCAGAGCGATTGAGTGCACGCAGTGAGACGAGAGAGGTGTGCATCAACTCCTCTTAGTTAAGGGAATAACAGTTTAATATGAAAAACCGGTGGAGTATCCCTTTAAGCAACGCGAATGCTTTGGCCCAAGTTAACGGTGGAAAAGCAGTTAATGATTTAGAGTTGGGTAGCTTTTTTAGCTCCATTTTTCACACAACATTTCATTGCCTGAAGTCAAAAAGCTAAATAGGCCCAGCATAATTTTTCCACCTAGAGCTGTTGATTAACGGCTGCTGATTGACTGCAATTTAACCAACAAGAGGTGGAAAACTGTAGCATTGTTCCTTTCATAGGAAGTACAGATGAGCCCCAAGGCTTTAATGCATACTGCATAATGTTTGGAGAGAAATATCAGGAATAAGCAAAACTAACCTGGTTACACTTTCCCAGCACTCTCCTGCAATTTTTTTAATTTTTTCATCAATCCAACAGACTTAGCACTTCAAAAACAGATCCCTGGCAGCTAATCCTAAACTCCCATACTCTTGAGACATGAGCCCTGGTCACGTGACAGTTCCAAAGTGGTTTTCCAAAGTAGGATTTTTAGAACTAGGAATTATGACGTCAATTGAAATGAATCAAACAAAAGCAATGCAAAGACAAAAAAGAAGAGAGAATCACTTTAAATGAAATTCATCTAGTGTTAACTCATAACATTCAGCTCCACCAAAAAAAAAAAACGTTAAAAGGGTGCATGGATCAAAAATTTCACATTCATGAACAACAGTCATCAACGGACACAGCATATGCAGTTGTTTAAACTTAGAAATCATGCAATAGTTAGACAATGCATTCACTTCAGGACAGAAAGACGTCCCATTTAGTACAAAGATGGATCACTATTAGCCTTTCTAAGATCCATAAGTAAGCATATTTGGACTGAGGGTAGAATATCACTCAATCACTTGATGACATTCATTGATTGAGAAGGCATTTAAGATACACTCTCAGAAAAAAAGGTACAAAAGCTGTCACTGGGGCTGTACCTTTTCAAAAGGTACACTTTTGTACGCAAAGGCTGCATATTGGTACCTTAGTGGTACATATTAGCACCTAAAATGTACATTAAGACCTAAAATGTACATATTACCACCTAAAAATGTACTTATTAACACCTAAAATGTACATATTACCACCTAAAACCATACATATTAGGACCTAAAATTGACAAAAGTTTATCTTTTGAAAAGGTACAGCCCTAGTGACAGCTTTTATACCTTTTTTCTGAGAGTGTATAAACAACAGAACATAAGTTTCATGCCCAAACACAAGGGTACTTTAGACAAAAAGCTATGGGCAAAAACAAAACATTTCCAATGAAAAATCCACAAAAAAAGCTCACTGGTCGCCGCTTTCACTCTGAACAGGTGCTTACTGTGAGCACTATATAATGGGTAAAGGAAACAAAATAAGGAAAATAAAGAAACCCAAGTAAACCCATATGGCAGATAGACAGTTCCTGCTACCTCTCAACAATTCAGAGACCCACATGTTGTAGAGTCAGCCAGGTGCTGAGAGGAACTTAGGCTGGTTGCATACCACATGCAAAAGCAGCTCATATTTATTTTGGTATCCCATCCATATTAATAGGTTAGAGGGTTCACAGTGCCCACACAAGCAAGCCTCTATAGGTGCATCCTGTGAGCTAAGAGGTGTATAAGAATAAAAATATAATGTTTAAGTTGCATAACAAACGTTGTCATTTCGCAATAGTTTTTTATCGACATTTAGATAATATAGTAAAAATTTACCACAAATCTAAAACCGAGATAATGGATTCCATGTGAAATAATGTTAGGCCAGTTTACGGCATTTGATTATAGCCTCAAAGTTCTCAGTTGGAGGGTTTTAGCCACAGCTGACCCGCTTATTGCCCTGGCGCGCAATGGCCCGACAGTGGAAATGCGGCTAACAATTTCTGACTAACAAATCAAACAAACATAAACGGGTAAAGATGGTGCCCCCTACTCGGCAGTGCCAATGGGCAGCAGCTAAGTTCAGCCATCCAGTTTGCAATATCAAGCAGCATAACAAGCTTTTTTGAACAGCTAAAATTAACTGGAAGCCAGATACATTCAATCAACAATTGGCCACTATTCTGCACTAGTAACCCAGAAATAATTTTCTCTACGGTTTGAAGTGCTTCAAGCGATGTTGGGTGACGTTACTTCTTGGGGACATTTGAAGTATTGTCAAACAAAACAGAGGCTAGCTAGTTAGATCAACGCTTTCATGCAAAAAAAGAGAATCATTACACGATTAAACGTTTCGCCATCTGAGGTTATAACTTTAGCTCCCATGCAAAGACGCAATAATAGCAAGATAACGTTAGCTTGCGTTTCCCAGTGAGCATAAATAATGGCTCTGTCGTAAACAAATTTAGTCAAAGTTGTCAATAAGCAAATGAACATTCAAATTCATGAAAACAATCATTCCTTGATCCAGCCTTTAACCTATGTAACAACTGTTCTCTGTAAATCAGACCTTAGGTGAAAAAGAGTCATGCTACAAACAAGTTCTTATGCAAATGTAACAGGAACTGTAGTGTATACAGATCCTATCAAACCTATTCATGACAAGCCTATTTTAAACACTCTGGAATGCTTATTGGCCTATAAAGCATCTGAGGCATCTGGGAGAATACTTGGGCATAAAACGTCATCAGAATCACTCAACTTGATGCTTGCCACTGTATCGGTTCATTGAAAATCCAAAACGCAGAGCGCCATGATGGTTTGATCTTATCATCCCAAGCAAAAATAAATGAATAAACTGAATTTATAAGAGCAGCAACTGTAAAGGATTTGTGAAGACCACTCAAATGCAGTCAAATTCAGTCAGAAACACTTTTTATTTCTTTATATTGTCAAGTTAATTTTTTATGTCTGATAGCATGAGATATCTAGCATGAGTTTCTAAAACACCTGTCAATAAGACAAGACCATACGACCTACACCATCTGATTCAATTCGATGCCTACCAAAAAGTAAACCTAAGTTTCAAGGTGACTGCTAGCTAAAATTCATGCTTCGGTGTCTCACAGACTATCAACAATGAGTGTTAGGGGGAAATTATAGTATCATAGATCATCTATTAATATTGCAAACGTGACATTACTGTAGCATGTTACCTAAATAAACATGAAAAATTAAGACTAATGCATGTTCCATTTTGTGATAATCAAAGAGAAAATGAAATTCAACAGTTCAAATCTATCTGTAATATTACAGAAAACATAAATATAATGCAGTTTAGAGTGCAATACTGAATGTAACGAAACCAAGTCCAGAAGCATGCTGTATAGCAAAATGATGTCAACCAAACATATTCAGAACCTACTTTAGTACATTCAAAGCAAGCACAGATAATAAATGACGTTATGAACTTGCTTTAAACAAAGTACAAATCAGTGGTAATCCACTATGATTAAATGCATTCTTGATTGCTTTATCTAAATTCCTCTAGAAACAATGCGGTGGTAGGAGAGGAGTGCAACAGGATGAGGCTGAGCCACTGACGTCAAAGATAAAGAACTTTCACAGAGGGCTCTGTATCTAAATGAGAGATGAAATGGAAAATATAATAGGTGACAGGGTGTAATAGAGAGAGAAGGGTGGTGGTGGTGGTGGTGGGGTGGGGGGCAGATTAGGTAGACACAGTATCTCTACCAAAGAGAGTAATTACATAAGGAGAAAAGGAAAAGTTTAAATGGCTCCTTCAATACAATTGCGCTCGCATATAATTCTGTTCTGATTAGGCATGAATATTCTGAGGGGATTTGTCTTTTCTAATGGCAGAAAGATAAAGCGAGAGCATACTGATGAACTCATATGGACACTTTTCCATCTACAAAACTCAAAAAGCTTTGATTAGGACTAAAGATCAGAGCAGCATGATTTGCATTTGCTGGAAAAAAGCTGAAGTGCTCAAGAGTTCAGTTATGCACTAATGAAACACAAAAATGACATGACTTATTTGTGTCCATTCAGTTCTCTATCTCTATATTGAAAGACACTTTCATGATCTATGAACCAGACAGCAGTGTTACTGACCTGGCCTTCCTGGAATTTTGGAAATCATGAAACAAGCCTTTCAGGGGGTTGATTAAATTTAGTTACTATAGACTGTACAGACTATCAGTCACAAGTTGACATGACTAATTCATGACAACCAAGTAAAAATAATAATAATAATAATAATTCAAAATTTGAGTTATTTGCATGCTGGACACTGCATAATTTCCATTCACTAATAAGACCATTTAAAAAGATTTAGCATTCATAAATTTAACTAAATAAATTCATTTATAAATTTAGCTGCGTACAGAAATTCATCCCCATGCACTTTTTAAGATCACGAGAAACAAATTTGCCCTAAATTAATGATTTTGATTCACAAAAAGGTTGTTAATACAATAAGGTTAATTCCTCATACACATTATAAACCTACGGTCGTGTCACACAGTTAAAAGCTTGACACTTCCCAACACATGCTCGTGATGAGTAAGAGGGAACAGTCTGGGTCTTAAAATCACACAAACCACACCTGTTACAGCTAACAAACATGAGCATTCGCCTCCGCTCAATCACTCTCGAGCGAGAGACAATCCCGTTTTTGACACAAGAGGCAACCCACGTACCTCTGAGGTGCTTTACTATGTAACACCATGGCTCGTGGGAAGACAGGCCAAATAATACAAATACAGAAGAGATTAATCTAAACCTAAGGGAAAGGTTATGTCATATCATTCAAACTCTGCTTTAAAGGCAGCTTGTTTCTGCTGAAGGCTGCCAACAGCTGGCTCTTTCTTCATATGTCTTCAGTGGGAGTGTGGGAGGAGATACTTAGTTATTCTGATAATCAAAGCAAGGCTTGAACATTTAAACACATGCTCTCACCAGATCGCCAGACACTGGGAACATGCCTACATCACAATGTAATGTAATGGATCATTAGCAAACAGTGTATGACTATATATACATTTTAAATCAGAGTCAAACGTCACTACATTTTAAAAAAAAAAAAGAAACAGCAATATTTCAGTCTAATAATAAAGGCAGGGAAATTACTGATCTGAATGAGCATCGTCCTCTAAAATGAAGCCAATGTGTTAACACATTGTTATGCTCATTTACTTTATAACATGAACAGAAGAGTCACATAAGCTCAGCTTACATGATGCATCCTAAACAAACAAGATCTCTCAAGTTCAGTGCCATGCTGCATTGAACTGCATATTTACATGACACTTCATATGCAGAAATGCCTATACATATGTGCGTCTTTTCCTCACACCCCACATCAAGTAACGTTATGCAATATACAGGCGCTCAAATTGATTTCACTAATTTATCATTTTAGCTGTAATAATTTAAAAGATTACTTTTAACAGTAGCCCACTAAAAATTAATTGCAGTACAAATGCTAGGACAATCTATATCATAAACAGCATTTATTTAATAAACTGTTTGTTTATGAATTATTTATAGGCAGTGCGCAAATAGCCACGCATAAATTGTTCCCAAAACATGAGCAGCGCATATGCCTCTGGGTTGAGATTAAACTAGATTTTACTTACCTCATGGTGATTTCCGCGATTTATTCGGTGTTATATAATTTCAGAGAGTTTGCAAAGTTCGCACTTGATCACAAAAGATATGAATGAAACGCGGCAGGACCAGAGAGAGTTTGTATCGCGAAAAGTAAAAAATAAAAATCAAAGTAAATAAAAAAAAATAACTAGATCTACATGATCTACCGCATTGCAGCTGTGTGTGGATGCTGCAGCACAAAAAAAATGTAAGTGAGAATGTAATTTTCTGTTTGGTCTTGCAAACGCCTGGTCTTCTAATAGCGGCAACGTGCCGCTGGGATCCCCTTCTACAGCCACAGCACAGACGCATTGCTTTACTGGCCTACGTCACCACGCAAGGGACGCACAGGTCACGCCCCCAAGTGATAGTTTATCAGGCATTTATGATTTAGACTGACAGTATGTAAAATACTTGTAAAATATTAAAATAAAGGTGAAACTGATTATGTATAACTATATATATATTTATTTATTTATTTATTCTTACCCCCCCCCTCCATATATATATATATATATATATATATATATATATATATATATATATATATATATATATATATATATATATTAGGGCTGTCAAACGATTAATTGTGATTAAATTAATCGCATTATTATATATATATATATATATGAAGAGTTCAGATGCAAAAGCCTCTAAGTGCCATTTGAAATTTTCTTCTAAAATGATCATTTTTATCAAGTTTGTATATTTAAGTTCAGCAATTTCACTTAAATGGCAATGAAGATTACCTATTAATTGTCATTTAAGTGAAATTACTGAACTTAAATATACAAGCTTGATAAAAATTGTCATTTTAGAAGAAAATTTCAAATGGCATTTAGAGGCTTTTGCATCTGAACTCTTCATATACACACACATTTAGGAAATACTTTTATGTATATACTGTATATAGATTTGTATGTAATTTATATTATATATAAATATAAATATTTTATATATAAATAATATTTTTTTATTAAATATGCACGCATGTGTGTGTATTTATATATACAAAATAGTGCACCCACATATATTGTTAACTTTTATTTTGGATGCGATTAATCGCTTGACAGCCCTAATTTGTATATATATATATATATATATATATATATATTCCTTTTTACTTCCCTCTGTTTATGTATGTGTGTGTGTGTGTGTGTGTGTGTGTGTATGTGTGTGTGTATGTTATATGTTATAGTCTTATTGATTTTAAAAAAATGGGGGCAGAAAATTGTATTAAAGATTATAATTAATAGTGCATTTGATCACATTCATTCAAGCCTTCAGTATATTACGATGCTTTACAATTAATAAGTGTATGTTATCTGACTATTTGTCAGCTGTTCATGAAAAGAGCCAATGGCTTGCTTGCTTTGATGGCATAAGTGAAGGATCTGATGGTTCGTCACAAGTGTTCAAACCTTGCGCCTTGGGCCCCACATCTCAGTTACCAGATCAACTAGCACTGTCATTCATGCATCTCTGACTCTAATGAACTATATGAATATGTGTCTATATGTGGACAGGGTCTATGACTGAAGGGAACATGAAAGGTAAAGCATTTGGGATACAATTTGAATTCCAGGCTTAAAAAAAGATCTACACTGCCATCTACTGGAGCACTCTTATATAATTTGGTACACATGCTAAACATTATCGTGTCTGAGCCACGAATGTCACAAATGCATGTATTTACGAAGCAGTATAACAACACAGAGAAAAAACATTAACAAACATTTAAAACTTGCTTATACCGCTTTTTGAGATTTGAAAATGCCACTGTGTTTCATGAATTTCGGTAAATTGGGACACTTTTTGCCATTGAAATGGGAAAAATGTCACAAATATTCTGAATTAATGAATTAACAGTTCAAAATAACAGTTCTTTATATTCCTCTGACTAAACACGCGTCAGTGTAGCTGTCTTTCACCGGCTCTTTACGAGAAATATTAGAAGTTAGTGTTTGTCTTGGATACGATGAGACGGTTGTTTACCAGCAGGGAGCGCGCATAGTGGCTCAAAATACCGAATCCTCCTCAAAGCCGCATTCAAATCACATGACGTTTTGTGTCTTACTAAATGCATTTGTAACTAGAATATGTAATCGTTTGAAATATTCTATTCCAATGGCTATGTCTATGTACATAACCATGTAAATGATATTTAGCAATTTCTATCAAATTATTTTAAATGAAGTCATCACAAATACTTATGATTGATCCACCTGACTGTGATTTAAACGTCACAGGTACCACGTGACAACGCGGCTACTAAGCCCCGCCTTTCTTTTCATTCTAGCGCTCATTCTATTTCAATGAACCAATCACAATCCTCAAATCAGACCACGTACACTACGTAGTGATTACTCGTCAGTGTGCACGTTTTACATTGGCCAGTTCGGGTTCTGACCAATCAGAGTGCGTTTTTCTACGACTCAAAGTGGCCATATTTTATGCCACCTGGGTTTTACTTCAAACAGCTGTGTATTGCTACGCCTCTAAAGTATTTACTAGAATACCCTAGTTTATATTATAGAATATTTAGTGTTTATCACATCATGCCTTATTACCAGACGTGGGAAGAATTTGCGCGAGCAGCAGAAAAACTTTATTTGACGGACCCGATGAAGGTAATTGATAAACAACCTTTTATATTTAGGCTACCGGCTACAAGCACATATTTTACACTCAAAAATAAATTTAAAGTGGGTTAAATGTATAGTAGAGCGAATTCGAATTGTTGTCTGTAAGTACAAACACTATGGTGTTTATGAGTGCCTGAAAATGAAAATGTCAGCCAGAGAAAGACTGCAATATTCAAACCTTAGCGTTGCATGTTCTTCTGATGCACTGTAACTGTCTTGTTAATGTTGTCCATTCAGGTCAGAGTGGTTCTAAAATATCGACACTGTGATGGAAATCTCTGTATGAAGGTCACAGATGATGCTGTGGTATGTATGTTTTTAGCCCTTGCAAGAAGCCTGTTTTGTGTGTTATCTTATGTAGATCATGTTAGATTCACTGTACGTTTCTTCTTAGTGTTTACAGTACAAGACTGACCAGGCCCAAGATGTAAAGAAGATTGAGAAACTGCATGGGAAGTTGATGAGATTAATGGTCTCCAAAGAGACCCACAGTGGTTCTATGGAAACGGACTGAATGAATCAAAGAACCTGTTGGGATTGGACAGTTTGTTATTCAATCTGACTGACATTGAAGAGAGATGGATCTACAGGGGGATGGAGATGAAGTTTGGTTGATGTGTAATTGACTGTAGCTATACTGAGAATGTTGAAGATTATGCTCGTTTGGAGAGCAAGCAGCAAGACAAGAGGAAACATCCTATACAAGATGCTGATATTTGTGTTATTCTGGAGGTCGGACAACCTTGTAATGGTTATACAGTTGTTTCAGTTGGTCTGCCTATTATTAAATGTTTGGAAAAAGTGTGTTTTAACTGCACCAACATCAAGAGAATACACTTCGAAATGGGACCTTCCTCATTTGGATTTCATTGCAATTTTGTTTGTATGTCTATGCATGATGTACATTGAACCTAAATAAATTTCTCTCTTTTTTTTTCATCCTATTTCATTTTACTCATTCTTTCTAACAGCATTAGAGTCTACAAACATGTAACAATGCTTTTACGGTTAAATTAATATGTAATTAATGACACCTAACGTCTGTGTACAGTGATATCTTTTTTTTTTTTTTTTTTTTTCTAAACGATGTTACTTTTTGTTTTTATATTTGCTAGGACTTCAGTGTCGTAGATGGATACTACTCTTCTCAATATCTGGCATAAAGTTATCCGTTCAGGATGACCAAGGATTAACTTACCTGTTAGCCTATGTTTAACGTGTTTTTTCTCTTTTTTTCCTTTTCATATTTAGATATGGGAAAATAATGAGGATGTACAGTTAGAAGTGTATTAAACTTGTCTATATTGTCACATTGAATATACCTTTTAGTATGTGTTCCTTCCGCGTGCCACTATGGAGAATGTATTTTGTGAGTAGGCCATCTTGGTAGATTTTCAGCGTTGTCGTTCCGCAACTCCAGGAAACCTTCACCTAAAATATTATTGTAACATTAATTTGTTTGTGTGAATGAGGTTCTGGAATAATTTGTTGTCAAACAAATGTGTTTTACCACAGAAAGCCCGTCAACCCTTCCCAAGCACTACAGCACAAGCACTCTTCAGTTCAGTCAGCTTTACAGTAGCCTAACGTTTTTTTTTTTCGTGAGTGAGAAACTTAGCCCTTTCAGTCTTTCCCACACACCAGAGCCGTTGAAAAAACGGCTAATGTTATTTATAATATCCGTTCAAAAATCATTGAAAAATCCTAAGTTAAATGTTGGGCAGTTTTTAAAAAAAAGGTTTTATTTGTTTTTACCTTTTTAATGTTTTGATTTTAAAAAGAGAACGTCTTAATTAGGCATATCTAACTTAATTACAGGGCCATATAATAACTGCAATCAAAATACAATATCGTGAAATGTGAAAAAAGTTTGCTTGGTGTGCAGTTAGCTTTACAGACATGTGTTTTCCAAAGGAAGTGAGCGCAGCGCGTTTTGTGACTACATTTCCCATAGTGCATTGTGCGTATGTTACTGCGTCTTGGTGCTAAACGATCACACAGCAACTTTGCTACATTGAGGTGAGTGGGCATCATGTCTGGTGTTAATAATCATGGCGTTTTTGCATGTTTTACCTCATTACGTTGTAAACTAATGTTCATTTTGCAACAACATACTGTTAGTGTGTTGCTATCCCTGATGTTGATGTAGTTATTTTTTTTTCTACATATTTCATGAAATAAAACTCATTATGCAACAACTTCATTGTTATACAGCTTGTAATAATAACTTTATTAGGGTTTTGGATTTGCAAGTAACTTCTGTACAGGTTCTGTCAGCGACTCATCGTTTATTTTATTTTTTTTTTTCAAGATAAAGATTGAGAATAATTTAGCTTAGTCTATTGCTATAATTCCACCAGAATAATATATAGCCTGATAGATTAAATTACTATTCAGATTTTTTTATATATCATTTAACTGCAGAAAAAAATGTCTCGTGGGGTTGTCTTATGATATTTCTGTGAATAATTCATAATTAGCACAGCACAGATCAAATCAACAGATTGCTATTCACAAGGTATTTACTGTGCATTAGGAGTTGGACAGAGAAAAGCTTTGTCGTGCATTGTGACCCACATGTTGTTACCACCGAGCTTTGTCCACCCTAATCCCAGTGCTGGGAATGTTGTGCAACAATAAACCTTTGCTCCATTTTCTTGCATGCATTAAAATCATGTTGTCTAGAGGAATGAAAGGTTGCTGTTTCATATTCAATTAACCCTTGAGCAAGACATGTCAGGTTAAAGCTAGTTGATAACTATTATTTGCTTTATTCCAGGCCCTTAAACCATGTACACAGAGTTGGCAGTGGCAATGGGGCTCGGAGCAGTGATTGCTCTGGTATTCTTGAAGACAAGAAAGAATGTCCTGAAAGCTCGGGATGGGTGGTGGGGTGTGGGAGCTTGCCCCCAAGGACCTGAGGACGATAGTATCCGCCCGTTTAAAGTTGAGACAACTCCAGAAGAGATTGAGGTAAGTCCTGATGTCATCATCAGAAGAAAATTTTGAATAATTATTTCAGTGGTGATATACTTTTTGGATTTGTCTTTAGAAAAATCTCCTTTTTATTGCTTAGGATTTGCACCGCAGGCTGGATCAGACCCGCTCCTTTCCTTCTCTTGAAGATAGTCAGTTTAACTATGGCTTCAACTCCAAATACCTTGATAAGGTTGTGTCTTATTGGAGGAATGATTTTAGTTGGAGCAAACAAGTGGATAAACTGAATAAATATCCTCATTTCAAAACCAAAATCGAAGGTGGGTCTTAACTAGTACACCGCTATAGAGAGAAATACACGATCTTGGAAAAAATTCAGCTGATTTCCTAAAAAAGCTAATATATATCTAATTTGATTATGCTGAATTGAAATTGAATGATGTAAATTATTTTTTACAAACGTGAAAAGATGATTTTTTTCAATGCACCAATCAAAATAGCAAAAGCAGTGGCAGTTTTTATGATGATTTATGGACGATTCAAGACTTCCTCGCCTTACAAATGGTTGTTGAAAGCAAAACTGCTATGAAATGCACATCACGTTTTAGTGGGAAAATTAGCACTATTTTTGGAATCATCACCACAAAAATAGTAAGAAACAGATGTTTTTATTCAGTAAATATCATCCAGGGCAGACCTACTATTTTTCATAGATAGACACTCACATTTTGCATATATTATACTACACAACAACAGATTTCATTGTTGTTCTGTGTTGTATTGTCCTCTATTAAAAAAGGTATTGACATTCACTATGTTCACGTGAAACCGAAGAACCTGCCAGAGGGAACCCGCGCTGTACCTCTGATGATGGTCCATGGATGGCCAGGCTCCTTCTATGAGTTTTATGGGATCATCCCCCTGCTTACGGAGCCAGCCAGCCCTGATGACATAGCTTTCGAAGTCATCTGTCCCTCAATACCTGGTTATGGTTTCTCAGAGGCCCCACATAAGAAAGGTAAACGGAAAACAACCCAACCCAACAGATATTTGTTTCAAAAACATGTAAATTGGTCTGTTTTCCATACAATTCCATTTTTTTATGATCATAATGTGTTTTGCACAGGGTTCGACTCTGTATGTGCAGCGCACATATTTAATAAACTGATGAAGCGTCTTGGTTTTAACCAGTACTACGTTCAGGGAGGAGACTGGGGTTGGCTTATTACAACTAATATGACCCAGCTGGAGCCCAAGTATGTATAAAAGCATTAGTTCTCAACTTTTTTGACTTCAAGGCCCAACTTTGTCCAAGACGATATTCAAAGGCACAAATATTTTAACTGATATATACCTTTGGTACTTAAATCAACATTTATTTAAGATTATGTTAAAAGAACAACATTGATTTTAAGACTTGTTGGGGCCCCCTAGTGGGTGAGAAACACTGTATTAAAGTATTTAATTTCATTGAAATCGTCAGATAAAATGCAGTAAATGAAAGTCAGATATATTAAAGGAAGATAATGTGTATAGAAATAAAAAGGATTTCAATAAGTACTCTTGTTGTTCACCTTTCTTCTTAGTGCTGTGAAAGGCCTCCACGTTAACTTTGCTCCACCTGCAAAACCAGGCCTTCTCATGGTGTTGTCTATACTTTTTGGTCAACGATTCCCCAAACTCTTTGGCTTCAGTGAACATGACGTGAAACGCCTTTTCCCTCGTATGGAAAAGCTTGTAGTGAATTCCGTGAAGGAGACTGGATACATGCACATACAAGCCACTAAACCTGACACTGTGGGTGAGAGACCTTTATAAAGTGATTTAAATGGATAAAAATGTGCATCTTTGAATAGAGTGCAGAACTGTCCGGCTGTGGAAGTAAAAACATTCATTTTCTCCATAGTGAAATTGATCAATAATTTAGACCTACTATGAGCTACAAGGTTTTTAATCCATGAAATGTGCTTCTGCTTAAGCCGTCAGCCAACATTATTTCAGGTTATTTTAAAAATAATTGCTTAACAGTGGAAATCCTTGTAAAAACTACCGGTAATAAAAAAATAACATATTTCTCGTTAAACGTCATTTAAATAAACACATTGCTTTTTATGAGCCCAAATATTCAAATAAAATATTTTTGAAAAATGCCCAGCCCTAATTTTTATATATATATATATAATCTACATTTGAAAATGAAGTTTTATATTTCTCTGTCATTTTAATTCTATTATGCTATTTGCAATGCTTCATGGGATTGTAGTTTTTCTTTAATCTAACTAAACCTGTTAAGTGCAGTCTTGTACCTTTGTCTTTTGTGTACTTTTCTAAAAACAACAATGTTTCAAATCAAAGTTTGTAAGCATGACTTATAACTTTTTAATGTAGACTTACAAAAAATCTCAATGGGAAAAATGAATGGAAAAATACTGGAACCAGTGCCACTGAAAAAGGGGACAGACACTGTTGCACTCTATAGACTCCACATATAAATCTGTTGTGACATTAGTCCATTGGATTATATATTTGTGTTTATGTAACAGAATTTGAAATTTAATATGCTTGTCTGTATTGCACAGGCCGTGGATTGAATGACTCTCCTGTTGGTTTGGCTGCCTACATTTTGGAGAAATTTTCAACCTGGACTGATCCTGAATTTAAGAAACTTGAGGATGGTGGACTAGAGAGGTAGTATATATATATTTTAGTTTAGCTTCATTAAAAGTCAGTGAAATGTGTGTTCAGTTAAGTAATCTGCTGATTCCCCGACAGGAAGTTTTCTCTTGATGATCTACTGACGAATGTGATGATCTACTGGACCTCTAGGTGTATTATATCCTCCATGCGCTTCTACAAAGAGAACTTTGGCAAAGGCTTAGACCAGCCCCATGCAAAGTAAGAGAAATACAGGCTTTGATTAACACGAAGCTTAATTGTTTATTAAATAAAGTGTTCTCAGAATTATTTGGAGATATTACACACAGGAACTGCTCTACATGTAAAAATGTACACTACCATCCGGGATTGGTTAAGAATTTATGTTTTTAAAGTTTCTTATGCTCACCAAAATAGTAATTTATTCCTGTGATGGCAAAGCTGAATTTTCAGCATCATTACTCCAGTCTTCAGTGTCACATGATCCTTCAGAAATCATTCTAATATGCTGATTTGCTGCTCAATTAATATTTATAATTATCAATGTTTGAAGCAGTTGAGCTGCTTAATGTTTTTTTTTTTAATATCGTGGTACTTTTTTCTGGATTTTGTGAAGGATAGATTAATTGCCGTCTCTCGGTAAATCTATTGTCCCTTTGCTGAATTGATTTAATGAAAAATTAATAAAAAAATAAAATCTTACTGACCCCAAAGTTTTGAATGGTAGTGCATAATGCAAGATTACTTCATTAATGTGCCGTTTCTCTTTCACCCAATAGGCTTCCAGTTTACGTTCCAACTGGTGTGGCCTCTTTCCCCAATGAGTTGATGCACACCCCTAAACTGTGGGTGACACAGAAATACCGTAGGCTCAAGACTTACACTCCCATGGCCCGTGGGGGCCATTTTGCTGCTATGGAGGAGCCGCAGTTACTGGCAGAGGATGTTCAGAACTTTGTCAAGATTGTAGAGAAGAGAAAGAGGAAATAAGTCATTGCATGTCCTCTTATTCATATCCATGGGACTCTCATAAATGCATCTAAACAGTGATGACCATGAAGTAAAATACAACAACCCTTGAACCACAATCAACACTATTAACAAATGCATTACATTTATTTTTAGGTATGTTAATAGCGCCGTTTAATGATAGTAACTTACTACGGAATGTGCCTTTGTTTTATTGTTAAATTAAATAATTATACATTGACAGGAGCTTGCTTTTGATGTGATTATTTATTAACTGTTTTTAAATGCGACCAAGACCAATATAATTACGATATGAAATAATATGAAAATATTTTACTTTAGCCTATCCTTTATTGAAGTACTTTTAAGCACAGATACTGAATCCTAGTGATATGTGGCAATGACAGAAATCACAGAAGACAGTCAGGAAGACATTTTTATTTTTATCAAGACAAATTTTATATCACATTCTTATTACAAACAATTCATCAAGAGGAAAAAAAAAGAGTGTTCATGGTTCAAAATAATGCCCACTAGAGTGGCTATCGTTTTTTTTATTCTGCATTCATCTATTTAAATAAAACAATCATCGCTATAGACGCTCTGCAGGCCAATGCAACTGTCTCTTTTTCACATAAAAGGAAAGTTCTCGGCGGGAACTTTCACGACCAATCAAATCAAGAGACACTAAGTGAAGGCACGCCCAAAGCAATCAAGCTGGTCAGACTCCATTGCTTATGGTTTTTTGGAATGCATATTTGGGAAAATAAAACAGGAAAACCTCCATAAAAATAAATATTCTCATAATATTTATACAAACATAAATATTACGCATTTAAATATTTATTTTGTACTAACGAGTGTTGTGCTTCCCATATAAAATGTATATTAAAAATGTCATAAAAAACTATTCTCACAGTAGAGCTCCACATAGGCCCCCCAAGGTTGATTCTCTTAGGGTTACACAGTTTTAGATTGTAGGACAGCATAGTTTATAATAGTTCAGTCCCTGCCTGTGCCTTAACAATTAGTCCTGTAGTATGTCGATTTAAAATGTGTCTGTGGTGATTTAATTCTTATTTCATCGCTCAAAGGGGAAATGCATTCTGAATTAAGACACTTAGGAGAGAGAAAAAAAATCAACAGTGGAACAATTTAGATGCAATATTCAGTCTGTAAAATCAAGTGCTCAATACTTTTAAAAGTTCAGGTGTTTGAAAGCATTTTACACACATAATTCAAGTAATTTCAGGTATGACGGATGGCAACTCAACATACAATTGATCCAGTCTTACACGTACTACATTATGACACTAGTAAGGTTAAGAACAATGTCTTTTACACGATGAATGTGATAGGAAAACATGAGAAATCGATGTTTACATTTTACTTTAAAGGGATCATCTCTATCGGACCATGTGAGTGGAATGCTCAAGTTTCTAAATCCATACCTGAAATAAATATCATTATCAATCTAAAAGCTTGAACTGGATGGATTGAATATAGTGTCAAGAATGACTGAACACTGAACACACATCGGCTCCGTAGCAGAAAACTATGCCGTAACTCATTGCTGTCAATTTATTTCTAAAGGAGTGAAGATCTTATGAAATGTAGAGTGGACATCATCACTCAACTAACCCTTGGGGCCGTTAATTCACACAGGACGCGTACTTGCATTCAAAAACAAAAGACTACAGTGGAATGTAAGGATGTGTTTAAAACGTTAAATAGTAAAACTTGAAATAGCGTCCTAAAAATATAGCGTTCATCGAACAATATGAAGAAAAGGCTGGACACAAAGTAACTTTCAAACACAGAAAGATGGATCATAACGGAATCAAACTGAAAACAGGACGAGCAAGAAGCAGTGCAGAAAAAGAGACGTCGGAGACAGCGCTACGAAATGGAGAGAACGCAGGATCTCGAGCAGTGTTTGGGGGTAATGTATATGACTAAAACTAATTTGAGTTACATAATTAGAGTAAAATAATGCATTAAAAAAATAACAAAACATCTAAGTTACTTTTTCAAATAAATGATGCAAATTACTTTGTTTTCCCATTTACTGAACAACTCTCCTGTCTGTCCCCAAATTGAGAGAAATCAAGAGTAAGTGCAGCGGTGTTGTGTGCGCTGAGTAAACTTAATGGTTATTGTAGTTCTAGACTAATTGCAAACCCAGAATACTTTGCAAACCTGCAATAATTAAATATCTTGAATAATACAAATATACTTTATGTTTTTAATCTCACTTTAATAACCAAATGCCTATGCTTCTGACCTTTAATGATCCAATTCAACCACACTAATAAACCAAAACCGTAACAAAAATGGAACTTTCTGTTAGTAAAAACAAACAAGTCCAGCCTAGGTAAGAAAAAGTAACGTAATGCGTTACTTTCAATAAAAATAAATCTCCCCAACACTTATCTCGAGACCCTTTAAAAAGATGTTCTCTTTTTTTTTTATCATCGCATGCCATTTTAAAAAAGCAGGTTGTCGAAAAAACAGCAAGACGTGGTGTAACAGCACGTTTCCTTAAGAAATTCATTTTAAAGTCACCATGAAACGTGAAATCATGATTCCACGTAGGATGATTCTTTGACGACAAATGTAAAACTGTCACAAGACCAAGATGAGACACCCACAACAAACAAACAAACAAAAACTGCAAGACTTCCACAAACTGTTGGCCCAGAGCGCACATAACCTGAAAATATAATAGACTATAATAGAATATCTGTGTTTGTGAGATTGTGACAGATCAGAGAAAGTTCTCGTTCCAGTATAGGCACAATACAAGGACCTAGGAATCCTACAGCAACTACAAATGGTATGGCTTAGACTGAGGTTTGAATTTGGATTAGACAGCAAAGCACAGAAAATGCCACTATAACATCAAAAACGAATCAAATTACAAGAACCCAGGTGCAACCATATCAATTCATATGCTAATACTGCTAATTATGGTCAGTAACCAGCACTGAGGTTTCAATTCTATGCAGTTAGTCTTCATCGTAGTACTCTTGATAATATAACAAGCATCTTTACAACTAAATCTAAGATCAAAAACGTGAATTATCAACTTTAAAGGAACACGGCGACTTTTTGAGACTTTAGCTTATTCAACATATCCCCCAGAGTTAGATAAGTCTACCGTTTACATACTGGGAACTATATTCTTAGAAAGCAAAGCACTGCTACTTGGGCGGAGTGATTAGCGCGCCCCAAGTAGAAGTGCTTTGCCTTCTGGGAATATAGTTCCCAGTATGTATACGGTTAAAAGATGGCTGTGTTTCATATGACCTTGTTATTTTTACACACTGTGACTATACAAATCACAAAACACATAAATAGGAAAATGTTGGCGTTATTATGTCACTTATTTGGAGCAGTATGCTAGCTGTAGCCATTTACTTCCAGTCTTTGTGCTAAGCTAGGCTAGCAGTGGGTGCGTCAGACAGAGTTATACAGCACGCATAGAGATGAAAAGGGTATGTATGGACTTATCTAGCTCTGAGGGATACGGCGAATTAGCTAAAGTCCCAAAAAGTCGATGCGTTACTTTAAAGAACATTTCTAAACATGACCGTTTCCTAAATAATCATCTGTATCAAAATAATAATCTAGGCATATATATATATATATATATATATATATATAGACTTTTTTTAAGATGTTAAACTAAAGTTAGCCATGCTCTAACAATGCAAAGCATCCTGGGAATTCAATTGAGGGGCATCCAGATGCTTAAAAACCATATAGTCAGGGTCATAATTCAAGATGGTTTGATCTATATCAAAATAATATGCAATCTAGGCAAAAATAAATATATATTTGAGATGTTAAAGTATAGTTAGCCAGGCTCTCACAATGCAAAGCATCATGGGAATACAATAGAGGGGCATCTGGATGCTTAAAAAACATCTTATCATGGTCAGGGCCATTCTCCATTTGGCTTAGACTACGAAACGACAAACTAAAGAAACAATCCAGTCACAAAACTACATCATACATTCATATGAGGAGGCACTTGTCACAAACAATGGGCTTCAATGAGGTAACTACAGATTAAACATGCATTAGATTCATTGGTTTGATCACAATATGGCACATCTTCACTGCAGATGACACGTTGAAAGTTCACTACATTTACATTTTTCAATACTAGCCATACTTCATTTGCTGTAAACTTAACTCGGTTTAGTGAACTCATCTGTAGTGCTTTCAAAGGCAAACAGAATGGAAAGGCTGATGGTAGTGAACTTTGGATGAAAACAAAATCTTTGGGAGAGAGAAACCCCGAAACCTGAATGGCAGTGACATTAAACGACTAAAGATTTGTGCAAACTGTGGTCTTTCTTGTAATAAACCCTCCATCTTAAACCCGCCGTTCAGCATGGTTTCTTTGATTTGTGCTTGTGCGACGCGTATCACGACCCAGCAATTTTCAACCAAGTAATCTTAAGATTAAATTTAGGACATGTAAACTAAAAGATTTAGGTGATCACATCAGCTCAACACATCTCAATTTGTTCAACAAGATCTCAAACACAATACGATTTTTTTATGACAGACCACTGACATCATAAAGTATCACATATAAACAAGACAACCGCTCACCTCCATCGCTGAACAGATGTTTTTCCCCTTGAGCCTGTGGGAAACTAAGCGTCCTTTAGGTCTGTCATAGTGTAGGAGATGTCACAAAGCTGTTTCCTGCACCATATGGGCCAGGTTGCAAGTTGGCTGGGCGGTTATCTGTTCTCCCTCCTCTTCCCTGATCTTGTCTTCTTCACTAGTGCAGGCAACACCGTTGCTCTTTATCTGGGCAATCAGGTAAGGCTGGAGGTCCAGACCTTTGGGCTATACCCCATAATGAAAGTAAGAATGTTGTAAATGAAACTGGATTTTGTAAGTGATGTCAACCGAGCATTCTAATGAGTTACCTTGTCTTCAAGTGGGGTTACACAGCAGAGTTTCTCCCTGTACCGTTCTGGCAGAAAGAACAGCAAAGTGCCAAGAACAGGGTAAATAGTACCTGGGTTTAAGTCCTTCTCCTTCCATGGCCCTGAGTGGACACACACAGACCACAATATGGTTAACTTATTTTTTGCAGCATAATAAACTGTGTTGTTATTGTTAATTAAAATTAAACTATTAAAGATTGTGTTCAGTAACTGAAATAAAGCTAATAAAAAAAAAATTAATGAAAGATTAACAAAAGCATTAACAATAATTCAAACTACAATAAAAACTGAAAATATAAAAATAAAAGC
Organism: Cyprinella venusta; assembly: GCA_038021265.1. Classification (NCBI taxonomy): domain Eukaryota; kingdom Metazoa; phylum Chordata; class Actinopteri; order Cypriniformes; family Leuciscidae; genus Cyprinella; species Cyprinella venusta. Next base: position 25,612,392 of record CM075876.1, read on the forward strand.
TAATTAAACATTTTAATAAACACTAAAATATTATATAAATAATACCAATATACAAATGCTAAAAATATTAAGGACCCCTTTATATGATGATGCTGTTGTGAGGGACCCCTTTACTAAAATATAAAGGCATCTTTATATTTTTATGTGGTCATTTTTCCTTTTTTATGTGTAAGAACAGGACACTTTATATTCTTAAAACAACACGTTTCCAAAAATAAATAATTTGCTTTAATATGTAATTGTACTAAAGCCAGTGTATTTACCCAACATTTATATAATTTAAGAGTAACAATTTAAGTTGTCCCTATGTTGAAGTGTTTAGAAACACACTTTACCAGTGAGAAAGCTGACCAGTAGTCCCACCACCACAACCGTGGTGGAATTATGAGCACTGTACCACATGTATGATAAAGAGTACAGAGCTTGAACTCCAGAGGGCCTGAAAAGACAAAAAGACACAATAAATGGGCGGTTTAGTCTGTAATATAGCTATCATTTTGAAAAGGCTTTATGAATTGTAATCAGGGACCAGCTGCACAATGCCATTCAGTCAGCATGAAACGTGATAGACTTTTCTTCCCTATTGTGACGTAACTATAAATGGCTTTTCATAAAAACATAAAAAGGGCCTTGATTTTGTCCATTGAGAATTGACTGGATGGTATGGTTGTATCATTGTGGTTTGCTGTTACTGTGATCTCATGTGAGTGACAGGTTGTCCTCGCACCAGTTTTCGTTCTCAACATAGGTCTATGTTTTAATGGAACAGACTTTAAAAAAAAGTTATGACCAGTCTTACAGAATATATATAACCTGTATGACCAGTTTATGCAACTGGCCACAGATACTATCAATAATCAATTTCTGATTGGTCAATTTCTGAAGCGTTTCAGAGCAGAAAATGGATTATTGGGCACTATTCATTTCTTATACACACCTGGATTTAGTTGTGATGAGCGTCGTCATGACAGCTGTTGTCATGTTTCCTACATCAGGCATGATGGTGGCATTTATCCCAGGTGGAGACATACGTGAAACGAAACTGCCGATACCAATCCAGAAAGCCATGACCAGCCCTGATGCCAGTCCAACCAGAGCACCCTGAAAACACACTCAGTCCATGAAATGAAATCATCCCATTAAATATACTCAATTTCAGTGCATTAATGACAAGATACTTAGTAAAAAAGATTTACAAAACTGTTTTAGAATGTAGATACTATAGACATAAACAGCCTTGAGTATAAGAAACGTCTTTCAAAAACATTTTTAAAATCTTATCAACCCCAAACTTTTGAACAGCTTTGTGCTTTGTTTAAATACTTTGCTTTTTGACTTACAGTGGAATTGGCCCAAGGAAAAAACATCCCAAGACAGAAAAGGCCAAGAAGAGGTCCTCCCACCATCCCAAATATACTGAGTGCCGCCTTAAGGATTTAACAGAAGGGAAAAAACACAGAGATTGTTAACTGTACGATTACATTTAATTAAATGACACCTTAAATTTACTTGTGTTTATCTTATTATGATATCATGTTATGATAATCATGGACCTCACCTGCAGCACAGAGCCCATTAGGGATGCGAGGTATGCCATAGCTAGACACACAAGCCCATAGCCAATCGCTGAGGGGGGATATAACAACAACAAAAAAAAAACACTATGACCCCAGGATGGGCTTTCTGTTTAGTATGGACAATATATATTTTTTAATATCACTGTACTATAACCAGGAACATAAGGGGGGGAGATGGACCACTCATAGAAAAATCTAAAAAGATCTGCCAGACAGTTATTGAAAATTCACTTACCCAACATTTTTGATAACAGGGTGGCACGAGCCTCCGTCATGGCTGGAACATGTGGTTTGATCAAGTCCTCCATGGTAACTGTTGCCAGAGAGTTGAAGGCAGATGAGATTGTGCTATAAGATAAAGCAAACACCATTTAAAGACCATTAAAAAAATTACAATAAGATTATGGAAGATGAATTGTTATCACAAACTGTTGATACCTGAGAGCTCCACTAAACAGGCAGGCAACAAACAGACCCGGTAAACCAGGAAGATCTCGCAACACATCCATTACAAAGTACAGTACCATCTACAGAGAGAGAGAGAGAGAGAGAGAGAGAGAGGTGGAGAGTGACTTTCTCATGATCCCATTGATCAAATTAACATATACTAATCAAAAGTTTGAGCTCAGTAAGATTTTTTTTTAAAGAAGTTAATACTTTTATTCAGCAAGGATGCATTAAATTGATTAAAAGTGACAGTAAAGACAATATCAGTTTCAAATAAGAATCCTGAATTTATTTATTTATTTATTAAAAAAAAAAAAATTGAATGTAACAAATCAGCATTGGCTATTTGAATGATTTCTGAAGGATTGAGTCAAATCTTACTGACTCCAAACTTGAACGATAGTGTAAATTCAACAATAGTGTGCTGAATAAAAGGAAATTATGAACTCTCACACACACACAAGAGAATGGTAAATGGTTTAACACTTCAAGGAGAGAAAAACACTTCAGACCTGGTCATTGGTTTTGACGTAACCCTTATCCAGGGGGCTCTCCTCCCCATATCGAGCGTACATAACAAGACCCATTAGACAGCCCAATGTGAGCACAACCTGTTGGCATGGAAACACCGCATAGCAGGACCTGGAGAACAAGACATCCCAAAAGCCTTTCAGAATGTACTGTCCTCTTTATGAAAACAAACATTAACCACCAAAATACAATAATAATAAAGCATGTCACTGTGGTGCTCTGAAATCAGAGAGTTTTGTTGCAGTAATTTAATATAACAAATGTACAAATGGTACAAAACAAGTTTACAGTTTCAAGTTCAATTGACTTGACCAGAGTGTGGTGTTTTCTTACATGATGGCCTCTTTCTCTGTGCGGGAGCTGAGATATCTCTGGACCTGAGCCTGATTCACTCCATACAGGGCCAGCATGAGGAAAACGCCCCCCACTCCTAAAGTCCAAAACGTGTGCCTCTCTAACGGGTCAGGGTTCAGGCTGCCACAGGGGACCACAAAACAATGAATGTAGGCTTCCATTACAATTCTGGTATGTGGATCTCTGTTTGTTAGATAACCTTAAAGGAACAGCTCACCCAAAATGAATGACATTAGGCTGAGTTAATAATAATGACAAAACTCACTCAAGGCCTGAGATGCGGCTGCCGTTTTGTGCTTTCCTCCATACTTCGGCGATGCCACCTGCCTGGTGGGTACCCACCACGATCACTGCCAGCTGCCCCGCAAACATCACGATTGTCTGGAACACGTCTGTCCAGATCACTGCTTTCAGACCCCCCTGGCACAGAGAAGAGAGGAACAGGTGAGTTAGAAAGTAGACTACCATTCAAAGGTATTTCAAATGTAAAAATTATTCCTGTGATGGCATCATTACTCCAGTCCAGAGAAAAACAAGTGATTTTTTTTTTTAATGTAGAAATGGCGAATGTTTTCTGTGATGGGTAGGTTTAGAATAGTAGGGTTTTAACATTATAAATGTCACTTCTGATTAATTGACTCTCCAGCTTACCAGTGCTGTATAAAGTGTGCTCACCAATCCCATGGCTAGCACTGCCCCCCAAAGGTCAAAACCTGTTACTGCAATCACAAACAAATCACAAAACATTTACCAGAGAAACAAAACATGAAATCTGATCTGATATACAGTGAAATGCATTTCTAGAAATGCATAAATAATCTCATTTACCTGCATTTAGTGCAAGTGCGGGAGCATACAGAACGACTCCCATATAGATAACCTGTAGAAAAATACACAAATAGACAGATGTAACTTTTCTGCAGACACACTAGATTGCTTTGGGACATAATAACCTTTTTCTCTGAATTTCCACATCTAGTAACTGATAGTTTTGAGAATCATTACACTTTAGATCCATAACTCTGAGTAAAATATTGTCTATATCAATGGGGGGTGTCAGAATAGTTTTGTAGGTGTAAGTTCAAGTTTTTATATTGACAACAGGGAGTCTTTGTGCCTAGCAAAACTGGAGTAAAAGACAATATTACTTTAGATTATTAGATTATTACTCCTTGAGGTGCTGCTCATGACTCACCATCTGAAAGATGAAGGTCGCAGTGCCACAAATCCGAACACTTTTACAAAAACGAAGCTCCAGATACTATGAAGAGGAAAAAGAATGCAATTTAAAAGAGAACACAATAGATTTGATTTGATTACTGCGATTTACAAAAAAGACAAAATTATGTTCAATCAACAATGATAATAATAAGAAATGTTTCTTTAGCACTCAATCAGAATATTAGAATGATTTCTGAAGTATCATGTAACACTGAAGATTGGAGCAATGTCTGCTAGAAATTCAGCTTTGCCATTACAGGGATCAATATAATAAAATAGAAAATGTAATTAAATTGCAAATTTGCAATTATATTTCACAATATTTCTGTTTTTACTGTATTTTTTTATCAAGAACTCAGTTGAATCAATGAAGACGTTTCATGTTCGCTACAGGACTTCAGGTATGTTTATTATATGATATTGCTGCTTATACATAGTAGACATATAATAGACTTCTCTATTGGAAAAGTGGGGCAGGAGCAGCAGCTCATTAGCATTTAAAGAGAAACACACTAAAACAGTGCGTTTTTGCACAAGCCCAAATTTGGCAATTTTAAAATGCTTTTTGAGCTTTTGAGCTAAGACTTCACATACACACTGTGGGGACATCGAATATTTGTTTTACATCTTGTGAAAAGGGGCATAAAAGGTCCTCTTTAAAAAAGACTACATCACTCAATGAATCATTCACTGACTGATTTCTGAACCAGATTCATTGATTCATTAAAAAAAGAACCAACTTTGATTCCCAAACTGTGACTGACTCTCGTCTTTCAAACAATCAAATAAAGTGAATTTCTACCTCATAGGCGCTGCTGAGGCGGAGCCGATAGAAAACCGGAATGAAAATGTGCGCAGGGATGAGCAGGCCCAGGAAGTAGGAGCAGCCCAGGAACCAGTACTGCGTGCCATGTGTGTAAATCTCCGATGGTGCACCCAGGATGGCCACCGCTGATTGAAAAGTGGCCAGTAGTGAAAGAGACACCGGAAGGCAGCGCATGCTGCGGTCGGCCAGCAGAAACTCCTGCGTGGTACTCTGGCGACCCCCCGACAAGGCGTAGTAAAGGCCGATTCCAGCGGAGGCCACTAGCAGCAAGACGAAAATCACGTAATCCACCGTGCTGAAGTGCATTTGAACTACGTCCCCCATGATGCCGTGAGGTGGAGCACACACAGTGATGTGGCTCCTGGAGGATCAGTGAAGGGTCAGTGGATGGTTACACATTGGGTCATCGCGAAGGATTGCAGGGGACGTGCTGTAAAATATTAAAAGTCCATTTAGGCCAAAATGCAAACAGAATATTCAAATTATACTTTGCAAAAAGAAACATTTACACTAATGCATTACACAAAATGGCTTAAAACACACGACATTTTAAATCGCTATTTTGTTGCTCTCAAAAATTAATGCAAGCTTGCAGTCGTTTGATTGATTGGAGAAGTGTGTGAAATACACTGTTACTAGCTGCCAATTTATTTTTCAGTATCAGTAGAATTAATAGAATTGCTGCTGCAAAGACAGAAATATCACTAGAGTTAAAGCTGAAGCCTCCATTTGATAAAAGCTCTACATTATGTTTTCTGACCTGCGGGTAGGTGGCCTTAGGACACAGCATGATTTTAGCAGTCCTATAGTATTTGACATCACACCTCATCTATGCTAAAGATTATGATTCTGATTGAATCTGATCCACTCAAAACTTATGCAAGTGCAGAAAATCATTTAAAAGCAATGCAATCTCGTTATATTCTATGAAGTTCCAGACTCTGTCTTATTAAAACATTTTTTAAATAAAATGAAAAAAAAAAAAAAAAAAAACAGTTTATCAATCACACAACCTACTGGTCTTGTGAGGCGCATTATGAGTCATCATGTGACATAGAGATTTTTTCTTTTTAATTGAATAAGCTCTCGTGCCTCTACGGCTTCTTGTCTATACAATTCAGCTTACAACAACTAGTCCAACAAATTCTGACATTGTGTAAGGTTCAGGCTTATTCACACAAACATGTGCTGAATGCAAAAAGCACTGTGGTTTAGTGTATTCAGTCCATAATTCAAGCCAGCAATGAATCATGGGGAATGAAAAAAAAAATGTAATAGGGAATGCTGAGAGGATGATGCGGATGACATATGAGATTAAGAGATTTCTTACAAAAACATTGAAATCTTATCAACACCTAACAGCAGACGCAGACGCAGAACAGTTTCCACAGTTTAAATTCATCAGCACACATTTAGTAGCAGGCAAGTTACAGATGATCCCATAAAATGGTTAAAGGTCAAACATGATACTAAACTTTCTTAGAACTGTGTAAGTTTGCCAACTCATTTACTGATTACAAGTGCAAAAATCAGTAAATTAGTTGCATACAATGGAGCCGCAATCCTGTCATGTCATGTCTAGTGGAACAATATGTCCTACAGTGAAAAACCATGTGATTCTAGTAAGCTGCAGACAGGGAACCACAGCAAATATGGGATTTTACATTTTTAGGTAGAGCGGCACGATTCTGGATAAATTGAGAATCACGATTTCTTGTTTCGAATAGAGATCACGATTCTGAACAGACAAACTAAACAAAATAGCATGTTATTTATTCGAGGTTCTGACAAAAATATGAATTGCTGCAGTCTATTTAAAAAAAATTAATTTATTTAGGTTTGAATACACAACAAATCTATTTGAATGAATGATTCAATGACTCACTCATTAATACTTAACATGTTTCATTACTGGATGAATCAGTATTTTTGAATGAATCTCACAAACACACAAAGTGAATGAATTGGTTCTCTGACAGCATCCATCAGGTGAGTAGTACAATAAGTTCTCTGTAATCTGAGCAAATAATAATAATAATAAAGATAACAGCATTATTTTATCATTTTATCGGATTTGATTAGACATTTACAGTATTATCATCAAGCAAAAGCTCAATTCAAGATTCATTTTGTGTGATCAAAGCTGTTGCATTGGCTAGTTAGCTAAAAGATAAGTCTCACATACGGCATTATAAGACTCTGACCTAGAAGCTCTGTGGCAACTTTGATAACAACACCACACAAGAGATGTTTGGGCTGGGATGGAAGGTTTCACATCCATTTAATCTTCCTAATTTCTTATTTGAAAGAAAAGAAAGTACAAACCTGTTCTTATCTAAAGAAAATGCAAGGACACAGGCCAGGATTTGTCAACCTTTCTTTCTTGTCATGGTGGAAAACCATTGTTTTTTAGTAAAAAAAAATGTATCCAGGGCAAAAAAGAGACAAGCCTGAATCTTTTCTATGGTCACAAGGCTTTTGATGATCAAACAGTGGGATAAATACGCAGTCTGTCGGATTTTCTTTAGCCTCTATGATCAAGCTCTGCTCCTGCTTATTAAACACAGTTTATGACTCATGAACAGCATCAGAACGCACTGTGCAACACAGCACGCCCTGATCACGATGATCAAATAGTAAACATTAACTGTAACCATCCAAACAACTAACAATCTAACTGTCCCATTATTTTTGCTAGTTCAGCATGTTTCCCTTGAAAATTTAATATTGAGTGGGATTAACTTCACTAATTCTAACATCAAAAGAGTTAATCAGGCTTGAAGTCCAACTTTCAATTAGTAGCTCTAGTTACATGGTGAGGCTGTCATTCAGGAACCTTTTATATTATAATAACAATATTATAATAACAATTAATCTTTATTTTGATTTTCATTACAGGTTCTAATTTCTGATGTTCTAAAATTACATATCTCAGAAATGAATTCTCAAACTGCCACCTTAAGGTACGCGTCATTCAAGTAAATAAAAATGACATAAATAAGGACCTAATTAAACCAATTAAAATTGAAAAACGAATAATAAGGATCAGCTAATCAGATGTATCATGGATAGACACAGCTTTACAATTAAGAAAAACTACATTTAAAAAAAAAAAAACTCAAACTCAAGACACTTTTGGACTCTGATATCAGAAAATAAAACATTACAGTGATTTTAATAGAACAAGTTCTGACATGAATTAAGTTCTGGTGAAATTAGGTAAGTGAAAAGCTGTCACGCAACTTAAAATACCAAGCTCACAGCATGCTAGCGGGCCAACCAACATGATTAACTATGCCTGAAAAGTCATTGTTTTGCCACCGTCAGGATTAGCAACTTGAGAGAAATGGGCTGTATGTAAACTGCCAAAGCAATGAAAGGGAAAATTCTGTCAACATTTCATCAAAACCCAAAGACTTTAACCCTGAAACCCAATGTTGAGCCTATATAGCATGTATGCTTTTTTTATTTTGTTGATAGAACAAAAACTCTTCCAAGTCTTGACATAGTGTTCAGACAAAGAGTATTGGTTTCTGATTGCCAAACATTAGCGGAATATATCCAGAGTTAATGAAATAAACTATATTTTCTGGGATCTACATTTTCTGGACAGCTGTGAGAACTGACTATGTCCACTAAAATGGCCAGCTGGTTAAAAGAAATTGCAAACATTTTTTTCCAGCCCCCCCTTCGCTATTGTAACAAATAATTACAGTCCGTGTTATACAACTTCTAAACCAATGAAAAGACAAAAAATGAGTGAAGAGAATGAACCAAACACAGTGAATCACAGTTGTTTTACTAAATAATAAATTAGATTTTGGTTTGTTTTTCACCTAATACATATTCCCTCAGAACACTTGGAAAATACAGCAGCCGGTGGGATCATTCTTTTGCATCTTTTTATGTATTCATTGCCATTATATTGATAAACATGAACAGGACATTTTCTTTTTTTTAAGTTTCTCATAAGGTCATGTGGCATTAGAACAACACCAGGGTAAGTACGGTAAATATTACAGTTTGCTCAGGTATGCACATGTGCGTAATATAGTCGTGCGTAATCTGCATATAATGTTCAACTCTTATTTTTGCTCTTTTTTAGTTCTTATTTAACTGCTATGTTTAGCCCATTTAATATAATTTATGTATGTACAGTTTAGTTTTTGTAGTTCTGCATTCTGTGTTTGTCTTGTGTAGCACCATGGTAGTGGAGAAACACAAATCACAATATAGCTACTCTGACATTCTAATGACTCTATTTTCATTTTTGGGTGAACTATCCCTTTAAATTTCTCCAGCAACAAAATATTTATTGGGGCTATACATCTTTTTTTTACAACAGCTTACCCGACAGCAATGTGGTTAATTTGGTTGCAATACTATTCAAACTTTATCGGTTTAAAGATCAAGATCAGTCCAAATGACATCTGATAAATCCAAGCACTTCGCCATAATGACAGCCATTTAATAGCACATTGATTCATAATGACAAACTAATGTCCTGGACACTTTTTTAAATTATATTAAAAGGCATATAATAATTTTCTTATTTTATTTAAAAATAAAATACAACCTGAATTCTTGATAAGTTATTTAAAATGGATCATCTTACAGATAAAGTAGCCTATTATAAATAATTTATGAAAACAGTTCTGCAAACACTGACAGGTCGCGCGCGTGTTGTCAGTGAGACCATGACATTTTCCATATGCATATCAATGGCGGGATACGACACTTTTCTCTTTATATTATAATCTAAACGACATTTGATGTACGTATCATCAAAGATAATGGCGTTTAAAAAGAAAATCGTTCACGGTTACCGGGCGGTCAGTGTCTCAACCATGGTTTCTCTCAACCAACACGAGCAACAGAGCCACGAGCTCGAGAAGGAATAGATCGCGCGCGTGAACTGTTCAGAAAGAACGGGTATGCATATTTGATTTCATAAGTTAAAGGTTTAAAACCATGTAGCGTAAAGCTAAGAAAAGCTGTGTTTCTGGTTGCCACAACGTGCTATGAATGACAGTCCTTTACACACCACTTTGACTAAAGGAAATGACATGCTGATGTAAAAGGGTGACACAATTTCGTCACTAAAAAACGCAATGTGCGCAGCGCGGCCAAGTTAAACATACAGCGATAATAAGTGTACACTGCAACGTATATACACATTGAAATATCCAATTATAATGAACGAAGCTGCCTACGCTGCAGTGCGCAATGTCCGCTAGCAGTTTTTAGAGTGTTTTTAGCGACCTTGTTATTCATTCTGCTCAGCTATCATGTATTATCTTACCTTGGTCAGAGTTCATGCGATGAATAATGAGTGATAAATGGAGAAAGGTTTAAACCAGTCTCGGTTCAGACCACCCCCACTCTCCTTGACATCACGCAAAGGTTGCTTTCCATTGAGCACATGTGCTTCTGACGTCACAATGAAACGTCATGTCACTACCTCACTCACGACCAGAAAAAAAATAAAAATAAATAAAATATATAAAATATATTTTTTGTATACAAATATATAAAAATATATAAAATATATTTTTTGAAGCGATATGACGAGATCTTTCATGTACCGTAAATACTTGTTTTTCCTACATGGGGGTGTTACATTGTGGAATATGTTTGAATGTATATGCTTGAAAATGTTCAAAATCCTCCAAAATATGTACTGTTTTCACAATTGTAATTTCTATTGCAATATTAATATTTTATTTTCATAAAATTACATTTTCTTCATTGAATAATTTATCGGACGCTTTTTATTCCAAAGCGAGACACTTGTACAACTACTTCCGCGTTCTAATTATTACTATGGTTACTACACTGCTATTTCCGGTAACAGCGTTCATCTGCCAGCGCTCCTTTACATGGAGAGTCTGTTATTGCTACGTTTTGAATCGTGTTCTTCTCTGCATTAACCATTATCTTGAACCTGCTGGAATGTATAAAAATATTTCTGAATAATAAAAACGTCACTTGTAAGCTTTATGGACGGCACATATGTCTGAAGTAGCGAGTTTAGGTGGTACGGAGCCAGTGGTGGTTCTGAAGGCAAACATCAGTGCCTTGAATTTGACAGAAACTGATGAAGATATAGTGCCCATGTGCCCTCTTTTGTAATTCTCTCACTTACAAAAATTCAAGCTTTATTGTAACGTTTGACACTAGTGCGATTAGCACGACCACTACTGTAAGCAAATATTGTTGCATAACATGGCAAGCCTCTTATGTCTGTGTATACACACTTACCAGTCACTTTTGATAGGTACACCTACTAGTGCCGAGTTGGAGTTCCTGCACATCCATAATGTTAATCTCCAATTCCACCACATTCCAAAGGTGCTCTATTGGATTGAGATCTGGTGACTGTGGAGGCCATTTGAGTACAATTTACAAGTGTCAACATTGTCATGTTGAAGAAACAAGAAACCAGTTTGAGATGATTTGAGCTTTGTGACATGCCATGGTGTGTTATCCTGCTAGAAGTAGCCATCAGAAGATGGATACACGGTCATAAGCAAGCAGATGGACATGATCAACAACAATACTAACAATAGAGGTAAGCTGTGGCATTTAAACAATCATCAATTAATACCAATTGTGCTAAACTGGTAAGGATTTGTGTACAAAAATACATGAAGTCTCATCTTTTTTATTAATAATGCCATAAAGAAATGTACTTTCAATTTATGTAACATTTTCTGTTAATTTTAACTAATTTGATGACCCTCGTCAGCTCATTGTGGAGTCTGAAGCCTAAAAATGGAATGGAGCATAGGTAGACTGAAACTTTGCATTGTTTAATAAAAATAATGCACAATAAATTTTACAATTAGAAACAAAGACTGTTTACATAGAAACTGAAATACAGCTGTATGCTTTCCCACGTTATTTCAACTATTCAGGTGTCAATATTGAACACTGAATTATTCAAAGGAAACGTCCATTTAAACTGCATGTCCAGTTTTCACAGAATTGAGAAACAGGCTCTGTTCTCTCCTTTTTGATGGTGCAATCTGGATGAAGGCAACAAAACAGTTCATGAGAGTCCATTAGCTCAGTTGAGTTTCCTGATGACCCTATTTATATCCTCAGCTCTGGGTCCAGGCTCTCCAACATCTTTCAGTAGTCCAACTTTGTCTCTAGCAGCATGTCTTGGTACTGACAAATGGAATGGCACCAGGAAGTTGTTTGCCACCCTGAAGTTCTTACCAGCAGAATAGATCTCATGTATGAGGTCCTCCAAACAGATGATCCCATATTGTCCTTGAGAAACAAAGAAAAAAAAATATTCAGACAATTAATATACATTTCAAACACATTTTCAATTGCTACTAAGAATATGAACACTTCGACAATCACGTCATTACAGAATATTTCAGAATTTATTCTGCACTGAGTCTTTCAAACTTAAGTAAAGACTAGCACAAGTGAGTAAAAGGGATTTTGCAGTCAAGTCCGATATAGTTTGCCCTATCTTAAAAAAAAAAAAAAAAAAAAAAAAGAACATTCTTTGCCAATGGTGATTACACATTTCCTTTTCCTTGTTTAAGCCCCTTCTTAAAGTTTTATGTTATGTAGCCCAAATTGCTCAGCATCACACTGAATGAGACATATACCATATCAATTACTTACCGAGATGCTTCTCTATTAGTGCATTGTCGGTCAGAGGAATCTTTCTCTTGGCAATCTTAGTCTGACCTCTTTTTAATATGAGCTCACGGACTGATTTCAAGTTGGGATACCTGTTAGAGATCAAAACAATACATCAAACCAGTAAAAATCAATTAAAAAATACAGGTCCTTCTCAAAAAATTAGAATATTGTGATAAAGTTCATTAATTTCCATTATGTAATGATAAAAATTAAACTTTCATATATTTTAGATTCATTCATTTCAGAGTGTACACTATTTGTGGAAAGTCAGAGACAATATTCTACAGTAAATTGCATTAAGTATGATGGGAACAAATTGATTTTTTATTTACCTTCAGTCTATGAATCCATTCAATTGGAGGAAATAAAACACGTTTGATATTTTGAGCTTGTGTCAATACACGTTTTCAATAGTCATGCATTTCTTAGCAACAAAATGCTTGTTTTCTGTGCAAGTTTGTTTTATTCAATTCCCGATGGACAAAATCAAGTCCCACTTGGATATACTTCAAAATAGGGAATAAAACACCGCCGTAACTTCTGTTTCATGCCGACTTTAAATCATCTAATGCTTTTTAGCCTTTAGTCGATATATGCAAAATAAGAAACATTATATTTACTCACCCCCAGGCAACATAAGGTTCCACAGTCTTAAGCATTTTTATGGAAGTCTTGTTGACTTTCACAAAGGTGCCACTGAAGATCTTTCTCAGCCTCAGCATCTGAATGACCTTCATCACTTTGGGGCTCACACCTTTGATCCTACAAGCAATCAGATGGGAAAATTAAACAATTAAACCTCCAAGCCGATGTGGAACAGTACATAATGAACCCTAAAACAAACATTCGGTCATCATTTACTCACCCACATGATGTTTCAAACCTGTATGAGTTTCAATCTTCTGTAGAAAACAAAATATATTTGTTGTCTGGTTTCTTTAGTCAGGTTTGAAATGGCATGAGAATGAGTCAATGATTTCAATTTTTATTTTTGGGTGAAGTATACTTTTAATGTCAATGTGAACGATGCAGAAGTAGAAATTACTCTCTGATGCGGGCGGCGAACACCAGACCGTTCTTCGCTGGCGGCATGGCCGGTGGAGGTCTTTGTTTGAGTCTTGCGAGTCGTGTCTCATCTCGATGCTTCCTCTTGCTGTTTTTCAAAAACTCCTCCAAGCGCTTAAACTTCAAGGGGATTCCTTTTTTGTCCTGTGAAAATTTGACAATTTCAGTTCTGTAACCATTATTGAACTATAAACAAAAACTGGTTACAAGGGGGGAATTCTCACTTTTCTCTTCTGCTGCAAAGCAAGTTTAGCTTGAGTGGCTTTGATTGCCTGGTACGCCTTGCGTTTCTTGAGAAGATTCTCAGGAACAAGCTTGATTACTCTCTCAGCTCTAAAAAAACAAAATATAAATAATTTAAATCTAATTATTATTCAATCTCCTCGGGAATTAAGCACTAACTTTATGTCTGTCACCTTGAAAACGCATGAAGCGGTAAATAAAAGCTTACGCTTTCAGTGCTTCAACTGAACATGACATCCTGTGGTCAATAAATGCAATTTCATGGGTTTTCAGCTGAGAGAAAATGCTGTCAGCACAAATGAATCTAATGCTGCATATTATAACTCTAATGCAAATGAAAAAGCCAAAGCCAGTTATTTTCTCCAGACTTTCAACTGACGTCATGCTGATACCTAGCCCACCGAATACAGTATCCATCAAATTCCCTGAAAAACCATCCAAAATAAGTATCTACACATTAGAGTACGGACAATCAGTCCTAAACACAACAGAATAGTCATGAACGAACATAATAACTAAATCAGCGACCTGCTGATCAGCTGCTATCAGCTCAGAGGCTCCATGTGAAAACATGTTCAACTTAACCCAATATTCTTCGGTTTATATCGTGTTACCCGTAAAAAAATATTTACACAACAAATATAGTGACATTATATGGATACTACAAAGCTAAATTATGAAAGGATATTTTAGTAGTTGATCACAGATTGTTTAAGATTATTCTGTCAACTTAAATACGCACCCAGGTTCTGCCATCGCGTTTGCTGTGATCCGTCGCACGCAGATGACGTTTTGTTTACGCCAGTATTTGTGATACTGCCGCCTTTCGCTTTGGAGTGACTATTACACATTTCACTCACTAGGAGGATCTGTTTCTCACACTCACGTTCACCCCTTCACCACCATGTGATTACTCCACCGATTTGCACACGTTGTGAAGTTTAACAAAAACATTCATTTACGATAATGTCATACTAAAAAAAATTCTTCTTTAGCACTCTTTTAATTAAGTCACTTTAGCTATAAAAAAGTAAAATGTACATCGTTTGAGAAACGAAAATGAATCTGTATTTGGCTTCTTTTTAAAATCTGCTTGGAGGGACTTGGTGCCTGTTTTATGTAAGTTATTTAATAATAATAATAATAAATTTCGTTAGCAATAATCTTCAGATGCTTCAAATGCTTCAGCATACCTTCTGCAGTCTCATCCCCATGTCATCCAAGATGTCCATGTCTTTCTTTCTTCAATCGAAAAGAAAGTAAGGTTTTTGATGAAAACATTCTAGGATTTTTCTCCATATAATGCACTTTACTGATAATTAAACGGTTCAAGATCCAAAAGACAGTTTCAGTGCAAACTGCTCAAAGTGCTTTTAACGATTCCAGACGATGAATAAGGGTCTCATCAAGTGAAACGATCGCTAAAATTATCAGCAAAAGGTTTTTTAAAAAAGAACTTCAAGCAACGAGAATACTTTATGTGCACAAAAACAAACATAAATAACGACTTTATTTCAACTATTCAATTCCTTCTCTTTGGGCAATGAAAAGAAAAAGAGCAAAAAACTTGATTTTGTCCATCTGGAATTGATTGAATGGTTGGATTGTTATTGCTGTGATATCTAGTAAGTGACAGGCTGTCCTGCCCTCACGCCAGTAAACAAGTGAACACATCACCAGAGAAGATATGTTTTAAAGGAATAGTTCCCCCCAGAATAAAAATGTAATTTACTCGCCCTCAAATTGTTTTAAACCTTTATGAGTTTCTTTTTGGTTGGAAATTAAACATTTAATGGTAGCAATGGACTTCCATACTAGGAAAAATACTATGGAAGTGAATGGGTGCCGTCAACTGTTTGGTTACTGATATTCTTTAAATAAAAGAAATGAAAGAAATTCATAGAGGTTTGGAACAACATGAGTTGTGAGTAAGTGAGTAAATGATGACAACACTTTATTTTGGGGGTAAACTATCCCTTTAAGGAGGAGGGAAAGTTATTTTCTGCAGTATTTCACAAATATATATATATATATATATATATATATATATATATATATATATATAAACTGTCAATTTGTCAATTTATAAACTATAAATTTGAATTAATGGTGACTTTAATTCCCCTTCCTACTGTGCAACTCGCTGAAATTGACCACGTGGGAAGCCAAAATAAAAACACTACCTGCCACCCTATAAACCCAGTGTTTTCAAACATAATTATAATAGTTTCAGATATAGTTTGTATACATCGGAAAAGCAAACAAGAGCAAAAACACAACAGTCAGGTGACGTTCACGGCAAATTCAACGAAAACTTGGAGCATGCTAGGCCTCCCGTCATTGTACGTTCATGCACTACGCAAGTTACACAACCCAGCGATTCCTCAATAACAGAATCACACACAAACCTCCTGCCCAGCCAATCAGATCTCCAAAGCATGCGTCGCCATGCAACCGCCTCAAACTATGCCATAGAGATCAGCGCAGTCGCGTAACTTCTGCGTGACGTGAGCGATCCTCCTGTTTGTTTGTGTAGCTCGAGGATGAAAATGGCGGTGGGGAGAGATGAACGCGAGAATTAAACATACAAATGACCACTTGACTTGGATGACAGCAGCACTGCAGCTTCGCGACGGAATAAAGAAGTAGCTTATCGTCAACCAAGTGCATTTGCAACAACAAACATCCAGAATCCAACGAGGAAAAAACTGCGTCCTGGATTTAAAATAGCTCCTGAATTTAGCCCGCTAACCTCGTTAGCTTAGCTAGCCTTCAACTGGAAGGTTTAACGGACACCACAGCACTACATTAACGGAATTATTCTGTCTAAGTAAGATGAGCTCCGCTTTTCTCGACTTACCTCTCAAATGCAAGCTCGGTTGTAGGCGCTGGGCTTGTGGAAATATTTGCATTTGACTGAATGCATAACTAATCGCTCCATCTGGTAGTATTTGCCAGAAAACATCATCATCCTCCAGCCTTTTCAAAGTTCAACGAGCATCTGTAAGAGAACGGACTGAAGAGGTAACTGGAATGCATTCATGTTGTGTATTTGTTGATGTGCGAAGAGATCATGTGGCAGGACTGAACCAGCTAGAGGTTGCTTGCTCTGATCAGCCATCATAAACACATTGCATAGAGATATGGTCTTGTTGACCAGACAGGTGGGAAAGATACAGCTTTGGGTGATCAGAAATGCAAGTGATCATTTCTACCTTTCATGCATTGAAAAATAGATCCGCAATTAAAGGCTTGGAATTAGATGTGTTTCTCATTTTGTGAGTGCTTGAAGACCAAGCTAATGTCATGTCAAGGGATTCTGACACCTTAGGGTTGACAGCGTTTGAAACTGTAACGTTAGTGCTTTGATTTAGTTGAGACTGGAGTTAGATTTTTCAATATTTCGACGAGTTTAATTGGAGGAATAGGATTTTCTGACGATATTAAGCTTCTGTTGTTATTATTATTTCTATGATAATATACGAATAATTGTCGCTGTCAATAATAACAATTATATATTGTATTTTAATAACTAATTATTATGTATAATCATTATTTATATAAATGTTAATATAAGGGTTATTTTTATTTTAGTCAATAAAATAACAATAATTATTGTTTTGATTATTTTATACAATATTTTTTACTTTTATAATAATTATACTAATTATTGATGGTGCTCTTTGCTGCTCTCTGATCATATTTTTCATCTAATATTTCATATTTAACTTGAAGTGCATTGTTTTTTGTGTGGTGAATGGAGATACTGCAGTTTGGTGTTTCAGTAAATTGTGAGTAATATAAGATTTTCTAACATTTCAACTTTTGTTATTATTAATAGTATTAATGATATTTTTTGTCAATAATTATGATAACAATTATAACTGTTATTATTGGCAGTAAAATAATAATCAAAATAATAATAATTGTTGTAATTATTTTACTTACCATTTATACTAATTATTGATGTTATTATTGTCTAATCAGGTGCATAAAATCTGCTTTTATCCTGCTATGTATCATTCTGTTTGCTCTAGTGCTTTTTTAAGTGCATTGATTTGGGTGCAAGGGACAGACTTTACTATAGAGCTATCAAATATTTGAGTTTAATGAAAGTAAGAGTTAATAACAATATTAATAGTAACAAAAAATATTAATATAGTTATGACGTTTAATATTATTATAACTGAGAACAAAATCATAATTATAATAATTTGTTGTCATTTTTTTACCATCCTGGATTGATCAAGTGCATCAAATATGCTTTTATTCTGGCATAAATGATTTTTTTTCTTTTCTTTTTTTGCCACTTGAAAATTCTTTAATACTTTTTAAAGGCTTCAAAATATGTAAAGCTTGTGCGTAGTCAGAATTCGCAGTTCACTGTCACTCCTCTACATTCCAGCACATATTCATTTAAGCATGTCCTTTACATGAACCTGCCAGGGGAGGGATTTAAGATGTGAACTTGTTTGTATTCTGTTTGCTTTAGTTTGGCTAAACAGGAGTTTGTAGCTGCCTTATGACTTTATTTCAATGCAGTTGACTCACAATCTACAGAATGGTCATTGATTTTAGGGAGCCATGCAAATAGTTTGGTAGTCATGCAAATATTTCTAAGCAGTTGAATGTGTTGGCCTGGCTTTCAGTTTTTCTTTGTGTTTTTCACTTTGGGTGTGTTTAAACATGTAGTTCTTTTCACTTGGTTTGTTTGGTCAGGACCAAAAAAAAAATGTATTCCTTGTCCGCTTACTTAGCATTCACATCGAACCTAAAGATACCGAACCTATAGGCACAGGTATATGTTCACAACCTGATTGGTCGGCTTTTGTTATGTGTATTTCACGACGGAACTTATCAAACATCCAAAACAATGCATTGTAAAAATGAATATGCTTTATCTAATCTCAATAGAATTGTAGCAACAGATTACAAGCAATATTATTAATTAAATTTAACACATTAGAATTGAGTAATAATTAATCAAATTATTCCTTAAAAGTTAACCATTTAAAATGAGTAAAGTTTACACCAAAAAATATCTCACTAACAGACAGACGTCAAAGATTAATTAAGAACTCTTTATTTTATATTGCCAACATTGAAGACACCTGATGTAAGCAGAATCACTGAAGGAGAAAACTGTAATTTTGAAACAAACCTAAAACAAACACCGATCACCATAATGATGACTTTAATTTATGTTTTTTTTTTGTTTGTTGTTGTAAGTTTTACTCATTTTAAATGGTTAACTTTTAAGGAATTAATTTGATTAAATACTACTCAATTCTAATTTGTTAAATTTAATTAATCATATTGCTTGTAATCTGTTGCCACAATTTTTTTGATTAGATAAAGCATATTCATTTTTACAGTGTGCTGTTGCGCTCGGATGAGACCCATCTTTGCAGCGGACTCGGTCCACTTGTTTGATGCGCACCAGGGTTCGGATTGAAATGAACCGCACTAACAGAGCATTTTCACCAGGGGTTGTTTTAATGGACCCAAACATGCCAAGTGGGTTGATTGGTGAAAAATCCATCTAATTTTAAAATGAAGTAAATGTTTTATCTAAATCTCAAGGCAGGTAATTGATGTAAATACAAAGCATCTGTTGATGATGCGTAGCTTTATTGTCTTCTAAAGCTCCCTAATGTTTTTGTTTTCTTTTTCTCAACTCAATGAGTAAATAATCAGTAGTCCAATCCAGATTACAGCATGACCGAAAGACGATGATATCGTGTGTCGCTTCCTTCCCTGGGTGTTGTTGCGAGCGTCTCTCTGCCGCAGCGTGGAGAGGGGCGCTCAGCTGTGCTGACCTACATCTCTCTCTCGAAAAAAAAGCTTGTGCAGCAGCCTGTGAGAATGTGTGGGGGTAGGGAGAGCTCGCCAGAGTGAACTAGCAAATGAACGAGTGAGGGACAGGAAAGCAAGCCTGCTCGAGCCAGCTATCAGACGCCCACACTGAAACGTGAATGGCGAGAGGAGATGGAGATGGAGACCCAGTGCTTGTTGTCATGCCTTGCTTAACAACAACTCCAGAGGACCGTAATCACACGGGACTCCGCTTCCCCTTTGCGTGGAAGTTTGGTCGAGGGGCAACAGTTTGTGCGAGTGTAGCATCTGCTAACTTCTTCTCTTGCCTCAGGAGTTGTATTTACAGATAGCCGAGGTGGGAGGGACAGTCTCGCCCCTAAAGTTCAGAAGTACAGGATGTTGTAACAAGCTCAGTGTGAGTGAAAAATCACTTTCTCCACGGAGAACATGTGCCACACTCTATGCTGTTATTAACCTTGCAATTATTTACACCCCTTTTTCTCTCTCTCACTTTGAAATTTCTCAGCTGTCACTTTTTAATATAAAACATTTATGCACATCAACTTAACTTCATCACAAAAAGTTTGACATGATAATATACAGTATTTATGACATGAAAATCATTACATTATAATGTTCTTTGTAATAAAAGCATTTACCTTGATATTATTAACTATGAGAAAACTTTGTAGTTTTCTCTTAAATTATAACTGTCATTTTATTACTTTAGAATCAATAATGTTTTATCTGTCATTGGGTTGTTGTGATTCATAATGAAACAAATTTTTGCTCAATTAGTCCAAAGATAAATTTCACTATGTATATTGCAGACAAAAACCAAAACATTTTTTTCTTGTTTTCCCTTAAAAATATCTAAACATTCTTAAATCAAGATATACTTTCACTTTATTTCAGACTCAAATGTTCATAACAAAAAACAGTCACATAAAAACAAAAATATTGGTTCACATAAAATATTAGATCAAACCAGATATATCAAACCTGAAAAGCAAAATAACTGGATATTAAGTCTTAAAATGTATCAAAACTACGCAAGGTCTTGCTTAAAACAAGAAATAAGAAAAATAATCTTGTTTTAAGCATAAACTCTCTTAATTTTGGTACATTTTCTTTTCATATATCTTGATTAAAAAAAAATGTTTAGTGGGTAAAAAAGACAAAATACTAAGGAAATCATTTGTTTGCACTGTAACTCACTCCTGGTAGGGCTTTTATTCTTCAACACTCCTAATCATTTGGATGCAGTTATACATGATTATTAATGTAGTCAGGTTATGCTAGTTTATGCATTTGGCGGATGCTTTTAAGCGACTTACATTGCATTTCAACGTACACATTTACATTCTTATCGGTTTTTGCTTTCCCCGGGAATCGAACCCATGAGCTTGCCGTTGCAAGCACCAATGCTCTGTTTTAGCTACAGGAAAGCTTGTTTCCTTAGGGTTGAATGTGTAAACAAATCACTGACAATAATTGTCTGGAAGCCATGCGATGACTATTGTCATAAGACAAATGTTGCAAGCCTTTTGCAAATAATGCAGGGATTGGTTGAATATGTAATGAGATTGCAAAATCTAGGTGGACTGACTGCTGTGGGAACTTGTCAACATTGAGCAGCTGTTTTAGGACTCTGGAAAGTGGTTGAAAGTCAACAACTTCTAAATATTTAGCATTTTACCCTTTCCATCATTTTATTTGTAAAATACTTAGCTACCTGTGAAGCATAAGCATATAGGCCAAATTTTTCAGTTGTAACAATTTCTGTATTACATAAATTTGTCTAAATTCCAGTTAGAAAGAATTTACATTTGTTGTGGTCAACTTGTTGTGTATAGAGAATAGCATTGTCTCCAACAGGCAATGGTCTTTTTTATGAATGTTCCACTTTACCAGAATTCACAGTTTGTGACGGTATTAAGCAAATGAATGAATATGAAAGATTTTTATTTTTCAGTTTGTGAATTCAGAGGTTCTTGTTCTTCTAACAATGAGACTATTTTCAGATGCTTATAACTACTAATCAGTTAGGGAATGATTTTGTTTTGCACATAGTCCAGATCAATGTCTATGTTCCTCTATCAACAGAGTTTACACATGGAAACATTTAGTGAAATCTGCTTCTATGCCCTAATTCATTGTTTCTCCAGAGGTTATTGTCATTATGCTTCTTGAAGTGTTTTGAATTTGAATGTTTCCTGAAAGTGGTTTCAGTCTATACACAGATGTTAAGTGAATGGAAATGGTGTTCAGAGTTCTCATCTACAGATGTTAGGTAGATCCATCATTGCTCGGAGATGTTAGTAATTAGACAAACTGTGGACGCATTAGTAGTCAGCGAACATTTGACGTTATTTTTTCAAACAAAGCTTGCCTTGCTTTTGTGAATGACAACACACACCCTTTCCCTTTATTCTTTTGAATTTATTCTCAAATCATCCTCATTCGTGGGGTGAATGTATTTATTAGATGCTCTAAACAAGGTGTACATGCAGATTATTATTTTAAACCTCCTCATGCGACCGTGAAAACTTTTTTGCGATAAACGGTAGTTTGTGCGAAGTGGGCGCGTTTCCATTGTTTGTATCTTCAATTATCAATTTCAATTTTCGCAATGTGAAAGGTAATGGAAACGCGGCTATTGTCGGAAATGAAAACGTGGAACCGGCGTACGGAACCAAAATATATTTTTAGAACCAAAGATTTTTGTATAATGATGAGTCTAATGACAACTGAATTTTATAACTGACTATTATTATCCCAGACAAAAAATTTAATTTACAGCTGTGCTAGTTACACAACTCTCATATCACTCTGCAGACTCGCATAGTACAGAACTCTGCACCCATCTTGGTAATTTTGTATGTAGCCATGGAATAAAAGCATACATGATTCTTTTCAAGTTATAACTCTCAGCATTGACTTTCAAGAGCTGAATTTTGTAGGTACTCTATTGAAATTCTTGCTTAGCTTCACTATAATAGCTAAATGCATCCCATAGACTTAGGCTTGTAGTTCTGGGGCAAAAAAGACCATATCAGGTCATAGAAATTAAGAAGAAAATAGGTTAGGTTGTCTTGTGCTGCCCATCTTTCTCATAAAGACCAAAGTGATCAATATAAAGTATGTCTAGGTAGTGGTTTAGAATAATACAATCATTTCAATTCATTTGGATTCATTCTCATGAGGGCTAATCAATACAGTTCACAAGAATCCCAAAAGCCTTTTTTTCTGCCTTGTTTCAGTTTTTTACCATTACGTTGTGGAAAACTTGTCAGTAAAACGTGAATTGTTTTTTTTTTTATTCTTAAGCAGGTTTAACTCTGATACTAAATGCTTTGTGATCGTATTTTTGGCTCGTGTAGCTTAAAACTAGTTTTGTAGTACATATCTAAGTTGTGTTTCAAAGTAATGAACAAAGCATTCATTATTAATAAATGTAGCCTTACATTTTTGGTTTTAAATCTGTTGGAAGCCTTGTTCTTTCAAATATGAAAAGATATGATCCGACTGGTGCTTAAATTGATAGCCTGCACTTCAAATACCTTAAGGGCCCCATGAGAATCAATATCGTTGGTAGAGAATACTGGTCTGGAACAAGAACAAAGGCCCATCTGAAGTCAAAAGCTTAATGGTGTCCTAGTTGCTATAATCGAGAACGAATCCACACACTAGTTTAATCAAACCATCTGTGATCTCTGCCCTAGGTCTCACATCAGTTGAGGTGAAGTGAAAGGTTTGTTAATTAACGCAGCAGGAAATGTTCTCTTTCATCTTCTCGCTGTATACAAATCATTAGATTTGATCACAGCTCAGCGCCGATCAGATGCTTGCCCGAAGCTGGTATGAAAATAGATAAGATCATTTTGTAACCTCTTTTGTGAAACTTCACGGCGTTAGACTTCTTTGCATGCGTCCGCAAAGACAAAGACAAAGTTTGTTTGGGTTTTTCTATGGATTTTGCTCCCTCAACCCCAGTTCATTTTCTCTCTGTGATTCATCCACAGGTTGCAGCACCAATTTCCTCCTGCCTCCCTTAGAGGGATGGTTCTGCATGACAGTGAGGGTATGGTTCTGTAACCCCCTCGCTGTCCTCCAGTCCCCATCCCATAAACCCAGTGGACCACAGCCATAGTGTTCCCCTCAATGAATGTCCCACTGGAGCCCTAGATCAAGTAAGTCATGCACATTGGGCTTTACAGACACAAACTCTCAGTGACTCCATCTAACAGTGCTTTGCTTCTTCCACAGGTTACATTGGGTGTCCATTCTCTGCTGCCTCCCCCTGGTGGGATGGTTCTGCATGACAGAGAGGGTGTGGCGCCATAGCCCCCTCTGTTTGAGATCTATCCCACCTCAGAAACCCAGTGGACCACAGCCATTGTGTTCCCCTCAATGAGCATCACTCTGGAGCCCTAGATCAAGTAAGTCAGCAGATCATGCAGAATGTCAAAGCTGTATTGAAATAACCTGAACTGCCAACAGCTGAAACTGTGGGTCCAGCCTTTATATGTTTACATAATCATCAGGTGTTGTGGAGTAACTAACTAGAAGTTGTGATGGGACTGGACTGCGCTCTTAGTAGCGTGACAGACAGTAGCTCAGCTGTTTGCAAAATAGTTCAGCACTTCTTCCAGTAACAAGCTATTTTCTCCAACTAGTGGTGGCATGACTAAAAGTTACATCACCGTTGTTTATGTCACATTATATCATATGCAGCCTTGCGTGTGCCGAGGCAAAAATAAAATACTTGTAACGTAATATTGGGTATTAATTTGAGTGATTCAGACTATTTGTTCATGCATTGTTTTGTGGTGAAATCATTTGTTTGTTTGATTGTTTTCAATCTGTTGTGTGCCTGGTAACACACTCAATGGTTTTGCTGCCATTTGATTTATTCTCATTTGGATAAAGGCTTCTATTAAATGAATACATTTAAAGATAGAAGCAGCTTCTAAAACAGTAGTTGAAATAGCCCTCTGAATGTTGAAGTCACCACTGTCAACTAGTGTCATCTCTGCAAAGGTAATCAATGAACAGAGTCCATAAGACAGTTGTTTCTGTTCAAACATGTATGGTATTCAGCACAGCACAACTGCTTTGAGGCGTTTCAAATGGGAATCAGGGACAGTTGGTGCAGGTATAACTCATTTTCAGGCCCCATTGTCCTTTTTTTTGTATCTTTTAATACTAGATGTGTTGTGGTTGATCAACAGACTTTGGTAATGTAACCAGCCAGTGCAACAGTCATGGTACTGTAACCTGATTCTGCCTCCATTTAATCTGTTTCTCTTTTAATTTACAGTTGAATTCTCACACTTAAACTTAGGTGATTTAATTAATAGATTTAATGTATGTATGTTTGTTACACAGGTCCATAGAGGACACAAATATCCATGTTCATAAACTGTCAAGTTTGGTCTCATTTTAAGGAAGAGCCTTGGCAGATTATTGAAGTAAAATCAATTTAAATAGTGAAACAAATTTTTTTAAATTGTGAAAATTATTTGAACAATATTTTATATAGATTATGAAATATGCTAGAACTGCTCTAACTCTAAAACTGCTGGAAAATCAAAGCCATAAATTTTAAGTTGTGTTCCAAATTCGAAGTTGACATCTCAAAAAAATTAGCTTTCATTAAGATTTCGTTTGGGCCAGCAAAGCTCCATTGGTGCACAAAGTGGTTGGATTTTTCTCTATCAAATATTACATGCACACACACAATTTATTTTTATTACACATACATCCTCTGACAATTATAGCTGCATAATGCATCCATTTGGCTCTAAAATATGCACAATCAGAAAAGAGCAATATAGCGAGTATTTGCTTTATAGGCCAAACAAACCTGAGAAAATGGCACCATCTGGTAAAAAAAAAATAGTAAAATTTTCAATTTTGAAGCCGTGCCAACAGAATGAAAACCTATTAACAAAGACCACATGATTTTATAGTTAAATGGCCTTGGGATTAGAAATTGTAGTTTTAATCGGGACATTTTTGTCCTTGAGGTCCTGAGTATAACTTTTTTGTGTTACTACTACTAGTGTAAAATCGATTTATGGGGCTGAAGTAGTACTTTAGAAGGACTTTTCACCCCTCTTCTTGGCTTGCTTGGTTTTTTGTTTTAGTTCCACCCACACTGAAATCTAATTGGGCTAAAGTACGGATCCTCATGCATATTAATCATCAAATATAGGTTGATTAAGAAACATTAGTTAGGAAACATTTGCTTTTTTAAATAGAAGAGAAAGTCATAATTCCTGGAGGAAATTAGTGACCTGTCTTAGCACTTTTTTTTTTACTTTCCTAACTCCTGGACCTCACCTAATAGCATTAATGTATTCATTATAAGTGCAGATCATCATTTTTGGAATGTATTTTTTGGTCTACGTCAGCTGGGAGAGAATTGTGATTGCTCGAATTACACTAAAAATGCAATAAATTAGTAAAGCACAAAAAGCATTTTAAGATGCAGATCTTACAACATACGCCCACAGATGTAGGTAAAAGCTGTCAGATGGTGTACACACTAGTCATCATCAATGCACACTAGTCATCAATATTACACAAGCTGTAATCAAATGCAAAAACCCACAACTAAAATATAATTTGCTCCATTTCCTAATGTATGGACAAATGCTCATGCTAATCACTAAGTTGCTTGGAAACCAGCTGAATTGACAGATCGACCTCTTAACATGAGAGTAATCACTGACTTTCATGAATTAGTCAAAGACCCTAATGGCTTCTCAATTCAATTTTGAAAAAAAGGCATTTCGTTTATTTATATGATGATTGCATGAGCACGGCTGTGTTTTCTTTCAAAGGGTTTGTCCTGATTGTACGGGGCTCTGACACCTGCTTTCTAAGCTGTAGTCATCAGACTTTTCTTTACTGCTTCCGCATACTTGAGTTGTACTCTCCCAGCAATTTTCCCCATAATTATCAGATTTTGTTTGACATGTGTTTTGTGTTATGGAAACTATGATCTTTTTCTGGTGTCAACAGTACAGTGTTATGCAGTAAGTTAGGCTCAGAAACAAAAAACAACAAATTCAACAACAAAAAAACAGTATGCTCTCTTTTCATGATTAATATTCAGTGTTTCATCTGTGTTCAATTTAACGGTTGTTCCTTTGTTAGACTGCAGACTGGGGTCATAGGAGGTGAAAAAAGTAATATGGGGGCTATCGGAGAATCAAGTGCACTGCATGCTCAAGGGTGCAATAACACTGAATAGAACTGTGGATAATGTGTAGCACAGTGGTTTGTAAATGAATACGGGTAGATTTCCATTTTTAATTATCACTTTCAAATTAAATGCAGTTATAAAATAATACATTGATTCTTTATTTCTCAAACTACATAAGAACGCGCTGACCTTTGTTGAAGCTAGACTTGTTTTTATGCTACCGAAGCTAACACTATTAGTTTCCATCCACTTATTTTTATGCGCCTTTTGGGAAGTTGCATAAAAAACACTGGATGGAAACGGCAAAATGCACATATGCGCTCAATTGAGTCGGATAAACTTTTAATCCAATGAGAAAACATGCGCATAAACTATGATGGAAACACATTTACCATATAAATTCCTGTGCGCATAAAAAAAAAGTCATGTGACTTTGCGATGGGACAGCATAGCTGGACTAACCAGCGGACCGATCTCGCTGCACAGCATCTAAATTGCTCTTTTGGTTGTTCTGAAATGCCCAAGGAAAGACTGTTGTCTAAGTGGTCGAGAGTAACTATCTCCCAGAACTGTCTTACACGACTGCATTACCAAAAAGCAGGCATCCACCTCCGAAAACAAGATAATTTTATTGCATTTTGTTTGTGCGATCCGAGGCACACAAGTAATTTATTATAGGCTTTACTAAATCGTTATATACAGTGGCTTCTCCTACTATAGAAACTTCCACTTTTCTTAGTGATATTTAGTGCCGGTTTATCAGGAAGGATGATTTTTGCTCTCTTCGGCTCACTGGATGGAAGCGGTGCTTTTTTTCGTAAAGGTTTTATCCTAAATTCCAATTTGGCGCATAAGATACATTCACAACTTTGTATGGAAACATTAGCTACTGTAATTTAGAGCGGTTCAGATTCTCTCTCTTTGTTTGTAGTTATGTCACTTAGACTTAAAGGAGTAGTTCACTTAAAAAAAAAAACATTTGCTGATAATTTACGCTATAATTTATGTCATCCAAGATATCCATGTCGTCCTTTCTTCAGTCGAAAAGAAATGAAGGTTTTTGATGAAAACATTCCAGGATTTTTCTCCATTTAATGCACTTTACTGTAACCAAACGGTTCAATGTCCAAAAGACGGTTTCAGTGCAAACTGCAAACTGTTCAAAGGGCTTTAAACGATTCCAGATGATGAATAAGGGTCTTATCAAGCGAAACGAACAGTCAAGCTCTAATGATTGCCTTGCTCTGTTCTGTGATGCGCGTTCGTGACTCTACTGTTCGAATCTTTTTTCGTGTCATTTGGTTCATTCAACGAATGAAATGAACGAATTGACTTGGGAAAAGATTTGTTCATTTTGATGAACTTTAATGCATATTGAAACTGTTGTAAAGATTTTACAGTGAAAAGACATGTTCCATGACCTAAGGTGGATGTTTTTAGAATACTAAAAGGTATTTTACTTGCTCAAAAAGTACGAGATGAAGTAATGCTTGCAGTAGAAGAGTTTTTACAGCAACATTTGGGTAACGTTGATAATTTTACATGCTATACAAATGAATGTATGAAATATGATAGAGTAGGCTTTATAGAGTTAAAGTAAACATCCTGAATCAAGGCATAAACAATGAATGTGTCAAACAATATGCTCCCACCCCACAGGTCCTATATATTCACCAACTTCCTGAATAATAGATTTAAAAAAAAATCGTTTTGCACATTTTGCGGATGCCTTGGTTCATGTCAGATTTTTACAAATCACTTTGGTTGTATTTCTGCAGTGGGATGCTCACAAATCTTTAAAAAAAATATTGGATTAATTGGCACATCTTCAAAGAATGAGTCACGACTGTTGCTTCAGCCTCACGCCGTGTTCAGATTTTCAGGCAGAGACGTATACATTTTCTCTCTCCTCGTATTGCTATGGGGAGGTAGACAGCAACAGCGACTCCACGGCTTCTCATGGAGCGAACCATTGACAGATCGAGGGGGTCGGGGGTGTGCAGTCAGGCGTGGGATTTGTCTGTTTTGAAACTTCCTCGCTCTGCCGTCGGTCTCCTCTACGAGGGCCTCTCCCCTCTACTGTTGAACTGTGTCTCATTAGCTCACTTTTATGAGATACCTTTTCTCTTTTCGCCTGCCGTGAGTGCTGATAAGAGTGTGTAAACAATGCATTTAATCCCCTCTCTTTTGGTGCATGGTGGTCTGTCCCTCTCCCTCAGTGACATACGTTGCTGTTCTGTCCACCGCGCGCGCGAAGTGATTAGCGTTGCTCTCGACGAGAAAGAGCCCCGTATCCTGGGAAATGGCGAGACACGCGGCCATAGTTCCTGCTGACAGAGGGGTTAGTGCGACTGTCGTGGACTGTTATCTGACTGGACAGGCTGTGTTGGCCAACTTGACAGCTGTGCCCTGACTCAGGTGCGTGAGTGAGCGAGAAAAAGAGAGAGCAAAAAGGAAAACCCCTCCCACTGTTTTTTTTTTCCTTCCATAAGCAGGTTGTTTACCTTTTAGGCATACTACTGTGTGTGCGTGTGTTTGCACGTGTGTGCACATACGCGTGGGAGAGTGTGTGCCGAGCATGTGAGAGGACTGCAAGCCTCCCAGAGTTTCAGTTTGTTTGTGTGCTCAAGGAAGTGTGAGGAGAATTTACAAATTAACATGAAGAGTGAGTGACCAAAGTGAGCACAGATTAAAATGTTGTTGTGGATGTATTGATTATGAGGATATATATATTATCCTACAGTTATGTCTCTTTACTTTGATGTGTTCTTCACATTGAGATTTTTAGGATATTTCATCAGTGTTAAACAGGATAAGATTTATGTCAAATAAATTAGGATTAAATCGTTAGCTTTTCTGTTTTTTTCTTCTGGGGTCAACAATGGTCTTCAGTGGTGGCAGATGAACACGTTTTGGTTATTTCTTGTATCATAGTGTTAGCTATTTTGTGTGTGTTTTTGAGTTTTGGATGTATATGCTTCTATTGATAAATCAACAGACCTTCAAGTTTATCAATGTATCTGGGTAAACTCTTATGATAATTGATCTCTTCATACGTATGATGAAGTCTCATTATACTCATGATATTCTACTGACAGGAAATTAGATGTGTATGAGTAATTTAAAAAAAGAAAGTTTTTTTTTTAGACTGTCACATTATGGCAGTGCTTAAAAATTAAGATTTTTTTCATAGATATTTAATTATAGCTCCCTTAAATAGCTCCACAACTTATTAGCAGAAATAAGATGGAAGCATCCACGTGTCGTACATGCAAACTTTCTCAACCAAAGACTGATGACTCAGTTTATAAACAGGATCAAGCTGACCTATAGACAAGATTTATAACCGTTTTTAACCAGCTTTGCAGTTAAAGCATTATATCCATTGCATTTGGTGAGGGAATTTGAAATCTTGATTGGACTTTGCCAAATATTTCTTATCTAGCAAGAAATATGAGCTTCTGCAAACAGCAGGCGGTAAGAGAAAGACTAACTTCTTGGTTGAAAGACAAACGTTCCTTATGCAAAATATTTTTCTTCTTAGAGTAAAGTGCAGAGGTGTAAAAAATATGTAAATGTGAACAACAGAAATATATCTATAGAATTGAACAGAAAAATCAATCCTCTGGAAGATTAGGGAACACAAACGGTGTGCTTCTAAAGATGATTTGACTTTCCATTATCTTAACGAACTGGAAATGTTGACCAAAAACATGTTTCTGGTAGTTTAAAGTAAAAATCTGTGTCTTAAGGGTTCTGACTATGTTCTGCAAATGTTTTTTTTTTTTTTTGTACAGGTCACACATCTATTTATTTTGATGTTAGCTTCAGCTGATGTGGTTAACTCGTGCAACTCGAGCAGTGCAACTGGTTATTCTCAAGTCTTAGCAGCACAGGTATCTTCATTACCAGCGTGGGTTGGTTTTACTCGGCACTTGAGCATGGCTGAACACTGAGCACATTGGGGCAAGCTGTTGATAATAACAGTAAGGGCCGCACATGTACTTGAGTCATTATGTCCTGGTGGATTTTCTTAAGGATCTGGCCTAATTTCTGAACAATATTGCACACTCACATGCATGATAATGTTTCACATTCTCCAGAGCAATGAAGTGAAAGCTCGAGTGCCTCAAAATACGGGGTAGTAAACTCAAAGGTGCCTTTACTTCCTCCAAACCTTCTTAAAGAATTCCCAAATGTGTGAATTATGGATTGGTATAGATTGTTTTATTATTTTCGGTGGATCCTTCAGCAGTGATTAACATTTTGAAATGAGAAATTTGCGGAAAAATTTCTCTTTCTACTAAAAGTTGAAAAATTGTCTCTTTCTACTAAAAAGGCAATTTTCAGGTTCAATTGTTTAAACGTCTGGGATTTTTTATATTGTTATTTTGTTTATTTAAATTTAAATGGGCCTGTTTAAGGCAAATTTGCTGGAAATGGAGCTGCCAGGGATTAGGGGCCGCTGGAGGTTTTCAACAGACCCACAATAGCAGCCTGTTCAGGCCTTGCAGATCAAAGCGCACTATGCCTGAGGAACCAGCGCTGGTCTGGGTGGTGGCCTCCCCGAGTGGAGAAACAGAACACAAGATATGGCGAATGATCCTCTTCAAACTGAAGGGATTAACAAAGCTCCAGATTACTGATAGAGCAGGAATTACTACTTTGGAGTTTGTTGTCCAAGGTTAGCTTTAAATCATGCTGTTGAGGCACCTATCGGGTGGTGTTAGTAGTAGTGGGTAAACATCTGAACTTATAACCAAAAGGGTTATAGATTCGTTGAGCTATTGAGATACTTGAGCTAAGCACTAAAGCTCAAGATACTCCTGGGAAAATCTGGTGCCATCGTTATTAGCTGGAATAACATGCTTTTTATACTTACTTTGTTGTATATCACCCAATATTAGTAGCAATGGGAACTGTAGTCTTTTGTTATTAAGGTTTGTTTGTAGACACGTAAACAATGTGTTGGTGAATACCCTTAGTGGTATGTCGTGCAATGGTATGTATCTATGCTGCATATGCAAAATGCTGCATATGCTTTAGTATTCCTTTACATGTGAAGATTGAATGTGTCCTGTTTCTATGGTTACATTCTGCAACGGAGGACACCTGATTCTTTTAGGGAACATTGTACATTTGCCTGTGGTGGTTGAAGTACTTAAAAGCCAATCTTGAGTAAAAGTGCATACATCTATTTTTTTAATGCACTCATTAAAAGTAAAAGTACAAGTATTACTAATAGGTAGAGATACACTGGTTGACTGGCCTAAATTGAAACTGGACGGTTTTTACTCCAAACACACAATCAGCAACCGTTTTTATTTTATTTTTTTCCAATTCTGGACGATCTTTATACCGGACTTGCACACAAACTGCATTGCAATCATTTCCCAAATTGACGAGTGTGTGGAAATATTATGAAGTCTGTAAACAGGATGTTAACACAGGCCAGAAATGGGACACGCTGAAGACGGATGCAAAGAGGAGAGGCAGCAGAGGAAATACTGTACCAAGAACAGCAAGCTCACTGTACAAGATGCTTGAAATATAGGTGGAAAAATGTAAATATTGAATTGGGGGTGGAGGTTAATATGAATGTATATCTGAAGGGGAAACTGACTGTCTTCAGAAAAGTGCTGATGCATTTTTATAAGCTAGATGCTTCTTAAACGCCACCTACTGTAAAGAGTGATTCTTCATTCAGACTGTCTGCTTTTTTTGTTTTGTGCAGATGTCTTATGCAGCATATATTACTGTTTATAATATACTGTTTGAGCAGCAACGAAACAACATTAAGTTTGTGTTCAGTTTTAGCTGTTTCTTTCATTTGAAAATGAAATGAGAAATGGCAAAATGGGAATTTTTTTTCTTTAAGTAAACAGTAAAAAAAAAATCATAATAATCAAGTGTCAAATGTTTCATACTGTTTAACGTGAATTTGGGAAGCCTCTTTGTTCATTCAATAAAAATTACAATTCTGCTAAATGCTGTGTGGTAAACATGTAGACACACCATAGCAGCAGCAAATATATATATATATAAATACACACACACACACGACAGTGAATATGGGGATGATTAGGATGCACAGTGGCCAATGGGCAAATTTGACCAGGATGCTAGTGTTAAAGGGATACTCCACTTTTTTTGGAAATTGGCTCATTTTACAACTCCCCCAGAGTTCAACAGTCGAGTTTTACCGTTTTCGAATGCATTCAGCCGATTTTTTTGATATTTAGAAGAATATCAGTAACCAGACAGTTTCTGGTCTCATTGACTACCATAGTATATTTTTTTTCCTACTATGGAAGTCAATGAGACCAGAAACGGTCTGGTTACTGATATTCTTCTAAAAATCAGAAAATCGGCTGAATGGATTCGAAAACGGTACAACTCGACTGTTGAACTCTGGGGGAGTTGTAAAATTAGCCTATTTCCAAAAAAAGTGGAGTATCCCTTTAACACCCCTACTCTTTTTCGAAGGACATCCTGGGATATGTTGTCACCCCAGAGAGTCAGGACCTCGGTTTAACGTCTCATCCGAAGGCTGGTACTTCATGTAACCGCAGAAAATGTCCATGAGATGATGGGAGAAAAACCCCATACCCAGTTGAAAGGGTCCTCATTGGCAGAATGGCTGCCTTTGGCTGTGGATTCTTCCCAGTGTTACATAATAGTGGTTATATACAGTATCCTTACAAATGGGATTTTCAGTGGTTCCTTCTAACAGCAAGAGTTAGATCATAGTGCTGGGTGGACAGCGCCACAGATCAAACAAGGCTTTCAGTTAGCAAGCCCTTTCACAGCAGATTGCGATTCCCCGGCAAAGAGCCATTGATTATGTGTACTGCTAGCAGGAATGAGCTGTCACTTCAGACTGTGCCTGATATGGAGTCATCTGACTGTTACGCTCAATCTGGT
Source organism: Cyprinella venusta (assembly GCA_038021265.1). Lineage (NCBI taxonomy): Eukaryota > Metazoa > Chordata > Actinopteri > Cypriniformes > Leuciscidae > Cyprinella > Cyprinella venusta. The sequence continues at coordinate 25,646,281 of CM075876.1, forward strand.
CGAGATATGTCGTTTACAGTAAAAAGGGACCTATTACAGAACTGGTCAGACTTGTATTTTTGCTGGTTTTCCAGAACCTGTTGGTCTGAAGAGGTGCCTGGCATCCTTTTGCCCCTATTGTTTTGTAGTTCTAGCGGATATCAAAAAATCAGGTGACTACAACATGTGGGTATCAGATAAAAGCTACCATTGCTAACATTTTCTGTTGTTTACTCCACCGGATGACTTTTTGTGTTTTAGTAGAATGGTTCCTTCAAGCTTGACTGTCGGCTGACCCGCGACTACCCTTTTTTGCAGGTGTGCATATGCTCAAAATGAGTGCTGCAGGAGAAAATGCCCTTGACCCCAACACCCCAGAGTCATGGAAGAGGAAGGGCTCTCCATGTGATACCTCTGGTCCCAGGTGAAGTATGAGATCATATTTTAGACTTTCTTTAAGTTCACATTACTAGTGAGTAGTTTATAAGGTCTTAGTAATTATGTTTTTTCATGTAATACAATGCTATACATGCGGGCTGATGACAATGGCGTTAAGGTGTGTCAGCAAATGTCGAATACGGGAAAAGGGTCTATTTTAACAATTGTGCTTGTTTAAAGTGTAAAAAATAATTCTTAAAAATATTTAGAAATATCTAATATTAAAAATATTTTTAAAATGTATAATAATATGAATATATATATATACATATATTCATTTATTTAATTTGTCAAATATACAGTATATATATATCTCTTCCCCCCCCCCCCCCCCCCCCAATAGTTTTATTGGCTTTTGATAGCCGAGACTGGATTCAAACCCCAGTCCCTGTAAACACAACAGCTCCGTCATGAGCAATACATGATATAGGTCCAACAGTTGTTTTTTAGGTGTGACATAGCTGGCCAGCACAAGGTTTCCTTGTGTCAGGGTTGGTTGGAGGAGAACAGGTCTTTCTAGCTGAGTGATACTCTTCCATAGGGCCTTGGTGGGGCTGATTTAACTGCCTGTTTCTACAGCAACCCCACACAGCGGCCTGACCTGTGTATGCAGCGCCTGCGCACAACCTTGGCAAGCCGCTGACCTACTTTCTTTGCTGTCTTCTCCCACACACATGGTATCATGCGCTAACACTTGCAAGTCATTCGTACGTTCACTCAGAAGCAGCACAACCTCAACAGATAAGCACTTTCCTCCATCCTTTCATACGCCAATGCCAGGCATTGGCCATGCAAGGAGAGGGACTGATTGTTAGTCCCTTTAAGATTTGTATATTGAAACTAGCATTAATTGATTCCTAATTTCTACTAAGCAGATGATCCATGTCATTTTGATTTGGTATGAACCAGGCAGATCTATGTTTGTTTGTTTATTCCTAATTATTTTTTCCCTTATATGACTGAGCCTTGATGAATAAACAAATTAATTATATAGAGATGCACCGATCGACCGGCCAGAGACTGGAATCGGACGATTTTCCGCACGAACGGTTACAGTAATCCTTCTAATATATTAATTTGGTGTCCAATAAACATTTCTTATTATCATCAATATTGAAAACAGGTGTGCGGTCCTATAGTCTGTAGGCTATGCGTTAGCCAGTTGAGCAAGGATCGTTGAAGAATAAACAGTGGTCACTGAAACTCCCTAATTCTGCGTCTTTTAGAATCCTTGAATTTTTGTGACATTTATTTCAGTTGCTTTTAAAACAGTGCATGCAATTATAGGACTCTTGTTTTTGACTGGATGATAAATGGCCTGAAGCCTTTGCATTCCATTGATATCTAACATTACTTCACTGTAGCCCCCTGACCATCTGTCTCTCTGTCCTAGTCAGCCTCTCTCTCTTTCTTTTTCTCTTCTCAGCTTGATAACCCATGTGCAACATAAGCCTTTGAGGAATGCCTTCTAGTGCAAGGACTGTATACACCCCAACCCTTATTAGCTCTACAATGATACGTCTGTGTAAAAGTGTGTGTTTTAGCCTCGCTCTGGTTCCAGGCCACCCACAGTTTGTCCTTGAGTGCACCTATAGTCTCCTCTCGCCCAGCATTCTTCCTTTTAACTGCAGAATCCTCTGCTTCTATCAGGTGGCAGAACGCTGAGACCGCTAAAGACGGGGTTCAGGGGCTGTTTGTAATCATAGTGCTCTCTGAGCATCATGAATTATTCAGACCCCAAGTCCTTGCAGAATGCCCACTTAGTCTCTGTGCCAAACTTTACCACTTCAAGGCTTTGTCTTAAAAACATCATAACATAGACCAGCAGCAGGTTGGCTTTTTCTTTTGTTTATTTTTCCCCCTTTAAGTGCTGCTGGTTGTTCATGTGCCAGCGAAGGAAGGGAGAGCTGATTGTTGGACTCTTTAAAGCTGCAGTCCGTAACTTTTGTCATAAACAGAACTACATGCGTCTTGCGGAAGTACATTCTTTAGCTGGAGCTATTACTCTTTGTTTATGTCTATGACGAGTCATGCAGGTTCTAGCCCGATTATATATATATTTTTATTTACTGTATACTGTATATCCCCGCATATTGATTATATACTTAATATATAAATAAAAATTAATATAGGATATTTCATAGAAAATATAATTAAATTATTGAATATTTACATTTTAAATATGCCTAATTGGCACTTTTTTTAAAAAAAATTTGGGGTTGGTATATATATATATATATATATTTATTTATATATATTTATTTATTTAATATTATTTTTATATTTTATTATATATTTGTATATATATATATAATACAAATATATAATAAAATATAAAAATTATATATATATATATATAGTTATATATAGTTATTTATATATAATTAAATTATATATATTTTTTGTAATAACGCAAGTAACTTTTTAATTAATTTAATGCATCATTGCTGAATAAAACTATTATTATTTTTTTTAAATCCTACTGACCCCAAACTTAGTACTGTATTTCAGTAATAGATAATTTTATGTACTTTTTATATTTTATTGTTTTCATTTTCATTGTAATAAGGTACAGTGCTTTAGACTTTAATCTTTCAAGTGAGTGCTAAAAAATGTACAATTCTTTCTTTTTTTTTTTTCATGTTTGTGTACACATGGTAGTGTGGAGAAGCGACGGCGGGAGCTGGAATGCCGCTACATTGACGAACTGGCTGAGTTACTATCTGCCAACATGAGCGACATTGCCAGCTTGAACGTGAAGCCAGACAAATGCCACATCTTAAAGAGCACCGTGGACCAGATCCAGCAGATCAAACGGCGCGAGCAGGGTGAGTAGCCAGTGTCCGCGCTTTTCCAGCGGGGCTGTGTGTGGGCTGTATTCAAGTTTTTCCATTCACTTCACAGGACAAACAGGAAATTGACACTGGAGACGATTTGATAGTTCAGTTAACTGCAACAATTTTCATCAGGGTTTTTCCTGCATTAAAAATATGTCAAGCCAAAGATTTATCTGATCATTTGCCGTTCTGCAGTACTTGTACCTGCTGATAGCTGTCTACTTTAAAACACTCTCCTTCAGTGTTGTGCTTTGTAGATAATCACAGACATATCTTTTGTGAGCGGGAACACAGTGGCCTATCAGATGTGTTAAAGTTAGTCACAATCTGCAGTTTTTGTTCAGTGTGAGTTCTGCATGCTCGTAAATCCTTTCATTATAACCACCCAGACAGCAACATAGTGTCGACCCAGATCAGGCCCACATTTGGTACCAGTGGAATCTGCACGTACCAGAAGTGGGTCGGATCTGGGGACGACACTATAATGCTGTTTGGGGAAAAAAGGATAAACACATGAAATCTGATATTTTCAATTCCGATTTGGGTAGTAAATCCGATGCAGGTCAGATGTTTTTCAATGCTACCACAGTCTGAACAAATCGGAATTTGTGAAATTTTCTCAAGAGCAATATTCGTCACAATTCTGCTCTCATGGTAGTCGCTTAAAAGATTTTACATGCAATATCTGACGTCATCAAAACAGTGATATGTCAGAAAAAAACAAACACACACACACAAAAAAACAGAAAATCGCTTACTTTAATCTCCTCCGTGTTTACTTCCGTATGACCGCGTGCTACGTGACGTCTTTATTGCTCTTTTGCACATGCAGGTCAGTTCAGGACTATGATTGTTTGCCGTGGAATTTGATTTTGGCCACGTTTAAAACAACAATGTGTACAGCTATATAAAAGAAATGGATCTGAGCAATAAAACGGAATTGAGCACTAAGGTACGCACCAAGAACTATTTGTGTCTGTACTGGGATCACAGTTCACATGTGTAGGGTCTATTTTACTATGTGTGGATGATTGCGTTCATCCGCCATCACTGAAGACCATTTTTAACCCAGGAAAAACCCTGTATAGTGCATATAGCGCTTGATGTTTGGTTTATTGACATCCCTAATCTGATTAGAATTCGTGTTCCTTCAGTCATCTTAAAGACTAATAGGGAAATAAACTGAATTGTGAAACACAAAAGGTTTTTATCTGGTTGTTGGACTGGCTGTAAATCATAGTGGTGAGAACGACATTGTTCCCTCGTCACTCCTTTTTTAGGAGCTTCTAAATTGGTTGCGCAGTGTTTTTAGTGATATATTTTTTGGGGGCCCAGAGGATGTGATTATTTGCTTGCCTTTTTGGTTTGTTTTAATCAGTAACTGGACAGAGCTCTCAGACAAAGCCATAAAATGAAGAGAACACATTATGTCTAAGACGCACTCAGTGGTAAAGTACATTTTTAAAGTTCTGCTGGGATGTTGTCTTCCTGTATACTGCTCAAAAGTTTGAGGTCTGTAATGTTTGTTTGTTTTTTGTTTATTAAGAAATTATGACTTTTGTAATGCAAAGATGCATTAAATTGATTGAAAGTACAGTAAAACATTTATAATGCTTTTCAAAATGCTGTTCTTTTGAGCTTTCTATTTCTCAAAAAAGTCCTAATTTTTTCTCTGTTTTTTTACATTTAAAATTATTAAGCAGCACAGCTGTTTTCACATTGATAATAAGAATATTACAGGGTTAAACGGCAAAATAATCATTCAATAAAATGAAACATTGTTGTAAAGTAAATAGTGTCATTGTTCAACTGAAGTCATTTCAGTGCTGATACCAATTGTATCAAAATCAATATCATAGTTAAGATCATCCATTACTAAATGAGTTAGATTTGGCTGTAAAGCAGTTCTTTAGAAACAGTGATGTTATTGTCCAGCTCCATTCAGTTCTCATCAAATAGACTTAGTGTAGTCAGATCAGTGATATTGTTGAAGATTAAGTGCAAATGAAATCATTATTATCGTCATGGGAACTTGCATGGGCAATTGTGTAGCAATCACAGGAGAAGAAAGAAAATAACAGGTTTGTAACGACGAGGGTGAATAAAGGATAACAAGTTTTGGCTTGACTCTTCATATGAGCAAGACATTTGGGATGTTTGGCCAGTCTAGTGTTGACCAATCATTAGGGGATGTTAGCTCTTGATGTCTGTGTTATGTTTAAAGTCAGATCTGCAGTGATGTATTTGAGCTTTTTAAGACTGGTTGCTTAAGATTAGTCCACTTGGTATGTAAATAAATCTTTTACATACCAAGTGGACTGGGAATATGTATTTATCAATGCAATAAAGCATGCAGAAAAGAAATAAATGAAAGATTGACTGTATTTTTCAGCACATATTTAGTCATAGTATGGATTATTTTAATGCAGTTCAATTCATTTCTTATTAATAAACTATTAAAAATAAATCACTGTGTTGATTTTCAAAGCTATATAACATATAGGACACTTGGACTAGTTGGTTTGCCTATCAATAGACATAAGTTTCAAACTAATTTACCAAAACTGGCTTAGTTCTCAGAGAAAGAGAAGCCTTGTCAATGGTTAAATATTTTCTAAGAACTACTGATGAGATCTTAAGTTGAGTAAAGTCCTTGTGACCCAGGCACATTTCCTTATCATTGATCGTTTCATTTGTTTGGAGATTATTTATGGTTGACCTTAAAGCAATATAGTATGTATTGTATTGCCTTAGCCAGTACATGAAACTTGCCTGTATTTTGCTTCAACAAATGATTTGGATTGTTGTTGTTATTTCCCAATGAGAGGCACCTTGAAAACTTTAAAGTATATTGAAGTGTGAACAAAGCATGTCAGCTAGCTCCAAATCACCCTGTTATCTCACACTTGGAAGTAATTCAGAACATGCACCCGGTCATTCTTCATTTTCGACAGCGGTAAACATGTCATCTGATGATTTGCAGGCCTTAAAAAAGGGTTTTGTTGGCATGGCAAACTTAAGAGCCCCTGGAATAGTGAATATCATTTATGCAAAGAGGTCACGAGAGGATGTTTATCCGAAGATCTAAAAATTCATCAATGTCAGAAGGTGGTGGGGTCTGCGTATTAGGTGGGCAGGCACTGGCTAGCACAAACATTTTAAGATGTCTCTGGTTTCTTTGCAGGGCTGTAATGCATACACCATAATCCTTTAAAATGGCACTTGACTGATAGTTGCTGAAACCGCTCTGTTATATATGGCCGGCGCATATGCGCTGAAAGAGTAAATACATTATCATTTGAAGCAGTGGGAAATGGGTTAAATTATGTTGCATAGGTGAGCATAGGAAGATGATTTGCCCTAAGCAAGAAGTGTAATCAGTTTCTATGACTATAAATGAAGGAAGATGTGTGACTACCCGTGGGAGAGCAGGGTAATACACTTTCACTTTTTCACATTAGGATCATTTCAAACAGTTTTGTGCTCAGGTGATGTGCACAGCATGTCATGTTTCATGCATTTCAGGTAGATTTGTTGATGAGAGTATTTGTAAACCTGTTGTCACAGGCTCTTAAAGGCAGAGTAAGTGATTTGTTTCAGAAACATTTTTTGTAATGCCGGTTGAAAGTCCTTAGCGCGTTTTATGCCATGCCCTGCGCGGTTAGACAGACCTCAGTTACCGAGCACCGCAAACGAAACGGCGGCCACCTTTTACAGTTCCTCCTGAACCAAAACAATGCGATTATGCTGCGTTCATGCCTTAACTACCGTAATTTATAAGACATGGAAACCTGTGACATACTCTGAGTGGTTTGTTACTCAAATGTATGCGTTTCAATGTAAACACTATCAATGGCGGAATTAACAGATAAAATATCTCGAATGGCTTTGAGCTTTATAATTTTACAGATATTTTTTATACTCTAACAACAACATTACACACTGACTAAAGTTTGAAACATGGGATCACGAAGAACGGGACCTTAAGTTGTTAATGTTTATTATTATTGTAATGTTTTGTAATTGTATTGTAATTAGTTTAACGCCATCTCTCGTGACGCTTTAGTTCTCTCCTTTTTGTAAGCCTCCATGCGTTTTGGAGGAAGTGTGGTTTTGTAGACACTCTGAAGGGAGGGGATCAATATGCTTTTTTCGGGGGGCCGCAGGGGCGTGCGAGAGAACAGCCAATGGCGACGCTACCCTGCCCCCTGACCTTGTGCAAGAGAGGGCCTCTCATAGACCTCAGCTTCCCCTCTCTTCCTGCGAGAAAGAGAAACAGGAACTTGCAGCCCCTCCTATCCCTGGCTTAGGGTGGTGTTAATGTTGTCAGACAAGAACACACTTTCACCTCTTAAGCTTAACCTTTTAGATGTGTTCCATCATCCACGTTTAAAAACATGTTTACCTGGAATGTCACCTGAAGGTCTCTTGGTACACTTTTGGGGCTGGGCAGTATGACATATGATACCTCGCAATGGTAGAAGTGTGTCTGTTTATACCAGAGTTAAACAGTTGAGTTTTACCGTTTTCAAATCCATTCAGCCGATTTTCTGATATTTAGAAGAATATCAGTAACCAGACAGTTTCTGGTCTCATTGACTACCATAGTAGGAAAAAGAATATACAATAGAAGTCAATGAGACCAGAAACTGTCTGGTTACTGATATTCTTCTAAATATCAAAGAATCGGCTGAAGACATTCGAAAACTGTACAACCCAACTGTTTAACTCTGGGGGAGTGGTAAAATGAGCCTATTTCCAAAAAAAAAAAAAAGTGGAGTATCCCTTTAATTCTTATCATCAAGGATCTATGCATTCAGCTTAAATCAGAACTACATCAGTAAATTCTTCTGACGTCTCATGGAAATATTTGCAACTTCAGTTTTTTTTTGAGACTACTTCAGGTCGATCCTGTCTGTGTGTAGGTGTGAAAAAGTTTGCAAATTATTGATGTGTTTTCCAGATGATATGAATGGGGATACTAGGATAAGATGCCACTTTTAGTTTAATGAAGGGTACATCAAAGACATTTTTCACATTTCAGCCATGCTCTCATACAGCACAGTTCACTTCATTAACATTCCAGCCCCTCAACAAATGCACTTGGAAAAAAAAAAAATCAAAATCCGTTTCAATTTGAAACCTGAGAAATTAAGTCAGAGCACAATGCGCATGGCAAAGGTCATGAAAACCAGCAGCCATTAGCTTTGTTTGCTCTCTTTAGTTGAATGCCTGGATGAAATTACTTGAAGTTTAATTCAGCTCATTTTAAGGGCTGTGCATGATGAAATTGGTTCACTTTGCCATGATTATTTAAATTGACAGGATGTATTAAGGAGGAGGAGGATACGAACACGCGTTTAGGTGTTCGTATACACCTAAACGCGTCTCCGTATGGACGGGGCCTTAAAGACCCAAAGGATTTGAGTATCTTTAATTTTTAGGCCAATTCAGGTCGACAATCACCAGATTACATTACATCACTTCTCAGTCGCAATGTATTGGCCAAATGTTGTCTAACAACCCAAAACGCCTGTTCCTCTCCCACCATACTGACTTCATTTTAAACTCTTGCGTTGCAGAGTTCAGATCGCAACAAACCAGATTGATGTCGTCGTTGAATTGAGCGCTCTGCAGAAGTTCCTCGGCGAGAGCTACATTGCTATTATGTGTGTAAATACGGCGCTCAAGCTCTGATCTAAATTTAGCCTTTCCTTCAAGAAATCTTCACTTAGAATGCAGCCCAAAACAAACAGTCTCGTCCTCTCTTCTCTCCAGCTGCTGGACCGAGTCGAGTTCTCAAACGGTCCTTCAGAAGCTTTGATCTCGTGAGGAGAAAGAAGGTTAAGTAGTTTGGCTGTAGAATAATTATTGACACTTTCTATCAGCTCTTTGTGTCTAACTGGGATGGGAGTGACCGAATTGGGACTCTTTGGTCTCAAGCGTTTCTCAAGAGTGCTCTCTGCACTTACTGCTGTTGGCTCCCCTCCAAAAGTATCACTTTGCTCGCATTAGTCTAAGAGAAGCTTCCGCTGCGTAGCTTTCATCCACCCAGGCCAGGAGAGGAAGGAGGACAATAGTGAAATGATGCACGGTTTTTTGTGTGTGAATAAAAGGCACTAACACGTTAGAGAAAGCTCTGACAGGTAGGGATGCATAAGATTTGTTTGGAGGGTGCGGATTATGTATACCTGCAAACTAAAACCTGCTGGCCTTACTCCAGGAAACAAAGTTCGAGGCAACAAAACTGTGAATGTGCATATAAATCCAAACTACTAGTCAAAACTCTAATGCTACATTTATTTGATCAAAAATACAGTTATAGTCATAATGTGAATTATTTTTAAAAAACTTAAAATAACTTGTGTTTGAACAAATTTGTATGTTATTTGTTCATGTGACGTCGAAGCGAAAATTTCAGCAGTCAGTGTCAGATGATCATTCAAAAATCATTATAATATACTCAAGAAACATTTTTACTCAAGAAACATTTTTACTATCAATGTTGAAAACAAATGTGCCGCTTATTATTGTCGTGATACATTTTTTTTTTTTACTTGTTTTTGGAGACCATGCTTTTTTTATTGTAAAATTATAAATGTCTTTACTGCAGATTTTGATTTATTTATTGCATCCCAATGGAATAAAAGTGTGTATTTCTTTCAAAAACAAAAAAACTCTTGAATGGCCATGCTCTCAATTTTTGCTATGACTTACCTGGGATTTGAAATTTCTTTGTGTGCCAACAGAGAAAGCAGCTCTGATGTCTCCAGATGATGAAGTGCAAAAGAGTGACATATCATCCAGCAGTCAGGACATGGTGGAGAAGGAAGCCCTTGGGCCACTCCTTTTGGAGGTATGTTGAACTTTTCGGACAGTTTATCTGTTCTCTGAGTATTGCCGTGGCCCTATATTTGTTGTCATATGAGCCTGGCCCATTTCCAATGGTTGGGAATATGGCACTTTAGTGCAACATACATCTTATTTGTGTCCTCTATCTCTATTCTCTGCCCGCTCCACCAGGCCCTGGATGGCTTCTTTTTCGTTGCAAACCGCGAGGGGCGCATTGTGTTTGTGTCTGAAAATGTCACCAGTTATCTGGGTTATAGTCAGGAAGAGCTGATGACCTCCAGCGTCTACAGCATCCTTCATGTGGGAGATCACAACGAGTTTGTGCGCAACCTGCTACCCAAAAGCCTTGGTGAGTCTCTCGGTGAGGACGGAAACAGTAAGAGCAGAATGATGCACAAAAAAGAGAGTCAATCGAGTCAGAATTCGGCTCAAAATGGGACACAAATCACACAGTGTGTGCCCGCCTTTACACTCCACTGGTGGTCTTTATCTCGCACTTCTCTTCACTTACCTTGCTCATCTGTGTGTGTGTTTTCAGTAAACGGTGTGCCATGGCCTCAGGAGCAAGGCCGGAGGAACAGCCACACGTTTAACTGCAGGTTGCTGAAAAGGCCTCCAGATGAGGTGGACACTGAGAACCAGGAGGCCCGACAACAGTATGAGCTCATGCAGTGCTTCACGGTCTCTCAGCCCAGAGCAGTGCAGGAGGAGGGTGAGGGTGAGACCACACACACACTCATAAAGTCATACCCATATAAATATTTAGCTTAGTGCAGGGAGTCTGATGAAGCGGTCATTGATGTGCCAGTGTTCAAATCTGAAAACAGGGTTTTTTTTTGTTATTATTATTATGGCTGGGTCACTGGTTTAAACCATGATGTCGCTGTTGTCCACAGACCTGCAGAGGTGTTTGATATGTATAGCATGTCGAATGCCCCGTCCACCTCAGATCCCTGTCAGTACGGAGTCCTTCATCACCAAGCAGGACCCTACAGGTAGTGTTTCATTATAGACACACATACTAGACTTTAATACATAAAATATTGTCATAAGCTAAACCAAAGACTACACTATTGATTTACACATTTTAGTAAATCAAAAATAAAAAAAGACTATTGCAAATCAGAAAACAGTAGTTGAAAAAGCTGTTGTCGAAATAAAATTGATAAAAATAAATACTGTAGTTAGCGAGAGATACTAGTAAGGTTTATGATAACAAATATGGACACAAATATTCACTCTGGAGGACAAACTCCTAATTGTTTTTGTATGCAAACATATTAGATGGACTCTTTTGTCTCACTGGCTGTGTATGAAATGGCCCCCTATACCCTTAAATAGGGCATTATTTGAAGGGACAGCTGTTTGTAGAGGTGTCCAATACCATCCAGTGCACTCATTCAATCCCACAATGCACCGCTATAACGAGGATATAACCGTTGAACACTCAGCGGATAGAGAATACCCATAATGCACTGTGACACCGTCTCAGTGGAAGATGGTGCCCGCAGCTCAATCATCCATCAATCCATTTTCCAAACCGCTGGTCTAATGTGGGTACAGGGAGCGATTTCGAACACAGCCATTTTTTTATTTTTTTAATCTTATTTTAATTGATGATTTTGATAAACACATTTAAAGGGACAATATGATGCTATTTTAAAAGTTAATTATTTAAATTTTTGGGATTATTAATAAAAAATCACTGTATTGTACATACTATACATTGTTGTAGCTCCTCTATCCCCTGTCTGTCTGAAACATCCTAATTTCTAAAAAGCTCATCCTTCCGAAAAGCTCACAGTGCTCTGATTGGCCAGCTGATGGATTATCTTGACTTCAATCCTGGCATTTTAGACAGGTCTGGTTTATTCTATCCTCTGTTCGATAGAATAAATGGCTCAGATCGTTTTCATGCACAAACAGACACATTACACACTACAGGAAAAGGAAAACATTAAAAAGCACCATTAGACCCCTTTAAAATGCATCTCCAGACGTCACCTTCCATTTGAATGCGCTCTGTTTTGTTTTAAATTCCAAACATCACATATGTGACAGGTACATTGAGCTTGTACGTTGTTTCCTGCGATTGTCATTCCTGTGTAAATACAGATGTGGCTTTGTTCCTCAAAAGTCTTGCTTAGTTTAGTGCAGGAGAAGAAAAAGAAACATGCTGGAGAAGAATAACAAACATGCAGACTGAAACCGAAACTATGCTTTTTCTATTCTTGCAAAAGGAAGCGCCAAACTGTTTGTTGTTGAAACTGCAATGTGAAAAGCTTCCTCTTGAACTTCTAGTCCTGTTGACAAAATCGAATGATCTCTCTCTCTCTCTGTGTGTGTGCAGGGAAAATCATCTCTATTGAGACGAGTGCTCTGAGGGCCACAGGCCGACCAGGTTGGGAGGATCTGGTCAGGAAGTGCATCTATGCTTTCTTCCAGCCTCAGGGCAATGAGCCCTCCCATGCCAAGAAGCTGCTTCATGAGGGTGAGCACGTTCACCTCCGCTCTTTTGAGTAGCACTTGACATTTTAAAGCAGCGATGATTAGACCTTGTCTTAGATTAGACCTTAGACCTGAACTAGAGAACCTTTACCTTTTAATGATGTGTTTGATGATTGATCAATCTGTGGATTATTTCTTCGTTTAATCGAGTAGCCAGTTTTGATTTGCCAGAAAAAAACAGTATAATTTTCTTTCTTTTATTAAAAATTCAATATTTTGATATTATTATATTATATATATTATTTTGATTCATGGCTAATGCTTTACTCCATTCAAAGTGCTGAAAGAAGTTTATAAAAAGAAAATTGGATGAATATAGGGTATACATAATTATTCATAAGTTTGGAGTCTATTTTTTTATGTTTTCGAAAGTCACTTATCCTCACCAGAGCTGCATTTATTTGATCAAAATTAGAGGTCGACCAATATGGTTTTTTTCACGCCGATGCCGATACCAATCTTTTGAAATCCGGGTTGGCCGACGGCCGATTAATGCTGCCGATTTATTTTGGCCGATATTTGCTCGGTTTTTAACCTCTATTTGAAAGATAAAATGTAAAAGAAATGATAATCACTTAACATAGACAAACTTTCTCAACAAAAACATTTTATCCTCTCAAAAAATGTCCTGAAACATGTATTTTTGTTTTGTTTTGTTTGTTGACGGACAAAGACAAATGGACATAACCTAATTTTCACAAAAAAGGAGAAAAAAAAACTTTAAATGATTTAATTTTTTATATATGAGATTTATTATATTTTATTTAATTTAACTTCATAATTTAACAATAACGTATTTCTGCTGCTCACTCGGCTGGAAAATGATTCTAGCGGCAGCGTGCGTCAAACACGTGTTCCACGACAACACTAGGCTGCCCACAGATGCGCCTGCCTAATAATCGGCTTGATATGCTTGGATATTGGCCGATGCCAATTATGTTAAAAAATACCAAAAATCGGCCGATTAATCGGTCTACCTTTAATGAAAATATTCAGTAATCTGTAGTATAGTGGAATATTAATAATTTCCAATAACTATCTTTTTTAAAATGTATTCATGATGACAAGGCTGAATTCAGCGGCTGTTACTCCAGTGTTCAGTGTCACATCATCCTGAATCCTTCTAGTATCCTAATTTGGTGCTCAATAAAAATCTCTTATTATCAACAATGTACAAAAATAGTTGCACTGCTTAATATTTTTGTAGAAACTGTGACTAATTTAATCTATGTATGTGTTGACAGTGATGACCCACGGCACGGCCATCAGTCCTCTCTACCATTTCACACTCAGTGACGGGACGTCCCTCAGTGCGCAGACGCGCTGCAAATTCTGCTGCCCCCAAAACCCAGATGTACAGCCCTTCATCATGGGCATTCACACTATAGACAGGTATCCTCTCACAGTAACCAACACAGAGAATGCCCCTTTAATTTCTATAAACACAGCACACGTTGACTATTGGATCCCTCATGTTTGTTTATTTGAATGTGTGTTTTAGGGAACACAACACTGCTAGCTCTCAGGAAAACACTACCCCCAGCCTTCCATCTCCTGCTGCCCCGCCCTCCCGTTCACCCGCCCTGCAGCCCTCCAGTGACCTCAGCCTCCATCTCAACAACAGCAACAGCAACGGCACCTGTGCCACTCCTGGACCCCCCACACCCACTCCACCAGGCTACCTGACGCCCAGCCGTGTTGGGCCCTCCCAGCAGGTCAGCAGCCCCTCTCCACTAGGCAGCCCGCTCACATCCACCTCTACCTCATTCATGTCGCCCCGACCTCCACGGGGTAGCCCGGGCCTGGCCAGCAGCCCACGTGTGCCCGGCCATCCTTTCTCCCCCTCTACGCCCGGCATTCACTCACCCGCTGGCGGACTGACCTGGCAGCAATCCAGTGGCGATGGTGTCGGTTTCTCTCTCCCTTCTCCCCTGCCCCCCAGACAGACTCCGACCCCCAGCAGCTCTCCGGCACGTCAGCCGCCGGCCAAACCGCCGGAAGCATCCGCGGACGAGCCCAAGACGGTAGGCAACTCCAAACTCAACCAGCTCTTGGACGGCAGCCCCGATGCGGGTGCCTCCGAACACGACTCTCAACCCCGTCCCTCACCCGTGCCCCCATGCCCGGGCTCTCACCGCAGCCTGACCGAGCGCCATAAGATTCTGCACGGCCTGCTCCAAGACAACAGCCCTGCAGATGCAGGCAAGGAGCTTGACATTAAGAAGGAGCCTCCAACCAGTCCCAATGCGGCCTTGGTAGCACGGGGGCTCGGGAAGGAGCCCCAGGACCACCAGCTGCTACGTTTCCTGTTGGACACGGATGAAAAGGACCTGGAGGACTTGCCTCCTCCGGCCGCTCTCAGCCTCCAGACGGTCAAGGTGAAGGCCGAGAAGAAAGGGAGCCGAGAGAACGTACCCTGTGCCGCTGCTGCAGCCACCAACGTGTCTGCAATCGCTTGCTCACCTCAATCCAGCGGCAAGCCCAGTCCGGTATTTACTTCCTGATTTATTCCATATCTGTTCTTGATGAAAGAATATCTCAGTACATCTATACCTAAACGACTAAAGCCTTAACATTATTGATAAACTTCACAACTCAAGTTATCTTTACACTAATGTTTAAAGGTTTTGGGTCGGGAAGAGTTTTTCTTTTTTTCTTTTTTTTTTGTTTGAAATGTTACACTTTAAAACGTTTTTATTCCTTTGGTAAAACTGAATTTTCAGCAGCCATTATTCCAGTTTTTAGTGTCTCGTGATCCTTCAGAAATCAATATAATGCGGATTGGATGCTCAATTAATATTTCCTCTTATTATTAATCTTGAAAACCCTGTGGAAAAACATTTATTTTCTTTGATGAACAAAGTTTAAAAGAACAGCATTTATTTACTTTAGTAACATTTTAAATATATTTACAGTCACTTTTGATCAATTAAATGGGGCCTTGCTATATAAAAGTAATAATTTTTTTTTTTCTTTTTTTAAATCTATTTGACGCCAAACTTTTAAGTAGTACTATGTTTACTCCTGCGCATAGCTTTTAAATATCTGATCACAAATGGGATGTTTGGCTAATGAAAATTTATTTTGCCAAATGGAGAACGAGAATGAGGTGAAAAATGCGCATCATCGCAATACATAAAACATTTTAATTAAAAAATATTGAAGAAAGCTTAAAGAATTTTATTACAATTAATGTGTACTCATAATCATTTCAGAAGCTCAGGGTTTCACAACAAGGTCAGATTTCACAATGTTTTTGTTGAATGTTGTTGACAATGTTGAAATATTTGAAATGTTTGAATATTTGGTTTAATTTTGCACATTCACATCACCAAAAATTTCTTTTCATCAGCTCAAATAAGATTCCATTTTAGCCAGAGTAAAATTGACTAAAATAAATGAAAATGTCATGGAATATTTAATGATTTTTTTTTTGTTAGTCATATAGTTTTTGACAAAAGAATCATGTTGTCTTCTCATTTGCATAAAGTTAAGCTCTTCACAGCTTTGTCTTGTTGCTGGATGTGCCCTTGTCCCATCATCCCTGGCACAGGAAATGGCTGTTTCTTGAAAATAATAAGCTCCATGAACTCCCCTTCAGTGTCCTACTGAATATATTATTGATACATTTTGTAAGCCTGCTGGGTTCCCTCAGTTACTGGTGTTCTTTAACTGTCAAGCCCGCGTGTTGTTTTTAGGCGGTCACGTTTGGACTTTATCTTTCTTGTGCTCTGGTGTGTCTTTTGATGTCGATGACCTTTGCTCTCATTTCCACTCCACGTCTGTGTGTTTACATGAGTAGCAGTTTCCCAGTACCGATCTGGACACTTTGAACCAGCTCTTGCCCACTCTGAGAAGCTCTGTGGGATGTAAATCTATAGAGGAGCCAGTGCTCATTCAGCCCAGTGACGACAACCTTTCCATCGGGGTGAATGTGAAGAGAGAGTCACCAGGAACATCAAGCCAAGGTGAGGCCCAACCCACCGGAGTAATTATAAAATTCTGAATTTTTCATTTATCTTAAGTCCTTAATAACAGATTTTCTCCTTCTCCGCTTCTCTCTGTAGCATTCCCTGATGGATCAAACCTCTCGAATCAGTCCTCTTTTGAGTACTGTGACCCCTCTACACCAAACCAGGGTCAGGTCCAGGTGCCGGATCTTGGGCAGACGGACCCTTTCCAGCCCTCAAAGGAGAGCAACAGCCCCTTTGCCAGTTCAGCCAGCCTCAACTCTTTCAACACCAACACAGGTACCAAATTGAATGCGCCAAAACATAAACTTTTAAAATAGAAAGGGTTTGAATAGCAGGTCTGGGGAAGAAATAAGATTTTTAATAAAATGTACTCATATTTTATTTAGGTCTGGCCAAGCTGGAGCTTCCTGATTCTCAACAGTTCCAACCCTTGACCCTGGTTGAACCAATGACCTTTGATAGCAGCTTGGACAGCCAAACACAGGCTCCTCTGTCCTCTCCTCAAGAGTGAGTGCTTGTGGATGTGATTATTGAATGCACACAAATTTTGTTATTTTATTTTTTACACATGGAAAAAAAAAAATACAAATGTTTCAGTTCTCAGGCCTTCTTCAGTGTGTGAGAAACAATAATTATTGATGGTAATCAGGCTACAGGAACTAGAAAAAAAGATAATTAATATAGTATATTATAAGAAATTATACTTTTGAATTTTTGTTGTCAGATACGGAAATAATGTGCATCCTTGTGTCAAATATTTAAAATAAATATTTTCTAATTTTAACGAGTAAGAATGAGTTGAGACTTAGTGCTGACAAAATAAGCATATACTGTAGTTTCTATATAATTTCTGGGCAAATTTCTACTATAAATAAGTAAGTAATAAATAAGGTAAAATAAGTTACTTAAATATTTGGGTGATGGAGGTACTGTTTATCATGGTTTTGTCACCAGGAAATATCAGCACATTTAACTGAAATCATATTTTAGGCAAAAAAATAGTAAGTATTTAAATATTTATTAATATTTTAAATGAGCTTTTATTTTAATATTTTCATATGTAATAATATTTAATATGTAATAATTTAAAGGGTTAGTTCACCTTAAAATTTAAAATAATTCTGTCATTAATTACTCACCTGTTCCAAACCCGGAAGGCTTTTGTTCATCTTCGGAACACAAATTAAGATCTTTTTGATGGAATCTGAGAGATTTCTGTCCTTCTGTTGACCGCTACGCAGCTGACACTTGGACAATAAGTTCATAAAGAGATCGTAAAACTAATCCATAAGAATAGAGCGGTCTAGTCCAAATTTTCTGAAGAGACTTGATCGTTATATATGATCAACAGATTGAATTTATGCTTTTATTCACATATAAACATTGATCAGCAAAGATAAACAGAAGCTCAACCAAAGTGTTCTCTGCACTACGCAGGCAGTGCGTTCCGTGTCCACTGGATGAGATGCTGTGTCCGCCCACCACTCCCGAGGGCCGCAACGATGAGAAGGCCCTGCTGGAGCAGCTGGTCACTTTCTTGAGCCGGACTGACGAGAGCGAGCTCGCCGAGCTGGACCGAGCTCTGGGCATCGACAAGATTGTTCAAGTGAGTATTATAAGAAAAACAATCTTCTCATTCATTTTACCATAACAAGAACAATGTGTCTAAGGTTGAATGGTTTACCGCCTTGCCTACAGAGTGGAGGCCTCGAACCGGTCATCCAGACCTTTCCTCAATCTCAGCCCGCAACACCTGTACCCATGGACCCCAAGCTGCCCAGCTACCCCTCTCAGTTCCCAACCTCACCCTCACAGTTCCCTGCTGAGATGGGCACAGCACAAGGCATGAGTTTCGGGGCCCCACGGATGGCGTTTCCAGGCAACGTGAGCATTACGGTGCGGCCCGGCATGAACCGAACTCCCGGTGTGCCCAACCAGCTGCGACTACCTCCCAACCAGCTGAGACTCCAGCTTCAGCAGCGTTTGCAAGGCCCACAGCAGGTAGATCTCCAGCTTTCACTTCATTGTGCAGTAATAAATGGGAACACACAATGTCTAAATCCTCCTCTTGGGTCTTGTTGCGCTGTGTAACAAATCCAGTGAATGCTTTTGATTTCGCCCTTTTAAATAACATGCTGTGGAACTAACCTATTCTTTTGTCGAGTGCAGCTGCTGAGCGAACATGATTAGTTGCTCGTGTTTAGTGGTGATCTATCTTCTCTCCCCATCAGCTCCAGAACAGGCTTGCGGCCATAGGCCAGTTCCCACAGGGGGGGCATGTTGTCATGGGGATGCGTCAGGGCATGCAGCAGCCTCAGATGCCCTCTCAGGTTAGCGTCGCATGCGCCGAGACAAATTATGAATGCCATTTATAGGGATGTAAGCATTTCCTCTGACAAGTTCGATTTGATTACGATTGTAAGACCAGATCTGAATCTTTGGTTTGGCTTGATGATTTGTTCAAAAAGTTCAAATCTTATTATTATTTTGTTATTATGAACTATACTGTTCATTATTAACACATAATATTAATAATTAGTTATTATTAATAGTAATTATTATTCTGTTTAAGACAGTCATTGCTTGTATTTATAATATTATAATATATTATTTTTATAAATAAGACATTCATTGGTAGTATTCATTATTTGTTTATAGTAGTGCTGTCAAATTGATTAATCATGATTAATTGCATCAAACATATTTTTTTTACACATTTTATATATATATATATATATATATATATATATATATATCACATATATATGTCATATGTTTGTGCATGTATGTATATGTATACTGTATATATTTAGACTGGCACACACAGACATAAATTAAATAAATATAAATAAATATTTATTTATATATATATATATATATATATATATATATATATGTGTGTGTAATTATATGCAGACAAATATATTATGTAAACACAAACACGATTAATCAATTTGACAGCTCTATTTTATATATATAGTTCATCTGCCTTTGCCGCCTTGCCAATTCCATAATTAGTCCATTTCGTGGACATAGTCAAATTGTTAATTTTTTCTGCACATGCCTGTGACTGAAACTGAAAGCTAGTCTCTATCTCTCTCTCTCTCTCATATACAGCCTCCTCTCAACGCTCAGATGATGGCGCAGCGGCAAAGGGAGCTTTACAGTTTCCAGCACCGCCAACGGCAGCTTCTACAGCAGAAGGTCCTGCTGATGAGGCAGGGGATGAACACAGGGCCTCTGGGGGCTCAGCGAGTTCCTAAGGGTCCCCAGCAGCAACTGCCGCCACAACAGCAGCAGTTTAGCTTTCCTCCTGGCTACAATGCCGTGCCTGGGAACACCCCTACCTCCCCGAGCCATTTTAACCCCATGGGAGGACCTCTGGACCCCAAGCTGCCTACCAGAGGAGGGGGTATGGGAAACCAAGGAATTATGGGAGGCATTCAAGGGCAATTTGGGGAGCCTGTGAACACTCCTGTTCAGCAGGGGCTTTTCCAGCAATTTGGGGGGCCTGGTATGTCTCATTTGAACGCTACTAATTTATCATCAGAGGGGTTATTATAGTTAACTAAAGCTAAAACCATAAAAAAAACATTTTCAATACTAAAATAATATTTAGAAAGTACACTTTTATTTCAGAATTTCTCTTTTTTTTAAATTGCTTACTAAAATCACTAAAACTGAAAAAAAAACTATATAGACAATTTATAAAAAAAATGGGGGAAAATACTAAAACTAATTATAAAAAAATAACAATGAAATATTCAATTCAAAATATTAAAAAATCTATAATGATACTAAAATCACATGCTTCTGTCATGATGTCTAGCAAGAGTCAACGAACCACTTGTCTCTCACAGGCATGATCCAGCAAGCAGATCCATCCTTTGCTTCTGAGCTGAGTCCAACCAGCCCCTTGCTTTCACCTCAGAACTCCACCACCCAGAGTCCTCTGCTCCAGCAAGCGCAGCCTCCACCTGGTTATCAGTCACCTGACATAAAGAACTGGCAGCAAGGGGCCATGGGAAACAACAGGTATGCTGTTTGATATTGATCACCAAAAAGGTCACACAAATGATATGCGATTTTAGTTTTTCTTTCATGTGTCTTCATATTCATTTAAATCATTTTGTTATGTGTCAGTATGTATAACCAGGCAGGTCAGCCTGTCTCTCAGAACTTTGGACAGCAAGGCGTTTATAACAACATGAGCATCACCGTGTCAATGGCTGGAGGCACAGGAGCGGTGAGCACTCTACCTCCTATTGGACCATCTGTCGGCATGGCCAACAATAACCGTGGCAACGTTACTGCAATGTGTAACGATCAGGTAAGATGGTCTCAATATAATTTATTGAGACGACTTAAAGGAGTAGTTTAAAAAATGCATACTTTTTTTTCTTCTGTGGAGCAAATTTTTTAAAACAAAATTTACAAAGAATTTGTAAAGAAAAATACCATTTTGTTCTTCTCGAAGTTTGTAATTGCACAGAAACAGAGAATCAATTTGGGGTTAACTACCCTTCAAGTGTAAGTTTAGTATCATTGATAAACTGTTATAGTTTTTGTTCATATTTTGAACTATACTTTATATTTGTATTTTCTGTTTTCATTTAAAAAAAAGTTTTAGCAACTTTGTTGTGTTTCTGTCAGATATATTAGTTTATTAGCAGCAGCATAGCAGATCTATTCCGCCAAAACCACATACATTAACATCTCAATATCCATTACCATGCCAATCTCTCTGAGAGCTGTCATGACAGAAATACAGTAACTAACGTGTAGTAAGGACACTGTCAAATAAAGTGTTACCTTTCTTCTCTTTTCTAAAAAAAAATCTTTCTTCTCTTTCCTATTGCTCAGGTACAGCAGGTTCAGGTGTTCGCTGATGTCCAGTGCACGGTAAACCTGGTGGGCAGTGACTCCTACCTTAACCAGTCGGGGCCCATCGGGACCCAGAAAGGCCAGAGCGGGACCCCCACAGTCCAGTCTCAGCAGAAGAGTCTCCTCCAGCAGCTCCTGACCGAGTGAGCCGCCCATTTACCATCTGCCAGAGGACTATCTCCACATGTAGAGATTTTTATCCTTCACCTTTGGTTTCGATACAGTATATCTGCAGGGTCGGTGTCTGGGCCCAGGCTTGTGAGGTTTCATAGCTGTTCGACAACGTGCTCATTCCTGGTCACCTTTTTAAACGCCTGTTTCCGAAAAGGAGAAAAGATCACGTTCCAGAATTTGCCAAGTCTGTAAAAAAAGGACCTGCTGCTTCTGCCGGCTACACGTCCTGTCTGTCGGTCAGGCCAACGTTGCAGTGCTTCTTGGAGAGCGGCGCAGCAGCTGAGCTCGGATTGGAAACTGGGGCAGGCTTTTGCCATGGTATATTGCTCAGTTTCAGCTGGATCTGTGACTGATAGGCTCTCCTCAGCAGTGCCTGATGATGGGAGGAACTTCCCGCCTCTTTTTATTTGTTAGTCCGTTCTGTTTCGTTTGGTTTGTTTTTGTCTGTCGTCGTTTTCAGAGCAAGCATCGCCAGGATGGGAGACTGCTGTGTAGCGCGTATCCGTCTGGCGCAGGCTTTCCTGGCAACACAGACAGTTTTTTTTTTTTTTTTTTTTTTTTTTTTAACAACGTCCTACACATTTCCCCCCCTCAGCAGCTGTGAATACGACCCACATAGGGTCAACTCAGCCTATCAGTGTTGTTTGCAGCGACGTGTTGTGCTGATTGGTGTTATTGTACAGCACAGACGGTCAAAGTCAAAATTTCCTTTAAAACGAAACATCATCAAATTTCAGGCAACTCTCGTTTAGAACGCATCACCATAACAGCAGTTTCTTTTTTCAACGACTAAATCTGTCATTTTTGTTATTTTAAAAAGTAATCATCCAGTAGGGTCTCACGGGTCTCACATATCAAGTGAGAGAGACTCGGATTTTTACGATTGATATTGGTTATCCAGCACCCCGGTAAATGTTACAAACTTTCTGCTGCATTGCACACAGGTGCGAAAATGTAGATTGTACATTGATTTTCATTATACAGTTGAGTGTTTCAAAGATGCTCTCGAAAACCACGGGAGGAGCGAGGTGTTGTCTCGTGCAACGTTCGCACCGTCAGCTGCGTTCTCTAGCTCTTTGGCTGCTCATGAGACTACTGTTGCCCAGTCAGACACTGTTCATCAGCATTATCCTTTATTCATTTACCTACTAGTCACCCCTTCTTAAGAATCGTTTAAATTCGAATCCAACCTAAAAATTCGAAATGAAGCTAGTTAGAGAAAATTCTTCGACGGTATCAAATTGTCACGCCCACATAAAGACTTGCTGTGCCGTGTGAGCACGAAGTATTTCACAAAATCGTGTCCCCTCACGTAATTTCGTTCTCCTTTAACAGTGTTCTTTCGTTCGTGACTCACTCCGTGGAGTTTAAGTGCCGTGTCTTTGTGCGTGTGCTCTGTATACGAAGAATGGCTCCAATGCTACACCAGCTCAGATTGTCCTTACAGGAATTATTTTTTACAATTTCGTGAAATTGATCGTCATTCGTCTACGAAATTCAGCCAGCAGTATGTGCTGTTGAGATCAAGCCACTTTTTGCTATATATAAATGTACATAGACATTACAAAAAGCAAGATGAATTGACAAACGCATGACATAAAAAGTCGGTCTGTGTTTTTTCCCGTTTTTGGCTCGCCGGAAAAAAAAAATACAGACTCCGTAATGATTCATTTCTGCCCTCCTCTTTGGGAAACAGGCATTCCTGAATAGATAGGGGGCGGCAGTGGCTCAGTGGTTGTCTACAAACCGGAAGGTTGGTTCCACCTGACCAAGTGTCGAGGTGTCCGTGAGCAAGACACCTAACCCCAGCTGCTCGTGGATGGCGCCTTGTATGGCTGACACCGCCGTCTGTGTGTGAATGAGTGATTGAATGGGTGAATGTGAGGCAAAATGTAAAGCGCTTTGGTGGCCATTGGGTCTGTTGAAGCGCTATATAGATGCAGTCCATTTACCAGATAAAAAAAGATGTATGCAGTGGATAAGATTCATTTAATGAACCCTTCCTGTCATCATTACTGTGTTTATGCCAAATATACCAAACTAGCAAACAGCGGCTTTTAAGAATGTTTTTATTTTTTTCGTTTTTTTGTCGATTACGACGGCTCTCACAGTCAGTACACAACACCAAGGTACAATAGAACGATTCAGAACCTGGATTATCAAAGTATTGTGTATATAACAGATAAATGTGAATATGTATCTGTTCAGAATCAACAAAATGTAGTGCTCCGAGTTTGTGGTAATAACTACTTGCTTCCATTTTGTTTTTTTGTTTTTTTTTAGATGTGTATGGCTGTCTGAAAGTGTGTATGTGTGATTAATACTGTATATCTGGTGTTTAATATGGAAAAACAGACAAATGTCCTGATTTTTTATTTTTATTTTCTCTCTTTCTTTTTTAATACCTGCAACTTTTCCTGTGGGTGTTGAGATTGCTCTATATGTGAGAATGGTTTAGCGACTGCTGAATGTGACTTTGCTGAGGGAGAAGCAGCATGGACTGGCTTTTGTACGGGTTAATTTAAAAAAAAAGGCCATATTATTTAATTTCTCTGTTGTCAAAGTTTAAACAGCTCTGAAAAAGTGAAACCTTGGTTTGAGAACAGCGCCGCCTTATTGTAGTGGGGTTTCGTTAACTGCCTGATGTAGTTTTGCCATGTGTAAACGCTCTTAAGACAAGAACGGAATAATGACCAAAGCTTCAAGATACTAAAAGATTCATATCATATGCAAGGTTCATGCAATTGGACAAATGTAGCACTGAGTTTTTTCCTGAATAGGTGTCCCGTATCCTGTCGTGTTTGTAACACTACCATTTTGTTCCACACTTTTAATTTATTGTTTAGACATTTTTTTTCCCCCTAGCTGGTATGATTATTTTTTGAAGAGACATTCCCCCGTTGATCTACCAAACATGCAAATGCCTCTTCGGGAGGAACTTTAGTCACCGTTTTCAGGAAGACCGATTTCTAACCGCTATAGCTATGCACGTTTAGAGGTTAAACGAAAAGCGTTTGGCTTTTGTTTTAAAACTGACACTACTCAGAACGGATTATTGCTTCGACTGCAGTATTCTAGCGATGCATGCTATCTCCTGTTTTGGTTTTTTTAACTCAAGGATACACATAATTTGTAGTTCGAAACAAGTGGTTTTCGAGCTGCTCGGGCTAAAAGCGAGAAACTGATGCAACTCTACTTAGATATTTGACTTTATTTAGCTGGATTCTTTATACCAAATTTGAGGTGCCTCTTGTACATATTTTCAGCATAGAGGACTGCTCCTCACCGTTTGATGGACGTTTCTTGTTTCCGAGGATTTTCTTATACTGACCTTTGTAAGACTTTTGCTGTATTTTACATGAATTTTTTTACTAAAAACCTAAATGTACCAGGAACTTGCAAGGAATACAATCTAGTTTTGCACTTTACATGAACTACAAGGAAAGAGGCCATGTCGAAAAAAATCCGAACTCGCGTCGGCGAAACAGAACGAGTATCCCCTGAATGTATTTTCGCAAAGTGGAACGCCATTTCGCTTTCTCAGGTTCTTCAGGAAGAACTTAGCTTGTCAGGCCCTCCTCATTGGATCTGTTGAAAGAGCAGGGTAGCGGAGCCTTTGCTACGTGGGTGTTTTTTTCTGCTGCAGAACCATATATCTAACTATGCCTATCTTTCTTCAGGTGCACCACCTCCCCTTTCCCCCCGTCCGTTCAGACCTCCTCCTGGCGTTATCTTTTCAAGACATTCCTCATCTTACTCCGCTTTCGGTTCACCGCGTCGTTTCAGGCCCCGCACGCTCAGTGCCAAAAGTGCTAAGATCCATTTATGCAAACTTGTACAATCTGCATTTCCTCATATCATAGTAGCGAATCCTACGACCACCACCACACACTCTCCTCGTCATTCAGATGTCATCTCTACGTGGTATCATCTACAGTAGCTACTGTTTACCTGAGATTTTTCACATATTGTAAGTGCTGCCTTATTAACATAGAGACATTAGTTGTATTTGGTGAAGGGAAGTGGTGCTTGTGGCTCCACTGGAACGGCGCTCGTTCTTTCAAGGCAAGGTTCCACTTTTCACCTGTGAAATTAATATAAATAAACAAATATATATAGATATATACATTTTACTCATTTTGTCCAGTTTTGTATAATACTTGTGAACGTTTTTTTTGTTTCGTTTTTTTTCTTAAGAGGTATCATTGCAGCTGTGCGTGGGACATTATGAATGAAGATGTATCTGGGAGACTTCTGCATGTTTTGTCATGTTTTTATTTTATTTTTTTCGTTTGTTTTCTCTATATCCAGGTTTATCTGGAGAATCCTACCTTTCTTAGGACGTTGTAGACAATCAGTCACATGCTGGGTCCAGCACCTGCAGGATTGTCCTGCAGGCTGCAAAACTGTGTTTCGCATCTACTGAATCAGTCTTATTTTTCTTGTCCATTTCATGGAATTATGTGGCTGCTCAAACTGAGATTTGAAGTTTACACACATACATTTACACACACACACACACTCATGCATACACTCAGACAAACAAGAAACATTCACTCACACCTCGTGCATATGGCCCCTTTGTTGCTTTTCCAAGGTGAAGATACATACCTTGAAGGAAATGATGCTTTGACTAACAAATCTCTATAACATCCATGAATGTGAGAATGCAACACATTGCAATAAAGCACCATGTAAAAAAGAAAAAGGACTGCCAGTGCCATCTTTATATCTAGGGATGTGAACTGTAAGGAATTTGAAGTGTTTAAAATCAGTTCCGTTAATGATTATTTTACATTTGAGGAAAAAATATTTGGAAATGCCATCACAAGGTCAGTTTTGATTTACTACAAAGAACACCTGCTCATAAGAGTTGTTTCCTCTAGAATGAGTCGTGTTATACGCCCACACTGAACATTTGCAGACATCCCATCCTGCAAAAACTCGATTTAGGGAAGCAGCATCAAAACAGATATTACTTTAATACCCTAGAAATGAGCCTTCGTTCTTTCTTGTTAGATTTCCAAGTGTATATATAATTTGCAGGCGTCTAGGGAGCTGCTATCAATTAGCAAGAGACTCCCGGACCTTCCTGGAGAGGCGGGATGTCTGCATATAATATGGACCTTAACAAACCAGTCCAGAATTACTGACCCATCATCATTAGCACATGTGTCTTAATTTGAACTTTTCCAGTGAATCATCAGCAGGGCTGCTGTAGGGGTCTACATTTTTAAAACATGCTGAGGATCATTGCAGATTCAATTTATTACCCAAAACGTGGAATAAATACATTGTTTCCATTTTAAATTTCCAATATATTTCAATCGCCATACTGGTACAATTCCATAACGAAGTAGCATTGTGCTACACAGATATAACAGCAGACAAAATGTGGATGAAAGTCGAAAATGTGATGGCAAGACTGTCCCAACAAGTTCATTCTTAATGCTACATGCCATTCTGACCAGTGCTTGTGTTTAGATTGTACAATACATGCAGAATTCATTTGAAAAGCTTGAACTTTTTTAGAAAGGGCTGCACAGTCTCCTTAGGGTAGGGCTTCAAAGCCAAGCATGTGGGAATATTCTCCGGCTGCTCCATCCATAGTTTATGTGCTATATCTTTTTCATGTAGAGTACTGGAAAGAGTGGAGAGAGAAGCCTCGTCTGGTGCCTGTGGGGGGAAAATAATATTTTCTTTGTTTTAAAAAAAAAACTTAAAATATCTGTCTATTATATATATATATATATATATATATATATATATATATATATATATATATGCCACTAGTGAATCTATTGATGGCTTTAAATGTATTTCTTACCAAAACTTAGGAATCAAACATTACTATATTGCTTCTAAAGGGTCAGAAACACATGGTGCATGTGATGTAATTACAGTACTAACCTGAAGTACCACTTTGTGCATGCTGTCCAGTTCTGCCAAATATTCCTGTGTATCAGGGTCACTGTAGTGTAAATGAATGGCTGCCGTGGCCGCGTGACAGGCTTGAGTTATAACCGCCCCTAAAGGCCATGATAAAGCGTGTATCAGGTCTGATCGGACGATGACATACTGTACTAAACGCTTGGACGTGCCACCGCTCGGCGTTGCCATTTTATTGAACGTGAAAATCGCCAGACCGGAAATGACACAGTCAGCGGGTTCTTGTTTACGTTCCGGGTTTATTTCCTTACCGGGAAAGTGACTGGATGCCCTCTACTGGTTGTTTGAGAACGCTGAGCATTAATTTAATATTAACCCATAAGAAGGATAAATATGGGGCATTTAAAACACCAAATGGACCACTTATAACACGTTTCTGCAGTTGTTTTTGAAATACAACCCCTCCTTGTGAAGGATCTGTAGCTAGTGTTACATGTGACATTGGGCGTTTTTGATACATTTTTAACATGTCACATTGGGCGTTTATTTCTCGATTATAAGAGGTAATAAACCAGCAACAATTAGTTAACAGCTCTCTAATAATGTGGATTAAAAAAAGAAAAAAAGGGAACAACTTTCTGTGCCAGTTTCACATTTTTATAAACAGACTTTAATGATTGCCATGCCAAATTATTTTCTCCTAAACATACAGCGATCAAACAACTTTGCGGAGTCTTCCTCATATGTGTGTCCTGCAGTGTGTAACTCAATACACATGGGACAAAGTAAAAAAAAAAAAAAAAAAAACTCTCAGTCCACCTCTTAAAATCATTAAAAAGAGCTGATGCCCATTGCTCGTCTCATTTGCTCAAATGTAAGCCAGAAAGTCAAAGACCAGGGAGCCTGGGAACAAAAACATAGTTAAAATAGCAACAAAAGAGAATAAATATTTAAACAAACATATTTTAAATCATAGTACCATTCTAAACCAAGTTGGTAGAAACCCTTTATAGAGCGAAAAAAATCCTTCTCTTCTCACCGACTGAACAAGACAGTCAGTAGAAGACTTGTAGAGAAGACCCCTGCAAACAGAATGATAAACATGTGTTATTATAACAAAGCTATGTTAAACTACTAATCAGTTTTGATTAATACACAACACAAACCTTCCGTTTGAATCCCGCGGCTGGTTCATTACTCTAGTTTTCACAACATCAGCTGGTGTTCCCATAGTAGCTGCAACCAATCCTGAGCATATGCTATAAAAAATGTTGAACATGAGTCATAACGTTATTACTGTATGTGTTAACATTAGTAGAATAACAGAATTTCACCTTGCTAATCCATGACAAATGCTGTTATCCGGCATGGAGGTGTTTCTCAGTAGAAAATGCTTCACTGTATCATATGTCATGAGATCTAAATGTGAAATAAAGCGAAAGATATTTGACGTATTACAAAAATGTAGCTGTCAACAGATTTCTAGAAGTCTTAGACTACTGTACCTCCTAAATTGACTAGGGCAGCTCTCTGAACGTTGGGAACCCATCCTGCCCAGAGGCCTCTGATTCCTCCCTCTGCTATGATCTTTGTAAAAGCATGGTAAACCCCATGTACTCTGTCAGTAAAACAACAACATGCATTTAGAAAGAGTAGACTCATAAAATAAAGGTTCCAAAAGGATGTTTTCACAGCAATGTCATAGAAGAACCCTTTTAGTTTCTCCTATAAACCTTTCAATGATCATCTTTTTTTTTAGTGTGAAGAACATTTAAATAATCTGAAGACCCTTTTTCCATTGTAAAGAACCTTTTGTGCAATGAAAAGTTATATTTCGTTCACCTTTGAAACACAAATGAAGCTTTATTCATCATCTAAAGCGATCAAGTCTCTTCAGAAAATTTGGATTAAACCGATTAGTTTTACGATCTCTTTATGAACTTTTTTTGAAGGGATCAGAAAGCTCTCAGATTTCATCAAAAAGATCTTCATTTGTCTTCCAAAGATGAACGAAACTCATATGGGTTTGGGACGAGGCTGAGTAATTAATGACAGAATTTTTATTTTTGGGTGAACTAT
The DNA here is from genome assembly GCA_038021265.1 of Cyprinella venusta. Lineage (NCBI taxonomy): Eukaryota > Metazoa > Chordata > Actinopteri > Cypriniformes > Leuciscidae > Cyprinella > Cyprinella venusta. The sequence continues at coordinate 25,675,895 of CM075876.1, forward strand.
CAGCTTTAACACGCATTATGGCTGTGCCTCACCTTGGTGGTTTCCCTTCAAGTCGACGCCTGCCTTCCATTTGCATTTGAACTTTCACTAGATCTGTTGGACTGGCGATGAACTGGCCCAGAGCACCTGAAATCATACTGCCGATCACTGCTTTCCTATGGACATCACAGGACACATGCTGATCCCGTCTATTTAGACTTTAATCACTGTCCTGTTTCAGATTTCACAGATGTTTCCCTCACCAAACTGGAAAAATACCATCTTCAGATCTTCCCAAGACAGATTCCCGGAGCTGTTCATAGGCCAGCATCCTGCCGCCTGAATACACTAAGGATGAAGCATTTCAAAGTTCAAAAGTTGCATGCAATTACGTGCATGTGGAAAATGTATAAAGTAGGCTGCGACAATTCTCAATGTTATGGAATATTGCAGTATTTACTTTAAATCATTTATATTTGTACATCAATTTAAAACAAAGGAATAGATCTCTTCAAAATGAAAATCCTGTCATCTTTTGCTCTCAAGAAGTCAATAACAAGACGGTTGATGAATCCCATTGACTTCCATAGTAGGAAAAAAAATAGTATGGAAGTCAATGGGGTTCATCAATGGGGTTTGATTACCAACATTCTTCAAAATATCTTCCTTTGTGTTACAGCTCATACAGTGACATCTCATCTCTTCTCAGATGATGTGTTTACTGGCGGGACAACCTGTCACTCACATGAGATCACAGCAATAGCAAACCACAACGATCCAGTCCATTCCCGATGGACAAAATCAAATCCTGTCCTACATTTTTCTTGTTTCACTCAGACATGTCACAATAGAGAAGAGAAGACTATCACAACTTTTGTTTCATGCCGACTTTAACATTTTACCTATATGTCTGTAAATAGCAGGTGTGACCCCTCTCCACAGTTTCAAGGGCCCCTCTTCTCGCACTATACCCATAGCTGTGCTCAGCATGCCCCTGTATTTTGGAGGCTGTACACTTCCACCATGCTGTCGGGGACCACCTTCACCCTGAATCTGAAGTCTGGTTTTAGTTAGGTCCAGAGGGAATGTGACTAAATTAAAAATTGTACAAAAATTACTCAGAGCGATATTATTAGATATATATATTTTAAATACATTAATTATTTAAAAAAAAACTATAAAGTGTATCTACCTAGTTCTGCAACAGTTGCTGCACATGCTGACAGAGTGAACTTTGAAACTCGAGGCCACCGCGAATTTTCTTGTACAGGATACATTGCAGGTGTCCTCTGAGCCCCACTAAAAAAAGAGAAATGAATAAATTATAAAAGTAATTCTACATCATTTCTTCCGAAAGAACCACGCGCCTGGAGTGTGTGCTCTTTAAATGTTTACATTGTTAAAGACGGGGACCTTTAATAAGAGGCGAAGGCGTTTTTTACCCAAGCCGGTTGGTCGGTGTGGAAGCGACCCTCTTACGTAATACGTTCTAAACTACAAAAGAACCGTCATGCACCTAAAACCACATTTCCCAAATCAAAGGGGCGTCCATATACATACGTTAGACAAGCTCCTTGCGTAAGACCGGCCGTGATTTTCGTACGCATGCGCTTTTCTGCGACATGAATATTAATATTTAAATACTTTCAAAGAAAACATCTATCTATCTATCTATCTATCTATCTATCTATCTATCTATCTATCTATCTATCTATCTATCTATCTATCTATCTATCTATCTATCTATCTATCTATCTATCTATCTATCTATCTATCTATCTATCTATCTATCTATCTATCTATCTATCTATCTATCTATCTATCATATTTTATATATAGTTGAGTAGTCGAATACATAAAAATAATTTATTAAGCTCTGACTATAAAGCTACAAACCAATCATCACTGTAATAGCAGTATCCGCAATAAATTGTTTTTTACTGCCACCTGGCGTCTTGTAAATTTAATTTCATACGAAGTTCAAACATTTATGGATGGACACCGAATGTTGCTGCAAATGCCACTTATATTTAAATAAATAAGCGAGTTCTTGTATTTCTATAATAATAATAGTAATAAGAATAATGATAATAATAGGCTATTATTTTTAGTTATTAAAATTAGCATTTAGTTACAAAGTTTTTTTATTGTATATCCACTGTCAAAACAAGCTATGGAACAAAGACTTAGATTATTAAAATTACAGATGCCAATTACAGCAGCAGTTTAATCTATTACGTGAAGACTACTTTTTGTGTCAACATGTTTTAAATAAGCATACGCATAATCCTTACATCCAGAAACTCTATGCTTCAATGTATGCTTAAATGCTTGTTAAAGGTATGGCATCCATAATAGCTGCATATACTATTAGGGTTACTGCCATTCCAAATGTATCAAACAATTTATTGTAGGTTAACATTACTAACTAACTAGGTTAATCTAAAGGGGGCAGTTTAATGTGACGTCACACACAAAGCCATCTATGGTTGCGCTTTCTCATTTCAATCAGCAGAGCGGCGGAGCAAAAACACCACAGAGGTAAGTAGGTCGAACATAAACCGACTTTGAAATGTTTTATGATTTAAATTAATTATTTAAACGAATACACGTTTTCCCAGTGGAGTTATGGATTAATAACTCAGAATCTAGCCTCTTTAATGCGGTGTGAGTGCCTTTTTACGCACACAAAGTGTTTTTTGTTTTGTTTATTTATGTGTATTTTGGCATTAAATCCGCGTGATGATTAGATTCAAATCCTGTGTGATTCACAAAAAATGCTACAATGCAATTTCCACACATTTCTTTCACTTTCCGTGTTAAGATTCGCACTTCCGCATTGCTTGATCAATGATAATCCTCGTGCCAGAGAGAGACGGGCTTTGCTCGTGCTCAGCTGTAAAAGCCGGGCGTTTATGAATTATGCTTCATTATGCTATAACCCTACGGTGTTAATCATTCAGGCCACAAGTATTATTGCCTTAATCAAAATGTAAGATAAGTAATTATATTCAGCATCTGCAATAAGCCGGTAGGGTGCGGCGTTGCAATTCTCAACTCGTCCAGAGAGGGCGCTAAATGAATAGTGAATAGAACGTGCATGTCTAAATCAGTTTAAACAATTTATTCAGCACGTTTGCTGTTAATAATTGTGAGGACGCAATTAAATTAACTAGAATGTATTATTCCACACTATAAGACAGATAATAGGAATGTCAGTATGCCTATATCTTAATAAAGACTTTCAATGACTTCATTTGTGAGTAGCTTATTTTACTGTAGGCTATATAAACCTTTCACTATTAACATGCATGTATAATTTCAGTGGCAAACATGAATGTGGAACATGAAGTTACGCTGCTCATTCAAGAGATTCGTCGACTGGGCAGTACAAGTAAGTCTTGTACTATTTTAGATCAACAATTGTTTGGGATAGTCTAAAATCGTTAGTGAATAGGCATCTTTTTGACTACAAATTACAAATTATATTAAAGGGATAGTTCACTCAAAAAAAAAGTACATTCTGTCATTATTTACTCACTCTCAAGCTGTTCCAAAAACCTGGTTGGTTTCTTTCTTCTATTGAACACAAAAGAAGATATTTTTAAGAATGTTCATAATCAAACAGTTGATGCCATTGACTTCCATAGAAATAAAAATAAGTCAATGGCTACCGTCATCTGTCTAGTTGCCAACATTCCTTAAAATGTATTTTTTTGTGCTTAACTTTGAGAAAGAAATTTATACAGGTACAGATATTATATATATTTTCATTTTTGGGTGAACTATCCATTTACCAATTTAAAATGTTGAATCGAAAATTTACATAATTTTAAATTGTCTTAGTATTTTGGTGTCTCATTTTTGCATTAATATCAGCAGCATGATTAGAAAATGATCCTAAGTGCATCATTTAAAATGAGTACAGTTTACACCAAAAAAATTTAACAAAAATACCTCACTAACAGACAGACGTCAAAGTTTAATTAAGAATTTTTTATTTTATATTGCCAACATTGAAGACACCTGATGTTAACAAGCAGAATCACTGAAAGAGAAAACCGTAATTTTAAAACAAACCTAAAAACACTGATCACCGTAATGGTGACTTAAATTTATTATTATTATTTTTTTTAAACTTATGTGTTTTTTAGTTTAGTTTCTGTTAGTCAGCATACAAAAATGCAGGTGTCTTTGTGTATTTGACTTTCCTATCCACTCAAACCAGGCTGATGATTCCTCATACTGCTCGCTCGCTGTTCTTGAGATTTGCAGACACTAATTCTTTATTGAACACTGAGTCTCAGTGCGTCAACAAGTAATACATGTTAATGGGAGACTTTCAGCATTGTTAATGAATGATTTAGAGCAAACCCTGACCACTCTTACTTATCTCGCAGACGCCGATGGAAAGATCAGTGTTAAATTTGGAGTCTTGTTTAACGATGACCAGTGCGCCAACCTCTTTGAAGCTCTTGTCGGAACGCTGAAAGCGGCCAAGCGGAAGAAGATCATCACTTTTGAAGGGGAGCTACTACTGCAAGGAGTTCACGACAACGTAGATGTCATATTACTGCAGGACTGAGTTTGACAGTCTTTTCTAAACCTGAGTGAAAAGTACAAATGTTTTTGACATGTCATTGCTACATTTTGATATGGAAATATACTTGAGATTGTAACATTCTTTGTATACTTCATTGGAATATTTTTATACAGCATTTTATTTTTCTCTCAGGGGAGTGATTTGCACACACGTTTGTTTTGAAAAGTAGCAATTTTCCCTGTTCAAACAGCCATATCATTGAAATATATCATTACAGTTATAGCAGTGTGCATGATCATGTTTACATGTTTCTGGGACTTTGAATGAATTCAATTAATTCAATTCAGCCTACACTCTAACAAATAAAGGTTGTTGCAGTGATGCCATAGAATAACCATTTGTGATTCCCCAAAGAACCTTAGTAAACAGTATTTACAAAGAACCTTTTTCTTTTCTTAGTCTGACAAACATTTTAACCTTTTGTGTTTAAGGTTCTTCATGGAACCATCAATGTGAATAAAGGCCCTTTATTTTAAAAAATGTATAACAACTGCATAATTGTTCTTTCAGCAGAAATCATGAGATTGTTTGATTTGCAGTACCATTACTGTGAAAATAATTGCATGCATAGTCATTCAAGTTATATGTGCCAAAACATGTCAAAGGCTGAGAAATATGATTAGTGAATCACATTTATCTGCTGTAAGATTTCCAGGAATGAAATGAACCAAGTTTGACCAATCATCTGCAAATGTTCCAGGGTGATATTTTATAAAGCTCTTGTGAAAACATCCCCATATTGTACTTGTGCTATTCTTGTTCTATGTCTGTACAAATGTTACCGTACATGGGACTCCTAATGGTACAGTTTGTGCCTTTTCACGCTCAGGAAAAGAAACTAGAGGCTGTGTCTCAAATCACATTCTCTCTTGAGTTGGTTCTCATTTTGAATGATTAATTACTTTCCAAAAGATTTTAAAAAGTATGTTCTCTGTATATAGCATGAATAAGCTTGATCAAATTTTTCATTTTTTTATATAGATAAAAATATGAATCTACTGCAACCTCAAAATTTTAATCTGACTTGAAATTTCAAATTTGTAGTAGCCTATGCATATGGATTTCTGTGTTTCTGTCTTCAGAATGGCTGGAGACAGTTTATTGAAAATTGCAATAAACTCTGTCATAAATAAATGAACTGCATTTAAAACACTTTATCTTTCAAATTCATGACCAGCACTGGATTGGATTATAGACCTGAATGGTGCATTTAATAGCCTATGTTGGTTTTACCTTTGAAACAAATGAGCCTGGACTTTAAGGGATCCTGATTTTGAATTCAAAGTAAAAATGAGTCAAAGGTTCTTTGTAGAACTTTTCCAGGTATCTATCTATAACAAAATGTAACCATGATCAGCTAAATTAAGATAACTGCTCAAATAGCACGGTCATCACTTTTGGTTTTCTAATAATTTTAGCAGTGTGTCGATTATTTGCTCGGGACTCCCTTCAGTCTGCGCTATTAATAACTCTGAGCTCTGGGTCTGGATCAGAGATGGAGGCGGGGCCTGAGGAACATTCTCTCTTCAGAGCAGGAATCAAAACAAGAGAGGGACACGCCTTCTTCATGGTGTACCTCTGCTGTCAAGACTGCCTGCACAAATCTGGAGGATGATAATCGAACTGTAACATCTGCATCTACCGTGCATTAAGATTCGCAGTAGATTCGTCAAGCACCCTCGACGTGATGATATCCGCAGAAATGCTCGATGGCGGTCGCTGACAGGCTGCATTCACACTGAGCGCTCCATTATGCCCAACCAAAAAAGCAACAAGGGGAAGAGAAATAAACGCACGAATAGTAGCGGGGACGAGCAAGAAAATGGAGCCTGTGCGTCTGCGGTTACAGGAGGAACTGCCTCGGTGTTGACTGGAGCCACCGCGGGTCCGCCGAGCGACGGCATAAGCGGTAAGAACGTCACTTCAGTGAATGTTCTATATGACGGTACGTTTCCCTGAAAGTGCGCGCGCGTTACCTCCCTTCTAACGTTCTCTCACTTGTAGCAACTTGTTGTGTGTGTGTGTGTGTCATGGCTATCAGAATGATTATGACTCCCACTTATCGTCCTGCACTGTAAGGTGGCTGTGTAGGCCTTGCTCAAGAGTGAATACACTTGGCATGGAGTTGAATGTGATTTAGAGAGAAGACGTTGTGTGTGTGTGGGTGTGTGTTGTGTAATGGCATGTCATATCTTCACCTTAATGATGTGCAAGACAAGTAGAGTGTTTAATAATGCATTGAATGGCTATGGCTCCTGAGGAAATGAAAGTGGTGTTGTATCTTTTGAGTGGCAGCTATGAACAATGGAATGTCAGGGCGTAGGTAAGTTAATCATAGCTCTTTTATATTTAGTAGTGCTATTGTGTTTAATATTTTTATTATTTGAAGTAAATCAAGTATAAATTGGTCAATTAGTTTGTAAATGTCTTCGCCAGAAACAAAAATCGTTCAAAAAATCTTTTGTGTCATTTAGCTATGCATAGACAAATCTGTTTTGGAACCACTTTTACAAGAGGAGCAGAACGTTCTTCATTAATCAGCCGGCTGCACTCTGTGTTTTAACTTTAACATGACGAGGATGAGGAAAAACCCACTCTGAGCTAGAGAAAACACCAACTTGCTCTTTGCTGTAGCCAGCTTTACAGAACTTTGCTTCAGGTCATGAGAGAAAACTGTTCGTTCACTTTATGCTTCACTAGTCTGCTTTGAAAGGTAGTGAACACTGAAGTGGAGTGATTCAAACAGAAAAACAGCACTCTTGGTACGCCACTGTCCAATCGAATGTGAAGACTGGAACTAAATGTTGTATAATTGTCTTTCTCTGTCTCTCATGGGACACACTTCAACTTCATTCACAGAAGTGTTGTGTAATATATTTGTCTTTTTGAGTGGGATTTGCACCCACAGAGTTATTATGAATTGAAATGATGTACTGACATGAAACATTCTGCCAATAAAGCAGCTTGAATCACACATCAAGCTATAAATAGATGTCCCTTAATGAATTTTGTGAATTTTTATTCGAATGTTTCTTATTTAATTGTTTTCAGGTTCATTTATTAAATTCAGTCATTACAGCAGCGTACAGTACAATACAATTAGCCAAATATCATATTTATTTAGTGTGTAATATAAGCCATTGTGAACTGAATTACAGAGCAGCAACAGTTCAACCAGAAATGTACATTCTGGCATCATTTCCTCACCCTCATGTTGTTACAAGCTCATATGACTTTCCTGGGGCACAAAAATAAGATGTTTGGCTCTGCCATCATTTACTTTCATTGCATCCTTTCTTCACCTACAATGAAATTCTGACATCTCTTTTTCTGTTCCACGGAAGAAAGAAAGTCATACAGGTTTGGAACCACATAAGAGTGAGTAAATGTTAAAAGAAGTGTCATTTTTATGTGAGCTAAGTTCATATAATCTTCATTGTGTTTGGCAGAGGCCACATGTGCCACCCCATTAGTGTGCAGTCTGGGCCGTCCCGTTGACCTTGAGAAGGACGACTACCAGCGTGTGGTGTGCAACAGTGAACTCTGCCCATACGGCAATTGGATGCACCTACAGTGCTTCTATGAGTGGGAGAGCAGCATCCTGGTGCAGTTCAACTGCATCGGCCGGGCCCGCAGCTGGAACGAGAAGCAATGCCGACAGAACATGTGGACCAAAAAGGGCTACGATCTAGCCTTCCGCTTCTGCTCCTGTCGTTGCGGCCAGGGACACCTGAAGAAAGACACTGACTGGTACCAGGTGAAACGCATGCATGACGAGCGCAAGAAAAAGATGCCAGAGAAAGGGAGCGGGAAGCCCAGCTGCGGTGCCTCCGTAGGTGGCGCTTGCGGAGGCGTTGGCCCGGAAGTTGCCGACGAGCCCAAGAAAGGGAAATCATCCGCGAGCCACAAGCTAGCTCACCGTGGCTCCTGTCAGGAACTGTCCCGCAGACAATCGGTCGATTGGCAGAACTCTCAGGAGAGATGTCACGCCGGTCCTCCCAATGCCATTTCCCATGGGCTCCGCTCCCCATGCGAATCCCCCGCTCAGTCCCCTCCGTCGGGCTTCGCCACCCTTCTCCCCCCGTCCCTCGGTGGCCCGCGTAGCTCAAGGCACCTGGGCGAGTTTCTAAAGAACGCGGTCCATACAGAAGGCCACAGGAGGCATTTGCTGTCCGGAGGTCTGGTGGCACGTGGGGCTCACCTCGAGCAGGGAGCCGCCAACATGTGCCTCCCTCGACTTTCTCCCGGAGACAACCCCGTGCAGTTCCTGAGGAGGCTGGATCTTTCAGAGCTGCTCACACACGTTCCCCGCCACAAGCTCAACACGTATCACGTGCGAATGGAGGACGATGCCCAAGCCGGGCAGGGAGAGGATCTCAGGAAGTTCATCCTCTCTGCGCTCAGTGCGAGTCACCGCAATGTGGTGAACTGTGCCCTTTGCCATCACACCCTGCCCATCTTTGAGCAGTTCCCTTTAGTGGATGGAACGCTGTTCCTGAGCCCTTCACGCCACGATGAGATTGAGTATGATGTACCTTGCCACTTACAAGGTGAGCGAATCCACTGTTCACACTCGAAAGGGTTTTCTCTTGGAAATATTAGGGTGGGAAAGTTATTCTTCATTAGTGTCCCATAAACTTCTCAGCTCGCAGAGCAAAGAATATCTGTTGAAATCGAAATGAATTAATTCAACAAGATTTACAGAATTAATTTTAAGTGTAATTCTGTTTAAAAAAATTTCATTAAACAAGTTTCTCTTCATATATTCAGTGTCTCCAAACTTTGTTTTGCAGGCACTTCAATATCATCAATGCTTTCTCAAATTTATGACATTTTATATTAATAATTAAAATATTATAAATATATATATATATATATATATATATATATATATATATATATATATATATATATAATGTGTTTTGGAGAAAAAAACATTTATTTCATAATAAGATTGTTTGGAATGTTCGAATTTTGTCAAATATTATATTGCTATATATATATGTGTGTGTGTGTGTGTATACAGTATATGTTAAGTGTTAAGTAAAAATATAATTTAGCGATGCATGACATATGAGTATCATATCAGTTACTGGATGATATCTGGATTATTTTATTTTATTTTATTAGTATTATTTATTTTATTAGTAGTATCATTAATAATTCAGTAACACTGTTAAATGTAATCTCTAGCAAATTGAATGCTTTATTTTTTTTTACTTGAGTAAAAAAAAAGTATAGAATTTTAACCATTTGACCATTTATTTATCTGCCGTAACGTGAAAAAATTTATCGAATAAATTTGCAGTATTGATGTATTTATGTTTATGATATTATCATTATTCCTAAAATAAAAATGTCAGTCATTGCCTTATTTTGGAATTGGCCAACTCTCAACTTTTGATTTATTTATGTCCCCCAGGGGGCAACTAGTTTTATGGCAATGTATGCAGACAGACAACCATTAAAAATGTAAAATTAATACACTGACCGTGAAGAACCTACTGATCCTACTCACCCCCTCCAATGCCAAAATATAATAGAAAAATGGATATATATATATATATATATATACTGTGTGTGTATATATATATATATATATATATATATATATATATATATATATATATATATATATATATATTGTATATATATATATTGCTCTTAACTAAAGGAAATGGAAGCCACAAGCCAGAGGGTAGGGTCTCAAACTCAAAATAAAGGGCATGAGCTCAAATTGATTAAACAGATTTGGCTTTCTGTACCACCTGTCTAATTGTATAGTTCGGTAAAGCTTCTTTGCTCAACTTTTAAAATGTTGCTACTGACCTTCACAATTCTGGACAGAGCATATTTAGCCTTGATAGTAAGATTTCCATAGCAACATATTATAGAAAATATAAATACAGATTAAAAACTCTTTGTAAGATTTATAAAAGACGGTTATAAGAGTCTTGTCCACATGGTTTCACATTCTTTTTTTGCCCTGGTTCGAAAGAATTTCATTGCAGGCACACCATTAATTTCTGATAAAATAGCGAGAACAGCAAAAACATTTCCATTTCCAGCTTCACCATTTTTGTTAAATGACGTTGAGCTGAGTCTGTTGACAAACTCTACATGATGATAATTTTACCATAGCAAAAACAATTCAAGTATAGCATTTGAGAATGAAATATGAATGACTGCTGCTGAAGACTAAAGCAAGGTTTTTGAGGCAAAGTACCAAATTGATTGGGAATAAAATGAACCCTTTCTCCTTGTAATAAAGAAGCAAAGCAGCTGTGACAGAAAATAATGCTTTGATCATGGAATATCATTAAATCCCTATTAGAATACATTTTCATTAATTAGAGGCTAATTGCAGTTTAAAAAGGGTTTCTCTTTATGTTCTAAAGGGAGGCTGATGCACCTTTATGCCATCTGTGTGGACTGCCTGGAAGGAGTACACAAAATCGTGTGTATAAAGTGCAAGTCTAGGTGGGATGGAAGCTGGCACCAGCTGGGCACAATGTACACATACGACATACTGGCAGCATCGCCATGCTGCCAGGTAATGAATCTGTTCATGCTCAAAAACAATATAACCTATCATTTAATATTAAATATTGCTATATATATATATATATATATTACTAAAATGTCACTCCTCTTTGTCTGCCTAGGCACGGCTCAACTGCAAGCATTGTGGGAAACCGGTCATAGATGTACGTGTGGGCATGCAGTATTTCTCTGAGTACAGCAATGTACAGCAGTGTCCTCACTGTGGCAATCTGGACTATCACTTTGTAAAGCCATTTTCTTCATTCAAAGTTCTTGAAGCTTATTGACAAAAGTTGCATTTGCATGCTAGTATTTTTTCCCCTTTTTTTCTATTCATAGAATTACTTATTTTGGACTCTTGTCGACACTTTGTGTGAGCTTAGTTCTCTTTAGGAACAAAATAGAAAGAATCAAAACATACACCGTTACGTGGGAGAGCGCGTCTTTTATTAAGAGAAAGACGGTGTGCTTTTGAGTGTATTCTAACGCCATCCTCAAAATGTTTGAGCTTGCATTTAAAAAAACAAAGCAACAACAATACTGTGACAAGTGAATGTATCTCTGTATGCCAAATTTGCTCTTTTGTACAAAAACCAAGAAAACAATAAAATACATAAAAGGGTCCTTCCTTTTTTCACAGAGTAATTATTAATTATTCCAAGGCTTGGTCAGTGGTTTTATTTTTATTTTTTATCTCGGTCTCATTCCGCCCAGAGCCTGTATACATAATTCCTGTTTTCCATATCAAATAGCAATGCTCAATGAACATCATTGCAGATGATGCGGCTTCTTTGATAAAGTAATCAAGAGGTGCTCTCATGTAAAAAACCTTTGGTTTGTGAATCTTTGAAGACAAAGCTATTTATTGAGTGATAAATATATAAATAATTTTATAGATTAAAATTTAAAATGTCCTAGAACATTTAGAAAAATAAAATAACTCGTGTGGAAACAGGAACTAAGGCATGTTTGTTATTATATACTGATAAAGCATCCATATAAAATTCATACAACAAGCATCTATAATTGTCAGTTAATGTTTACCATACCATTGGCCGGTTGTTGGCCATATTTCTGCTACAAATTTACATTTTAAAGCCTCCTAGAGATGATATATCTCATGAGGATTACTACCATACAGAAGCCAAACACAGTAACTGCACATTTTGTAAAAAAAAAATAAATAAAAAGTATAAAACTTGCCTTAGTATAAAACTTAACTCAGCTATACTCAAGTTATGCTTTCATGACAATGTGTACTAAAAATGGAAACGTTTTTGTCAAACGTTATTGTCAAAATGATCCAACATTCTCAAGGATCTGCAAAAACAATTAAAAACGCTGTATTATGTAGGCTATGCCAGGCCAGTAGTTGGCGTTGTCACTTGGTAAAGAAACATTACATACCTATAGACCTTAAGAAAAGGAATGAATAAAGTCGTTATTTTTGTTTTATTTCCACACAAAAAGTATTTTCGTCGCTTGATAAACTTATAGTGTTGTCACATGTAATAATTAAACATTTTCTTCAATGACTTTCTGGGCCGTCAATTTTCAATCCCTTAGGATCCTATGTAGCAGTGATCCAGCTCTCAAAAATATCTTCATTTGTGTTCTGAAGACGAACGAAGGTCTTACAGGGTGTACAGCATGGGGGTGAGTAATTAATGACTTAATTTTCATTTTTGGTTGAACTAACCCTAGGAACAGTTAATTCATAAATCCGTAAAATCTTACCTTCATGCTGTGGAAATACAAACTGGAACACAATGAGTGCAGTGCTGAAAAGAGGCGGGGCTATGCACATTATTTACATGGAGACAAAAACTTGAGACACGATTTCAAAAGTTTGTGTTTTCAGGCCGTCAAAATGCCATTGTCGTGTAAAGTAACGGTGAAACTGCTTTTCCATTTTTAGTTGAAAACAGTGTCATGTAAACATCCCCTCAGTCAACCCTCTGCCACTTTAACATCATCATACTAACTAACTAACCCTTTAGCAGTGTTTTCATAGACAACGGAATTCAAGATCACACAATCTGATGTTTACACTGTTGTCTACATAAAGCCTAGTGAACACCATTTGTTAAAGTGTGTATTTTTAATGCATCTATATTTTATGCTTCAGGCTGAACCTCAAGTTAAGTACAGACCCGCTGGCTTCCTCATTCCCACTCATGACCATGGCTTCTGATATATATTCTCATTCTGTTAGAAGCTGGGATTGCCTGCAGGTATACTATTCTCTTGACTTACTACAAAATCTAGTTTGTTCCACAAATATGTGTTTGTGTCTGTTTGTGCATTTATTTAGGACAAAAGTGGCTTCTTTTTGCACTTAGAGGGAAGTTGAAGAACCATATATGACGAAACAATATGGGTATCTAGTCAAATCTACTCTGCTTTAGTATGTGTACAAGGTCTGTGGGGTAAAGGAAGTGTAACCCAGAACGGAAACTCATGTGACAGCACTTATATAAATAAATACAGGTCAATACATCTACTTGCAGGTATAGGCAGTGAATCATTCTGAACAGTGCAAGCATGAAAGCTGCTTGCCTTTTTTAGGCTGTTGCCATGGAAACTGCTTCTGCTTAGATAAAAAAAAATCATGGTGTGCAATAAGAGTTATTATATGTGGACAGCAGTTAATATAATTCATCATGAATCTAACTCTTTTCTCGAAAAGATATTCCAGAATGTAATTTAAGGTTATTTATTATTGTCATACATGAATGTGAGTCACGTGACCTCTTACGTCATCCGCTCTTTTTCCAGTTGACTGCCGGCATCTTAAAGAGTAACTAAACACTTAACCAACTTTTTTTAGTTAATGATCTGTAAGAATGGATCTTTATTAATACCAGTCATTGATTCGAGTAACTTTTTTGGCATTTGTTTATAAGATGTTCTATTTCTACAATATATGGTGTAAAAACGTCTTAGTGCTGCCCTCTTCAGGTTGAACGGTGGCTACTGCAGTTGAATTTTCCTATTGGATGTTTGTGGTGGTACGTGACACAGCGGTTGTTGGTGACATAGGCAAGTTCCATACAAAGAGATGCGTCTCAGGTGCACGCCCCCCTCCGCTGGGCTCTGCCCACTTTTCCAGGCTCTGACCAGGGGTTTAGTTACCCTTTAAGTACCTGCCAAGAACTGTCTATGGGCCTGTCTCATTTTGTGTTCTTGTCTGTACTTTTGTCCTTAATGTTCTTGTCAAACGTCATCTTTTGAGACCCACACAAGTTTGCATTTTGGCAAGCTCTTGACACGCCCATTTTACCGAGGATGCATCGGTTGGTACTATCCCAGCATTCAATTCGGCATTCGAGGAAGGAGAGTCAGGTCAATAAAGTAATTAGTTTTTCTACAATAGAGTGCTGAAGTTACAATGTCACTCTGTAGGCCTAAACACGGAAGTGAGTTAGCATTCCCAGTTCCCTCGCTCTAAAGCCTATGGGATTTTTGAATGGGTTTTTGCTAAATTGCCTGAAATAAGGTCTGTGGTGAACGAAGCCTCTAATATTTTCATGTTTTGATCTATGACATAGAACACACCTGCTTGTGGTTTTTTAAACTTTATTGTGTCTGCTTGTGTTTTTTTTTAAACTTTATATAGGCTTCAAAATGTATAAATTTTGGATTAACTTGTAAAGATTATCTTGATAGACAAAACGTGTAAGGGTCTCAACTCTTTGTTAAACACAGATCTTATTTTTTGCGATTTACCAAAAGTGTACGGGGAAAATGCAGAGCTGTTCGACCGAGGGAACCCATGCCAAAGTGACATCATCACTTCGGCACTCTATTACATACGCTATAGAGTGCCAAAGTTATGACGTCACTTTGTAGGACAACTCGGAAGTTAGTGGCGCTTGGGTTCCCTCGATCGAAAAGCTACGCATTTTCCCCTTAGATTTTTGGAAAATGGCAAAAAATAAGATCTGTGTTCAACAAAGAGTAAAAGCCTTTAGCTGTTACCTTTTTCACACATTCCTTTGCGTTTAACTTGAAGGAGAACATTATGTAGGATTAGGAAAAGTAGACGTTTATTTGAGGGTACTTGAGAAAGTATTACAAGGTGAAAAAAGTCCATATTACACTCAGTAAGCTAATTCATCCTTGAATGAAACTTTCTTAAAGGAACGTGTCTGTCATCTTCTAGCTTTTAACTCGTTAACGGCACGACACTCGTCAAACAAACTGATCTAGAAATTTTAAAAAGCATAAGCATTTCGGCTTAGCTTTTATTCGGCCCCTTAGCAGGACCTTTCTTCTTGGCAGAACCTTGTTTTTTAGGCTGGGATTTGCTGGCCTTCGCTTTGGCCTCTTGGGATTTTGGGGCCTTAGGTTTGGACGCCGGTGCTTTGGCTCCCTCAGATGCAGCCGTGGCTTTCTGAGCGTGCTCCTCTTTGAGGGGCTCTTGTTTGGGCAGTTCTGGTTCAGGTAGCTCAGGTTTAACAGCTTCACCTTTGTCCTCTTCTTTCATGACTGGCTTTGGCTGAGTGGATTCCTCTTCGACTGTCTCTTCTGCTTTCGTCACCTCTTCCTTGCTTGGTTCCTCTTTTGCAGACTCTTGTTTTTCTGTGATCTCTGGTTGTAGAGGCTCTTGAGGAAGTTTGGATTCCATCTCAGTGATGGCTGGTTCAGGATTTGTTGGTTCTAATGGCTTCTCTTTGTTTACAGTAACAACCTCGGGTTTGTTTTCTTCTGCAGTAGAGGGTTCCTCTTGTGTCGATTCCTGTTTTTCCGTTGGTTCAATGGACTCAAGTATGGGTTTCTCTGCAGTAGAGGGCTCCTCTTGTGTCGACTCCTGTTTTTCCATTGGTTCAGTGGACTCAAGTTGGGGTGTCTCAGCGATCACTGGATCCTCTTGTGCTGTCTCCTCTTCCTCACTATCTGATTCTCCAGCATCATCTGTTATGGGTCTTATCAAGGAGGCTGCAAAATCCTGCAGGCGGGCCTGTTCCACTCGCAGCCTCTCCATCTCTGCGGTGAACACGGGGTTGAGAGCCGGGATAGGAAGTTGAGCGAGCTCTGGAAGATCTTCTACTTGGGGCATGTCCATCGCAGGTGCTAAGGTGTCCTTTTCTGAATGTCGTATTTCTTTAATCTTGTCGTACAAACCTTTTCTTTCATTCTGCAGCACTCTGCACAGAGTTTCCAGACGGTCGATTTTTAAAGTGAAGAGCTCAAACTCCTTGCCCTTTTCTGATCTCTGTTGGAGTTGAGTTAATCAGTTAGTAAGTGCAAAGCTAATGCTCAAATACGGACAAGTCATGACTCGTGTGTGTGAGTTACCTCCTCAATCATTTCAACTAGAGCTTTATTGCAGCTTTCAAACCGGGTCTTCCATGTGCTTGACTCCTTTTCCAGCTTCTTCATCTTCTTTGTCATCTATTAACATGGAAATAGGATCAGCATTTTGTAAGAGGTATATGCCTTAAATAGACAAATACACTGTTCAGAGCAGCAACAATAAAAATATCCTATTCCTAACAAGTATTTTTGTCGAATTTTCCCTTTTGAAATATCTAAAAATCCCTGAAGCAAGATACATGAGCTAGTCACAACACTATAAGATATTAAGACTGTTTTCGGATGATGTATCTTTAATGTGAGTGTATTTTGCCCAACTGCACTGGCAGATTTGTTCAGTTGTTTTATGTGTAAACATGTGGGGGGAAAAAACGGACAGTACAAAGAGACAATATACACTTTTAAAGAAACATTTTCTGGAAAAAAAAGTCCTAATATCTTATGCCGGGTTGCTTCTCAAGTAAAATTCTCTTGTGTTGCTATTTTTAAATATTTGTACTGGAAGAAAAAATGACCAATTAAATGTCGTTTATTGCACTGTTTTCCTATTAATTGTCGGCCTCAGATTGTAGTTATGTGCACCGCAACAAACCTTATCCATCTCCTGTTTGAAAGTGCCGTATATCTCATTGCTTTTTGCTAATGTGTTCTGGAACTCGTCAAACTTCTGGGAGTACAACACAAGCTGTAAAAAAAATAATTAGACTTAGCATCCTTCTGAAAATCTTTGGAAAATAATCTCTAAATTTAAGTACAGTATAAAAAACATGCATGACCAAGAATGTTAACATTTATAATGCATCAACTTGGCCTCCATCATTCAATTGTTATATATCGATCTTTTTCACAGGTCTAGAATCCAACAAATCCATTCATTCATTCATTCAGGCCTAATGCAAAGATAATAATAGTAATTAATCACTGATGTTGCACTGTAAACCAAACAGTTTAAATTAATTAAATGAAATGAGCTCAGTTCACTCAAATATTACTGAAAATTAATTCTAAAAAGTTACATGAACTTAAAATCGGAAAATGAAACTATAATTAATATAAGGAGATGTGTTAGTGTTTAATGTTCTGTTATGTTGGTATTTACAGGGTTTTCTGTTATGTTAAAGGTTTGTAGGGTTTCCATTGTGGTGAAGAGTAGAGCCTGCGGTGAGGCTGCAAAACTTCATGTAACTACTACATGCTAGTACATTAGCACATGCAAGTGCTTACTAGTTAAATATAATATTAATGTAAACGAACTGAAAATAGTTTATCCAATATTTCAATTGAATTGCAATTAACATGTTTGTGTAATTCAGAATAAAATGGTAGTTCCACTTAATCTTTGAGTTAATCGGAAAAGTAATCGGTTTCCATGAATGTTTTGAGGATTCCAAACTTATCGGGTTTTGTGCACTTTATATGCACTCCATCTTTAATTAGTCAAGGCTAATGTTCCATTAAAAAAAGCTTTAAATAAGTGAGTACTTCTGCAATGTAAAGCAGTACTTGCATTTACTTATTATTCACAACAACAGCATTGGTGAATCAATTCATCCAGGTCAAATTTAGTGTTTAGGTACTTGTGAACTATAATAATTTACTGACATAATGTATTTCAAATGCAGTAGAGTGGTGAGTTGGAGGAAGTCTTCACACAGTCATCACCATAATTAGTTCATCTTTGTGGTATTTAGAGAAATTACTAAATGTATCAGTACATTTTTTCTTTAAGCACTTAAAAGTTTATTTTAAGCACTTCAGTTTTTTTCTGTAATTTATCTATCCATCTCAACTGAAGTGCATTTAATGCGTTTGTACCAAAAGGATATGCATGAGCACTGTAAATTGCCTTTTAAATTTGTTTGTGGTTTGTCACATAGCTCAACGAGAGAAACGCCACAGCTAGAGAAGAAAGAGAGCAGGATTGTGGGTAATGCCACAGTGAAAGATATTCACCTGAGCCTGCATGATTGTGTGCTGCTGTTTCAGCTCTTTAGTCTGTAGTTTCCACTCTGCAGCCTGAGTAAGTAACTGGTTAAACACAAGACACACACAAAAAGGTGAGACCAAGAACTCGCCATTACCTGCTTCTTCATCTGTAACTCCTGCTCCCTCATTGTGTAGCATTTCTTTGTTTTTTCAATAGCATCTCTAAGCAACTAACAACATAAATGGTGAGATGTTAACATTTGCCACTTTCCAGTTTCATTAAAACAATGTCAGGGTCCAAAATTAACTTTTTGCCACACTTTGGAAAATTTTCAAAGATTTTAAATAACAGTTCAAAGAAAAAAAAACACAAAGGCAGAGGAAGTTAGAAGCTCGGTTTACACTGAAATGTCTAGCCACTGGGGGACCACATACAGGCTAGGGGAAATTAAATTTTAAATATTATTAAAAAAAATTTGATTAAAAGGTTTATTAATTAAAAGGTTTTTGATATTAAATTTCAAAAACCTCAAATGTCATGGGACCTTATTTTCATTGGCAAAATTAAGCAACAACAGACAATGTTGACAATATTGTGTCTAAAATGTAACAATATTAACTTATTTTTTATACATGTCAGCAGCGTCCACATCATCAGCATCACTGAACGCGGATCCACAACAGAACCAGAAGACAATACAATGCTGAATAAAGACGTAGTTTATGTCATTTTTGTACCAAAATGTATTTTTGATGCTTCAAAACATTCTAACTAACCCACTGATGTCACATGGACTACTTTGATGATGTCTTTATTTCCTTTCTGGACAAGGACAGTATACCATACATACATTTTCAATGGAGGGACAGAAAGCTCTCGGACTAAATCTTAAATATCTTAAGCTGTGTTCTGAAGATGAACAGAGCTCGTACGGGCTTGGAACGACATGAGGGTGAGTTATTAATAACATCATTTTCATTTTTGGGTGAGCTAACCCTTTAATGCTTTTCTAATTTAACACAATAATGAATTTAAACATTTTTTTTATTTAGCTGACTGATCAATATTTGAATAACACAATCATTATGTCAGTTATCAGCAAAGGTCAGACTATCATTCGTATAGATTGACTTAATATTATACTGCAGTTCCTTATAAAATGACCCCCATACTTGCATATGGCACTTGATGATTGTTAATTTTAGACCCTGCTTGTAAAGGTATTCCTTGTAAGCACATGCAAATGAATCGTCTGCTCTTCATTTTTACTCGAGGCAAATCTGAAGAGATAGAACAGGAGATCTGTGTCTGTGTGTCTTACATATTCTTTCTCTCTCTTGTGCTTCTCTTCAGCTTGTCTGAGTAGTATGTTGGCTTCTTCCAGCTTGGCATCTGCCACTTTCTGCTGTAGATCTCTGTGTTTGAAGATCTTCTCTAAAGTCTGCATAGAAAACACACAAGGAAGAGTATTTATTTAGACTTAAAGGGAACATATCAGGTTTGCCTAAATGATTTTATTAATTACAAATATTTTATTTTACCCCTCACTTCTACTTATAGTGATAGTAATGTTTATTTGCACCAAAAGACTGAAACTGCTTAAACTGTTTCTTAAAATGTTTTTTTTTTTCTTTTCTAAAACTAACAACTATTTTCAAAAGAAGGGTGGGTGACTAATTTTAACATATTTTTGTATAAAACCACATGCACGTGGAACCTTTTAGCCCTCAAACCGTATTCACTTTATAGCCCTTAATCCTGTAATTGTGGACAAATGTGGGCACAGAGGACTCAGGTGTGATCCTAATTTTTATTTATTATAAATATTATATCACTGTCTTCGATAAAGTTTTGTCTATCTATTTATGGTGATATTTTTTATTTTGGGGGTATTTTTGAATTTATTTACTTCAAAAATTACCATATTTTCTATGTAAATTATTTCTATGTGAATAAATTACTATGTAGTTTTATTATTTTTTTATTTTTTAAACTACATTAAAATATTCCAATAAGCTCTTAGAGCTAAAACCTAAAGATGAAGTGACTTTGCTGTCACCTGGTGTCTTACTTTGGCTTATTTTAGTATGCTCTAAATTACTGTTTTTCCCATTCATTTCTATGGGTGCCCATTTTTGACCCAAATACAAGATTAAGGAGTTTTTTTTCACCCACTTAACATTGTAGAATTGAGTCAAAAAAAAAAGTGTGTTCAGGAGGCAAACTTAGGAAAAGTAGCCAAGTCTTGTACCGCTCAGATCAAGGGAAGTATTTTTTAAAAATAAATCAAAACTATTTTGCCCACATTTGTCCAGAATACGGTTTTAGGGTTAAATAGATATCATCTGGAATTGAAAACAGGGCACATGGAATTGAATCGTCGTGTGTTTGTTTTGGTCGGTAGACGGTTCTTCATAGAAGCCTTTATCTGAATCAGTCAACACAGTCCAACATTTTAACAATGACATGTTTTGTCTCTATCATGATGATACACCTCACAGTGTGAAACAGAACATTTTCCAGGATCAACATCCTTTGTTGTTCTTGGAACAGCTTTCGTTGTCAATCATTCTTGTAGAGATATAATCAGAGGGTGATTGCAATTGGTGGAAGTTGTTCCATGTTCTTCTTGTGTAAATCACATTGAGTTTGATTCATGTCTCCTCTTCAACCAGCTGAGGGCAGTAGAGTCACACACCACTATTTGATCTCGAGT
This sequence comes from Cyprinella venusta, assembly GCA_038021265.1. Taxonomy (NCBI): domain Eukaryota; kingdom Metazoa; phylum Chordata; class Actinopteri; order Cypriniformes; family Leuciscidae; genus Cyprinella; species Cyprinella venusta. Next base: position 25,696,982 of record CM075876.1, read on the forward strand.
CATTTAAATTCTTGCCCGACAGACAGGGTCTGATTTAGCCCAACACACAGCTGTGTGTGAGCAGTCTCCGTGGTACCCTTCAGGATGACAGATTGAGCTTAACTTCCCCACATCAGGCTTGTCATTCCACAGGCCGATCCTCATGTGATTAGATACAGAATACAAGGGTGTTCTACAAGGTGCAATATTCACTTTCAAACCGAGCGTGAATCACTAAGTCAAAGTAAAAAATAAATAAAGTATCTGCTATGTACATATAGCAGGTTTAGAAAGTGTGAGGGTGTAGTTTCCTCTGCCTTATGTTGTGAAATTACAGCTCTGGCAGTTTCAAACTCTAAATGGCCCATCCTTTTTATGCATTTATGAGACTAAAAATGCCCATGTACAAACACTACCCATCAACAGTTCAGAATAATTATGATTAAAAAAAAATGAGTTTTTAGTAGAAGTTTTTTATGCTTACCAATAATGCATTTATTTGATCAACAATCCAGTAAAATTGTTAAATAGGCTAAATGATTAGTTTTTTTATTTAAATCATATTGTAAAATTATTATTTTTTTCCTGTAAATGGCAAAGCTGAATTTTCAAAGTCTTTAGTGTCACAAGATCCTCCAGAAATCATTTGATTTGCTGCTCAAGAAACATTTCTCATTATTATCAATGTTGAAAATAATTGTGCTGATTCATATTTTTATAAAAACTGTGATAAGCTACCATGTAAACATTTGGATTAAGATTCTTTTAAAAAAAGAACAATAATTTAAAATTTTTAATCAGCAAGGATGCATTAAACTGACCATTGACAGCAAAGATATGAACATTACCAAAAGATTTCTATTTCAAATAAATGCTATACTTTATTAATCAAAATATCCAGATTTTTTTTTATCCCGGTATAAATACTGTTCACGATTATTAATAATTGAGCAACAATAACGATTGATGTTAATTTAGCACCAAATCAGAATGATTTCTGAAGGATCATGTGACACTGAAAACTGGAGTAATGATGGTGTGAATAAATGACTTTATATACACTGAAAAAAATAATTTGCTTTCTCTAATCAATAAAATTGTGGCAACATATTACAAGCAATATTATTAATTAAATTGTACACATTAGAATTAATTAGAATGTTAATTTGATTAACTATTACTCAATTCTAATTTGTTCAATTTAATAAAAAATATTGCTTAATCTGTTGCCACAATATATAAAATATAAAAATATATAAAATAGAAAACAGTAATTTAAATTATTAATAATATTTCACAATATTACTTTTCCTTAATAAATAAATAAATAAATAAATCAGCCTTGGTGAGCATATGAGACTTCTGACTACAAAGTATGAATTATTCCACAATTCTAACCAGTAGTGTAGTGTAAGTTTGGTAAATTTTTCAGGTAGACCAGTACAAAATCCAATCGGATGCATTTTCAAATTACAATCACTTTTGGTGCACACCTACTTGTACCAAAATCTAATCTCGGCTATACCTTGGGGGTGCAGCTTTAAATGGATTTGATGTGTTAGATATTGTAGTGTTTGAAAGGGTCAATTCATTTAGCTGGCTTTCGCTGTATACACTGGCTGCACAGGTTTTCGGTCTGCTTCACATGACAAGCACATATTTATTTTGGGGCCCATATTAACAGGTTACAGTATTCGCACTGCCTGTGTAAACAGCACAATGATGTGTGGCAGAGCTTCTGTTATGCTGCAGAAACACTGATGAAAGGTGGACCTGCTGTGGATTTCCAGACTAGATTTGATGTGTTTGTATAGTCTTGTGTGTTTAATGTACCTCCTCTCGCCGCTCATACTGCTCTATGATGGTCTTGAGTTTGCTGGCCAGCTCGCTGTTCTCTTGGCACAGCTTGTTGTTGCGGTTACTGTGCTGCTCGATCTGAGACTGAATGTCCACCAGCGTGGTCTGGAAATGAGTGCTGATCTCCTTCCGCTTCATTTCATCCTCCCGCATCCTTTGCAGATTCTCCTCCTGCAGGGAGAAAGAGAGAAGGAAACGTGTGGGAAACATGTAGCCTTAAGATATGAAAGTAATAGATCTGTGAGATGGACAAATTATGTATTGTCTTTGATAGCATTCTGTAGTGGAGATGATATTATAAACATTTGTGGAATAGAGTGCCTGACTCCTATTAAGGCTTATTTCATAGTTGGCATTTTATGCTTCAGTATACAGTTAAGTATTATTTGAAATCATTAATAGAAATGATAAAAAAGAGCAATATTTAACTTGACATTTTTTGTTTGTTTTTTGTTTGTTTTCTTCCCTCACAAATGTGCATATTTTATCTCAGTCATGTTCATCATTAACTAAAGCTAAAATTACTGAATATTTTTTTAAATTGAAATAAAGCTGAAATAATATGAATATTAAATGAAAAACTTCAACTGAAAAAATGAACTGAAGTACTATAATTACTGAAATAATATTTAATCAAAGCTAAATGGTACTAATTAAAAAACTAATGATTTATAGAAAAATAAAAGCTAATTAAAATGTTAATAAATACATACACTGTAAAAAAAAATCCGTAAAACTACGGTACAATGCACCATATAAATTTGAAGGATTTTTCCGTTTTTGTCTTTTACAGGTCATTTACCCGTATTTTGAATTTTTTTTTTTTGCATTGTGTTAACGGAAAATGTCCGTTTTTTAACGGGACAAAGTCCGGGTAATGAGCTGCCAGTATTTTTTTTTATTTTACGGATTTATTTCTTAGAGTGTATAAATAATACTAAAATAACATTACACATATAGAAACATTTTTTAAATACAACTTTATTAGAGACAAAATTATTGGTTGTGAATAAGGGACAACCTTTTGGAAGTGGCTTTCACCACATTATTTGATATAGTAGAGAATGACAGGAAAGAGGGAATGGACATGTTATAGGCTGGATTTGAACCTGAGTGGTCCACATGAGTACCATAGCACAACATATCCAAAGCAGGTGCACTAACCGTTACTCCACAGCACCAAATAAAAGGCCATCTTTGAACTGCACTATACCTTACAAGGGCTGAGTGTGAAGACTAGCTTATGGGCATATTAATAACAAATGGTGTTAAGGACATGTCATGCTCTGAAGATCTAAATTTGCGTAACGAGATAAACAAAATCATCTTTTTTTAGTATCTCGGATTGGACGTGTGATTGCTAAACAGGTCTGCCATCCCATGTGTGCGCTCTGTAAACATGAGCTCCTGTTTCAGAGACGCCGGCTTCCTGAGTCAGCTAATCGTAAGCAATCCAAGCATTCAGCGTTCCTCTCAAGGGCTGAAGCTGTTTGCTTGCCTGTGTTTACACATGGCATGAGTCTCAAGCTCCCATCTGGGAAAGGTGAAGCTGCTCTACCAATACGCAAGCTCATTAGGGAGGTGAATCGTGAGCACAAGGGAAATAACCCCGGATTAAATGTAATTTACTGTCATCATAGCCGAGAGTCGCACCTATACACAGGGCTTAGATGTTCTTTTCTGACCTGCTCACTAATGGCTTCCATAATATTTGAATAATATTGATTGGGGAGGGAACAAGGTCAAAGCCAGCCTCTAGGGAGGGATAGCATCAACTTCCAAAGACACACAGAGTTTATATTAGTGCAAGAGTTTAATGACCGGAGGAAGACAAAAAAAAAAACAACAACATGATTAGAGAGCTTCTCTCCGAGTCACTTTACTAAGCTGGGTTCCGCCATGGAGTACAAAAAGAAAAAAAAACTTAAAATAAAAAGGCATTTGCACATTTTTATGAAATTCTGAATTGTGTGATATAAACTCGGAATTTGCGGAAAAAAGTCAGAATTGAGAGACATAAACTTTCAATCGGAAGAGAATCTATATCTTATAATCTTATATTTTGCCATTCTGACTACTATTTTTTAATTGTGAGATAAAAACTCTTACAAAAAAAGTGGAGGATTCCAACGTATTCTCATCCTAGGGCGTCATATAGTGGCGCTTCTGACAATGTGTATACATCCAACGCACATGGCACCCTTTAGCGTCAATATAACACGCTTCGAGTATGGGTAGGTTTAGGTCTGGGGAAGGGTTAGGGTTAGACCACTAGAAGGTGCCTTCTGGCCCATGTGTACAGTACTTAAAAATGTATTTCAACTTTACTTGAGTATGCTTAATAATTTTAACTTGAAGTATACTTATTTGTTGTAAAGGAAGTCATACTTTTTTCTTGCAATTGCCAGTTTATATCTCTCACTCTGACCTTTTTTTTTATTTTTTACGTGTGGAAACAATCTTCCATATACGTTAGTTTAGACCATTGAATTCAACGTGGATGAAAACCAGGCTGTGAGGGATAGACTTGCAGTCTTTACAATGGCACGCACTATTAAGGTCCTAAATCAAGTAATTTTCTTGCAACTTTTAAATCTGTTTTAAGGAGTTTTTGTGTATTGAGTTTTTGTCATTTCGGGAAGAAGTTTCATCAGCTAAAGTATTGGTATGTTGTTAAACAACAGTAATATTTGAATGCACTGTAATTCTACCCCTTGCAGCCTCGTTTTCATTCTGTGCTTCCCTGACTAAGGAACACTCGCAATTATCTTGAAATTATGGATCGTAATCTCACAATTGTGAGGGAAAAATGTGTCTGTATGAATGTGCTGGGACAGAAACCGCTCCCTTTTCTTAAACCGTCCTCCAGCACCTGTTCAGTACAAATAGGCTGAAATCAGGTTATCAACCGCAGAGAAAATGGCTCCAGGTGCTTTACACAAGATTCGTAACATCTTGCATATTACGTAAACATTCACCGAATGGAGGTGAAATTGGTCTTGGAAGGCAACATAATTGTTTGGCAGAGTGAAAAGGCATGAGTTGACCACTATAGCCGGCAACTGGAAGCATTTCATGTGCTGAATAGTTTTTTGTAAAATAACAAATATGAAAGCTCAGCTGAGAGAGGCCTTCACAAATTAGTTTGCAGCTCTTTATATTCTGAACCATATATATCGGCCTTAAACTCAGCTCGTGGAGAGCCACTGTCTTGCAGAGTTTAACTCCAACCAGCTTCACGCACCTTCCTGGAAGTTTCTAACCCTGAAGGCGGGGTTTTTTCCCCCCTAAAACCATAGACTCTAAAAAAAAAAAAAGTTGGACGACGGCCCTTCACGGTGAACAAGCCACCAAAGTCCTTACGGCGCTGACATATTGCTCTGATTTTGGACCTGATTCTGCACAGTGGTGAATGTAGTGAACACACTCCCGCAGAAGTAGTAAGTTGGCTAATAAAGTTTACTGCTGAGCAACTATTTGTATCAGTGTAAAATAAACAGTGATGGACATGTAGAAATGAAAGTTCAAGCTCCAATCTCCGGCCAAAAATCCCCCAAAAAGTCTGTTGGTGCCTCAGGGACAAATAACTAATTTTAAACCAAACATAACGAAACATAATTAAAAAAAAAACTAAACACTTAAACTTACATCAGCGTGATAAAAACTAAATCAAACACTAACACCGTGTCCTAACTACATGCGACGCGATAAAATTCCAGCGACAGCAAGTGTGTCTGTCCCATAGACTGTAAAAAAAGATGGACGACGCCCCCTCGCTCTTTTCCATCAGAGAGAACTGAGGCCGCCAGTGTCTCGATATGGCGCTGACATCTCGAACTTGAGTCTGCGCACTTGCGTGTTTGGGGACCAGTCATGCGCAGTCGTGAGCAGGAAGTAAGGCCGCGAAATCAAGGCCCCGCCCTCATTCTCGCTGAATCAAACGCAAGCACACGCCCCGCACTTTCATTAAGTTGCCTCTGTCTGCTTCTTTCCTGTCCAATGATGTCTGCCGATTGCAGAACCTTGTTAAAATAAGGTAAATACAACTACTAACCACATAATCAACATTATTAAAAAACGTTCGCTGGTGCTTCAGTGACTACCTCGCACAGAGAACCTGTCAATCACAGCTGTCAATCATGACGTCAGAGCACCGTTATTTTATCATCACATAACTAACTAAAAACAAACTTATTTTAAAAACGAACACTTGAAATTACATAAACGTGATATAAACGACAGTAAATGACAGAAACTATCTTTGGAAAAAGGATATGTGAAGTGTAATTTAATTGTTTAGTTGGTCTCGCGTCCCATTGAATAACATGGGGAGGCGGGGATTATGAGCTATACTAGGACCAGTCACAGGGGGGCGATCGAGACGTTTTGGCTTCACTTTTGAGGGCTGGTGCGGCACGCTTGGGTCTGTCCACACCATAGACTGTGGTCCACACTAGACGCGACGTGAATGTGAGACGCCACACGTCAATCAAAAATCACAGCCATTCGAACAGCGTGTGGGCGGAGTCTCTCTGTGAAAGCGCACTGCTGGCACGCACTCGCTTTGGAAATGGGTAAGGACAAAAACAAATCAAGAAATAACATTATTAAAAATCAAAACATTACCAAATTATACTCATTGACTAATTTTTTTTATGAAGTCCAGTTGTGTGTTTGCATAGAATTCATTTTGAACGTTATTTTATACGCTTTTAAAATCTGAGGTAAATTAAATGAGGTAAAGTTATCGCTTGTGGCACAGTGGCCTATTTTTAACTAAAAATAAATCATGTGTACTCATAACCAGTGTAATATCTCTGTGGGCGGATCTGTCAGCCGCGACGTCGCAGAAATAGGAACTGTTTCTAAATTAGAAACTTCGCGTGTCGCCGTCACGTCTGGTTAGGACAAAAACACTGATTAACATGGAAAAAATACAATTTATCGCGTGTCGCGACAAACTACTGGCCTGTCATGTATAATACTGCGTTTTTAATCGTTCTTGCTGATCCGTGTGAACGGGGATAGTTTTGACAACGTTGTCGTCTGTACAAAACGCAATGGAAAACTGTTTTTGTTTTAAGTACATCGTTGTCATGTAATTGTACCCTCAGACTAACTTAGCTACATGATTTATTTTTAAAGTGCTCCCTGTATTCTGGACACAACATACAAGCTGCGACCAGTGAAGTCTGATTCTCGAGTGAATGACTTATAAACCTTGTCTTGAAGTGAATTAAAATCATACAGCACCAACGGTGAAGTCTGTGAAGATTTTTAAGATTTTTTAATAAAAGCAAGGAGTTGATTAGGCCTACAGTAAATCTATTATTCCGAATTCTGAAAAAACTCTTGTCTTGGCTTGGGATGTATGTCTCTAGCACCAACAGAACAGTAGAACAGGGAGGCCATGGCCTCTGGAGTGATTTGAGCCAGTGAGACATTCTCTTTGACTTTTGATTTATAAAAGAAGGGCAACTGCCATTGAAGCTCGGTAACACTATCCCTCTTGTCATAGTGACCTGTCAGCAGCGCTTTGAGTCTGAGAAGTCAGTGTGTGATCGAGGCAGAGACACAGGGACACAGCAGTAACGTCCCACTGGGCTCAAAGACACCGTTTCCTCAGTTAGAAGGAAGATAGTTGACTCATTCTCAGCAATCAAAACACTGAGAAACAAGATAACAGGACAACAAGTCAAGCTCAACAATTCTATCATGTCAAACAATAAGCTTCTATAGTATAAGGTCTGATCTAATTCAGATGAATACACCCCTGAATGGCACATAAAAACAGAATGATTTACATAATTCAAAAGCCAATGGTTCTTATATGATATCTCATCTCATGTTTTAAGGAAGTTTATTTTTAGTTTAGGGATGGAAAAATGGAAACATTCCTCCAAAATACAGTATAATCCAATGCAAATATAAGACAATTGAATAAACTGATATGTTTGTTGCAAAAATTAAACGGTAGGCTTTTGTGGTCAACAAATTCATAGAGCACAGCCTATTCAAAAAAAAAAAAAAAAAAATCAAAGAAAAATATTATGAAAGACATTGATTGCTTGCCAAGGATGCTTTTTTTTTTAACCAACATGCGGTAAAAAGAGCAATATTGTGAAATATCACTGGTGACCAAATATTTTCAAGATTACAATTTAAAATAATTGTTAACTATTTTAATATATTTTAAAAATGTACTTTATTTCTGTGATGGCAAAGCTGAATTTTCAGCAGCCATTGTCTTGTCACATGATCCAAAACATGTCTTATATCAATGTTGAAAAGAGTTGTGCTGCTTAACATTGAATGAAAACAGTGATACATTTTTTTTTTCAAGATACTTCTTTTAAAGTTTAAAAAACAGCATTTATTTGAAATGGAAGTCAAGATTATACTGTTACTTTTGACTTTTTGGCTTTTGAAACTAATTTAACCAGAAAAAAACAATCATACTGACCCTGAAACTTTTAAATGGAATATGGAAATATGCATGTTTATTTTTTCTAAAAGAAGTAATGTACGTTTCTTATCACATATAGTTTGTTTCTTTTCTTTGAAGTGCAATAACTTTTTCTCTGCCTCAGAAACAACTTTTAAGCAGATTTTTAGGCTGGGAAAAATAATATTACCAATGTAACATAGCCTGACTTTCTATCACAACTTGGATTTCTTAAGACGTCAGTAGAGAGTGTTCTCACCTTTAGTGTCTTGTTATGTCTCTGAAGCTCCCTGCAGAGCATCTCCAGCTTACTGCGGGCCAGGATGGCACGACTGTGCTCGAACTGAAGCTGATCTCTCTGCTTGACCAGAAGACCCTGTTTCTGCTGAAGCTGCTCCAGCTGTTTCTTCTCAGTCCTGTGTTCCTCCACCTGCCCGACATGCACAAAACACAGGTGTGATCCATACATCATCTTACACACAACATTAACACCTCTTGCTGGTCTAAAGCTATGCTTTAAATAATGTCTGTCTGGTTTTTCGGATGTTCTCAAGAGGATTACGGAATGACAGGATATAGACTTTTTCAGGGCCCAAAGTTTGTAAAGATCTGGTTATGTCAAAACTAGAATTACTTGTATTCTTCTGTCATACTTTCGGCTTTATGTGTCCCTGCCGTTATCTCTGTGTTCTGAAATTGAAGAGAGTGTTGTGGCTTTCTTGTGTGGCTTATGGCCTTGTGTTCAGACTCGCTTATTCAGCCCGGGGCTCCGTATATTTAGGTCATCGCAGTATCAGTGAAAGCACTCTTAACATCACACCAGGAGTTCTTTTATTTTCTCTCTGTGTCAATCCAGTTTGTGCTCTGTTTGTTTCCTCTTAACTGTCCTCTATGCATTGTTGTTGCCGGTGGTGAAAACTGTTCTCTCTCTCAGGTCTGGATACTCACCAGCTCAGTGTATTTCCTCAACACCATTTCCACTTTCTCTTCTGGTGAGCCGAGCTTGTTCAGACTTTGCAATAAGGATGCAGCCTCTTTACCTACAAGACAAGCGTTTTCCATTCAGATCAGAGAATGAAAAGATGAGCAGAAGCCCAAAAGGGAGAGTTCTGCACGCAAGCTTCAAAATAAATCAATGGCAGACGTGGTGAAATCACTGCGTGATCATTTTTACCATACGATAAAACGGTTGAGAAAAGCAAACAAGGCTCAGCCTAAAGGGACAGTTAATCCACAAATGAAAATTCTGACATTATTCTTTCTCGTGTTGTTCCAAACCTTTATGGTTGTCTTTTTTTTCTCTAGAAAGCTTAAAAATGACAAAAACTGTCATTAAAGCACTGTTAACCTATAGCTAACACAAATATGTTCTAAGAACATTTAGCTTTCGTTGACATTTATGTACGTCCTCTGAACGGTCAAAGCGTCCGGTTTATTAAATGTTTTAACACATTTTTATTGTTTATGCGAACATTCCATTTGATCATTTTGCGAATATTATGGAAATGTTAATGTTCTCTGAATATTCTGTAACATTTTAAGGAAACTTTCTGGAAAAACGTTCCATGAATAATGTTTAAATAACGTTTTTGTGCTGATGTTTTGAGAAAGTAATTAAAGACAAGCTAACTTTGAATGAACTTTCTATTAAAATTTTCGGAAGAACATTTGTGACCCTAGACCACAAAACCAGTCACAAGTTGGTCAAAACCAGTCAAAAGCCAACAATACGTTGTATTGTTTCAAAATTCGAGATTTTTCTTTTATGCCAAAAATCATTACACTGAAAATGCTAATAAGTTAATAAATGTAAATAAGAGTAATGGGGTCTACCAAAACATGCATATTTAAGTTTGGTAGATTTGACTTAAATTGTTTAGTTCACCAAACTTGACTATTATTTAATGTTCTCCAATAATAAAGTTCACTTAACTTTGTATTGATTTCAAGTAGGATATTAAGTGAAGACTATGTTCCATGAAGCTATTTTGTAAGTTTCCTACTGTAAATAAATAAAATATTTATTTTTGTACTGAAATGGTCAACTTTAAAGGCGATTTTCTCAATGTTTCGATTTTTTTTGCACCCTCAGATTCCAGATTTTCAAATAGTTGAACAGCTTATTTATTCAACTTTCAGATTATGCATAAATCTCAATTTCAAAAAATTGTGCCTGGTCCATGGTCACATTTGTTTTTAACTTTCAAACAATGTTCTGAGAACAATCCCTGTTATTAACAAGTTACAAATAATTCACTGGTCGTTGAATGAATTGTTGATCCAGTTTACAAAACCAGTCTGAATGATTTATTCACAAATCTGGTTTAGTTCTCAAGTTCAGTTCACTTACTGACTCACTGAATGATTCAGTTGAAAGATTCAATTTATCTTTGAATATTTTCACAACAAACTAATAGAGCATGCATCAAAAGGACAAATTTATGATATTGTATGATATATTTCTGGTATTTTTTTAATCTTGAAATATTATGCTCCTGTTTATTGTAATTGAATTGAAATGAGTGACCAGTACAGTACTGTACTTTATTCAAATTTTCTCTCTCCGTGTTCCACGGAGGAAAGTCATGTCAGGTTGGAACAACATGAGAGTGAATAAATGATGACAGGATTTTCATTCTTGTGTAAAATTTTCCTTTAAGCCCGAGCGTGGCAGAAAGAAAAAAGAGGTCAAGCAAGTGTGACTGTCAGCATTTTGATGGTGAAGTGGTCTTTAGTATTGACATGAGGACCCTTTTCTTGAGAATGGAAATTTTCCAAACAGTTGATTACCGCACTCTTGGCACTCAACCATCCTGCTGATAGAAAACCCAATCACTGTTTATGGCTCCATCTGTGTGATTGAGAGGTGCCGCATACAATGTTATTTTTCAAACATAAAACAGTAATCACTATTCGGTAATCTCTGCTATGTGGGTCATTCAACAGTCAGTATGATTTTTTTTAAGAAATTCATTTACTTTAATTTAGCAAGGTTGCATTAAACTGATCAAAATTGACATTAAAGTTAATTTGTAAGATAGTGGATGAGGTAGTGTAAAGTTTACCTCATGTGTTAATAGACTTTGAGAGGTTTAGTCTCACAGTTTGTCTGATGTTTAATCTCAAGATGTTTGTCAAACTAACAGAGGAGAAGTGCAGATTCCTCACCCAGGCCCTTGAGGAGTTTCTTATCAGCTTTCTGCTCCTTCTCAGAAGCTTCTTTGGGCTCTGCGTTGTCATCAGCCTTCTTCTCCTCAGATTCCAGGATGGAGATCTGCTCCTGCATCAGGTTGGACGCTGCTCCATACGTGTTGATTATATCCTCAAGTTGCCTGCTGAAGTCCTCCATGGGGTCATTTGGCTGCTCCTCAATGCCATTGACTTGTTCATTGGCACTCTCAAGGGTCTGGTCACTGCCCTCCATCATCTGCTGCAAAAATCAAGTTAAATATATCATAAAAGTGCTTCATAAGAATGCTGTTTGATTAGCAGAGGTAGAACAGCCAATTCCCTGATTGCACTCTTGGCTTGATGCTAAAATGAGAATGTTGAAATTAATGAGAAGTGATTATGCATTTCTTGTAGAGAGGTTTGATATGACTCCCTGAAATCACCAGCCACTGAACTGAAGACGGATGGCTTTTGGCCAGTATGTGGTATATGTGTGCATTAATAGAAGGAATTTGTGTTTGAAATTCATGAGGTTGTTTGTAAGAAATGTGAATTCGAACATTTGATTAATGTATTGCCTCAGGCAGAAACAATCCTGATAATAGAGAAGTGACTTAAATATTTGCAGAAACTTAAAACTGAGACTTGGAAATAACTGAAGGGAAATTTTATTATTATTTTTTTTAACAAAAATTTAATTAATGAAATAATTTAATTTGTTCTATGTACTGTTTTCATCTTATTTCTTTTTTAAATTATTTTTTTATTTTATTTTGTGTACCAAATATACGATACTGTTGTAGGGTGATATTATTCATATATATATATATATATATATATATATATACAATATATATATATATATATATATATATATTTATTTATTTATTTATTTATTTATAAAATATTGGTATACAACAGTATCGTTACATAGTACACAAAATAAAATAAAAATAATAATAGAAAAATAAGATGAATTTGGGGGTCGGTAAGAGTCTGGCTGCGTCTGAAATCGCGTATGTGAGTAGGTACTATATTTAAAAAAGAACATACTATATAGTATGAATACACATAGTATGAATGAGTCCGGACGTACTACATGCGCCATGTTGTTGTCACGTGACATACGCTGTCATAACAGTGCGAAAATTTAAAGAGTCCATTCCAGTAACTGCACCAACTTCGCGCTATTTTTAGTTCTGCTCTCTGTTTTCATCTGCGTTTTTACGTCGTCCGAGCCGACAATCAAGAGGAGGCGTCAGTCAGCTGCTCGCAGATCACGCCTTTTGCGGAATTTCTCAAATAACATTTATTTATCTAATAAATTTTACCTTATAAAACACACACACAACCCCTATGAACAATGACGGGTGTTGATTTTGGGAAGGAAAAGGACATTTATTTGCTTGTGATATTACCATCGATAAATAAACATGAACGAATCAATAGAGATACGCATGTGTGTCATTGTTTATCTCCAAATGTTACAGCCGCGTCTCCGCCATTTTCAAACATAACGACAACAACTCCTCTCCCGTGGCATCATGGGATAGTAAAGTGTTCATCGTATGCACACTTCAGAATCTCGCCGGAAGTAGTAGGTCATCCGGGTACTTTTCGCCTACTGTTTTTGCGATTTTGGACATACCACTCTGCTCGCGTACTGTTTTTCGCATACTATATAGTAGGAAAGTATTCGAGTTCGAACGCAGCTTCTGTCTTACGCTCACCAAGACTGCATTTATTTGATCAATATACAATAAAACAGTAATAGTGTTATCGCCATATTATTACCATTTAAATTATCTGTTTTCTCTTTTAATATATGTAAGAAATGTCAAGTCAAGTCAAATATATTTATATAGCGCTTTTCACAATACAGGTTGTATCAAAGCTGCTTCCTGAAAAGCATTGCTAGAATGTCAAAGCTGAATTTTCAGCAGCCATTACTCCAGTCTTTAGGTGTAACATGATCTTTTCAAAATCATTAAAAATCATTCTAATATGCTGATTTGGTGCTCAAGAAATATTTTGAATGGTTGAGTGTGTTGCCTATAGAGAGATTTTTATTATTATCAATGGATCATTTAAAAAGTCTGTCTCTTAATATCTATAGTTTGTGATCTAGTCAGTGAAAGCAAGCACTAAATCAACACTAAAAAGAGTCGCATTTGATCTGTAAGTTGCCTCCACGTCGAGTGGACATCTGAAGAGAAGCAATGAGCCGCATGTGACACACAAGGCTGTGGGAGGGGCCGCAGAGAAAATAGCACAAATCACAGTGGCAGAGTATCACTGAGCCTCTAAATCTGATGTGTCACAGATAGCGCCAGACCTGAAGCCCTTCAGCTCAACACGGCTGATTTCATGTGGAATGAACTCTGAGATTCCAGAGGCTGTTTATGTCGAAGCTCTGTTGCTTATCAGGTTAAAATTATAGCCCTCTTTCCACCCCATGTGCATGTGTCCACTCCTCCTCCTATCCCATCACCCCTCCCCGTTCAGCAACACGGCACCTGTTGTGAAGCCACAAGCTATTTTTGGACCCTTTAAATATGGACAAGCTATTTCTTATTCTTGCCACGTAGCTTCTGATGTCAATGATGGCAGTTTTACGCAAAGTGGAAAAAACAATGACTATTCTAAACATCGGTATACCTTTAAAACAAGAGGCTAAGAGTAAAACACACAGTTTAGACTAACTTTGGGAAATGCAAAAGACACGATTACTTTGCTCATCCGTTAAATTGAAAATGACAGAATTATTGCTTGGAGACTTTGTCTTCATATTGGGCTCACAAAAATCACAATGACGGAACCACACCATAAGGACTGGAACGAAATGTACAGCCAAGTGAAAACTAACTCAGATGTTCCTCAAAAACAAGTGTTTGACATTCAGGTCAACTCTTCAATAAAATAGAGAAGCTCAAGACTTACCCTACACGTGTCTGTTCAGGTTCGAATAGAAAAGGAAGACAATGAACCAGCCAGTCCACAGTTTTAGGAGAGTGACAGAGAGACCTGAGGAGGGTCCGCTATAGGACTCAAGACAACAGCTGACAACACGAGCCCCTCAAAATAACCTCCACTGGAACACCAATGGAAACGTTGTCCAAACACTCTGAATGAATTGGCCTGTCAAGAGCTTTCTACTCTGGCTTTTCAGGAAGACAGCTGAGAAGCTAATGTTAAAGGCTTGAAAAAAGAGTGCATATATGTTTTTTGTTGAGTATATTTGATACATGATGAGGCTTAAATGGATCATATATGGATTTTTATTGTGGGGGAAAAACATAATGCAATTCAATGGAATGCTGACGAGCCTGTATCATATCTGATACACGCATTTTAACATATAAATAAATTATGCATGGATAATCAAGTGAAGTTGCTTCAGTCAGTAAGAAAATATTACTAACATATAAAAGTCATTCTTGCATTTTCTTTTTTTTTTTATCATTTTTGGGGGGAATTATACCTAAAAAAGTTTTATTAATCAGATGACAGAAGGCATGTAGATTGTGTATAACAGTTTTTTCAGCAAAGTTTTGATCATGTTATTAATATAGAGAAATTAGTGTAGGCTTTATAGGGTTAACATGCAAATCTGGGTGGCCCTCACAGTTATTAACTTGTACTGAATCCCTGACGACGAATTTCTTGTAACAATCTGCTTAGTATTGGGTGTTAATGGCTCCTATTAGCATTTATATCACATTTGTCCACCATAATTCCAGTCAATTGCCCTCTAATCACTCCACATCATGCAAATGGAGAATTGTGAAGTGATTAGCATCAAACTCACTCCACTAAAAGTGTTTTTGTCTGCTCATTTCTAAATATTTGAACATATTTGGAATGCAACTGCAAAACACGGCCACCCACCCATTCATTAAACAATGTCATGTGGTCTTTAATGAATGACTTACAGTATGTAGTGCACTTTTACACTCATACTATCAATTTTGGGCATCAGAATCATTATTTTGCTATTTGCAATGACACTTAGTAAAAGCCTAAATGAGTCAATTGTTGGAGGTCATGTTAAGGATTTGTAAAGAGTGGTGGGTGATAGTCTTTCTCTCTGATAATCCTCACCCGTGGCTTTTATTAGTGAATCTTTTAATCACCAGATAGAAAGGATTTGACTTTGGCTCCAGGCTTCATTAGTTCTCTCAGCCCCTGCATCTCAATTAATGATTGTAACGTCCTTGTTCATTGATAGGAGACACTGGATAGAATCGCGTTTGGTTCTCCTGCTTGGGTTTTTTTGATAAACCTTGCCTCTTTAACCTTGAATCACATTTTGCCGCAACTGTCAGCTGGTGAGGCAAGGACTTCGACTGATGTTTCTGGCCATGCAGATTTTGTGATTAAATGCACAGATGGACTGGTATGAATTAGCAATACCGCTAAGAACTGCTCACTTCCTGGTTTTCATGACACAGGTCTATTCTGACAAAGTCACAACAGAATCCTGCTCATTTTTTTTTTATTTTTTTTTTGCTTGAGGGTTCCTCTAAATGAGCTGCTGACTCATGCAGTCAAATTAAGTCTGATTTCTCCTGCTTGGCTCTCCTATCTCTCAAGTTGCTGTCAAAAGCACAGATCCTTGGACTGTGTTGCAGAGACAGGGACGTCCACATATCCTGCGTATCATTTTCTCTGTGAGATGTTGTATTTAATGGTCGATAATGAGGTTATTTCTGCTGTTTATCTTTTTTAAATCGCAGACTGTGTTGTTAAAGTTATGGCAGATGCCAGAAAATCAAATATTTGGTTATATCTGTTACAGATCAGCCAGGCTCTCACACCAGCCAATCACAGCGCAGAATTGCAATCACACATACCTGCACCTCATCATCACCATCATCACTATCTCTATAAAGACACACTCCTCACCGCTATTCACTGTCTGGTCTCTTTCACACGAAGAGGACTACTCACCTTGCTATCGCAAACCTTAATCTCCCAAATTCTTCAACAACCATTCTCCAGTTTCCAGTCGTTCTCCATCTCTCCTCTCCTCTGTGTCTTCGGTGTTCTCCGTTCCTGTCATCCATCTCACCCACCTGTTCATACCTTTAAGAAGAACCATTCCACTCATTGCCTGCACATGGCTCTCCAACTTATCATTGTTCATCTCAATTGCCTGCATTCTGTCCCTGATCTGTGTTGTCAATAACTCCTAAATCTATCTCTTGAGGCTGCTTCTGTAACAATATCATATTTTAATGTACACTGTAATGTTTTTTTTTTGTTTAAAATTAACAAAATTTAAATGAGTCAATCAATGAATACTCATTGATACTCATAAGCCCCTTTTCCACCAAAGCATTTTGAGAGCCGGTTCGGAGCCGGTGCCTGCGCGCGAACCAGTTCTTTGTGTTTCGACAGCCAAAGAACCGGTTCGCAAGCGTTTTTATTTATGAATGAATTAATTTATTTTTTGAAACATAAGCAAAGAAGAAAACAGTCACGATATAGAACAAATAAATGGAAAGAAAAAAGACACAAGACGGGGGTACATAACTTATCAGAAAAGATTACATAAACGAAAAGACTTGCATATTTCAATTGTTTTAAAGTTTTCTTGGTACATGAGTTAGAGATAATCCCAAAGCAATGTACTTGCAAGCGACGTACACAGTGACGTAACGATGTCGTTCCCTGGGCGCTCAGTGGAAAAGCAAACAGGTTCTGAACGGCTTCGCAAGTTGAACCAGCTCCGAACCAACTTGGAACCAGCACCAGTTCCGAACCAGTTCTTTTTTCGGTGGAAAAGGGCTAATAATGATATTTATTTGAGCGAAATTTGTTTTATATTTTTACCTGTACAATTAGATACTCTGATAATGCAAATGAATCTTGCCTCTCATGTTAGTGAATCAAAGAATGCCGAATGAAAATTGGATCTGAATGAATACAGATCTCTCTGGGGTGTGTGAAAATCTTATTTCAGCTTGTGTTTTATTCACAGGGGAGGATGGAGCAGCATTTAATAGGACGACGTGTCACACATGTGCATGTAGCATAAGCTAACAGAGGGGATTTCTCTTCACACTCTCGATAAGACATTCTAGCAGCTCTCCTGACATTGAATGTCTCTGACTTGTTTGTAGGCTACAATATCTCCTTGCAATGTATGCCGGAGGTGTCTGGATACACAGCAGCAGAGGGGGGCTCAGAGCAAACTGTTGGGTATGAGTACAACCAACATTCCCACAGTGAAGGTAATTATTACAGTCAACATCCCTCTGCATTGAGTTTAATGCAATTTGCACCTAGTCATAGAGCAAAGGAATGAGGCACACAAGTCAATTAGCCTGACCAGGACAAGACCGCATTCCCAGCTTGCAAGTCATGAACATTTTATTAGACTTGGAGTTTCAGTTATATACAGGATAGCAAGAGCGTTTAGCTGTTCAGCTGCATTAGACTTTTCTATGGAAACTTTTTTATCTCTCGATGTTTTTTCTTACAAGTTTTTATCTCAGAATTGCAAATCTTGAAATCTTGCCAAATCAAAATGGCAATTATCCTTTTTATTCACTTTTTTATTTAGCAGAAGAAACAAGCTTCTTTATTTTGTCACTGTTTGTATTGCTTGTTCCAGAAAGACCTATTCTCACTGCTTCCTGTATTGTGATGAAGTACTGGTTCATATTTGTTGTAGTGTTGTGTGGGCAATCTCGGCAATGAGATTGACACCAGTAATGAAATCTTTCGAATCACCCTGGGGCGTGTTGATAGGTCCCATGTAAGTGTCCAATGCTCTTTCATGCAGTGCAATGACAGCATCTGCGGTGCATTAAGCTGTAAAAATATGCTGTGGTGAAACTCACCTCTGAGCAGCGGGGCAGAGCCTCCATTGATAGACTGCTATAGTGGATCTCACTTAGTATATTAAACAATGTCACAATCCAGATCAGTGTCATCCAGCATTTGCCTGTTTACAGAATGTTTTACACCGATAGTGTCATGACTGTTTTAGCAGGATGATCGATATCAAAAGGACATAAGTGATTATTTGACACTAGAAATTATGCTTTAGAACATGATTAAGAAGACTAAAAAGGTCATTTTGACAGTTTAGCCCCATGCTGTGAGATGTGGGTTGATTTTGAAAAGCAACTGTCTCTATTAAGAGCCATTTAAATCAGCCGGGCATTCTGGTGAAACTTGTTTAATAAAATATACAGAATAACAATTATTTTATATATGCAACCATTAAAAAATGTGGGGTCAGTAAGATTTTTTCAGTAAGAAGTTTTGGGTAAAAGCCTTTTATGCTCACCAAAGCATTTATTTGATCAAAAATACAGTAAAAATAGTAATATCATGAAATATTATTGCAATATAAAATGTCTTAATAATTATGCAACTATGAAATTTTTGATAAATCCACAGTAGCAGTTTAGCGTTAATTAACATACACTACTGTTAAAAAGTTTAAAGCTGGTAAGATTTTTTATTTTATTTTATTTTTTTAATTTTTTGAAAAATACATTAAAAAAACTACAGTAAAAACAGTCATATTGTGAAATATAATTACAATTTGCTCTGTGTTGTAAATTAATTTATTCCGGTGATGGTAAAGCTTTTTTTTTTTCAGCAGCGTCATTCTAGAATTGATTAATTGAATAATAATAAATCCTTGCTGAATGAAAGTTTTAATTTCTATCAAAATATATTTATTTCTTACTTACCCAAAACTTTTAACCAGTAGTATTCGTATATATAATAGTAGTATATTTTATTAATTAAATATTTGTATTATAGATGATTACAGATTCTTTTTTTTTTTTTAATTGTAAATTTTTCATATTTTTCCTTGTCTACTGCCTTTGATGACACTGTTTGTTCCTATGTTCCAGACAGAGGGATTAGTCGTATGACATTTACGGCTCAGATGATTGGCTCAGAAAGTTATGCGGCCCCATGTGCAAAGATCTCCTTGAGCAAGGTATGTTCCCAAGAACCCAAGAAGTATGTTACTCTTTAAGGATAAAGTGTCTTTATCAATGTGAAATATGTATGTAATAGTTTTATGCTATATGGATCGTTGATTAAACGCAATCATTCATTACAAATGTGAGCAGAGTATATCTGACACAGACAAATTATTCCCCCAAAAATGGATTTCCTATTGAAGTCACATATTCACCGGAGCGTTTAGCATTCCACTTCCACTCTTCGTTTCTCAGTAACGATGCATATGTGTTTCCGTAATTACCATTCTTACTTATCTCTGCCCTGCTCTGTAAATGTAATTTCCCTCGTCGCAAATAAGATGGTTTTAATTCTCCTCCACTTCCACGAGTCTGTCTCTCTCTCTTTTTTTTTTACTTGATTCTGAATGAAGTGGCAGAATTTGAAGCTCTGCCAAAAATCTGAAGGACGGCAGACCTTGAGAAAGAGCGTGTGCCCGCATATTCTCTGCAATATTCATTGGGGAGTCTCATGACATTTCCTTTTTATTAGTCTCAATTATTGATATAAGCTGTGTTTAAAATTCTTTTCAGATTAACTCGCTGTAATGGATACATAATGGTGCTCTGAATAATTGCCTTTGCTAGAACTAATGAAGGAAGGAACTTGAGAACTTAGCCATCAAACACACAGTTTAACTCCACAGGCTCTTTACATGAGGGTCTCCTTCACATTTAGCATGGGAGCAGGAGGTTGGAGATATCCTATTGGTTTCTGCTATTAAAAATGTCATTACTGAAACATCCATTATAAGTCAATATCACCACAGGGAAGCCAACTACAATTAAAGTGGCATCATTTGAACAAAATGTGTAGCAAAATAGCTCCTTCAATAAAGAACTCATTGAATTTAGTGTATTATTATATCCTAATTCATTTGTCTAATACTTTATGTTAAGGCAGATTTTAAAAACAGTTTTGAATTGTACTTTTTATATCCATTTTTTTAGACAGTAGAAAATAGGCTATGTACTGTTAATGAAGGGTCTGTTCTTAAAGAGAATACAATTCTGTCATAATTTACTCACATTCATGTTGTTCAAAACTCATGACTTTGGTTAACCTTCAAAACACTTTAAGATATTTTTAATAAAACTTGAAACTGTTTCTGTCTCCCAATTGAAAGCCCAGGTTATACAAATGTAGAAGATCCAAAAGGGCAAAATCAATCCAAATGAATCAAGTTTTCAGTGTAAAGGTAGGCTACATAAAAGCCTAAATTGTAACCTTTTCACCACATAAAGTGATCATATCTCTACACAAGACATGGATTAAACAGCGTGATTCATATGGATTCATTTTTATGATGCCTTTTTTGTTACAAGGACTTTCAGTGGCGGGACAGATTTCATTCAAAATATCTTAATTTGTGTATGGAAGATTAAAGTCGTATGGGTTTGGAACTAAATGATGACAGACTCTTAATTTTTGAGTGAAGTATCCCTCAACCATTTTAGATATGATTAAAATACTAGGATTCCTAAGACACATTACATTAGCATTACATTTTTTTTTTCATCATTTACATAGTCATATCTGCATTACAAATAAGTCTGGAAGAACATTTGACATCATTGTTAAATACAGTTCTTGCCTTGAAGGAATGAGGGTGAGCTATGATTTCCAAAATTATGCTAATGCTCAGTCATATAACAGAGTCTATCAACACTTGATGGTTTTTAGACTGTGCTTGGCACTAGTAAGCTGACAACTCTGAGAAGCTTCAATTTCACTGCAGGACAAAGTCTGCTGAATGCTACCTATTTGCATGATAATTATTAATGCAGTGAAACTGGATGCTTTACCCAGCACTTAGTCTTGCATTTAAATGCACATCTACAGTAAGCTTTTTTGAAATGTTCATATCTTGTTCTGGTAAAAAAAAACAACATTACATAATTTAAAGAGAAGACTAAAAAAAATATATTCTATATTTATGCTCACTTTCACTTGAGTTAATTAAAAAAACCAAAATTAAACTCTTTTTGCATGTTATTTGCAGATTTATGATGTTACAACAAACATAGTAATATGTTGATTGGAACAGAACTTTAATAAAAAAAAAAAACATCATAACCAAAATTTGGAATTATAAATGATGTTGACACCCAAAAAGAACATAGCATTGACTTCAGTAATGAGCCTCTGCTGCTTTATTCATGTTTGCAAATTAAAATATAATAAATTAACATTTTTTTTTTCTAAAAATATACAAAAATACTGTAAAACTTTCCTAGAAAGCCTCAACACAGTAGTATTGCCATGTACCGCATACTATAATAAGCACAGTGGTCTATATCTATTTTTGAAAACCGATGAAGATGAAACTCTTCTGCGTTGGGATATTTCCACATTCCCTTTTCTTTACAACATTCCAGACTATGACATTCAGGATCGGAATGTCTTTTCCATACACTGTACTCAATTAAGCATATAGAGTAACCGGTAAATGCGCACTCTCGCTCACATTCAGATCACTTCAATAAATGTTTTTAGGCTCTGATATACACACAAGCATCATGGAGGCAACATAGGCCTGAGTAGATGTGGAAAGGGTGGAGAGAAGAACAACTTGAAGCATCTGCTCACAGTTCAGTGAATCTCTGACTCTGAGCAGCACAGGGTTCTGGTAAATATGGCCAATAGAGTTTATAGTACAATGCTGATTGAGACAATTACACACTATTATCTACAATCATGTCACATAACCACCAACATTATTTAGAATATGCATTCACTGACAACTGATATCACTGGAGGTCTGAAGGAACAAAACATGTTTTTTTTTTTGCCTGCTACATAAATACTAAACAGACTTTCTTGGCTATTTTTTGCCTTTCTCACTCTCCAGCCCCTTTGTATGTGATGCACAGCATGATTCTTGGGTGTCCAAATCATCCTCATGCAAAACAAAAATCCATTTCTGTTACATAACGGCATGAACCAGCTGATAAAAGTTTGCTCTTGAATGATTCACTTCCACGGCTGTCGTGTTTTGTGGGTTTATCGTTTTGGATCGCAGGGTTCCCACAATTTCTGACCATTGACTGTATATGATTTTGGTTATGACTTCTCCAGTTATTTGCAATTTTAAGGATTGTTTTTCAAAGATGTAGAGATCACATTCATTTTAGCCTAAGATTTACTTGAACATATCCAGAGAAAAATTGATATTGACACATTTCCATGAAACTTTTGAAATTCCCTCATATATCCAGGACTGTGGGAACCCTGTGATTTACGGATCCAAGAGAACACACCAGTAATACCTCATTAAAAATAAAAAAGGACAATGCCAGAGAATGAACAAAAACGGGGGAAAAGTCGTGAGCTTAACAGCTCACTCGGCTGGGCTGTTGCTTACAAACAAAGTCTGTCATGAAATCGAACTCGTTCTGTCCCAACCACAGCTCTGGCAGCTCCTTTATTCGGTCCAAGCCCATTTCTATCACCAGTGACATCAAGACCTCCTCGTCAATAAAATCCGTGTCGATAACGTTGGGGGGCAGCATTGCTGCAGGCATGTGATGGCCAGGCAGAGGAACCCCAGACGCGTTCTGCTTAGCGTTACTGTCTCGGAACTGCTGTCCTGTCCCGTTTAACTGGTGACTGGCCGGGTGCAGTTCGTGCATGTAATGGTGATGATGGGAAGGATGCGTGAGGTGACCGTAGTAAGGCGTGTTGAGCTTCTGCAACTGCATGCTGGCAGCGAGCTGCTGCCCTTGTCCGACAAACTGCGAGTTAAAGCGGGCAGGCAAGTTGCCATTGGGCATCCCTCCGTTTACGTTATTCCCAGAGGCCATGGAATGCCGGATCCCGTGGGTTGCGTTTACATTCCCTCCCGCGTAATGCATGTGATCTCCCATGATAACGTTATAGTGTTGTTGCTGTGGAAGCGCGTTGGAAAACTGTCCCATTCCCATCCTGCGCGCGGAGTGCTGATGCCCATTCACAGCATCTGGGAAACGTCCATGGTTCATTGCCATCATTCGGTCTACCATTCCCCTGGAAAACAGTTCGCAAAAGTTCATTTAAAAGTTAACAGCCTATCTAAAATCCGCGTGGCTAAAAATATAGTGCCGATAATTCGGCAAACTCGCAAAGGGCATTATGATTTGCTGCGAAAACATTCAAGCGAAGCTTATTTGCAACATGCACGCGTAAACGCGCACGCGTCTAACCATGTCATAAACATTCATAAGCAGGCTAAACTTTGTAACCTTTACCTCTCTGCTTGAATCTGCTGAGTGCGTCGCACCACCGCAGTCGGCAAAGGCAAAAAGTAACTGACAATCCCAGTGATGAAAGAGTTTACAATCCCTCCTAATCCAAGTCAATAAAAAGCGTATGCTCTCCAGATACAGACCGCATTCAGCGCCAGCCGCCGCATCAAAAACATAACGAAAAAAACTGCTGCATGCTTCTCGGTCAGCACTCATATACAATCAAGCCATGGGCGGAGCAAAACCAACCTTCAATCTGATTACACTCCAGCCTGTGGCAAGCCGGATTATCATGGAGGCTATTCCTATAAACTAGCTTCTTTAAATACCAGTTTTACTGTTCGGGGTTAGTGCTTAAAATGTTTGTTTTTTCCTTAATCTGTTTTATTATCAAGATACTTGTATTCATAGAAGCAATTAAATATACATTAATGCTATTTTATTAGACACTGGTTTGTTAGTAATGTTTTAATATAATTTTCCTTTGAAATAAAATTACCAACTCTGTCATTTCACTAAATGTGACAAGTAAAAAGCAACTGAAAGTAGTGAAAGTAAAGTCTTGCCCAGCAAACACGAAACGTTCCCCTAACCATAATGTTCCCATTTGTTTTTTTTTTGTTTGTTTGTTTTTTGTGTGTGAAACATATAAGAAAGTTCTAATGTTCTCTATAGGTTATTATTTTATAACATAAAGAGAACCTTCCCAGAATGTTCCCTTCTGGTCTATTTTTAGGTTTTATTTGTGTAACCCAAAGATAACCTTCCCAGAACATTTCCTCTAGGATCTTTTTATTTATTTATTTTTTTTTTCATAACCATGTAATGTAAACCAATTAAAACATTGAAGATGTTTTTGTGTGATGACCAAGATTATTCTAATAATGGAATTTATACATAAACATAAACTATATTTTACATGTCTGAAGTTTAATGAAGCTTTTATTAATTAGATCAGTCAAAACGCATTATAATTAAATTTTCAGACAGCTAAATATCCTTTGGTGCCTTTGGTGTGAGAAACCGGGGTTCGAATCCACTGTGAGACACCAATGTGTCCCTGAGCAAGACTCTTAACCCCTAGTTGCTCCAGAGGCGTGCGACTTCTGACATGTGTAGCAATGGGCTCTATGCACGGCGGTATTTCCGGTGAAGATAAGGATGCTCGATAACTTCCGCCGATCGTAGAGTCCAATGCAATACTGAGAATTTATATTGAAATTTATACTCCATGGTTATACTAAAGAAACGTTAGTCACAAAAACAGATAAAACAGACATCCCTCGTTGTGTTTATGCTTCTTTTTAAAATTATATTAAATAAACATAACTATATATAAAATTACATCTAAACGTATGTACATTCCGTTTCAAAGACGGGAGGACAGTAAATTTTGAAGACTCTGCCATAATCCCGTTTTCCTCGGTTTTCCTCCGCTTTAATCTACACAACCGGAAATGGACGAGCATCCTTGCGTCAAATGCGGAACTTATGCGTGCATATAGCCCATTGTAAGTCGCTTTGTTTGGATAAAAGCGTCAGCTAAATGAATAAATGTAATGTAATGTCACTGTAAAAAAAATGTTGGTTTAGCTTAAAAAATGAAGTATACCTGGTTGCCTTAAAACTTTAAGTTCATTGAAATTGAAAAATTGAGTTAATACAATGAAGGAGATTGATTTAATAATCAGAAACTCAAAATATTATGTTATCTGAACCACATAAATTATCTAAGTTGATTTGACAGAAGAAAAAACGTTATGATAATAAATCATGATTTAAAATGTAAATGTAATTAAAAACATCGACTAGTAACTAGACATACTGTAAAAAATGTTGATCGGCAAGTTAATCAGCAATTTCTGAGTGCAAATTGTTTCTACAACAACAACAAAAAATGTTTCAGTGTACTTTTGTACTAGAATGAATATTAAACCGGCTTGCCACAACAGAATGGATCTGGGCTCGTGCAAATGTGGACCTGAAGCGCGCGACCAATCCCTTTCCGCGCGCATGGAGCAACACCGCTGCACACATTACCTCATTGCGGCTATTTCTGTTCACGGCAAGAGTGAGCAAAACATGGAATCACGTTTCACTGGTCTGTTGTGAGTGCTCGAACCTCCATTAACACCATCAACTGATTGAGATAAACAGGATTGGTGGCACTTGACACTCCCCGTGTTACACATAACATGACTTTTTACAATAACAAAGTTTAATAGGCTACTGCAAGTGAAATGACAATTAAATGAACATCATCTTCCTGGGGTGACAGTATAACTTGACATTCTCTAAAATAAAAAGGATAGCCTACCTGACAAAAACTACTAAAGTATTTAATTTATACAGTAGCTTATTGTTAATTTTGTTGTGTGATCACACTGTCACTTGAGCACTAATGTAAACTGTCAGTTTTGTACACAGTCAAACTTAAGTCCATAAAGCAGGACAACTAAAAATGAGCAGCAATTAAATCCCAGGAGTGCTGATAAGACGAGTCTGTCTGCAGTGTCTGCCAACTAATCTTCACGTTCTGCACGTCCAAACCAATCCTCCTGCTGAGAGACAGCTGACAGTGGGTTTGATCTCAAGAAATCATGTAAACATACCAAAGCCTAAAGATGTGTAAACATTATAATGTTCAATCATATAACGTGAACGCATAACAGTCTTAAAATCAATAATTGGAACAATGAGCTGTTTACTTATCCGACCAGCAAGGCATATTTTCTCATCCCTATGAGTTTGTAAGTTATTATTTGAGGAAATTAAGAATGATCTCATTGTGAGTCTTGATAGACCAGGTAGATGGAGTTGATAAGAGAGTAAAGACATGTTCTGGTAGATAAACATGAAAAGAACACCTGCTTTAAATTCAACAGCATGGTAACAACGGCAAAATTAATTACAATCTTGTTTAGTGCTTCATACATTTTAAACATCTCACATACAAGCCATTCCAGGTCAATTATAATGTACATGTGTTTACAAGAAAGCTACACCATTGGTTGCCATGTTCATATGCTTATAGGCCCATAACAGTCATTAATTAATCGTATTGTGTCCATATTTGCATGCGTTTGTTTGAAAAGTTGTGTTTTTCTGAGCAAAGCATCCAGCATGTGATGTGGGAACGTGAGCATTGTACTATTAGCATTGTACACACACTTAATTTCAATATATCTAAACTAATACACAGTTTAAAGCCAGAAGGATGAAATTAAATATGATCTAGACAAGCATAATCGAGAATCAGATTAATGGCTTATACTTCATTAATTTTGAGACTCTCTCCTTATTCTGTCAAATGAGATCAAGTTATCCACATCTTTAGTTTGTAGAAAGACCTGGACACATCCAAGTTTTCCTTCAGTTTTAGAGGCTGCTAGACAATAGCATTCCAGAAGCCGTCTAATCCCAAAGTCATGCCTGAATCAGCCTCACTAGGGAAACTAACTAATGAGCTTTACACTCTCTAAGCCTTGTGTTCGAAACCTATTGCACATTTGTGTCGCAAGAAGACACTCATTGATTTGAGACCTTTTGTTTTGACAAAAAAAGCAAATGCTCTGTTAATGTTTCAATAGACGTATTTTTCTGTTTGGTTTAATAGATCTATATTGGCTTATCACTTTTATTAGATAATCTCTCTGCGTTGTAACCTATAAAACCGTCAGGGACCATATGATTTTATTTTAGAGAACTGGGTTTACTATGGACAATAAATATCAGGTAATTGTTGTCCGTGCTATACTCCAAGCTTCATTTGAGGATCATGAGGACATTTCATAATAAAAATAAAAATGTTTAATGTGTTTTCCACCCTTCAGTGGAGGGTGGACGTGATTTCAACAAGGATCCTGGAACAACATTCCAATCGCCCATTTAGATTTGAGGGACAACAGTTTATGCTTACACGGTGTTAGGTGCTTATACCTGAGTGTATTCGCTTATCATTTCCCACTGATTTTAGGGAAATGATAAGTTTTGGGTATAGTGTTAGATTAGGGGTAAGACAAAATATTCAGATAGGAATGTTGTCAGGATCAACAAAATATGTTATAGCGTCACGTTAGACTATAAGCTAAGGGCAGTTTTACAGCACAAATAAAGAAGCTGGTAAGCTCAAATACTTTCTCGCCCAAGAGGTAAAAATGTTTGGACCTGGTGCAGTGCAGTGGTGGATGATACCTAGTATTTACCCTTTTAAATTCTAGAACTGTCAATAACAGTCAAGCTGAGTTAAACTACAACTGAAAACATAACAGCAGCACATGTTACAGTCATGTGTTCCTTAACCCTCTGAATCACTTTCTCTCTCTGTTGCTTTCAGTTCCTTGTGCATGTGAACAGCCATGCATGTCCAGTACAAGCATTAGGTAAGCATTAGGTAATACATCTTACATATTTTTACTTTTTTTACATAATCTTTTTATGTGAATATAAACACATTTATAAAATGTTTAATATGTCTTGATTAAATTTAACATTCTATCGATATTAAACTCAAAAAAGACTTTTGAGCTGATTGCTAAATTTACTGAGTTAAACTAATGCAGGACTCTTGAACATTTTGTTGTTTAATTAATTGATTTCAGTGCATATGACATATTTAAATGGCTTCAACACATTTCAATTTGTAAAATAGAAGTTTACTTCATCCATTTGGTTTGGACCATACACGAGTACAATCTATTTGTGTTAATGTAACAAAAGAGTGTCAACCTTCATTACACTATAAACAAACAAACAAAAAAAATATATATAAGCTATAGTTTTATTTACCTTTTTTTCAGCAGTATTTGAACTGTGAACTTATGAACTCTGTGTGGACTACTGTGCCTGTAGAATAGTTTCATAAGACAGAGCATTATAGTAAAAGTACAGTAAACCCCTCTGTTTAGTTGATTTTATAGATTTGGCACAGGGTCAGCTCTACGAGAGGGCTGGGAGCCAATAGGCTCATTCATACGTGATTCTGAACCAATAATGAACATTTACTTTATGATAAAGGTAAATAAATGATAAATTAAAATTACTGTAACAGTTAGTTTGCCTTGTTGATGTAACCTTCAGAGTGTGTATAGGGTGGGATTTGAGCATCTCATCGTTCACTTTTGGCTAGCATAAGCTTCTAAAAAATGGCAACTAAAGTTAAAAGAAAAAGAAAGCAAATCAGAGAAAACTAATCTAGCCAAACAAAATACTTATTTTAGTTGTAAAGCTGGTGCTTTAGCTCAAAGCTCAAAAGTATCTAATATGACATTTTCTATCTGAAGCAGAATTGGCGAATCGATGTCCGTTTGTAAATGAATCACTCTTTTGACTCGGTTCTTTCTTTTCAATGAATCGGTCGAATTGTCTGAATCGCTTCTTGATTTTCAGTCTGAACTTGGATCGCTTAGCAACGCGCTGCAATCTGTCGTTTGGAGCATCTCTACTTCTACTTTACAACACGGCGAAAGAGCGCTGCAAAAGTTGGATATTTACTGAAACAACGTTGTTTTTCAGCGATGAAGATGACTTAATTAAGTTAAAGACCTGGACGCGCACCTGAAGATCGACTCTCAAGGTAAACAAACACTCTTACCAAAAAAGTGCTTTAAAACAGTAACCTAACACAAATAATACCACCAAGTAACAAGCCATAATAAGTATCGTGACATTACCATGGTTTGACATGTGGTAGCTTATTTTTTTGAAGTAGGCCTACTGCCGTTCCAGAAAAATAAATAAATAAATATGAATTTAGTAAGGGTAGGCTATGCTAGCCTATATCAAAGTATCATGGTATTACTGTGTAGCACCGTAACGGTATATAATGGTATACCATGGTACACTATCGACACCATAATTATTATCATATGTACAGTACATAATTTAAATATGTTTTTAATGATTTTTATTAGTCGCAGACGCCCAATTACCCTAACATTGTTATATTTATGTTAGCAAAATATTATTCACATAAATGTTGAATCCCCTCTGTTAATTATAGGTTATTCCAAAATGTAAAAAAATCAGATTTTTTTTTTTAAATTTTTTTTTTTTCCAGAAGTCCTTAAAATTTAAAGTCAAAAAAGCCTTGTAATGCCTTGTAAAATTTGACTTGTATATATAATTTGTTGTTTAATATTGGGTGTCAGATGTGAAATATATGCATATCTATACAGCATTGATGTGTGTGTGTATATCTTAGATAGATAGATAGATATAGCAGCAAACTGCAGATTTTTTGTTAATCAGTAAATATTCTACAAATTAAAATATATAGGCTTAAATATTTGAGATTGGTATTATGTAGTTTTGCATATAAGCGGGTCAAATGAAGGTGAATTTTTTTGGGTCAGTCATTTCTATTGCATTAAGCATGTATCAGCCTGCCTTTCCACACGTAATGTCTGACATCTATTTTATGGTATGAAGTCTGTCTGTGGAACAGACATTGACCTATTTATTCCCTCTCCACTCTCATATTTTAGCCCAGACAGAGTCTTTCTTTCTTTCTTTCTTTCTTTCTTTCTTTCTTTCTTTCTTTCTTTCTTTCTTTCTTTCTTTCTTTCTTTCTTTCTTTCTTTCTTTCTTTCTTTCTTTCTTTCTTTCTTGTTGGCTGGCTAAGTGGTCTGCTTTTAAGTTTTCACTCTTTACCTTTTGTTAGTTTTATTAGCCAAATTTAAATAGCAAATATTTTTTTTTTTTTTTTGTGGAGCTAACTAGTTAGTTTCCGTTGATCTGTGAATTCATTTGATTGTACTTTTCCACTAGATTTGCTGTGGTGGTGGGATAATGGCCCCTTGTAATCTTCCATTGGTTGTTAATGAACTATTGAACCATGAGTCATGTTTATGTGTATTAAAGGTAGAAGTGTTCATTTGAGATCCCCTATGAGATTCTGGCATCACATTAGACAGGGGATGCCATACATTGCTTTGCCATTGCTCGACAGATCTGTCAATATTTTCAAATGATTCATCTACAGTGTCATCCAAGTCTATTGATTTATACTGATGTGCGAAGCAATTCACCAGCACAGTTTTTCCAGAACAAAATACACTTGACAATGATTCATTTAATTTGGTCAGTGGTCATAGTTTTTGTTTTTTATTCATTCACATATATTAAGTGGCAGTTTTGTGTTGTTTTTATTACTGCGAGTCATGGAGAATTTGTCTAAACTGCTAGTTAATTCCTCTGTTTGTGCAATTTCCTTTTATGCCAGTCTGGTTTTCATGGTGCATGTTGGACATTTAGAAGGTGTTTCTTTTTTGGGAGTCTTTTCCACCAAACAAGCTGCTCCAAGGGAGTCTGGAAGACAATTCCGATGGACTGCAGAAGGAGTGTGTGTGTGTGATCGCCATATTCCAGCTATCCCAAACTGAGAAAGCAGACTGGGCTCTCAAGCCTTCATTTGTTCATTTTGCAAAGACAAGATGTTTACAGACAAAGTCGCCATAAATCTATTAATTTAGCCTTTTAAGTGGTGTGTACGCATGGTAGATGTGTGGATAAGTTCAGTCAATTAGAAAGTGCTGAGGCATAAGGCAACTTTTGCAACAATTACGCCTCCACAGTTCATCAAGGTTTCCATTGATTTATGGAGTTGCAAGTGTTGTTGTTTCCTGCTTGTCTGTGAGGTCGGAGCAGGCCTGCTTTAGCAGTTTAGATACCCATATCTGATGTTGAATATAGATCTAATCTGGCTTTATATGCATGAACTGCTTATTTGAGCCTCTAGTTACATTCCCTTCAGCGCAGTTTCCGAGCTGTAAAACTGTTTTCTGCAATCTCAATTAACTGTCAGATATTTTTGAGATCTGAAACATGAGCAGCGTCATGGTGTGTGTCTGTAACCATTTTAACCCCCTTTTAATGCAATCAAATTAACTGGATGTAAAACAAAGTCTTGATATTAACATCTTTGTGCACAATGCTAAAAAAAGTAGACATGTCTAAAAGGTTTTGTGATGAGATCACTTGACAAACAGTATTGGAATAATTAGTGTTGGGGAAAGGTAATTTTAAAAGTAATGCATTACAATATTGTACTACTCTCGAAAAAAGTAACTAATTGCATTATTTTGTCACATTACTTTTGCATCACTTTCTGTCGTCCGGGCTGGGCTGGTTTGTTTGTTTTTAATAACAATAAAAACTAAAGTTCTATTTTTGGCAAATGTAAAAGCCTTTTTTACACCAAAATTGAAATGAATAAGCCTCAGGCTGAAGGAAATGTAAATTCACACCTGTACAGTAGAGGACGCAGCTCAAACAAACGGTTCAGCTGTGCTGCCATTCTGGATTGCAGAAGAATAAGAGTTTAACCAAGGGGGCAATCCATCCGCCGGAAACTGAAGCCTCCTGGGGGCCGTCATTGTAGCTGACTATCACCTGCTGTTAGCATTCCATTGACTCCCATTTATTTTGGCGTCACTTTGACAGTGAATAACTTCTACGTCTGAGGCGTCCAAAGACTCCATTTGTCCATTATTTATTCCTAAACAAACAGGACAATGTATAAAAGGCTCCAAGGCTCTTACGTTATGGCCCCGTAGAAGCAGTTTTTGTAATAATGGGCTAACGATTGCGTCATAAGGAATCGACTCTCCCTTGCACAGTAGAGATTTACCGTAGACAGGAGGAGAAGCTCGTGGGCATTCGGGGGACTTATTAGATTCGTAAGGGAATTATTACAATAATAATTATATACGCCTGGCGATCAGCTGGGCTTCTATTTCTGACGGGTGGAGGTCTGCGACCGATACGAGACCTGCCCCGGCTAAATTTATCCCTTTACAAAGGGAAATTCAAACTGTATCAACTTGACAGTTGGGAATGCATAAAATTTCTGCATCGCCATGGGTGGGCGAATGCATCTATCCCCAATGGTGCTGGGGGGCTCAGAGAGAAATAAAGTGGGCATTGGGACGACTCCTGTGACGCAAAGAGGTCCACTTCTGCTTTTCCGAACACTTCCCAAATCAGGGCTTCTGTTCAGCAGTTCTTCCATTCCCCCGACCTGAGCTTCTACCTCGACAGAAAATCTTCTGCGAGGTTCAGGATCTCAGGATTCCAGGAACATGGACTGATGTAACCTATGTTCTCTGTATAGGGAACGAGACGCTGTGTTTGCTGCCAAGCTCCTTGCGCTGCCGACAAGCTTCCTTTTTCGGCAGATAAATCTGAGGAGCAGATGGTGCGCGTACGCGCGCTAATTTAATATGACGACACAAGAGCATCGGGGAGGCCCCCGTGTCATCAGCCAATGAATTAGCTTGATTCTATAAGGGCTTCAGACAATCGGCACACCCAGAGGGTGTTCCCACTGCGTCTTAAGCTACGTAGCATCTCGTTCCCTATTCAGAGAACAACGTTTTAATGAGAAACGAAATAATAAATTCTCATTATTTCGAGAAAAAAATTAAGAACATATCTTGTTATTATGACATAATTGAGTAGAAAAAAACAATATGTTGCAGCAATGCGTCACTGTGAAATCCAATACTTGCAGTGTCCTGTAGCTTTCTCTGGGTCTGGGCCTGTCATTAATTGACAGGAGTGATAATGGCATTTTAACAACAAACCTTTGTTGCGAAGAAGCTGGCGAAGCAAATGCCACACTATTGCAGTATTAGCCATTGACTCTTGAAAACTTGCTCAATATTATGACAATGTCTTGCTCTCTGCTATGTAGTTGCCATCCTGTCTGGTGAGCTTCTGCTCAGCGTGGCAAAATGATTGTGGAATTCCGCCGTCCTGGCGCATGCACTCTTCTGCTTCATTTCACACTGCCGTAACAGAAATGCAGGGTCAACAACAGAATTCCACTGAGCCTAACAAATTAGATTGCAGGGCTAGAAACTTGGTGTAATGTGTTAGTAAAAATGGTTCTGAATCAACATTTATTGTGTGCTGTTATATATCAGCATTTTATCATGCCTGCACCCCCAAGATTTATTGATTCCTCTAAGTTAAAGGAATGTTCTGGGTTCAATACAAGATGAACAGCATATGTGGCATATTGATTACCACACAGAACACAATTTTATTAACTCATCCAGTTCTTTTTTTTCAACTTGTTAAACTTGGTGTTAATATCAACATTTTCAATTGTGACTTTTTTCTAGCAAAATGGACATTCACATTTTTAGTTCATTCCAGTACATGAATTAGATTACATTTGTATTTTACTTTTTTAGCTTCTTCTTCTTTTTTTTGCATTCAAGTCATCCTGGAAATGCCACAGTACAAACTGTGAGTTCACTGCGCTGAACTGAGGACATTATTCCCATCTTAAGTATGTCTAGCATTATTCCCCTCCACTGGCTGAAAGCACTCTGATAAATAAACATTGAAGCAATCCAACTTTATGCTGGTCTCCAAGCAACAAGAGTCATTGGAAATTAATACTCAACCCAACAGGATGAAATTGACAGTGTACTGCTTGCTCCCCTGAATGTAATTGGCAGCCTGAAGCTATTAAATTAAGCAGTCTGAGCTTGAACTGAGCTGTTTGAAGAAAAGCTTAATTTTTTTTTTGTTATTTCCATATTTCTTTCCTGCATGATGGTTAGTGGCCATCTTCCCAGCAAAAATGACTAAAGGAAGATTGACAGATCATACCTAAATGATGCTAACATAGGATAGAAAGATTCATTTTACCTCTCTCTTTGTCTTGAACACATTCTCTCTCTTTCTCTCTCTCTCTCTCTCACACACACACACACACTTTTGACCTCTATTGATAATGTTGATTTTTTTTCCCTTAACCATATAAGACAAGGACTTTTCCTCAAAAGGACTGTTTGTTTGGCCCCAATGTTGCTGGTTTAATTTTTTTGTCCACGTGTAGATATTTGGTCCACATTATATAAGCAAAACCTGACCGACTACCACTACACACACTTCCATGATTAACGTGTTTCCAAATGGTATCTATGATTTTGACAAGCAAGACATGTTCCTGGATCAACATCTTTTGTTGATCCTGGAACAACATCCCTGTCCAAAAACAGCCCGAACCTTATCCCTACCCCTAAACCTAACCCTACCAATAACCTATCACTGAAATCAGTGGAAAAGGATAGGTGAGTATCAAGCATGGTGTTTAAAGTTGACATTAACTGTAAACCTATCTCTCAAATTTGATTGGTTGATTGGAATGTTTTTCCTAAACGTTGATTTAGGAACATGCTCTACTTGGTGAAATCACGTTCACTGTTTCCAAACACTCATTGGTCTGCATATGAGCTATATGAATTCTAAAAAGCCATTACACAGAAATGATTTGCTTTGCTTTCAGATTTTTTTGGGGATGCACTGTGTTTTGTTTGATACAAAATGACTATATATGTAGTATTGGCAAAGTCTACAAATCTGTTCAATGATACTTCAGTTTTGAAGTGCCCAAATTGGTGAAACTGTTTAGACTCATATTGAACTAGCGTTCATTTGTGCCAGCCTTTAAGCACTGCTGGAAATGAACCCATTTCACATTGTTAAAACTTAAATACCCAACTATTTCTCACAATATATCACCATGCGCTGAAATATCACTCAGAAATGGGATTTCCATTTGCTTGCTAGAGAGAAGATTAGGGCTTTGTCTTTGTCCTTAAATTTCACCAGAGCAATAATTAGCTTCATCTCAGCAACTTGATTAGAGCAGTGTGGGCTGCCCTGCCATACTTATCTTTCTCATCTCGCAAAGGTTGCCAGGCAACTGCAGCAGAACATCATGACAAATGTTTACTGCAACAAAACTTACCAGATGAGTCATTTATCGCCCTCATCAAATAGTAGGTGAAAGACAGTACTTTCAGACAATTTAGCTTTAAGCCAGTGCTCACAAAAGTAATCTCGTTGTGAAATTGTTAGCATTTGGTATGACAAACTTTATTCGAGAGAAATGGATGCTAACCACCGACGATAACCATTTGACTTTCAAATTCTATATTGCTCAGTGTAATTAGGCTTTTATGGCTTCCACATAAAATCAAGGGGGATTAGTGTATAAAGTTACATGCTGATTAGAAAAGGCAGATTTTCAGATTTATAAAACCGTATGTAAATGGCAGAATACATGACATTATCTGGATATATTTTACATATGCATATTTGCCATCTTACACAGGTCGGATCTTATCTATTTACCTTGTTTCTAGTATGCTACATGTTACAGACTGTAAATGTCACCTGTGTCAGTGAGATATTACACTGCATGTACAAAATCGGTACAAATATGTTTAGCTGTAATATCCTATACTAAACCTAAACTAATATTGACAGCGTAAAATCTGTAGATTTCATATTTGGTGATTGATTTTCAAAATAAATTACAGAAGAGCCGTAATTATCCATTTGCAACAAATATTTTTATTCTTTACCTTTATTTTGAAATAGTGACGAACATGAAAATCATGAAAGAATGGTAAAAACCTCATTTTGTTAGTTCAAAAGATCACATCCATTACATTTTTTTAGAAAGAAAGGTCTGAAATTTTTTTTTAATATATGATAGATTCACCATTTGTGATGTGGCAGCGAGCTATAACATGTTATTTTTATGTGATTATTATCAAAATATGCCAAACTTCCCTTACTACTTCTGAAAGGATGCCTACTTCATAAATTGTATGAAAATTGTGGAAATATTGGTTCAGATCACTCAAAACACATATAAAAAATGGAGGCGCCCTTAGATTGGCAGTAATGGAGTCCGGTTATGACCTAGTGAAAAAGTTTGGTACTGCACCCAAACAAAATCATACTGAAAGCTAATTTTTTGAGATATCAACCTAAAATTTGAAACACAACTTGTTTAGAGTTTTGGCTTTGATTTTCTTGCAGTTTTAATAAATATATATTTTATATAAATAAGAATAATTCATTTTTACATTTTCACAAACTCAAACTTCTATAACTTTTTTCCTTTCACTTTAAGTTATTTAACTTCTACAAAAATCTGCCATATGTCTTCTTTAAAACAACACCAATCTTACATCGACTTTCCAAAGCATTCTTGGATTACAACCACTTAAGTTTGGATTGTGCGTTTTCATGTTTATTCAAAAAAGTGGACTTAAGAGGTTAAATGAGTTTTCATTTAAAGTATCTTAAATGATTATTATTATTTTCACCACATTGGCCAAGTTTGATTTAAGTATAAACCTTGTGTAATTTTGGGTTTCAGGTAAAATTCTACATTTTTAGTATGGTAGCAATTTTACAAAAATAAAAATTAAATAAATTGCAGTGACAAACTGCAGATTTAGATCAAATCTTCAGTTACACAACCTACTGTGAAGAATCTTGTAATGCTCAACAGCAATGTTCCTTTTTCAGCCATAAGACAAAACTGCATGCTTTTGCATCTCTGCAGGAAAGAGAAACAACCTAACAAGGTTGAAATGAACTCCTCCAGGCCACTGCCGGACCCAGCAGGGGGGTCGAGACCTTGTAAGCACTAAGGTCAAACAAGCAAAACAAGCCCTAATCAACCGCCCTTCTTTTTAAGTTGGCATTGCTCCGTGTATGAAGAAAGGGTTTTATTCATTTCAACGCAGACCCCCCACCCCCTTCCCAGGCTCCAGAATTCCTGACTGACATTCCCTCAATCTTCCAGCTCTAACAGGCCTCAAAAGGAACTATTTTTCCTCCCTTTTCAAGTCTGCCCCAAGGGCATCGCCGTCCCTTATGGCCTGGAGTTCCTGCACCCTATTTGCCATAAGATGCTGTGTTTTTAAAAGAAGGTCTCTAACAGCTGTCTGTATCTGGAGTGGGGAATGAGGGTGAAAAAGAGAGAGGGAGGAGTACTGCTGATGCTGCTGACTTTGTTTTTCCCCTTCCCTTGCCTTTCCAGCCTGGAATGCCCTTGTGACAACTGCGTGTCAGTATCCAAAGCGCTGCAACACCGCAGTGTTTTCACAGCCTGGGTGTTTTTTGTGAACCTAGCTCTTGTTATAAAATCCACATTCCTTCGCTACGACGGCACTCCCCTGTGCCATTGCTCCCGTGTTGCCATGGCTTGGAATTAGGACAAAATTCATGGTGTAAACAAACACAGGCTGGCAGGCCATGTGATGTCGACAACCTTTGCACCTAATGGAGACTGGCTGTCTTATGATGAGGGGGGGCAAAGGTCTCTCCCACGCTACATACACTGCAAACTAGTTGAGCTCCAGACTAATTTTTCTATAATACAGCACTACTGGCCCCAGTCTAGTGGGTATTGATCTGTGTTTGTGCTAATGTTAATCAATGTGTAGAGCTGGAATCGGCACCCAGTGTGAGTGCATAAAATATGCATTTCCCCCCCTAAAAAGTTCCTACCGCACAGTATGGGTGCAAGGACGACTGACCGTTAAAGCGATAGCTCACCCAAAGCAGAAAATTGTTTACTCCCCTCTATGTTGTTCCAAACCTGTATGACCCACATAAAACTAGATATTTCTAAATGTGTTATTTTGTCCATACAATGAAAGTCAATGGGGTCAGAATTTGGGGTCAATTTTTGCATGAACTATTGAAAAACCTTGAAATTTTACGCATCCTGGAGCCTTGTAATTTTAGATACGAGTGGATTAAACAAAACATGATATGCTAACATGTAGGGAGATGATGTACAAGTCTGAATAACCGAATAGAATGAAGATGTCCCAGTTTAAACTGTATAGCTGTTTAATAAAACATGGACTGCTGATAGACTGCTGGCACTTTTTTAAAGATTCATTTGGGGACTTAAGATATGCAAAATATGTCCTACTGTTACATCCTGTCTGTTCAGAATAGCAGAGTAGGAGAGGTGTTAACATCTCTATATAGCAACTTAATGCTGAGTCTCTAAGCTGGCAGAGTAATGGAGAGAGATTGCCAGCTGTACTGTTATGTTGCTTAAGCATTTTATTTGCTCTTCATTGCAGGATTAGATTTAACTACACAATTTAAGGACTGAAACGGAGGATTTAACAAGTCAGAATGCATTTGGTTATCCATACGGCTTCATTTAGCCGTTTTCACTGACAGAGCTGAAATGCCAACTTAGCTTACACACCACAATCCAACATATAATAATGTAAGTTTAAATGTGTCTATATGGTTCTTTGTAATCTCAGTTTAATTTCTGTCTGGTGAAAAAACGGTCAGCCTTAAACTATTTAATCGCCATCCATTCAAACATCATGCTAACCATGCAGACATTTTAGTCCCTAGTTGTTTGGCACTGAAATTGACCTCATGTTCAGAGTCACAAGCTGTAGACTCATCCCTCAGTGCCGGACACTGATTTTGAAGTAGTCTATCAGACATAGAGCTCTTTCAGCTTCAGTGAGTCTCTGGTTAAAGTACTAATGGATTTACTCATCCATGCTGTAGCAGTATATGTATGCTGCACTTTTGCCTCCAGACTAGGGGTGTGTGACACAACTAATTTCATTAACGTTTAAATGGAAATTTTGTTATCAAATAGTCGACTAGTCTAACAACTCCTCCTTCAGAGGAAAAGGTATGTATAAGTGATCCATTTGGAATGGCCTACTTAATCTATCAATCAGTCAAATCCCATACCGAGAGCTACTGGATAAAATATATAGTGTAGTAGCCTTGCATTATGACGATTATACATTAAACTAAGCGTTTAGCAGCAGTAACGATTACAGATGTATTTATTAAAAATAATTGAATCGTTGGCACCGATAGCCACAAGTGTGTCGACATGTAGCACTGTTGTGCTTCAGGTGACCCGAGTTTGAGTCCTGGCTTGTGGAACTTTCCCGGACGAGCCCCCAATCTCTCTCCCACCTCACTTTCCTGTCTAGCTACTGTCCTATCCTAATAAAAGGCAAAAACAGCAAACATAAATCTTAAAAAAACAAAACAAAAACTAACAATTGAATCAGTTGGCAGTGCAGAACCAATATGTCCAAACTCATTAGCCTATTATAAACAGAATTTCTCGAATAAAAGTTAGCCAACATAAGTTGGCACGTCAAAGTTTGTTGTCGCCATTTGCATGTCCAGGTTTGAACGTGCTTCGTGAATGAAAAGTACCTAACAGCAGCTAAAACGCAAGAAAAGCTGGACGTGTGCTGGCAACTATTTATTTGAGGGTATTCTATGCGTTATATTGATATAGGATCTGTTGTTTTAAAGTAAGTTTCATTCATAATGGTTTCCCTTTAAACAGGGTTATTATTTACAGATAATTGTTTATTTTTATGATCCTGCTAAAGCTGCTTTTATAAAATATGTGGTTATAGAAGATCTCTCAATCTCTTTCCCTCTCACTCTTGCACATTCTCTCTCTCTCCCTCTCTCAATGGGAAAGTAATATATTCCAAATAATCTAGGCTAAGTAAGAATAAGCTTTATTAGCTTTCATTAAGCCTCCTTGCCCACCGAAGAGCCCTATAAATAGTTATTTCCTTTTCCTCATAACATTGACTTATGACTCAATCTGAAGCAAGGACACACTGCATGCTCTCGTTGACACGAGACTTCTCATAATGGTTCACAAATTTAACAGAAAATCATTAGAATGGGCATGAATTTTAAAAGGGCATGTTTGGTGAAGAAAGGGGTCAGTTAGTTTTTATGGTTGATGGTTAAATCTAGTGGTTCACAATTGGTGGGTTGCAAAAAGCATATATATTTAAATAATTTGGCTCATTAACTTTTAAAAAGTTTATATATACATAATATATATATATAAAATGAAATGTTGCCAGTCAAAATCCAGTCAAAGACCAGTCAAGGTCCAACCGGACTGAAATTATGGGACCTTAAGGGAGCTGTGCATAAAGAAATACCTCTAAGTAATGAAGCAACATTGTACATAATAGAGGTAAAATTTCCTTCAGAACGATGCGAGAGACTGATATATTCATACTGAAAATGATTACATCAAGTTATTGCTGCAAAAGGTGGTTCTGCTGTTAGTTGAATCATAAGGTGTACTTGGTTTATTACACGTGGCTTCTCCATTTTGAATTTATTTTTGTTAAATAAATAATGACACACTGTATGTCATCTTGTTGTTTATCTGAGATTGTATTTACCTAATTTTAAGGCTACATTATGTTTAAACCATGGCATTCAAAACGCTGTCTTTTATTTAAACCTGGTCTCATGAGAAGTCGTTATAAATTGTTTGAGATAGAAAAATCGATTTGAGTCCTGCAAAACCCTAAACCCAACATGATTGTATTGGGAATGTTTGTCGTTGGTCCATGTACAAGTCTCAACAAATGTTAAAAGCTCATACACACAGGTTTCTGTTTTTTTCTTATGGTGCTGACCGCAATGTGTTAGTTAATATTCCTATTAAGTCTAAGTTGATAATTTTTGCCAGTTGTTCTTAAATGCCTTTCATGATAATATTAATACATGTAAATACTAATTTAGCATTTTTGGTGCTGTTTTGGGTAGCAAGAGAGGAGCATTTATAATTGGTAAACAGGATGCAGAGCAAAGCAGGATGACTGACAATATCTAACACAGAAAAGCTTGCCAACCTTTTTCTGACCTCTCTGCCTGGCAGATGGTATTCATTCTCAAAAATGGATTTGCAGTACAACCTCTTCCTCCCTAAGGGTACATGAGTGGACAAAAAAAAAAAATAACAAGAAAAAACCCCAACAAATTCTTATTGGGAATTCAGGGAGTTGCACATTGGGTCTTATTACAATGGGAAAGTATGTCTTGTCAATGATTCATAAACAGACAGTCTGTTCTATTGCACTATGATGGTTATGTAAATGGGTCATATTTACAACATGCAGACTGCCTGTAATGCTTTTAATGACTAATATATGACTAGAGTACAAAAATCCCATCCGTGTGTTCATCTAAGACTTTTTAGAATAAAGTGTGATTGAGCTCAGAATTGTAGTGGTAACTCAAAGTTTCTCAAGATCTCTTTCTTTCTTGTCACACCTGCCTTTAACTGTAGATTTGATAGTTTATTCCTGAATGTTTTAATTAATCGTTTTTGTATAAGCGGCAAAGCAACTCATGACTCAATGCATCTTTCCCCATAAACCAATTAACTAAAAGCTCAACTAATTAAGTTTCACAATATTGAAATGAGACATGAATACATGATGCACAGTAAGTGGCTTTGTTAATTGGACATTGTTCTGACATTCTTTTGTTTGGCTAATTTCTCGCTTCTTTTACCGCTAAATTAATTTATTTGCTTCCCAGGACCGTATGGTTCCTTTTGATTTGATTGTTAGATTGTAAGACTTGTTTAATGCTGTGGACTCAATAATTAAGAACATATTTTCTGCTTCCAAATCTTGTATGGGTCTGTTGTCCCTTTTCTTGGAATACTGTCCCACTTCTGCCAAAAAGAATATGAGGTACAGTATAATTAAATTAAATTAAAGTGTATAAATTGTATAATTAAATTGTATATATATTTTTTTTAATATTAAAGACTTCTGAATGCTTTTTCCTCTCAGCTGCCTTTTACCCCGCAGCTTAGGATAGTTGCTATTGAAGAGTTATGGAGTGTGCGTGTCCCATTAGTTACAGGGCATTTACATTTAAGGAAAGCCAATATGGTAAAATCTAGTGAGCCCTGCACCAGTTGGGCAACTGCATTTTAGATCATGTGTCAATGATAACGTATTTTAGACCTCCTTGTACACGACAGCCAATATCTACCTTCAATTTCCAAGTATCGCCAGCGGGGAAGTTTTAAACCTTCATTTAAAAATACACTCATTTTTGGCTTTGTAGCTTTAGTCATTGCCTGCAGAAAGAACATGCAAAAGGTGCATAAAATTG
Organism: Cyprinella venusta; assembly: GCA_038021265.1. Classification (NCBI taxonomy): domain Eukaryota; kingdom Metazoa; phylum Chordata; class Actinopteri; order Cypriniformes; family Leuciscidae; genus Cyprinella; species Cyprinella venusta. The sequence goes on from CM075876.1 coordinate 25,739,441, forward strand.
GCACAATCAGATACCGAAGTCATCTCTGCTCTTTTAAAAGATCTTTGAAAAAGGCTCTTCATAAACTTCTTGTGTAAGAGGCTAAAGGGATATTCAATTTCAAGGGTTATCCTTATCCCTGGGAGAATCGTGTGTTGCCAGAAAGATAGCGCTTGTTTTATCCGCTGCACCTTATAACCTCCCCTCCATCTAACATATTCATCTGCTACCGCTGTTTCCACAGTCAGTCACACATCTACATCTCATTGTTTATGAGCTTATTTTGCTTTGTCTCGCTCTGTTGTGTTTGGATCCCTCCCGTAAAAAGAATGCTTTGGAAAATAGCCCTCTAACTTTTTTTTTTATGAGGCTAGAGAAAAAGTGAGGGGAAAAACACAAGTGCCTGGAGCATCTTAATGCTTTCGAAAGTAAGGGGAGGGGGTTGGGGGGCAGAGGAATGGGGGTAGGGAGGGAAACGACACATTTGCAGATTTCACCTACCTGGAAGGATACGAACAGGCTTGTGTAAAGTGTGGAAGACAGTTGAAAGAGGCTTAGAGGAGTGTGATACTCTGCCGCAACATATGGCTGTAAAAATAGTGCTAACTCATAAAGGGTAAACCACATGCTTAGAATAAAGATTGTAAATGAAAATCCACAGTAAGCCATTTTTAGTCCCATATATACAGAAGTATGCAATTCATCAGTATGATCAATTTCAGAGGACCTTTTTTTCACACACTGTGACGTGTTATTAACATTGTAATTCTAGCAATTCTTTATATTTTTTAACACTTTTCTAATTCACTGCCCGAAGTAACGTAATTAATCTCTCAATATTTTTTCCCCTCTTTGTAAAGTCATAGAAGGTTTTTCCTTTTGCTATTGCGGACGCAAAAATTATTTTCACCTGTATGGAAGGTTACCCAAACACAGTTTACATGCAGCCGATAACCTGTTCAAAGCCGGAATATTGGCAATAACCTGGTCGCGAACGGCCATGTAAACACTGGCAAAAACCCGAATATACTCGGGATATTATACCTGGGGTACCCCTTTTCTAACCCGAATTTTTGGTCATGTAAACGTCTATCGGCATATCCCCATAGTGATTTGTGCTCTGTGCATGTTCTATTTGTAAGGAATACAAAAATCGACGCATACAAAAATCCGTGTGCAGTATACCGGAAGTAAACATGGCGAGACCAGGCGAAACACAGCAAAGCATACTTTTAGAGCGAGGTCAGTAAGGTTACCAGCATCAAAGCGCAAGCAAAGGCGATCGCTATTTGCCCCGAACTATTCATTATCCACGTACTGCTGTTGTTCTTGTCTTTGGATACAGGAAGAAGAATCGGAAATGACGCATATTGCGTCTTAAGGTTGTCCGTACATCTAGACGCTAACCGTGCGTCGCCGTTTAACTCCATGTATACAGGAGAAACTCTCTCTGCTCAGTCCTCACGCATATAAACAGGTTATTTGTTTCAGAAACCCGAATAGTGACCTTAGCCCGACCATAACCCGAAAATTGGCTGCATGTAAACGTAGTCTATGATGACTTCCACTTCTGAGAACTTTGGAAATGTGAAAAGGGTCCATTGTCAGGATATACTTGCAAATTACAATTCAAAGCACGTTTCTAGATTAAAATAAACATGAGGATGTAAAACTTTACGGTTGTAATATCACATAAACCTTGTATAAGGGGGAAAATGCATTGAAATTGCTTATGTTAATGTCTGGAGAGAATGTCACATAAAGCTTTGAAGAGACTGAAAAAGTCGGATTAGTCATCCATAAATGCTTTGCATCCTTTATCATGGCAATACAAGCCTACTCCCCCTCTTTTTGCAGGTGGCTACTTCAAAACTTCTGTTAAATGGGTGTAGTTGAAGTAGCATATTCACTGCAATCTTGTCCTAAACCAAATCCATTAACATTGTGAGACTTGGAAGGGAAGCTAGAAGGTGGTTAGTCACGATCTGTTTTGCAAATTTTCGAACCTGGCATTTAGCTCTGTCAGCTGGAAGACACTGGATCAGGTTACAACCTTTGAAATGCAAGGAGGGAAAAAAACGCTCCCCTCCCCCCATTCTGCAGACTGGGCTATTTGTAGTAGGAGCTTCCAAACAATGTCAGCGCGATCACACCATGCAGCAAATGACACTGATGAATTTCATGCCTGGTTAGACTCCCCTTATTTGTTACTATCCCCCTCATCCTCCCCTTGTTTGTTGTAGGTGTTGCAATTTCTGATGTCACTCCCGAAGATGGCGTCTAAGATGCTGGTGCTACAGAATCAGTGGTGAATGTTTGCTGGGACAATGCTGGGTGTTTTTTCTTCACATACACAATCCAAAATAAGTTTATGCCTCGTTTTAAGACAAATGTTGTGGGTGTAAACCGGTATGTTTTGGACAACCTTTAAAATTCCTCAAGAACAGCACAGTCACCATTTGTTCATGTTGATTGGATTTCAAACCTATATATAACTTCTTTCTTCTGTAGACCAAAGCCAGGAAGTTCTTGTTGCTTTTATTTATGAAATTGAACGTTGACTAGGGGCTGTCAAACTCCAAAAAATGTTATGATGTAATATTATTAAGTCCTCTAAAGCCATACTGTGGCGTTATGCCCCATTTGTGTCGTTTAAATTCATTTGTATAATTTCAGAAATTGCACTTGTTCAGTGTATTTAGCAGTCATTAAAAGTTCAGCAGCACCTTTATGTCTCATGAGTTGTCAGAAACCCCTGTAGCAGGGAATTATTCATTCATGAGCATCTCATAAATAATTTTCACTATTGATTAGGAAAAAAAGTCTATTATTTGGGCATGATTTTCAACTTTATTGATGTATTGGTCAAAACCCAAGCAAAATTACTCTGATTGCAAACCGAATTTGTTTTCCATGGTGACAAGTCAGTATAAAACTAGATGGTAGTCTCGTCCTTCTTAAACTGCAAACAATGACCGAAGAGTTTGAGAGAAACCCAGGAGCAACGTGACTGTCAGCCATCTGTCTTTGAAATTTTAGAGGCAGCCGTCTCCTCAGTCCAGAGTATGAAGCTGCAGTCTGAACAATGGCTACGCAGGATGAAGCCCTTGGCAATTAGAGTCAGGGTGAAATATTTGCTCACTGTCAGGGAGGGAGTGAGAGAGAGAGTGAGAGTGAGAGAGACAGACTCCCAGAGAGGGGAAGAAGGAGGGGAGCTGGTGCACCCCAGGGATTCGCACTCAGGAGCACAGAAGCTGCTCGTGAGCTTCATTCGATATGGAAGGTTGTGCAAGGCTCTTTATCTCAGCTCTTTTTTTTCTGTAAGCACAGAGGATGGCAGGGGGGCACTGCTTTAGAGAGTTTGCTCTTTACACTGCCGAGGAATTAACCTTCAAAACGCCACTGTTACATCCTGGAGAGGTTAGCGTTCTGCCTTCAATGCGCCACTGTAAAGTATAGACAAACATATCTGCACCACAGAGACGGGGTTTTGAAATAGCCTTTAAAAAGTTCTGCCATGATTTAGCTAGAAGTCCTTAATCTTGCACTTTGGTTTTGGAGAAGGTATTTCTTTAGATGTTATTTGTACAGTTAGACTGTTGCCCCATTTGTTGCTGATGTGCTTCTTGTGTTATAAGAAGCCCTCTGGACTTTTCCTGGTGGAGTTATGACAGTAAAATTTTCATCTCATGTCAGGCTCGTGTGAAGGGGTAATAGGAACAATAGAGTCTGAAGTTTCTGTTTGGAAGTTGACAGCTTGGTTGAACAGGCTTCTGCTGACACACCAAACGCTATGACAAGTGCAGCAACTGCACTTCTTGATATTTAGTATTTTATTGCCTGTGCAGGAAAATTGATTTTACATAGTTTGTATAATTTGTGTACACTAACTAGACGCATAGATTCTCCAACTGTGGCTCAATGATGGAATCTATGTGTGTGTGTTATGAACATTTTAAAGAATTAAATAAGAATAATTAATTTTGGCCAAACCTTTACACTCTCAAAGATAAAGGTTCTTTATTGATGGTTCCATGAAGAACCTTTAGCCATAGAATCTTTTCAGGTACTTTATGATGAAAAAAGTTTCTATGGGTTATTAAAATAATCTTTGCACTAAAGGCGGTTTTCCACTACACAGTACCAGCTTGACTTGACTCGACTCGGCCCGCCTTTGTTTTGTTTTCCACTTTGTAAAAGTTGTAGCTGTACCTGCTTTCGGTGAACTTTTTTTTAAATCACATCCGGTGAGGTTCTGGCAATACTAAAATGTGACGTAAAAACAATGCCGACTGCTGATTGGTCAGAGAGAATCGTCACTATTCACTGCGTCATCATTGCACGCGCCAGATGGAGTAAATAGCTTTTAAATAGCCCCCCATTTTTAAATAGTCCCACCATTTTAAATAGTTTGGCCAGAGATAGTTACTAAACTTACTACTATTATTATGGCAACTCGGAAGAATATTCAGTGGTCAAACGAGAAGGTGCAGACTTTCCTTTTGGTTGCTGTGAGAATCCAGCGAGAGCTTGATGAACGAAAGGCGTCGCTATGACGACCGGGTACTATTTGTGGCGGTACAGTCTGCAATCGAAAACGGAGTCTCCGAGTTGAGGCGAGCCAAATCGAGAATTGCTTGTTCTGTATTTTTGCAACTTTCTGACATCAGACAGACCAGTGTTGCTATTGTTAATTAAATCTTAAACTATTAATAAAACAGAATATACATTTTAGATAAGTTTAAGCTGAGATACTAAAATGACTAAAACTAATACACAATTAATTAAAGCTAAACAGAAATATAAAGTTTTACTTCTAAAATTCAAAGAAATCTGAATATCTAAAAATAAAAGCTAATTGAAAATATGAAAAACTAATATAAACAATAATTAAAATTACATTGAGACCACAGTAAAATTACTATGGTCTGAGGGAGTGATAGATTGCGGCAAGGTAAAAGATAACATTGAGACCACAGTTATTTGCAGCTTTAATCTGTAAAACAATGGAAAAACATGTAAATTGGGCTTGTTTTCCAGATTTATTTTTCTCCCATGGTGTAACCAAATGGCAAACACCTTGATTAAGGGAGGGAATATTTCAAGTGCATTCATGACTAATTACGGATAAATCACTTAACTGCAAAGGCATAAACTGAAGGACAAACCTGATTGTTTTAGTACAACATTTTCAGGCGCGCCCCGGGAGCATAAACCGCATGTCGATTTTGATTTAATATAATTTTCAGCAACTGTATAAGCATAATGACAGGGCTAATGAATTGTATAACGCTTAAAATAAAGCCTTTGAATGTAATCATCTGTAATGACGCAGTCTTATGTTGTTAAGATGACTTTTTAATAGCTTTTTGTGTGATTCACTGTGTAATGGACCAAACCTCAATCCATGTTGTCGAAAGGCAACATGCAAAGTAATGGACAAAGAAAGATCAAATAATGATCTCTTAAACTGAAATGGAAGACAATAACTTGATTCTTCTCGATAAACACAACTGGCCACAAATGTAGGTCAGTCCACATCACTGCAGCTCATCTCAATTTTACTGCAGAAAGCAAACACTAAAAGAGAAATCTGAAGTCACGGTTGAACATACACTAAAAACTAATTCAGTATTTATTTTCCGTTGAAGTGAAGTGATTCAGTAGCAAAGGAAATGCATTTTATGGTTGTTTTCTTTAACCTCCTCAGACCCGAGTTTTGGTTTTGCATGCATTTTAGATTTCTTCTAGCTTTTTGGGGTTAGGAGGGACCAATACATATAATAACCAGATATTTTTTTTGAACATGAAGCACTTTTTGAAAAAAATGATGTCCACATATGTGGACACCGGGTCTGAATTCACATAAAAAAAATCAAGACACCATTGTGTAACAGTGCAAAGCTCTTTTATTTACAGCCTGAGCCCGGCTGAACATTTTGGAAATCTCTGGAAATGAGATTATGAGGAAAATAAAATAAAAATCAATGTAAAATTATTTCACACACATGCAATGTCAATATATAGCCTACTGTTATAAACTATTGCAATTGATGTTTTCTAACAAATTCTTCCCTAACTAAGTTTTTGCCAAATTTTTCAATCTTATGCGTGACTGTGTGAGTAAGCATAGTGTGTGCCAGTGAGTGAGCATGTGTGTGTACGCAAGTGAGTGCGCTATTGCGAGTGAGCAAGAGAGTGTGTGTGTGGGCGCGATCGCGAGTGAACAAGAGTGTGTGTGTGTGTGTGTGTGTGGGCGCGATCGCGAGTGAGCAAGAGAGTGTGTGTGTGTGGGCGCGATCGCGAGTGAGCAAGAGAGTGTGTGTGTGTGGGCGCGATCGCGAGTGAGCAAGAGAGTGTGTGTGTGTGTGTGTGTGGGCGCGATCGCGAGTGAACAAGAGTGTGTGTGTGTGTGTGTGTGTGGGCGCGATCGCGAGTGAGCAAGAGAGTGTGTGTGTGTGGGCGCGATCGCGAGTGAGCAAGAGAGTGTGTGTGTGTGGGCGCGATCGCGAGTGAGCAAGAGAGTGTGTGTGTGTGTGTGTGTGGGCGCGATCGCGAGTGAACAAGAGTGTGTGTGTGTGTGTGTGTGTGGGCGCGATCGCGAGTGAGCAAGAGAGTGTGTGTGTGTGGGCGCGATCGCGAGTGAGCAAGAGAGTGTGTGTGTGTGGGCGCGATCGCGAGTGAGCAAGAGAGTGTGTGTGTTGGTATGTGTGTGTGTAACGGAGGCCAGCTAGTAGTTGCTGTGCGAGTAAACCTCACTCCCCGATCTCAATAGGCGCTCTAGCGACAGACGCTAGAGGCTGCAGTCTTTAGCCTCCTTGTTAGCGCGCCTGACTCTCATGCCGGAGACTCGGGTTCGAGGCCCGCTCGGAGCGGGGCGAGTAGGACCCGGGTGTGAGGGGTTACATGTGCGCGATCGCGAGCAAGAGAGAGAGTGTGTGTGTGTGTGTGTGTGCGTGCAATCGCGAGTGAGCAAAAGTGTGTGTGTGTGTTTGCGATCGCGAGTGATCAAGTGAGTGAGCAATTGTGTGTGTGTGTGTGTGTGTGTGCGCGCGCGATCGCGAGCAACCGAGTGAGCAAGTGAGAGAGAGAGTGTGTAATGTGTATGTGTGTGTGCGCGCGATCGCGAGCATTCGAGTGAGCAAGTGTGTGTGTGTGTGTGTGCTCGCAATCTTGTGATCGTGAGTGCGCTTTTGCTAACATTTGTATACAGTTTCAACTAAAAGAAGTCCCGTTGTCCACGTATGTGGACATCAACTTTAGCAGCATAGGAAATCTTTAATATTTCAAAAGTTGGTCAAATGTGCATGCCATTTTAATCATACAACACTATTATGCATAACTTAACAAGAATCAACATTGAAATGTTATTAGATTTTTTACCTTGTGGACGTTTTGGTCTGGAGTGGCTGAGTGACATGTGGGCTGTTTTCTCCGCCATTTTGAAATTATTCATGTTAAAAAAAATTATCTCCTGATGCCACCAGATGGCAGTGTAAGTGTCCTCGTTTGTGAAAAATCTGTTCCAGTTACACAGAATGAAGTATTATGCTGCCCACAACCAAAAATGTGATGTCCACATATGTGGACACCAGGACTCAGGAGGTTAATGAAACATTATCACTTTGGCAAGATGGATGTTAAATCACCTGCCAAATCATATCCATGTTGATATTCAGTACAACAGCTCAATTGCTAGTATAATACTTTAAATACTTGAAGTCTTTAAACAAAGTTAAAAAAATGTATGTTGTAAATTATGTATATGCAGTGTTGGGGATTACGCTTAAGTAACGTAATGTAATCAGATTACTTTTTTCAGGTAACTTGTTCAATAACGCATTACTTTTAAATTTAAATTTGAGTTACTTTTTCAAAAGTAATGCAAATTGTTTTCCCATTTATTCACTGACAGCTCTCCTGTCTGTCCCCATGTTGAGAGAAATCGTGAGTAAGTGCAGAGGCGTTGTGTGCGCTGTGTAAACATAATGGTTATTGTAGTTCTAGACTAAGTGAACATGAACTCATCTCAACTGCACAAAAACAGATTCAGTATTCCTCAAATTCATTAAAACCGTTAAATGCAAACTCAGAACATTATGCAAACCTTCAATAGTTAAATGTTAAATGATACAAATATACATTATGTATTTCATCTCCCTTTATTAAACAATGTATTTGCTGCTGACCTTCTATTATCCAATTCAACCATAATAATAAACAAAAACATGTGTTGAAATTTCGTCTCCTGCATCCTATTCTTCTGCAATCCAGAATGGCAGCACAGCTGAAAGGATTGTTTGAGCTGCGCCCTATAAGGTACAGGTGTGCATTTGCATTTCTTTCAGACTGAGGCTTATTCAGTTTTGGTGTGAAAGGGCCTTTACATTTGCCAGAACAGGTTTTTTGTTATTAAAAAACAAACAAGCAAACAAGCCCAGGTCAGAAAAATCAACGCATAAGTAATGTAACACATTACTTACCATAAGAAGTAATTAAAGGGATGGTTGATTATGATTTCACTTTTCTAACTTTAGTTAGTGTGTAATGTTGCTGTTTGAGCATAAACAACATCTGCAAAGTTAGAACGCTCAAAGTTCAAAGCAAAGGGAGATATTTGCTTTTAAAGAAATCGTTTTTAAGGACTACAACAAACAGCTGGTAGGAACTACACAAGCTTCCTCCCGGGTTAGTGACATCACCAACCCTAAAATTTACATAAACCCCGCCCCTGGGAACACGCAGTCCATGTTGAGAAGAGGAAGAGCTGTTGTAGTCAAGCACATTTGTGACTCAGCTCAAACTGTAGCATCCATGTTTTCACATGCAATAGAAAGTCACCCTGTGTGCATCTCACAACAGTTCTTATACAAGCGATTTATAGATTATCCTGACAGAATATGCTAATTGAAGATAGTTAACTGCGACATAAATTCGTCAACTAACCATTCAAAGACGGCATTCTACATGTTGTCACTTCTTCTTAGCCTCTCCATCTTTGTCTGACTCCGGTTTAAACCTAGAAGGCAAAACAGTTTCTGACATTTTAGCGTGTGTCTGCGTGAGGTGATCGGAGGTGCTAACAAACACACTCCTGAAGCTCCGCCCACTGTGTCGGGATCTGCAGCTCATTTGCATTTAAAGGGCTAGACACAAAACGGTGCGTTTTTGCTAACCCTCAAAAAGTGACAACTTTAAGATGCTATATAAAAATATCTGTGGGGTATTTTCAGCTAAAACCTCACATACACGCTCTGGGGACATTTATTTTACATCTTGTGAAAAGGGTATTATACCAGCCCTTTAAGTAATGCAACTAATTACTTTTTTAGGGAGTTACACAAAATTGTGTAACATTACTTTCAAAAATGACACTGTGTGTTTATATGTCTGTACAGTGCTGTTCAATAGTTTTGGTATCAGTAAGATTTTAAAAAAAAAATCTTTTTAAAATAAGACCTTTTAAATTTCTTTTTTTTTTTAAATAAGGGCTGCATTTATTTGATTGAAAAGCAGTAATATTGTGAATATTATTACAATTTAAATAATTGTTTTCTAGTGTAATATATTTTAAATGTACCTGTGAAGGCAAAGCTAAATTTTCAGCCTCAAATACTCCAACCTTTAGAGTCCAATGATCCCTAAGAAATCATTCTAATATGCTAACTCGATCAAGAAACATTTCTTATTTTATCAATGTTAAAAACCTTGTGCTGCTTAATTTTTGTGGAAAGCATTAGTGGATTCATACACTCTAAAAAAATGGTGCTAAATAGCACTAAAAGTGGTTCATTGGCTTGTAATCATAGGGGAACCATAGCACTTATCTTTTCATATGGTGCTACGTAGAACCATAAGAGGTGCCATAGAGCATGTTAACCACCCCAGAGAACCACTGAAGAACCGCTGAAGAACCAAACTGGGCTTAGTGGTGCTATATAGCACCATGACCACCGCAAAGAACCCCTGAAGAACCTTTTTTTTAGAGTGTATACATAAAACATAACTTATGTTTCAGATCAAATTTGTCCTGTTTTCTCAACCAATGAAAATAGTTCTAGGATTAAGCTTGAATAATCTGACAGCAAAATACAACTCTGCTTTGCTTCCACAAAGTAATGCTATGGTATATTTTGACTGTAACTGTTAAATAACTTTACTTATCTATTGATCACTGGCTGCTATTATATAGTTGCTTCACTTGGTTTGTGAGTTCATTTGTTAGCATTTTCTTGCATGGAATAAGTGAGTATGAGTTTTCTTGCTGCTATCCAGGCACAGGGAAGGCAAGATGCCTTTAACACCACGCTTCACTGGGCCTTACCAAAATAGTCCAGACTAAAGTTAGCTCAGCATAACACAGTGCAGTGCTAGATGGCCCTCCACTTTGAATTGATTAACACTTGAATCTCACACTTCACTCTTTTAGCAGCTTGAATGAGGACAGTTTTGCACACTCTCTCTCTGTAGATGAATTATTCATGAAACATATTTCCATGTAGAGCATTATCACCCTGAAACAGTTTGGCTATTATACTTCTTTACCCAAACACAACTTTCAGGGTCTAATGTCTAATTTACGGTGAAGTGTGCTGTGTGGTTGGCCTTTTTGCAGACATGGTGGAAGAATCCAGAAACTTTTTTTTTACCCTGGAAATATAATATAAAACCTTGAGTCCAAGATCTGTTTATGCATGTTTACATGTAACTCATTCTGCTGTCCTAATTACAGCTCATTTATAACCTAAAATATCTTGGAAAGGAAAGCCTAATATGAGTGCAGATGGGCAGCTGTGGTGATTCCCATGTTATATGCTTCAGCCCTTGTGAACTTGTTTCTGGAGCCAGTGCTCAAATTGATTCATGTCTAATGGGGGGTCTCCTTATATAAGGCGAAACCATGCATGATGCCTGAAAATGAAAAGGAATATCTAGTTGGTTTAGTGGCACTGCTTTCAGAGCGAGACATCTTCTTCAAATATGCTAGCTTCTGTTTAGAACAGTAGTGTTGTTATAATGATAATGGATTATATATATTTTGCATAATTCAATTACCGCAAAGGTTATATTAAGTTATAGTCACCAAATATTGTCACATTATAATATCAAATATATGCTCAGCAATGTTCCTTGCATGCTTCCCATTTCTTCCAGTTTCAAATAGATTTGAAATGTTTTTGAAAGCAGTATCAAAAATACAGTAAAAATAATAATTCTTTCATGATTCAGTCATTTGAAAAAGTCTTAACTGTCACTTTTGATCAATTTATATTGGCCTTGCTGAATAGTATTAGGCTAATTTATTTTTAAAAATCACTGCATGTGTGTACATGTAAATTCTGGCTGCTCAAAAGATAAGATGCATCCTGTTCTCAAGATCATAGTTTGTGAAAGCTCAATGTGTGTAAAGAAGAATCAAGGGATAAGAGACAATGAAACAAAACAAAAAGGTTCAAAATGTAACAGTAGCATAATAGAAACTGTCAACTGCCTCAAAGCTGCTGCCGAGGGAATTAAGACGCCTGTTTTATGAACACAAACTGCCTAGGCACTGTGTGAACTTGTATTGAAAGAAGTAGATTTGAAGTATCTCCTGGTGTGGTAAGAAAGCACAGTTTGTATTAACATCATATTAAAACACACAAATGATTAATCTCAACAGGGATGATATTTAAGACGGAGAGTATTTAAGCAAATTTAGCATTTGCCCTGCTGTGATCTCGAAGACTAGCACTGTCACAGATGAAGGATAAACAGAAGGCAAAGGAGCCTGGTTCTGCCAAATTTGGTCTCTTTTAATCAGCGCAATAACAGTAAGCAATGGGGTCGGTATGGCAGAAAGGAACTTGACCGGGAGGTTTCAGAAATATCCTGTCAATCTCTACACACTGTTAACTCTAATGATCATTGCACTGAGCCATCTTCATCAATCTAGGGCAAATCATCTCTCTGAGAGAGAGAGAATTTGGAATAAGTGATGAGTGACATCTCGACGTGGAAAAATATAAGCCGATCACTTTCTTTCCTGCTCTGGCACCGACGTGGTAATTAACAAGGGCAGAAATGGGATCAGCTGATGACTAATGGTTAATTATCACTTATGCCTGTTACTGCAGATGGCTGCACAAATGTAAAATAAAGACAGCATCAAAGAATCCTCCTGGTTCCTTTGCCGCTGACTGGCATGCTGGCTTTCAGAACCTCTTGTTAAGGTATCTGACAGGGATGTTGGAATGCACGATATTGGAAAATAGCCGTATTTGGAAAGAATAAATCCCTACAAAGCCGCCGTGCAATCATTTTAGAATGGAGTGCATATGCATAATAAACAAATTACAAGCATAGATAAATACAATAAAACAAAGATAAGAATGAACTCATGACTTTCAAGTCAAGTGTCGTGTTACCTATACGCATACGTGCATCCACGTATGTCTACACCATTAAATGTCCGAGTGATTCTGCGTGTATGTACACGCAATTAAGTGTCCGAGCGAAATGAAGCAAAATGTGGACTACATCTGGGGATTTTTTTCCTAGGATGGTAGTTGAAGACTCATAAATGCTATTAACCCCAGTGACGGGTAGGTTTAGGGACGGGGTTGGGTGCGTCAACATCCGATGCACGTGGCACCCTCTAGCAATATGAGACGCAGATATATATGGACCAGAAGGCGCCTCCTAGTGGTCTGACCCTAACACTACCCCAAACCTAACCTACCCATAAACGAAGCGTGTTATATTGACGTTAAGGGTGCCATGTGCGTCAGATTTTGACGCATTGCCAAAAGCATCAATTTGATGACGCCCTAGGATGAGAATGCGTTGGTATAGACCTTATGTAGCCCCGCCCATTTTCAGCGTTGCGCACGTTGTCTTTTGACTTCCGGTCTGTATTTCCACAGCGATCTTGCATAGGTATGAATGAACTGCTCGTAAAAAAATTCCCGTTCGACATTTGTTAAGACATCTGCTTTACAATGCTCATGATAACTTTTAACTCTACAATAAGTAAATCCACTTCACTCCTCAACTGCAATGCCATAGAAATATACAGAACCGGAAGCTCAAAGACAATATTCTAAAGATGACAGCGCCCACGTTTCTCTGGTGCTTAAGGTCTATAGTAGGCTGTTGTCATTGTTACGCATCTTTTTTTCTTTCTCAATTGTTTTCATTAATTCGAGCGACTGTTTGCGAGGATACTCATCGAACGGACATTTTGACATAATTTTCCATGTCCGTTCAAGCACAAATGCTATGTCCACACTATTTCTGGAATATCTGCATTGTTGTTTTTTTTGGCAAATGCCAAAAACTACAACAGAAATCCGATTCAAGCTATCAGACTGACACGGATTTCAAAAAATGCCATTTGAATAGGATTTCAAAATATAATTCAATGTAGCTCAAATTGTGAAAAAAAATGCTCTATACATGCTTGAATGTTTAAAACTGACAGGACTTCAAATGTACCAAAGAGAAACTTTAAATTATTCTGCAATTAATCAATGAACCACATGTGTTCCGAACTGGACCTGGTCCGTACGGATAATGGATCAAATACAATCCCTATAGCCCATCCTGAATATCACCATGACTAACGTGGATGCTCACATCCCAATGTCGTTGCTGAAATGATATATCGTGGAGCTCTGCTGGGAAGAGGAACTGGAGTACTGGAGAAGCCCCAAATTAAATTCTTTTTTGGAGCTCCGAAGCTGCCTGTTTGAGCCAGACTTGAAATTATGATTAAAATGCATTGAAGAAACATACTTCATGTTATTCTTAGTCTAGTTCATAAAACTGATTTCAGCCCTTGCATCAAGTATCACTTTCACGTTGAAATTGGCATTATGCGAAGCCAGTGGTACATTTTTGTTGATTTTTGAAGCAGTGTATAATTTTGTGCCACGTTCAAATTTGCAGAGGGCTGGATAGAATAGCTGGATGTGGCAAAAGCACTGTTTGTAAATATGGTACCAGCTGTAAGCCAGTGTTTGCTGGGATGGCAAGCACGTAAGTATAGGGTAAGTGTCCCTGTCTTCAAGACAAAGATACTTATAATGCTGGTTGTGAAGGCGGAACTTTACGGAAAAAAAAACTTTAAAAAAAACAAACACATTCATTATGAAATATATTATTTTCTAACCTTTCAAGGACATGTATCTTTTTGACTCCCGGTCATCAAGGATACAACATTACTGGAAATAACTTTACAATTACTGGAAAAAATAATAGCTATAGCTAGTTTTTTTAAGACTCATATCATGGATTTTAGTCCATGTCTGTTAGGCTTAAGTTAAACTAAACCAACATTAAATTTGAGCAGATATACACATTTTTCATATGTCTTTCATGTAGCTTAAACAGTGGAGCCCGGGTCATGGATTTGATTCCCAGATTCCCAGGGAATAAGTGCATGACCTCATTAAATGTAAACCTCCTAAATGCATGTAATGGAAATACCACAACCAGCTTTGATTAGAAAATGCACAAATCATGTGTGTATTTGTTCGCTCAAATGTGCACACTCTATTAGTTTTCCAACCAAAAGTTGGTTTTGAAGGACGTGGATGGAGTTGTTATTGGAAATCTTCAACATCAAGTTGGCTATTGCTGATTTGAATGTGTGAAAAACAAGATGTTCTTGAAAATAAAACCATCTGAATGTTATTATTTTGCTTTTGCTTTGCATTTGTTGTCTTGATGTATTGCAGTTGTTCTTGTGACTAATGTGTCATTTTTAAACAAAGTTCCAAGTCATGAGTTCACACTTGGCTCTCGAACGATTTCTGACATCTACGCGATGTGATTCTTGGCTGTAATGAGCAGTTTGTCTTAAAATTCTGGGCAGTGATGAGACATGAGTGAGAAAGATCGTTTTCTAATGAACCTTGTTGCATTAACATGCCATTCAAATCATCCACTGGTTTTCTGAGTGCAGAGGGCTTTTAGGTGTTTGCAGTCGTGGTGTTAAACATATTTGTTGGTTGACTCATGAAAGTAGTTTGAGAGTTGTGCCATTATACACACACACGCACACGCACTGTGTGTAGGTTTTATCTCAGCTCTGTAACTGGGTCATTTTATAGCTGCTTAGCTAGCTTGAGCTTGATTACCCAAGAGTCTTCTTTGTTTGCCATTCAATTATGCAAAAATGTCCAGACACGCTGTTGCTGTAATATTATGTATGGACAATATTCTCTACTGAAGTCATATTCATATTATGGTTTTAACCTTATACTTTATAGGAAAGGGAGTACATGGATGTGAGCAGTGGAGAGAAAATGCGTTTTTTTTTCTTTCAAATGCCATGTTTTAGGAGCCTTTTATATGCAGTATGCTTTTGGGGGTTGTCAAGTATAGATGTGGAACACAAGAAGAAGTTAGTTTAAACGCCTCTATGTTGCCACAGATCTGGTTGTTTAGTTATATTATTATTTGGCCTTGACTGTGCTTACATGCACAAATATTCCAATATTAATCATAATTTGATCCAGTTACGTAAGCCTCATGTGTAGGCATTAACCTGATTGCTGTAACCAGATTACCTTGAACCAGTATTTCAGATTCTTCAAATTTGACGAGAGCTTGCATGACATTATCTTTGTAGATCGTTTTAGTGAGACTAATGGCACAGAATTTACACACACTTAAGCTTTAACACTGCTTCTCTATTTATTTAATTGTTTAATTCTCTTGAAAATCCATTTATTACTTAAGTAGCTCTTTACATATTTTAAAATTGGCGTGCATGTCAAAATGATTTGAAGGTTCACATTCACATCACATAAAGTTACACATCACTTATACTTCTGAGACTGCTACTCACTGATAGGCATACGTTATGCATGGACTGTTTCATGTTTTATTTATTCTCTGATAGGCACACATATGGTCCCTGTATGTGCAACAACTACAAATGTGGTTCATTTCACAAGGCTTTGGGTATAAAATGCAGACCATGAGATTTATTGGCTTCTACTTAGAAAATATTTGTCATGTTGTTCTCTCTGTTTATTTGAATTGGAAATGCTTGTGGCATCTAGTTTGCATTTGCAGTTGTAGCTTAGATAATTGAAGTTTTTATGGGGACTTGTATATATAGATCATCGTTTTAATTACTTTTTCTTTTCTACACTTGTTTGAGCTTTCACTAACATGTATAACCTGGGCAACAAAGTACAGAAAGTATATAATGTATAAAAATAATAAATAAAAAGAAATGTTTGCCACCATTTTGTCAGTCACCAAATAATTCTTTGATTTCTTATGAATTAATCAATGAAATATCAATTATATGAAAAACAATGCATTCTTCCCTTTGTAAAGCCAAAGTATAACCCTTACTGTCAAAAACTATATACTCCATGTGCAACAGTCATGAGCCAAAATAAAATGTCATGCTGTTGGATCCTGAAATTTCTATCACTGGAATCCATTCTAAAAGGATGAAGCTTTGGATGCACTTCAATTTACCCAGAGGTGTTGAAGCGTGCGATGCGGTGGGATAGTCCTGTGTCTTTTATCTGGTGGTGGCAGGGATTGACATATTGATTAGATAGTAGTGGGAACATTATTCTTGTGCCTGGGACTTGCCTTATTTTCTGCCTGTGTATCGGCGCCATCATTTTCTACATGTTCTGAGGGCAACAGATAATGTAATAGTATATGAGCATGAAATAGTCACATGAGGAGAGGGGGTTTGTGGATCGGTGCTATGGTAGCCTAATGGTTTAGGTTCTTGGCTCTTGAAAGGTTCAAGGCATAGGAGATCACATGTATATATATGAAACTATTTTGCAGTCCTTTCAGGAAAAAAATTTAGGGATCAATTATAGAATAAATTCATCATCATGGTTTTAGTCAGTCATGTCAACTTTTTTTTTTTGTACTAGTAAACTTAATTTACTTGATCCATTGAGATGTAAGACTGATGTAAAACTGTTGCAGATGTTTTCTTTATATTCCTTATATTCTTATTATATTATTCCTTATTATATTCTAATTAAATCAAACTGATTCAAACAGTCTGATAGTCTCAATACCTGTCCTAAAGCATTTAACTCAATTTACCAGTCATATGGCCATTGTTATTTTAGTTTTATTTATGTACTGTAGTTTTTATTAATATTTTCATCTTTCTTTTCAATTTTCATTTCATAATTTGTTTAAATTAGTTTAGTCATTTTGTTATAGGCTTTTGTAAAATATATTATGATAATAATTTATAACAATAATTAATCAGTTTTAGTTCACTTAAGATGATGATAACCTTATCTGGTCAGTTACTAAATTCACCAATAGCATGTTTTTCCTGCATTTGACGCTTGTTGAGCCTGGATTGTATACATTGCTGGGAATTCGTGACTGATGCAAATGACCAGATATGTATTTTTCAGGGAAAATTATATATATCTTTTAATTTTATTCTCTTTAATTCAATGACTTTTATTATTAATAATATTTTTTTTTCATAACTACTGAAAAAGTTTCTATTGTACTGCTTGAGGTATTCAGGCTTCTGATAGTGTTATTACAGATGTATAAAAAAAAAAAGCAATGGAAAAAATCACAATAAAGCAGTGTTTTCCAGAGATTCATCTGAGGAAAGTCTGCTAGCAAAGAATTTAGCACTTGTGTAAGCAAGAAGTTCAGAATTGTCCAGAGGGAAAAAAAAATCTGGTGGTTACACATGCATTCTTGAACATTTTGTGTGTTACTCTTATTTTGGTCACTATTGGGAAACTAATCTCAGTGATGGGTGGGCGATATAGCGGAAGACACGATTACCCTTTGCTTGTGTTTTAAGCATTGGTGTTATTTTAAACTGGTAAAACACAATAAGCAGCAAAAGACAAAAATACATTTGGTATGTGATCACACTGTCTGAGAGACTATATTTAGTATATATATTCAGACCTTAACTACAGCATGATATAAATTGTTATTGTGATATAAAATGACTCTTACCGTAGTAAAATTTTCCTTTCCTTTCCTTTCCTTTCCTTTCCTTTCCTTTCCTTTCCTTTCCTTTCCTTTCCTTTCCTTTCCTTTCCTTTCCTTTCCTTTCCTTTCCTTTCCTTTCCTTTCCTTTCTTGTCCTGTCCTGTCCTGTCCTGTCCTGTCCTGTCGTGTCCGCACTCAAGGGGGATGTGGGAAACACCAACACTGGTTTGCAATGGACTTGCAATGGAGGGTGTACAAATGAACTAAGCTGCTCTAGCAGAAGATTGAAAGTACAGCGTAAAAGACTTTGCCTTACGGCAGTAGCAGGATGAAACCGTACGTGAATCAGCCCCCTGTGTCCTGAAGCCACAAATCGTTCGCCCCCCTGACTGTGCTTCTAACCTTTACACATACACTGCTCTCAGGAAATGATTTAATAGGTTTCTAGAGGTTTGGGATGTTTATTCTGATAGAAAGATAAGTCAGTGGTGAGACAGAAATCTTTCAGTCCCTGTGTAAATATGAAATATTGGTAGAGGAGGTACAATGTAGCTATACTCCAAAAATGTAAAACATTAATTTATGGGTGTTTTTTCAGCTATGGGTCATTTGCCCCATGGAGGTTTAAAAGAAAAATTGTCTACTGTACAGTCGTGGATGCTTTTTTTTTTCTTCCTGAAATCGCTGTTGTGAATGAGTATAGAATATAAGAATACAATATAATTTTGTGTTGTATATTTCAACACATGCACAAACTTGTCTTAGCATTGTAAACATCCTGAATTAAAATGAAATAGCCCTTTTAACACACATTTGGAATGAATTGACAAAATAACAGCTTGATTGGAAATGGTGCGCAAAATTATACTTTTAGCTAGTGATATGTATCTTACCATGTCATATTTCATCTAAGGCATGCTGTTTTGAATTATGTTTTTTTTAAAGAAATTTCACATCTTATATTTTTATTGTATTTTATTTGTTTAGATAGCACATGCAAATATTAAATTGTTTTCATGATGGGTTTTCATTTGAAAGACAAATTCTGATTTATTGTGACCAAAAGAAAAAGTTGAAATGCAATAAGAATCAATCCAATAAACATAGAAAAACCTTTCTACGAGAATTGCCTAAACACTCATAAAACTACATTAATGCAGCTATTCGGTTTTCCTGGTTAACCAAATCTATTCGATGTGGTGAGCAATACATCCTGACAAGGACAAAAACATGTTTCTAGTGTCTCAGCTCTCACTACAGCAAGGTCTTTTCTTCATCAGTTTTGTTGCTCAAAATCATCAGCCCTGTCTGGTATACTTTCTGTACTAAAGAACAAAAGGTTTGGGGTACTAGGAAATCGTCACCACACCAGAAAACATGTATAGAACAAAGAATTATGGCACATTGATCCAGTGGAATGTTATGGCCAGAAGAGGATCTGATAATGGGGATATAACTGCAGTTCAGGCTAAGCCCATCCCTAACATCATTTGTTTGGAATAGAGTTAGGATGATAAGTGAGAATTACAGCATGGGTACATTTATTGTGTATGGGAGAGCAATAAATTCCATCTATCTGCAGTAATGCACCTCATTAAATGTGAAACAACAATGCGAGTTATTGGAATAAAATAACTTGTTTTCTTGAAGAGGAGAGTGTTGTCCAGTTAGTGGTGAAATGAAGCAATGTGTTTGTAGCAACACTCTTAGAAGAAAGGGTTCTATTTAGAACCAGAAATGGTTCCATTCCCCGCTTCATACTGTATATGGAACTCCAAAATGGTTCTATATAGAACCATTTTTTTTGGGTAAAAGGTTCTATTGGCCAAGTATGGAAGCTCAGGGTTCTATATAGAACCCAGAGGAACCCTTTTTTAAGAGTGTATAGAACCTTTTAGGGGTTCCAAATATGTAGCGCTGATAGAATCTTTTAAGGTTCTATATAGAACCTTTTCTTCTAAGAGTGAAGGTTAGATGTTGGGGGCGGAGTTATGTTTGACTGACAGTTTGAGGAGGCAATGGAGTTGGTCTCAAGCTCTTTTTAATACTTCTCATTAGTTAAATATTTTCAAAACCCACATACAGGTGTAAAGGGTGACAAATAGTAAAGAGTTACGTAAAAAAGGATGATATTTTAAAATGTATTAATTTATAAAGTAATTGTCCTACATAGTTTTTTGCATTACATATAAAAATATTATTTCTCCCCATTTATATTCTGTTATACAATGCAAAACCTTTTCTGTTCCTTGTTTGGTAACTCAAAATGATGTTGGCAATAACTCAAAACGGCACAAATTTAGGTTGACTCAACATTAGGCCATAACACTGTGCAATTATTTTGGCATCAAGTCACAGCATAAAATTGGCATAGTATTAGCTCATAACAACATGAAATCAATTCAGTAGCAATTTATTCCAAACAAACAAACTAACATTAATGCTAGGATATGAACACAAGAACCCATTATGACTAGCATTAGACTATCCTGCCACCTGGACAGTGCCAGAGATTATTCTGCTGCTGAATGTCATCTCAAATGTGATGTTTCGCTGCATGAATGGCTTTGCGTAGGCTACTGTTCGCAGTGATAAATTCCCATTCTCTGAATCTTTACAAGAGATTTGTGTCACAATGTCACTGATAACAGCCCTTGTGTAGCTGTCTTCATCAAACATGTGACTACAGTAGAAGTATTTATACTTGCAAGCAAGATAACCCTCTACCCATCTGGAATAATAATCAGTGGTAACTAGTAGATTCTACCCTAAGGGAAATGGACCACATAGATCAATGGCTTCAATTTGTCATGGCTTGTCAGGCAGCCGTGTTCACACCATTGGAATGGGTCTTGAGGGCATGCTGTTCATGGTGCACCACACGACTTCATTAAGTGATTCACGTCGCTTTCCATGTACAGTCTCTAAACCTATGTGTGCATTTTTTTCTTTTGTCATCCAACAATTGCAATACGATTTTCTTAAAACTGCTGTCCAAGACCTACTGGTGGGATGGATATATAATAAACCTTGCTTATGGACATTGATTAGTGATATATTGCAAGGGATGCATATGCATGTATGTGTGGCTGATATAAGCAAATATTGGACGTTGGCCAATTGTTTAAATACTGTTATTTATGTATGTTTGAATACATCTGTTTGAATGAAAACTATTTTATACATACTACACAATATACATAGCACACCATATACAGTACATTTACAATTAAAAATGAAATTATAAATGTTAATAAAAATGTTAACACTTTACAATAATGTAAAGACATTAATTATGTGCTATACATTTTTTTTACACTGTTTTTATTCTGTTTAAAAAATACAATTGCTCATTGTTAGTTCATGTTGGCTCAGTCCAGTACATACTGTAATATTAAAAGATACAACTTTTGATGTATTAGTAAATGTTGAAATTATCAATAACTAAGATTAATAAATGATTTACAAGTATTTTTCATTGTTAGTTCATATTAACTAATACAGTTAACTAATGTTAAAGGGTTAATTCATCCCAAAATTAAATCTCTGTCATTAACTACTCACCTTGATATTGTTCCAAACCCGTAAGAACACAAATTCAGACATTTTCGATGAAATCCGAGAGCTTTCTGACCCCCCTGTAGACATCATAATCACTTTCAAGGCCCAGAAAGATGTTAAAGACATTTTAGTGAAGAACCACTGCCTTGATTAACTAAAATTGTGCTACATATTATGCAGAGATTGGAACATCTAATTAGTCTCGATATACTCATGGGTAAAAATGTGATTTTTTTTTAATGATATTCTTGTAACTGCACACAAATGCACAGGTGCAGATTTAAAGTGTGCATTGTTTCTTCTTTGTTGCCATTTGAAATCTCTTTTAGGAGATGATTGCCTCCAGACAAAGCCAAAATAGATCAAGACACGTTACTAAAATGCTCTTCCCAATAGAAATGTTTTGCATATAACAGGGCACAAATGTCACCTCCTGCCATCTGTAATATAACTCATTGAATATGGCCATGCCATTTAGAGCACAGGGGAGCAGGTCTAGGATGCTACTCCCTGACATTCAAAGAGCACTAGCACCCTGCCATGTTGCTTAAAAAAGAGCCAAGATCAAGAGTAGGTAGGAGACAACTGAACACACTTCAGCATTTACCAGTTAAAAAGCCAAAATGACAGAATTTCAATTGGTAAATGCTGAAGTGTGTTGAGTTGTCTTCTTAAACAAATAATCATTCTTACATGAACAGCTGCTTGTTTTTTTCTCTCTAATGGTGTTCAAATGAATGTAAAGGGTTCAATGCACGTGTGATTGGCTAATTATAGCAAAGAGTTGTGAAATTTAGGGAAGTGTCTGGTCTTGACCTATGGGATTAGCCCCTTTTTTACATATTGATCTTAATCTCATTGACTTTGTTGAGCATACAAACCCTCAGGCATCTTCTGGTCCCAGCAGATCAGTCAAAGTAATCAACGAAATACCATCTGATTCAATTAAAGATGGGAATAAACCATTTAAATGAGGAAATAGTCAATGTTCCATGTTTGTTCTTGAGTAATTTGTTAACTCCATACTTAATCAACGTCTTTAACTGAGGAAATGTCATTCTTAACACTCTTTTTACATTTACATTTAACCATTTAGAAGACACTTTTATCAAAAGCAGCGTACAAATTAGGAGAACAATCGAAGCAATCAAACCAACAATAGGGCAAATATATGAGTGCTGTGACGAGCCTAGCATTGATGTAGCAAGTTTTTTTAAAATAAACAATAGATAGATAGACTGTGTGTGTGTTCAAAAGTGTGTGAAATTCAATGTAGTATGCACTCCAGGCAGCTAGGTGGCAATGTGAAGCACTGCCACACTACAACACCAAGTCCGCGCGCCTGCGTACAACCTTCATTGTCAAGCAGACTTTTGCGTTTTTACCCTTTAGACAGGAACGCGACGGTCGAGCATTTTTTAAGATTTCCACTCTGGAGGGTGGTTTAACTTTTTTTGCGTTATTAAGCCCCAAAAACGCTGTCGCCGTGTAAACGGAAGGCACATCCGATAATATACTTTTACGTTTTCACGAGAGCGTTCTCGTGTAAACAGGGCCTAAGTAAGTGACACACTATAATATGTACATTTAGGCTTTTGCAAACAACTCTGGAACCATATGGGCTATAATCGAACTTTTATCAACTTTATCAAACTATAATCAACTTTTTCCCCATCTGTTCTCCACAGTGGTTGCCTATAATTTCCCCTTCTTGATTTTCATTATTTTATTTTAAAGATTTTTATTTTTTTATTCTAAATTTTCTACAAAAAATGCTTTTTGAAACTCACTTGAAAGACTCTTATGACAAATAACTATGACAAATATTTTGATTTGTTAGAGGCAGAGATACACACACACACACACACATACAGTACATATATATATATATATATATATATATATATATATATGTGTAGAGAGAGAGAGGGAGGCGAATATTGAATAACTTATTGTCATCTAATTCTCATTAAAAGTCTTTAATGTCACCAATTATTTAATAACCCATGTAAAATGTAATTTTCAGAATATTTATAAATGAATATCCATTTTTCATACTGCATATCATAATGTTGTGAAATTCACCCACCACATTCAAAATGATGGACTTCTTTTTTATTTATAAAAATAGTATAACATTTTAATATCTGCCATTTCTCAGTTATCGCCGATCGGCCATAACATGAAAAAAGATTGGCTTATCGATAATAGAATTTTAATACAAGTACATAGCTATGAGCCAATATATATTTTTCAGGGATGGATTGTGTCTAATTGGCTTGTCCAAAACTTCACAAACCTTTTTACACTTGGACAATAGAACAATCTGAGGGGATTAAGATATATCCTGGCAACCACAGGATCTTTTCCTTTAAATTTTACAATTAAAGTCAAAACAATGACTTAGTTTGACAATTAAGTCTGCTGTGATTTAAAACTTGTGTTTCGTCATAATAATATTAGCAGCGCTGAATGTCTCGTCTGACCGGCTAGTTTAAAATTTGCTGTCCGCGCTGATAGTCTGACCTGAGTTTGATTCCCAGCTCGAGGTCCTTTGCCGATCCCATTCCCCTCTCTCTCTACCCCATGCTTTCCTGTCAAAATCTGTCCTATCCAATAAAGGCACAAAAAGGCCAAAAACATTACTTTAAAAGAAATTGCTGAACTCGTCTCAGGGTCGTCTCATTTCAGTTCGGTTCATCTCTGCTGTATGCACGTAAACTTACTTGTCATGACTACTTTGTTGTGAAGAATTCTGAAAATGTCATCAATTACAGTAAGTGGAAGTGAATGCAGAGTAAATACCTCTGGTATTTATTTATGTGATGGCCTGCTCTAATGAGAAACTCTAGGTCTGCACGCAAAGCAGGACATGCCCTTTTGATAACCCTGTGGTTTTCAGCCCAGCCAGTGCAACCAAAAACGAAACATCAAGCATATGACCTTGTGACAATAATGATCAAAATCGTTCTGTTAATACAGAACAGTCCACCCTGTATTGCTCGCTGCACCATGTATAATTCATAAGTGAGCTCAGCATTGACTCTGTGATGGGAAATATAGTGCATCTCTAATGGATAAAATC
This sequence comes from Cyprinella venusta, assembly GCA_038021265.1. Lineage (NCBI taxonomy): Eukaryota > Metazoa > Chordata > Actinopteri > Cypriniformes > Leuciscidae > Cyprinella > Cyprinella venusta. The sequence continues at coordinate 25,764,017 of CM075876.1, forward strand.
ATCGAAAACCAGAGAGCAGGTGTCCTAACTATTGATAGGGCAGTCTTAGGGGAAACGTGAGGCTACATTAGTGTGCCAGGCAGGCTACGGTGTAAATAATAACCAGGCTGTAAGGTAATTGCCCTGTGAAGGAGCAGCCAGTCTGTCTTTATGTTTATATCTGGGAGCAGATGTACAGCTAGATGCCCGGATACAATGAACCTTTTTCTCCTGTGGAATTAAGAGGTGATTAATATCCTTCCACGCATCAATGATAATGCAATTATTAGTCCTGAACATGATCACTTGACTTCCCAAAATGGCTTGGTTGTTTATGCGCAGATAAATTTGTCAGATCATTTTTCTGTGCTGAGAAGTGTGACCCAATTAAAATGAGAGTGTCTGGAAAATAAGTCACTCAAGCTTTTGACACGGTGGAAGACAGCGTCAGGTTTTCACTGTGTTACATCATTAACTCACACACTCTGTGGGAAGAAAAGCAGTAAATATTTTGTGGAGTTGGAGTTGGTCACTCACTGTCAGTAACATGCTGGTCATCTGGAGCTGATGGTCTAATCGAAGCCAGACCAAGGGAGACAGTTGTGGCATGGCGTTGGTGCAGTATTTTAGATATTCAAACTCACCCTAAACATAGGTGAAAAGTTTGCTCTTCTGTATTTAGAACCAGTTTTTGTTAGCACTTTATTTTACAGTGATGTTTTGCTTGTTCTTACCATATAATAACAGAAAATTAGACATAATTACAACTAACCCTCAACCAAATCTTAATCTTGCCCAAACCCTATAGTAATTTGGTTAAAGGGTACCTATTTTGGGTTTTTGAAAATTGCCCTTCATGTAGTGTTTAACATAGATCTAAGTGAACGAAAACATCCTGCAAAGTTTTAAACATGAAAGTTCATCGTATACAAAGTTATTATCTCTCAAAAACAAGAGTCGACTCTGAGTCGCTGATATGAATCGTTCGAAGAACGATGCTTTTCCTTTGTCTAGTTGACGTCAACTTGACAAGTTATTTGAATAAGAAACGCCCACTTATTGCGCTCGGAGACGCTAGGGAAAACCGGAGCTCCAGGGGTGGCGGGCAAATCTGAAACTGGCCCAGGACGGGCCACCCTGCCTGGGCTGGCCAGGGAGATCTGAGAGCATGGAGGTTTGGACCCACCGCACCTTTTTGGACTCTGTCGTTTTTCGAGATCTGGGCTTCGGAAAACAATCATGTCGACGAGACGCTGTGTTTTGAAGTGCGACGCAAAAGCGAACTTTTTTCACCTGCCAAGTGAGGAGTATTTGAAGACTAAGTGGCTGCGGTTCATATATACAAGTACTGCTATACCACACAAGTATAGCCCAAACCTTGTTCTGTGTTCGCGTCATTTTGAAGATGATTGCTTCAAACGATTCAAATGGGAGTCGGTGGGCAATTCAGGTAAAAATAAATGCATATTATAAGACAACAAAAGTGTTTTTTGTCATTGCATGCTTGTAAAATTGTTGTTGGGGACTATCAGAACAATATTAGGAACATTTTAAATGCCATAATAGGTACACTTTAATTAATATTACTATATATATATATATATATATATATATATATATATATATATATATATATATATATATATGGGTTGAGATCTGGGCACCTTGGGGGCCATTTTAGCCATTTTGAAATGATTCAAGCTTTTGTGACATGGTGCATTAGCCATCAGAGGATGGGTACATGGTGGGGGGTAAAGGGATGGACATGGTCAGCAACGATGCTCAGGTAGGCCATGGCATTTAAACGATGCCCAATTGGCACTTAGGGGCCTAAAGTGTGCCAAGAAAACATCCCCCACACCATTACACCACCAACAAGGCATGATGGATCCATGTTCTCATTCTGTTTACACCAAATTCTGACTCTACCATCTGAATGTCTGAACAGAAATCAAGACTCATCAGACCAGGCAACATTTTTTCAGTCTTGAACTGTCCAGTTTTGGTGAGCTCTTGCAAATTGTAGCCTCTTTTTCCTATTTGTAGTGGAGATGAGTGGTAGAGTTGAGGTCTTCTGGTGTTGTAGCCCAGTTTGTGCGTGTTGTGGCTTCACAAATGCTTTGCCATAAATGCCTCTGACCTCTAGCATCAACAAGGCATTTTCGCCCACAGGACTGCCGCATACTGGATGTTTTTTCATTTTCACACCATTCTTTGTAAACCCTAGAAATGGTTGTGCGTGAAAGTCCCAGTAACTGAGCAGATTGTGAAATACTCAGACCGGCCCGTCTGGCACCAACAACCATGCCATGCTCAATTGCTTATATCACCTTTCTTTCCCATTCTGACATTCCGTTTGGCGTTCAGGAGATATACACTTGCAAAATAATTTATTTGTGGGATTTACTTGTTCAAATCTGATTTATATATATATTTTTAAATCCTGTTTAGTACCTCCCTCAAAGTAATGGTCCAAGGGGGGAGAATAAATATTGACCCTGCAAATAACAGCAGTAATTTTGTGCTCCTTTGAGTATGCATTTATAATGGAAGTTAATACAAATCATTCAGCTGATTCAACTAAAAGCGTTATTCGACTTTTTCCCCCCTTTGGCTTTTAGTATTTTGTCTTGAAAAGATGTGATATTTTTTTCTTCTAAATGTTTTATCGGCGGTGGCAACACGTGAGATGTGTTTGTACTGTTGCGGCGTAACTGTGCTGCCCAGCATGCAATTAGCAAAGCAAACTCGGTGCACACTACGCGTTTGCCTTTGAAGATCATTCACTGCTGAATTCTGGGATCTGTTCAGAAGATTATAAAAGCTTTACTAAAGCAGGGCCTCCTACACTGTGCAATGATTATGAGGACAGGTTGCAAACTGCACTATCATCTGCATTTTAACTGCCAGCCAAGTAGTTGTGTGCCAGATGAAATGGGTGGCGATGGAAGCTCTCTGGTTGGCCCTGTAGATTACTAAGGAGGGGAATGAAACATACACAACTCAAAGATTCGAATTACAGCAGGCTGTTCCGAACCGCATGGCCTGCCCACACAGCACTCGAGACTATCATTACAGGGCTAATAAAGTGATAAAGCAAAAATCCCACATTCTCTGACAATGGCTGCTTTATCTCTCACTGCAGTTAAGCAGATTATTACCTTGACTGTTAACCTGAGTGGTGTCAAAAGTTTCATCTGCTTATTTTCTTTGTAAGCGTAAATTATTATTCAAAAGTTTGGGGTCAGTAATATTTTTAAAAATGTTTTTAAAAAGAAGGCTGTTTTTATTTGATGACAAAACAAAAAAAACCAAAAAACAGTAATATTGCGAAATAATATTGGAAATTTATAATTTTGTCATTTTGAAATGTGTGTGAATTTTCAATGCTGAATTTTCAGTCAATACTCCAGTCTTCAATGTCACATGATCCTCCAGAAATCATTCTAAAATATTCTGATATTGTGCTCAATAAATATTTATTATTATAATCAATGTTGAAAACAGTTTCACTTTTTTGAGGGAACCGTAATTTTTTTGTTTTAATTTTTTCATACCTGTTAATGCTTTGATAACTGTTCATAATAACTGAATTGAAATAGAAATGTTATTTTTTGCAACATTATAAATGTTGTTACTGTCACTTCTGATTTATTTAATTTGTCCTTGATGAATAAAAGTATACATTTATTAAAAGAATTAATAAAATCTTACTGACCCCGAACTTTTGAATGGCAGTGTATATTTCAATAAGTTTCATCATATGAAAGAGAAGATTTGGGGGGTTTATCACCAAAGGAATTACTGCAAATCATGTGCAAACATGCCCAAAACATTTTTAATTAACAGTTTGCACTGCATAATTTCATATACTTGCAGACTACCTTGATCTGATACACTTTACAGCATCATGAATCACGGTTGTGTGCCACAATTAACATTTACAATTAACACAATTAACAATTAAATTGAGAATGGATATCAAATTCCAAATTCAAATTCTATTTTAACAAAAAGGATGCAGAATTTTCAGTTTGAATTTCAGTGGTATATAGATGGATAATTCATTAAATCCCTTTTCCTGTCACTCTACAGTTAAATTCAGTACAAAGCAATCCAGTTGTTCAATTCTGAATTTAAAAATTTGTAGGTACCCAAATTGGCTATTCTCCATTTTTTGATCACACATGTAAATTCCCTTTGAAATTCAATAGTTTGCCATCTTCTTTCCACAACGTTGATTGCATTAAGTGCAACACAATTTATTATAAGATCTATTTTAGAGCATTTTGAATAAAACAGGTGTTTCCATAAAAATACTGCTCAGTAAATTGGTGCAATTGTTTAGTGTGTCCAAAATCAGATGATATTGTTGAAAGAATCTGGTTGAGATCATATTCTTTTGAAATACTCAAGATTGAGGTTTTAATTCTCCCCATGCTTTGCGTTTTAGGCTTTAGAGCTTAATTTCTTCGTGGATGTTAGCAAGTGTATATATTGGAAATGGGTCTCTCTTGGCATTCCTGATGCATGCATGGCTGAAGGGAAATCACTCAGCGTCTCAGCCCTTCTCCTCTCAGTTGAGTAAGAGCCTCTGGCCCAGTGTAGTTCTCCACGGGGGCCTCATCCTTGCCTGTAAACCATGTTTAAACATCATAATAATTTGAACACTACTCATTTCAACTCAGTGAAAATGATGGCATAGGGAGGTTGAGCTTTGCTACAGACACACAGATGTCAAGGGAAAGCTCAATTGGAATTCAGAGAATTCTCCAATGAATCAAATTTTATGAACACAGAGTGAGTAGGCAATGAAAAAAGATTACCGGTATTTAGTTAATTTTTTTTTTATGACTTTTCAATTGTTTCAATAATTAAATCAATGCTAATTACCTACGTAGAAATGGAAAATAAGATATTCAGTGCAAGTCGAGTATGATTCATTAAAAATATGGCATGACACAGTAATATTATACTTCCCTAAGGACCTGCAGTGTGCTATTCAGCATGCTTCCATGACTATAAAGTAGATCCACCAAGTGGTTATTCAATTAAAATAAACATCTTTTGAATCTCAATGAATAGTGAAGATTAGCTAGTTGCCACACATTATTTTTGTCCAAATTGTTTGAGATGGTATATATATATATATATATATATATATATATATATATATATATTACAGTACATTGCTGTTAATAATTGTATTTGTTTCACTTGAAAAGCTTACAATTGCCAAATTCCACTTGTGTTAATTTACCCCCTGACAGCATGCACTGCTATTGGGTTCAAGGCACTGGAACTGTTTCCTTTGCAGTAACCTACAGAAAAAAAACATTTGACTTTCAGAGATGAATCACTTAAGGAAGGTTCACTGGAGTAAAACATGTCACAACTATCCATGGTCATCTCTACTGATGTTACGCTTGGCTTGAATCAAAATGGGCCATTGAGAGTTTTTCGGATGGAAAATAATTCCAAAAGCAGATGACCAACGCAACTTGGAGGAAGCTAAAAGAGGAATTATTTTTCAGTGGTTTTCTCATCTCCCACCCTGATTCATTTGTTGTGTCTGTTGAAGGGGCTTGTTTAGGACCTCTACCATTCCCCCCCACATTGCCTCAGCCAGCTGGCACAGACTCGAGTCAACCATAAAGTCTGTTAGTTTAAGATTTAACACACTGGCATGCAGTCAGAATCGCAGACGGAAAGCCAAGATCCCTAAGAGACAAGATACACTATATTGAGAGTGAAAGCATGCCAGCTTATACAGAAACCACAATGTCATTAAATCGTATTAGTTAAAATGAAAAGAACAACAAACCCTCTGAGTAAAATCTTTGAGAATAAGATTTTACATTCAAACACGGGAATTTGTATTAGATTGTAGGAGTTCATGACTGTGCTCAAATTCAACAAATAACTGATCAAATGGTCTCAATCTGTGTGACAATGATCAGCAGGAAGATTAAATGGGTAAGGCAATTTATGTCATTTTCGGTTATGCGGCGGTTACGCACATCATGTGTTAATGCTCTCAATAATAGGCAGCAGTTTTCAGTAAGCTGGTTCATGTAATGAAGTGTCATTAGTTTATCCCATCTGCCAGTGCATTTTTGCCATCCAAGTGTGAAAAACTCAAAATAGCAGGTACAAATTACTTCCCGTTGCTTTTGGCTACATCAGTCTCGTTTCCAGTGAGCTGGAAGTAACCATCCCCCCCCCCCCCCCCCCACACACACCCACATTCTCTGTACTATGCCTGTGGGCCCTGAGAAAGCACATCCCATAATCTTGTTGGCTTGTCTCCAGCAGACTGTCCCATATTCAACAGGAGCTGTATTCAATTCCATAGACGCAGAGTTTCGGAATTAACTTTTGCTTTAATATGGGCAGATCCGTTAAGAGTCTTTGATGTTTAAGATCAGTCGCCATTGTCGTTTCGTAACCCGCTTCTGAGACGTTCTGTCCGTCTGAAACTGTTGGATTGTTTGAATTTAAAGTATGAAGTTATATACAAAATGTCTAATAACCAGCTGTTAAACATATGTCCTCCTAACTTGAGACTTAAATTTGTTGTGTTTGCTTGGATTCTTTACCTTTTCCATATGCAAGTTCTTTGATACAATTTTACATTGATATATTATGTGCAGTATGAATAGGTGAGAACTCATACTACATTAGAGTAAGTGGAAAATTGGTTTGTCACTCTAATGATTTTCTTTGCACATACTTAACATAAAGAAATCGATTACTGTTTCCGTTTAAAACTATTTCCTGGCTTCCACCTATGCCTGTCAATCTCATTATATGGGGTTAAGGACTCTTCAGGGTGACAGGAGGAACCATTTCCTAGTTTTGGTATGGCATGCCTTTCTCTGCTGTGTTGTAACATGTTCTGCCTCCCGTCAGTGTTTGAATACGAGAGGAAGTGACATGTCAGGACATGTTTCCATAGCTTTGCTAACTCAGGGCAGTGTCATAGTAAATAGGTTGCCATTTCACTAGCAGCATTTACATGGACCATAATTATAATAGACTCTAATCCTGGCCAGACCAGTCTGATGTAATCAAATTAAAGTTTCATTTACATTGTCTTTGACAGTCTTTTTGATTAAATATAGTTTTGTAAACGTTAAATCTGCACTTGGGACTTTCTGTGCAGGAATAAAGTCAAGACATTTCATGAAAAGGAAACTGTAAAGTTCAAAGTATGATTTAAAGGAGTTTCGTCATTGTTTTACACCCTCAGTCAAATCCAGCAGTAAATCTTTTGAATAAATAGTATCTTGAAAGCTCACATGCAAAGACTTGTCTAGATTACTCGGGATAATAAATTAAAGGGGTGATGAACTGAGAAATATGAGCTTTTGACATCTAAGAGGTCATCATATTATAAGAATATCCTGTAAGTTTCAGAACTGAAAATGAAAGTTTTTATTGACACCAGCCTCAGCAAACGACTCGTTTTCCAAAGTGGGGAACTATGACGTCAAAGAGGATAAAACACCACCCCCACAGAAGAAGATCAACGCCTACTTCAACACGGCCAGTTTAGCCCCGCCCACCGATGCGCGCATTACACGCATAGCTAAATAGCATGCCTACCTCGTGATGACAAACTAGATCGAGAGTGAAACTCGTTATAATATGCAAAACTGTGATCCACTCACAGCAGTGGGCGTTTACTTCCAAGTCTTCAATGCGAGACGCCCATAAAAACTGAGCGTTTTTGAGCTGGGCTCTAAACTAGGATAGAAAATAGCCTATTACTTATTCATTTTGGATGTTTTTTAATGTAAAAACCAAGCGGACGTCATAAGTTGACCTCAGACAACCATATAAAAAATTTAAAAAGCGAGTTCATGACCCCTTTAAATATTATTGTAAAATTTTTTTTTGCTATAAATCTATATTAAGAAACCTACCCAAAAGAAGTGACAATAAAAGCTTTATTTGTTAAATTAATTGTTGTAAGTTCAAAATATCCGTTGTGTTCTGCAGAAGAACGTAACTTAAACAGTTTTGGAATGATATACGTGTGTGTACATTATCATTTTCATTTTTGGGTGAATTGCCCCATTAATATTAGAGACCAATAGGCTTTATGCACAACTTACTTCCGCATTCTCTGTAAAACGGGTCTCATCGCTTCCGGTCCAGATCTTTTGTATGTGCTTCATGAATTTTTTTGCGGTTTTAATCAAGATAACTTAAAAGGAGCGATCAAAGATTAGCATAACCAATATCCCTCACATGTGAAGATTGATATTTAAACGTTTTATATTTTTTATTCTTCACAGTAACGTTTAGATATTTAAATGGAATAAAACGCCAATAACAAAGTGAAATAGGTAGGTTAGCTGATTACCTTACAAATCCATAGATATCGTAGTCAGTACTTACGGCCGTTAACACTTTCTCTGACAAGCGGATGCGATGAGACCCGTTTTCCGGTTCGGTCACGTGACGCTCGACATAAAGCCTATAGAATGTGCAAACCACGAAGAACTGATAGTTCATTAATTGGCTGATAAAATAATGTCAAACTGTGCATGGATATCATTTATTTCCTTCCAAATAAACGGGTACATCTAAATGCAAGTAAAGCAAAAAAACGTAACAAAAGGGCCTTTCTACTGGAGTTCTGTGTGGAAAATATGGACAGAAAACCTCGGACACTTGGCTGTCCATAAAACAGACATCAAATAGCTCTCTGCAGAATTCAGCTGCGGCCAGCACAACGCTCTCCAGAATAGCATAAGAGCATGTCATATCTGAGCCAGCACAAACCAAATAGTTTGTATTGGATTATGTGAAAGAGCTTGTGAGCGTACAATAGCAAACAAAAGGATGATATACACCCGCTAGTCTTGGGGTAAAGAAGCAGGCATCCGTGTGCTATGTGATTCTTCTCTGCAGGTTCCGTAGTGAATGAATAATAGAGAACAAGGGCATGCTTGCTCAGTGAGCGCAACCCTGCCTGTCAGAGTCACGGATGTGAGGAGAATCATACCCTTGCTTTTTCTGGAAAACGTCCTTGTATGTACGTCATATAAATGGGGGCCATGTTTAGTCCTCAATGCAAAAGAGCCCCCCCCCCCGACCAAATCCTCGCTGCTCCTAGATTAGAAAAAAAAAACAAAACAAATGGCTCTTGGAGAATGTGTTTTTGTTGCAGTTGTGGCCACAACTCTGGGTCAGGTGATCTGCCGCAGCGATTCCCCCGGGGTATGTGCTTCGCTCTCTTTCGTAGAAATTTACTGAAGCAATAAATCTGGTGTGCTTGTGGAGAAAAATTAAAGTGGAGCCTCCCAGGAGGCGGAAGGGAAGTAAGAGAGGGATATAACAATGCCTACAAGTAGAAATCCAGGCTAACCTCTACGGAGGTTGTGTCAACCCTGGCACAAAAGCTTTGGAACCTGGAGTCATGGCTCAAGGGCTAAAGTCCATTTAGTGAGGACAGCGGTTCATAACGCCACAACACTACCTGGGAAGTGGGGTATTTCTTTTTTTTTTTCAGTGCATGTAATGTTTGTATCCTCCCTTGAGTACAGATGTAGTTTGTACTCAAGTACAAAAGAGTACAAATATAGTTCTTGTCTGATAGGATGAAGGATTAAGAGGGTCGGAGGCTGATTTTGAAATAGAATTGATTATGTTCCTCTGTGTTAAGTCCCATCCATCCATCCATCCATCCATGGCAATTTGTACGCTTCATCATTTGTTTGTTTGTTCATCTTATCGTTTGTTCATTATTTTATTAATTTGTTCTAGCATTAGTTTGTTCTCTCAGTTCATTCTTTAGTTAGTTTGCTCTATTATTATTACAGTAGTTCATTCTTTTCTATTCAAACTTAAAGGAGTAGTTCACTTTTAAAAAACTTTTGCTGATAATTTACTCACTCCCAAGATATCCATGTCATTCTTTCTTCAGTCGAAAAGAAATTAAGGTTTTTGATGAAAACATTCCAGGATTTTTCTCCATATAATGGACTTCAATGGGAACCAAACAGTTCAAGGTCCAAAAGTCAGTTTCAGTGCAAACTGTTCAAAGGGCTTAAAACGATTCCAGACGATGAATAAGGGTCTTATCAAGCGAAACGATGACTCATTTAAAAAATGAATAACAAAGTTTTAAGTTTTATAAACTCAAATGGTCGCCTTGCTCTGTTCTGTGATGCGCATTCGTGAGTCTCCTGTTCAAACTCGTTTATCAAAATCAACGAATCTTTTTTTTGTGTGTCATTTGGTTAATTCAACGAACGAAATGAATGAGTTGACTCGGGAAAAGATTCGTTCATTTTCATGAACGAGTTTGAATAGGAGAGTCACGAACTCGCATCACAGAACAGAGCAAGGCGACCATTTGAGCTTATAAAACTTAAACGTTGTTATTTATTTTTTAAAGGAGCAATCGTTTCACTTGGTAAGACCCTTATTCATCGTCTGGAATCGTTTAAATACCTTTGAACAGTTTGCACTGGAACTGTCTTTTGGACCTTGAACCGTTTGGTTCCCAGTAAAGTGCATTACATGGAGAAAAATCCTGGAATGTTTTCATCAAAAACCTTAATTTCTTTTTCGACTGAAGAAAGAATAACATGGATAGGATGACATGGGGGTGAGTAAATTATCAGCAAAAGTTTTTTTTAAAAGTGAACTACTCCTTTAAATTCCACTTATTGCAGCTACACAAATTTCCCCAAATTGGGTTGAGCATAATCAAGTAAAATAAGATATATAGGTTCTTTTTGGTTAGCTGTAAGAACTAAATGCCAAAGAAAAATGTACTGTAGGTCAAATCATTTCACTAGCACATATGTTATCAATGACTGCACTAATGAAACCACAATCTGTTGTGATTCCTTTCAAGTGGCATTTGGTTTTGTATCACGTTGCACCCGCTGTTTACAGCCTGGGTGAGTACTGTCTGTTTGTTTTTCTTTTTCATTGGGCTTTTTAGGTTTGCCACATTTCCTCTTACAGGCACAGGGTTGTGTGGAGCGAGGGAATGGTGCGGTAATAGCTGTTGAATGCACTGGCTGTGCGGCTCCTACCGCAGGGCCCACACATTCCAGGGATTACTCTTATTACCAGCCATTCTCTCAATGGGGAACAGAGTGGCCTAATGAAATATTTAAATGGATGAGGGGGATAAAGCTCTCCATTACTGAATTAAATTTTCAAAATGTTTGTGCTGCTTATCTTTGAGTATATGTGTGCGCATTAGAGAAACTGATTAAGAGTACGCAATGATTATCAGCCTTATGAAAGAACATTTCAGAATTGCTGCATGTTCTTAATAATTCAATAAGTAATTGATTTAAAGCCTGTGCAAAAGTACTTTTTTCCTGAGATCTCAAGGGTGGACTCTGCAAGACCTCTCATTTATTGTTAATTGCAAATCCACATCATTCAGGTTCATGATTCACCTCTTTTAGCCAATTAGTGATGTTATTGTAATCTGAAATCTTAAACTTTGAAGGTGACACAATTAATATTACAAGTAAAATCTATAGGATTTAACCCATGGATGAATTAAAACAAACGCCACAAAAGATATTCAGAGTTCAAAAGCATGTGTCAGGTTTCAAATGAATGTTTCCAGGAGAAATAAACCAATCGTGAGCACAGATGGAGTAAATTGAATGGGTATTGCTTAGCTTGAATCCAGGACTTGTAATAGCCCATACTCCAATGTTAGGTCTGCCTGTACATCCTGAGCAAATGATATCCTAATGGGATTTCTCGTGGAAATCTATTAACCTTGAGTCCACCCATAAATTTCATGCAGTTTAGCTAAATGATGACTGTAGAGAATGGCACCATGTAACCAGTGGGTGTGAAGCCGCAGTTAGATCAAGGATGATTTGATGACCCTCCTATTCAAACAAGGTTATATTCAGATTGCTTGCATTAGATCTTTATGTTTGACAAAAGATGAAATAACATTACAGTGGTATCTGTGAAACAATGATTTCTTTATCACCCTTATCATTTTGGGATGTAATTGACATCTCAAACAATAATACATTACTCACATTTGCAGTGATTGATCAAGATTTTAAACCTCTGTTATGTGATGTTCTGGGTCATTAATTGGAAACCTCATGATGTTTATGCAATGGCGTTATATGGGTAATAATAAAGGAAAGACTTTGAATAAACAAACAATTGGTGGCCAATTTGAAATCTGTTTCTGGGATAGTATTGCATTGATTTTCTTCTTGATTATAAATGGTTGGATGTTAGACATTAGAAGTACATGAAAATGTAGACAATTTAAGTAAATGAAGTAAATCTATTGGATCCTGTCATGTAGCAGTAATTGTAAACTGTTAATTTACTTTTTGGTAACTAACATTTTTAGCACTTCACTTAACTTTACTATGAATATTTAGATTTTCTATTCCATCACAGCACAATGCTGCCAGGTAATACGAAACTTGTTTGGATTATTTTAGAAAAATACAAAAAGACGTTTTTGGATTAGTAGTGAAGTTTTATGCATTAAATGTGAATCATTGCTATTATAATATTTGCATTAGGGTTAAAACAGGTGATCATGTTGTGATAAACAGGTAATCTCTCTCTCTCTCTCTCTCTCTCTCTCTTTCTCTCTCTCTCTCTCTCTCTCTCTCTCTCTTTCTTTCTCCTCCTTCTCCTCCTCTTTCTCGTCGTCCTCCTTCTCCTCCACCTCTATCGCGTCCTCCTTCTCCTCCTCTTATTCTTTCTCCTCCTTCTTCTTCTCGTCCTCCCTCTCCTCCTCCTTCTCTTCCTCCTCCTTTTCATCCTCCTTGTCCTCCTCCTCCCTCTCCTCCTCCTCCTCTTCATCCTCCTTCTCCTCCTTCTCCTTCTCCTCCTCCTCCTCCTTCACCTTCTCCTTCTCTCCTTCTCCTTACCTCCTCCTTCTCCTCCTCTTCCTTCTCCTCCTTCCCTTTCTCCTCCTCCTTCTCCTTCCCCTTCCCCCTCTCCTTCTCCTCCTCCTTCACCTTCTCCTTATCCTTATACTTATTCTCCTCCTCCGCTCATCCTCCTCCTCTTTCTTCGCATCCTTCTTCTCATCCTCCTTCCCCTTCCCCCTCTCCTTCTCCTCTTCCTTCTCCTCCTTCTCCTCCTCCTTCCCCTTCTCCTCCTTCTCCTTCCCCCTCTCCTTCTCCTCTTCTTCCTTCTCCTCCTCCTCCTCCTCCTCCTGCCCTTTCTCCTCCTTCTCATCCTCCTCCTCTTCCTTCTCCTCCTCCTCCTTCCCCTTCTCCTCCTTCTCCTTCTCCTACTCCTTCTCCTCCTCCTCCTTCCCTTTCTCCTCCTTCTCATCCTCCTCCTCTTCCTTCTCCTCCTTCCCTTTCTCCTCCTTCTCCTCCTCCTCCTCCTCCTCCTTCCCTTTCTCCTCCTTCTCCTCCTCCTCCTCCTTCTCCTCCTCCCCCTCCTCCTTCTCCTCATCTTCCTCCTTCCCTTTCTCCTCCTTCTCCTCCTCTTTCCCTTTTCCTCCTTCTCCTACTTCTTCTCCTTCTCCAAATGCAATGACTTAAACTGGCCAGGACTGCACTTTAGTGATTTTAGCCTTAATACTAGACCAAGTTATTTTTCTCTTAGCTTGACCTTACAAAGTCTAGAGCACACAATTTTGGAATAAGATGATGGATGTTGTTTTTGTCTCTACAAAACAAGCTCTATTGCAGAAAATGTGCCAAGGAAAGTTTTTTTTGTTCTCCACCAAAAATCCTTTATATCATATAACTGCCCTGATAGCACATCACTTCTGATGGATTTGTTATTGCTACAGACGTATGTTGTAGACTGTTACTGCATTCTGTATCTTGGTCTAAGGAACCATGTCCCTCTGGAAACGGCAGGCTTAATTAATTCTTCCATAGAGTCTGATTGATAATAAAAGCCAATATAAACATGCGCCCAGCAGTCAGGAGCATGCACTTCATCAATCAATTTCGCACTGTAAGGAAGCATTTCCAGCCTCCTCCAGCTGCCTGTGTGGAAAGACAAGTCAATTGTGCTGTGCTTGACAATACTTGTGAAATGGTTAGCTGGATTTCAATCGATGGCAAAGATTACCCAGTCATTTCACTGTCACTAGGGAAATAGTGGAGACTGAAAAGGGAAGTCAACTATCTTCTACTCTCTTCCAAAAACCATGCTGCCCGTGACTAATGACATCTGCTGCCTGTTTTTGATGTCTTGAGCGGAAATCGGTTAATGGCAAGTTAAAGACTGTTAAAGTCAATGTAAATTACTGTTTGCAACCCATTTTTACTTCCATTATACCACATGGTCACAATCAAAGTGAGACAAAATGTGGGGTGGGACTTTTATTATTAGGAACCATTTCTAATTATCAATCATATATATGTGTGTACATGCGAGTTTGCTAAAACACAATGCTTAAATAGCTACTTGGCTATTAGTTAAAGGGATACTCCAACCAAAAATGAAAATTCTGTCATCATTTACTCACCTTCAAGTTGTTGCAAACCCATATGAGTTTCTTTCTTCTGCTTAAGACAAAGGAAGATATATTGAAGAATCTTGTGGAGCTCTGTATAAACCCAAGTGGGTTTCGTTCCCCTCCGTGTACTGTATCCCTGTGATTACCGTGCAGAACAAATAAATAATAATAAAAAAAAAGAACCATTGGAACTTTGGCACCATTGACTTCAATAGTATTTTTTTTTTCTACTATGGAAGTCAATAGTGCCAAACAACTGTTTGGTTCCAAACGTTCTTCAAAATATCTTCCTTTGTGTTGAGTAAATGATGACAGAATTTTCGTTTTTGGCTGGACTGAATATCCCTTTAAAATCCCCTGTTGTCAATAATTTTATCTCTTAAAACTCATCTTTGATCACCAAAATTACATTCAGATGTTTTTACCCTGCCTCCACTCACTCACACCAGCTCTGAGATCCACTCCTTGATGAACAAACATTGTCGTGATTGATAGTTTGGATGGTAGTTTGACAATTACAGGGTAGTTTGTGACGTTAAAGGGCGTTTTTGACACTGTCTTTGGTGCCTTTGGTGTCTTTGTCCACTCAACAATGGTGCTGCTGACTTATGAATGTGCACATGTTTTGTCTTAAAGCATACACCACACAGACATATGAACAAAATTTAAAAGCTTGATTTTCTATTAATGTTTGTGCAGGAAGTTCTGAGAATGTTCCCTCTTAGCTGGGATGGCTTAAGCAATACCAGCAGAGGAAAGTCATTTCAGATAAAAAGCAAGGCATTACATCATGATTGATGATTACCAAGACAAGTCGTTTTTTTCTTTGGAATAGCATGAATCGAGGAAGCATAAATGAATCATTCACATTAAGAGAAGGAACATGCATTAAGAAAGTGAATAGGGTCCATTTTCATGTTGACTAATTCTCGTTCTGGTGAAAGTCATATTGTAAGGAATGAAAGACCTGCTTGGAAGAACTGCAAACTGATGTTGAAAAGTGAGTGGGCTTATCTGGCAGTTTTTTTTTTTACTTTTGTACTGTAGCTTCATGTTCATACTTTCCTCAGTTGATTCTGTGATATCGGTTGCATGCTTTAATTAAAATGTATGCAGCTTTTACAATGAAAGTAGAAAATAGTGATCTACAATGAGAGTAGTTTTCAAACATGTATCAAAGAAAACCAAGACTATATTTTTACTGTGTTTCTCTATATAAAAAAACAACCCTTTTTGCCAGCAGTTAAATAAAAGAGAATCAAGTTTTTTTGTTTCTAATTTTAATGGTTGTATTCAATTCAGTCAGTGAACTAACACTAAATATTTGAGTTGAGATTATTGTTTAATGTATTAAGAAATATATACATTTTTTGTGTTCACAGATCTCATAAAAATTGTTTAAAACGTTTATGGTTTAGGCAAGGTTGAACTTAATTAGTTGGATTTTACAGATATTAAAATGATTTGATACTGAAGCTGAAAAAATTCAGCTTTGCCATCACAGGAGTTTGGTACATTTGGAGTGAAATAGAGAACAGTTATTTTAAACTCTATCAATATTTCACAAAATTACCTTTTTACTGTATTGTTTATCAAATAAATGCAGTCTTGGTGAGGCTATTTTCTATAATTATAAATTCACTGACTTTACTATAATATGGTATTTTTTATTTGCATAGACTAGTGTCTTTTGTTATCATATGCTATGTTCTGACTGGGCGATTTATATATATAAAAAATCTTTTTCAGTCTTTTAAACTAGTCTAATGTTCTTTACGAAGCGTAATAACAATTTTGAAAACGTTGCACGTTTTACTTTTGTTACGGCAGCAAAATCATGTGATTATCATGTGAATATATCTTGAATATTCAGTGCATCGCTAGCTGTGTGGATGATTGGTTGTGTGAGTGGAATATAAATAATTAACACCAACAAACCAATGGGAATTTGCATCTGACCAAACCACATTTCTTTTCATAGTGTAAATTTGAAACAGCAAATCTGCCTCTTCCATTTAAGCCATTGAGCAGGCTGAAATGGTTTTGCTTCAAACACTCACTAGTAGAGCTCATGGGTCAGCTCACATGTGAATTCTGTGTGGAAACATCAGTAAAAATACGGGTGGGAGCCGCCGGAGGCCAGCACCAATATCAGTGAGTCTGAGAGGACACATGGACGGAGGTCAGAGGCTATTCCTGGGAGATTAATGTCATAAATTACACTGCATTTTCGACTGATAAATTCATTGAGCTATGCTATCAAAATAGAAATCCCTGTTCCGGTAATGTCATACAGTGAATCATGGCATACAGTAAACAGCAAACCAATTCTAGCTTGCTCCAGGTGGCTGATGTTCCTCCTTTGGAGCAAACTGTGTGACATTTTTCGACCTAGAGAGAGGAAGGAAATTAAAAACGGAAAAGTGGTGGAAATCGAAGCTGAAATTCATGCGAGGGGTTAACATAGGTTAAAATAGTGGTGGTGGTTTGTTATTGTTGAGGTATTTTAAGCATTTATAGTCTTGTATGATGCCGATTATATTGAAGGAGTTGCCAATTATAAAAATATATTTAAAGTCAGCATATCAAAATGGATCATTCTTGTTTTTTATGGTATATTCCTCAGCAACCATTATTTTTTCAGTTCCATTGATATTGATAGTAGTGCAGAAATTACACGCTTCAGCTTCACAGCTTTGAAAAATCATTTCTGTTGCTTAAAAACATCAGGTCCTCTTTAGGGAGAATGAACGTCCTACCGCTCCACGGCTTTATGAATGTAACAGTTGTCCAAAACATCTTGTTCAGACCAACTTATCATACGACAGTTTTGCTTGAGAGCACTTGCAAAATGTTTTGCTCTTCAGACAGCAGAACACCATCTGTCTGATCTAACAAGCGCTGAGCGAGATCTGTGGGCCCATGGAGATATGCACTGCAACATTTATTGCCCCATCCTCTGTCAACTAAACATAGACATTCAGAAGACCATTTCCAAATGATCCTGAACAAACAGTCTACCATGAAAACCATGAAATCAGCATTGCAGGGTAGGTCATTTTCTGTCACCAGAGTTTTGAGCCAATCAGAACTAAATTGGGAATTGCTTTTAGATTCCAATTCATTTTTAACTGAATTTAAAAAGGAAACGAATAGCTGTTACAGTTGTGGTCAGAATTAATGGCACCCCTGGTAAATATGATCAAAAATTCCCCAAAATCAAACCTTTCATTGAAGTAAAAGAATTGAAAGTGGGGGGTAAATCACATTATGAAATAAATGCTTTCTCCAAAACATGCTGGCCACAATTATTTACCCCCTTTTATTAAATATTTTTTGCAAACTCCTTTTGCCAAGAAAACAGCCTTGAGTCTTCTCCTATAATGCCTGATGAGATTGGAGAACACCTGACGAGATCAGAGACCATTTCTCCATACAGAATCTCTCCAGATCCTTCAGATCCATGTTGGCACTCCTTCTCTTCAGTTCACTCCACTCATTTTCTGTAGGGTTCAGTTTAGTCATGGCAGAAGCTTCATTTTGTGGTCAGTGACCCATTTTTGTGTCGATTTTGACGTTTGCTTTAGACCGTTGGATCCAACCACGGCCCATTATAAGATTTCTTGCTAAAGTCGTCAGGTTTTGATTTTTTTTATCTGTTGGTATTTGCTATAATCCATATAACCATGTATCTGAAAAAGATGTCCAGGACCTCCAGCAAAAAAAATAGATCCTCAACACATAAGAACCAGTAGTATATTTAACTGTAGGCATGAGATATTTGTATCCCTGTTTACACCAAACGCATCTGGTGGGTTTTCTGCCAAAAAGCCCTTTTTTGTTTCATCTGACCATAGAATACAGTCCCTTTTGAAGTACCGTGTCTGGCAACTGAATATGCTGGAGTTTATTTTTGGAGGAGCAAGGAGGATTTTTTTATTTAAACCCTCCCAAACAACATGTGGTAATGTAGGTTGTTTGATTTATTTTTTTAGGCTTTCTGACCCCAAGACTCAAGTAATCTCTGCAATTTTCCATCTGTGATCCTTGGAGAGTCTCTGGCCACTCAAACTCTCCTCCTCACCAGACATTAAGACAATAAAGACACACGTCCTCTTCCTGGCAGATTCGTAACATAGTTGATTGGAACTTCTTAATTATTTCCCTGATGGTCAAAATGGGGATTTTCAATTCTTTAGCTATTTTCTGAAAATATCCTGCCCAGACTATTGTTATCAGTGATATATAAGTTTTTTTAATGAACATGATTTCTTAATGTCTAGTAACATATCAGAGAAAATTTCTTGCATACAGCTCCTTTAATTAAAGGTGTACGTGTGACAGTGTAATTATACATTCAAGTACGGAGTAATGATAATTAACTACATGTACTTACTATAGGGTTGGGGTGGTTTAAGTTCGTTGCTTGTAAATAAGTCCAATTTAAAGTAGTTACTATGGTAACTACATGTAATGCGAGTAATAAAGGCACTGTAAATGTCTTTACCATCACATTTCCTGACTAAAAGTAGCCTATTATTTAAAAAAAAAACATCTTATTGACCCCAAACTTGATGACTTTATACACAATCACTTAAGTCATAGTTTTTATGCATCACTGCATGTAAAATGTAGAACCACTGCTCTAAAAATACAGTTAAAGTATCTAATAGTTAGGAATAAAATGCATTTACCAACCCCCTTTCTCACTCTCTCCCATAGTTGTAATCATTTTTCATTGTACAAAAGCAATTAGCCCAAAATAATCACACTCATATTGTGCATCGCACACAGACCACTCTCATTGTGAAGAATATTGCCAGTTTGTTTTCTGTTCTGCAACAGCTAAATTGAAATTTCCCTGAAAACACATTTTTCAATGACGCTGATGCAGTTTGATCTGTGTGCAAATAGTTCATTTGGCACAGTAATAAGCAGTGTGTACGACAAGGCAGAAAAGGCGCGGAGCATAAGTGATGTACACGACCCACATTAGTTTAAAGTGTAGATAACGATTCTGTCAACAGTGATGATGATGATAATAAGGTAGTTTAATTATGCCGCTCACTCTGAGTAATATAAAGCAGGTAGTGGTTGAATAGTTATGGCAGAGGGAGACAGATTCTCTGCAGCTGTGCCTTGAGACTCTCATTATGATTGCAAAAGTTTTCTTGTCACATTGCTATACAAGACCATTTGTCGAGACATTAATCCCCTGAAAATGAGATGTCTACCTCAAGAAGGTGGGCAATGCAAAATAAACACAAAAAAGGAGCACTTTGTACTGTTATGTAAATTCGCTAAGAAAACAAGGACATCTGCTGTTTATGAATCAGCATTTTCTCAGAGAGGGGACTCGGCATTAATGGAATATTTAAACCCCTCAATTTGGCAGTTGTTGAACCAAATTGGCTGGATTAAAAGATCAACCATTTGATATTGTGCTGCAAACACTGTGTGATCGAATGCGATTATGCATCTTCGTTTTATTTATTTATTTATGTATTGTTTTTACTAAAAGGAGTTTTTTTTTTAATTTCTTGCAGGTTCTCAATAATTTAGTCATCAGCTCTCATACATGCTTATATTTTCTAGCCAAAAAAACAGATCTAATTAATTGCATAACGTGTAACATGTAAATAAATTGCATAACTTGTCTGGTAATCACTGAAAATAATTGGATAGTAAATTATGCAGAAGAGTAAATAACTTGGGTACACTATCGGTCAAAGATTTTAAAAATGATTTTTGAAAGAAATCCATTATGCTCATCCAGGCTGCATTTATATAAACAGAAATACACTATAAATAGAATTAATATTGTAACAAATATATTTTTTTTCATTAAAATGAAATATTAAAATACATTTATTGTATTAAATGTATTTTAATACATTTTAAAATGAAATTTATTCCTGTGATGGCAAAGCTGAATTTTCAGAAACCATTATGCGTGTCCTGTCGCATAATCGCATAATCTTCATTTCTTATTATTATGGAAGTTGAAAACGAGATGTGCTATAATATATCATATATTTTATATATATATATATATATATATATATATATATATATATATATATATCAAAAGAACTGCATTTATTTGTAATGGAAATCTTTGGTCACATTATAAATGTGTTTACGGTCACTTTCGACAAATTTAATGCATCCAACTTTGAATTAAATAGTTTTTAATGACCCCAGTAAAAAATGATATTATAATATGAGCTATGACAACATATGTTTTTACATTGCTTTAACCTTTTAAAATGAATTTATACAAGATTCAACTTATTTTTTTAAGTCAGTTTAATGTAATTTAAGGTTGCAACCTTTTTCTTTTTTTTCTTTTTTTTTACAGTGCAACATCAGCAGGCCACATTTTTAGTAGTTTAATGACATTTAAATATAATTTTATAGAATTTGTATTATCAAAATCCATGCATTATGATCATGTTTTAGATAAGATCACATTTTGGTCTGATTTGTGGCGCTCACAATGTTCTCTGGCAAACGACTGAAACATGATTCTGTCCTGGTCTTGTGGGGCTTTTTGCACTGTATCAGTGTTTCCTCTAGGATTTTTCCAAGCTGTGGGGGCAGTTCCATTTCCCCAGGGGGAGGGGGCGTGGCCCACGAGTGATATTCCATTAGGCCACGCCCCCTTGTCTCCACAAAGTATTATAAGCGATCATGCGCATTGTGTGTGCAGAATGATGCACTTGAAGCAACACCAAGTCACAATACGCAACGCTTCACATTGTAAAGAACATAGCGAAGGGATTATATATATAATCTATGTTTAGTAGGGCTGCACGATTTGGGGAAAATGTCATATTGCCATTATTGATCATCAATATTGCAATTGCGATATGTGATTCCGAATTAATAAAATGGTTTCATAAGTCCAACTTGCTTGGTTCTAAAGTAAAAAGTTCAAAAGTTCTTAAGTCAAGACCAGTGAGTAATTTTCTAATTTCCCTTTGATTAACTTTACTGACAGAACGCTTTATTCGCTGCTGGCGCTTTAAGAGCACCCGTTGCCGACGCGGATCTCACATGCGCCTTATAGCACAACTCTTTTCGTCCATAAGACTTTTCTTATGTTATGAAGATACTAGACAAAGCGACATTTTGGCATAATTGTGTGTGTTATTGTTCGTTCATGCTCGAAAGAGACCTGTATATTCTGGCACGCGGTCAGTGCATGCGCATTATGGCGCGCGTCTTTCTGCGAGTCTCATTTAGGGCACAGGCAGCTTTTCACTTCTTGTCGTGCAAAATGCGAAAAGGCATTTGCACGAATAAAGAGCGGGATCATGTAACACTAGTCAAAGGATGACAAAAAAGAAGAGATGCTGCGTTAATAGCCCTAATTTGTTTATTTCATATAAAGTCGCGGCATTTTGCGTTATATAAATTGCATTGGTTTCAGTCTGAGATCGCTATTACGATTACGATATGATTAATCGTGCAGCACTAATGCTTAGTGTATTCTATATATGCAACAATTTTTTGAGCCTTTTCTTTTAACAGTTTTAAATTTCAGTGCGCATGAAGAACAATAGCACTCTCGACTCCAGTGCTGTAATCTAAAATACACCCGGGACAAGGGAATACATTTAGAAAGGGCAATAAACTCCACTCCAGCAAGATAGTCATTTTATGCAAATCACAGACCTTTATTCTTTATCAACAAATAAAGTATAATAATGGGAACATTGATCTTGAAGAGAGTGTTGTCGTTTCACTGTAGCAACCGAACGCGACGCGCTGTGTGAATGCTGAATGGAGAATGACTGAGGCGAGATGACTTTCCGTTAAAAAATAACTTAGCGACTAAAATATTAATTTTACCACACAATATGCTATTGAATGACTTTAGAAGTCTTGGAATATAGTGTGAAAACTTGATTGTGCTTTACAAAGTTTTTTATGCCTTTAGTGGGGCTTAACAAAATAACACAATAGCTACTATGCAGAATGTCGGACGTCACTGAGCTGTAGCCGTGGCGGGAGGATTTTAAGTGTGGCGGCCCGCCACGGGAGAATGAATGTAGCGGAAACACTGTGTATACATTCCATAAGTCACTTCAAAACATGTCTTAGTTATTATTCTGTGAATGGATGAGAAAAAGAGATAGTGTGCTGGCCCTGTGCCTTGCTTTTGGTGCAAATGGCTCCTGTGGCCTGAAGGAAGTTTACCTTTTTCATAAGCCGTTAATGATTTATTAAGGAGCCCTGACACAGAGTGCGGCAGAGAGCTTACACGCCGGCCTCATCTTTCTCAAGGTGACATCCTGCGGAGCCACAGAGAGCTGGAGAATTTTTTTAGCTGGCTTGAACGTCTCATCTCCTCTCCCTTTTCTCAGGAAGAGGCGGTGGAGCTTTAGTCAAGTTGTCACACGAGAAGGTGAAGGCTGTTCTTTAGAACAAGGAGGCAGAAGCGTTATTTTAAAATACCACCTCCGCTGCTCGGGTCAGTATCCGATAAGATCGGCGGTATATAATCCTGATTTCTACAAGAGTAAATCTCAGCCCAAACATGCTCTTTTTAAAGAGATAGGGAACCCTTTGGTAATAAGAGGACTGAAATGTCTCAGGCTTATCCCATTGCCTTGTAATGCATATAGTGTGACTACAGATTTAACATGGGATGAGATTAAAGTGTCAATTCTCTGGCTATTTTTTTATTTTATTTTTTACATAAATTCACACCCAAACATTTCATTGCATAATACCACCATTATCGTATTTTAATTTTCAGTGCCAAAACTAAAACAAGTAACTCTTTCTATATCAAGCTTTTTAATGCTAAAGCTTTAAAAAAACTTTTGCTGATAATTTACTCACCCCCATGTCATCCAAGATGTCAATGTCATTCATTCTTCAGTCGAAAAGAAATTAAGGTTTTTGATGAAAACATTCCAGGATTTTTCTCCATTTAATGCACTTTACTGGGAACCAAACGGTTCAAGATCCAAAAGACAGTTTCAGTGCAAACTGCAAACTGTTCAAAGGTCTTTAAACGATTCCAGACGATGAATAAGGGTCTTATCAAGTGAAACGATCACTCGTTAAAAAAAATAATAACAAATTTTAAGTTTTATAAGCTCAAATGGTCGCCTTGCTCTGTTCTGTGATGCGCGTTCGTGACTCTCCCGTTCGAATTCGTTTATCAAAAATGAACGAATCTTTTTTCGTGTCATTTTGTTCATTCAACGACTTTTAAAAGTGAACTACCCCTTTAATGTTCATTTTAACATCTGCTAATACATTATTAAGATAAAAAGTTGTATCTGTTAATACTAGTTAATGGACCTGAGCCATTGTGAACAAACGGTGGTATTTGTATTGGTATAACTAACGTTAACAAAGATAAATACACGTTTCTGCTGATATTATTCCATATCAGTTTTCATATCAATCGAACGGCCTAGCAGGAAAATTAGTGTCATACAGCTGTCACCCATTTTATACACCAGTTATTAATAATACTCTATTTTTATCTGTTATTATGTTATCTAGTGTACTTGAGAATTTAAGTCATAACTTAATTGAAAAGAATATAATGGGCGTTCCTCTGAGGAGCACCCTAGATTCAAATCTCAAAGGAAGCCTGTGATATATTATACAGTTCTCATTAAAAGGTATCTTCTGTAGCAATCTACTTGTAATCATGCTGTCACACACACACATTGCGTTTCCGTGTTTTATGGGGACATTCCATAGATATGATTTTTATACTGTACAAACTGTATATTCTAACCTTCAAACCTAATCTGTTTTACTCAGGGGGAAATGTCTCCACAAGGATTTTGGATGTTTGCCATCATCGACCCCATAATAAAAGGTATACCTGAAACAAACACACACTTGTGATTTTTTTATGAAGTGCTGATTTGTAGTGATTATTTTATAATTTACGTTTCAGGATTATGATAACAAACTGGAAAGAGTTCCAAATATGAAGATATTTGTGTTAGCAGCATTTGTTATATAACAATGATAGCGATAAAGCAAGATGACCATTAATTGATCCATGATTGATTTCTTATATCAAACTATACAAAAACATTTAGTTTAGCTTCTCCATAAAAAAACACACTATCCTAGAAATTTGTTACCTCACTATATTCCAAATTTAAAATTCACTCTTGAAGGGAAAAAAAAACATTGTACACTGATGTAATATTCTGAAACTTAGGGACTCACACAGATTTGTGAACACAGGAACATTTTTGGTATGTCTGTTCTGTAAAAGAACCCATCCAAGTATGTGAACTCTCGAATTTAATAACCGGTTGACCCTCCTTTGGCAGCAATAACCTCCACCAAACCGTTTCCTGTAATTGCGGATCAGACGTGCACAACGGTCGGTAGGAATTCTGCACCGCTGATCTATACAGAACTGTTGCAGATCAGCAGGATTTTTGATGTCTGGTGTGAATCGCTCTCTTGAGGTCAAGCCAAAGCATCTCAACCAAGCCGAGGTCAGTAGTCTTGACTGGGCCACTCCTGAAGGATTATTTTCTTGTGTTGAAGCCATTCGGTTGTTGATTTACTCCTAAGCTTTGGGATGTTGTCCTGTTGCATCACCCAAGTTCTGCTCGCAGGCAGATGGTCTTACATTTGCCTGCAAAATGCTTGGTGATGGAGGTTTAAATACACCCTGAAACTTAAAAAATAAAGCAAAACAATACATTTTGATATATGATATAAAATAAGAATAACCTACACTGTTTTTTTAATCCAAAATACAGTAAAAGCAGTAATAAAGCGGATTCAATATCACATGATCCTTCCGAAATCATTCTAATATGCTGATTTGGAGCTTTTTCAGGATTCGTTAAAAGAAAGAAATAGAAAGTTCAAAAGAACAGCATTCATTTTTTTTGTAACACGTTTTCACTCTCGTTCTGATCCTTTGATTTCTTAGTGATCCAAATGTTTTGTTTCTTATTAATTGAAAATCATAATCATAACTCAGCTGGACAATTTGATAAAATTGAAACCCTAACCCTATTCTCAGCATACTATATATGAAGAGTTCAGATGCAAAAGCCTCTAAATGCCTTTTGAAATTTTCTTCTAAAATGACCATTTTTATCAAACTTGTATATTTAAATTCAGTAATTTCTCTTAAATGACAATTAATAGGTAATCTTCATTGCCATTAAAGTGAAATTACTGAACTTAAATATACAAGCTTGATAAAAATGATCATTTTAGAAGAAAATTTCAAATGGCACTTAGAGGCTTTTGCATCTGAACTCTTCATATATATAGTATATATCGGTAACGCTTCCTTTTACAGTACAGTACTTACAGTGTACTTACCGTGTACTTACCTAGAAAGTACTGGCTAATATAAGGTAAGTACATGGAACAGGGGTAGGTTTAGGGGTAGGTTCACGGTTAGTACTAATTATTACCCAGTAATTGTAGTTACTAAAATAAGTACATAGTATTTACATGGGTAACTGGACTGTAAAAGGAAGCGTTACCAACCTATCCCTACCTATAACTTACCCCTAAAATCTTTGGGGTAAGCCTAATTACACGCAAAATTCATGACGTGTAAACACACAGCAAAGATAGTGGAAATTATGTATGCACATTAGAATGCAAAAATAAGCACCTCAAGAAAGCATAAATGCCATCAGACAGCGTATTGCATTTAAAAGCAATAATATTTCAAACGATTGACTTCCACATCCTTCCAAAATCTCTTTTTTTCCCTTCATCTCTCACATTTTCTCTCCCACACACACATTCACACACAAACACATGGTAGGCTGAGAATGCTTAGCTCATTACCGTATCTCAGAGTTACTGTGCAGTTCATCATGCAGCGCTGAACTAATGGAGCAGTCCTAATGCTCCACACACTGGCTGCTGGATCATCTGGGATGTTTTGTATCGTTGTAGATTTAACTCAAAAATCAACACTGTGGCTCATATGAAAAGTAACCCCTGTATTTGAGAAAATGACTTTGGCAGATCATTTTCGCTCTTGTTAAATATTGTCAAATCAATTATTCAAGCTGTTTAGGGCTGCAGTTACATAACCCCGAAATTACAGAGGTGTATAACATTTGTTATAATTCATGTGCTCATATGTACATGTAACCGCAAATTACAGGTTACAAACACTGCAAATCGCCATTTGTGCAAATTGCATTTCTATCTCTCTCCCTTCTGTTTTTCGAGTGCACAGGTATGACCTTCAGAATAATTTTGGTTGCCACTTCCTGTCCTGACAGGTTGCCATGGTAACAGCTCTTTGGACTAACAGACAGATGATGTACAGAGCTGGCACTAGAGCACTCTTGTCTGAGTACTGCATGTTTTTAATGCTGTCAGATCTGACTAGCTGAAGAGACATGAAGTATCAAGACTCGCAGATTAGCCCTTCTGTGACGAATTTTGTGGAGACCCTTGCTTCTATTTTCATCACTCTCAACTTCATCACTTTCATTTTAGGCATACAAACACTATTGAATAACCAACCCCGTGTTAGGTGGCTCATGCGAATGAATATAACAGTAGCTAATATGTATTTTTTTGATAATGGAAGGGGAATGATGTTGTGATTATGGAAAATACAAACATAGCAGTGCTTGCTTACCATTTTAACTATCAATCACGCGTATCACTTTATTTACTCAATTCGGCTCATGTTGTTATGGATATACTTGTGCATTCGAATGCTCAGTTAAGATGATGTAAAATTATAACAGCCTTTTGTCTGTACGGTCTTGATTTCTTAGCTTGCTTTCATCACTTTCATTTTTATTCTTGTGCACCGACTCAACTAAGCTGAACAGCCAATCAGAGTTCTCTCTTTCTCTCACCAATGGCCCGATAGACTGGTTAAAACCAGACCATTCTTAGTTGTAACTGAGTTAGGCCATGTGTCCACCAAAACGTTTTTCTACGCACCTGGCGTATGTTTTCAATTGTTTTCAATGGGAGCGCCGCGTTTTTTAAACGCCATGAGCGTAACGAGGCGCTGAACGTTTTTTTCACGCTGCAGCGCCGAGCGCTCGGCGTTTTTTACTGGTCGCCGAGAGTTGAAAAATGTTCAACTTTGGATAAAACGCAGCGCTCATCACTGTCAGTTCTTACCCAGCCGTCCAATCACAGTGGTGGAGGGGCGGGACTAAACCACACCGACCAACAGTCACAACATTCAAACTGCTGCGGATATTCTGTATCATAGGAACGAAACGTATCAACGGAATAAACGCTGCGCTGCCAAAACGCTCTCAAGTGCCCAAAGCACGGCGTCTTCTACAGAGCGTGTAGCGTTTTCAGCTGGCAAAAAATGCTTTGGTGGACACACGGCCTTATGGTCTGGCGAAGCATCATAGACAAATCATTTCCAGAGGGGCGTCGCCAACGGACGTCGCGGATAGACCTAAAACCAATCAGAGTCATGAAGGAGATGACGTATGCAGAGCGGCGGAGAAACATCTCCGCGTGTTGTTCTTTGCTCGGTTTTTAAAAAAAGGAAACGTTCAAATCGCTTAAAACAGACGCGATAGCTGATTCGAACGAGTGATGTTCGACGGCGACATCCATTGTAAACGTCATCGTGTAAAGCTCGCCCCAACGTTTCTGATTGGTGCCTTGATTTCGACGGATTGGAAATGGGCTTGAATGAGCTCTCTACCAGACTAACTTTCAGAGCAAATCTAAATTTGCCGGAAGTTGTCTTGGTTTTCTCAGGCTAATGGCCCGACGCTGACTCACTCAACATGCTGAATCAGCACAAAAAACCCGACGCCGTCCAACAAATTGTTGATCGATGCTCAAAAACAGCCCGACATTAATCGATGGCCGACCGTCAGCTTTGTGTGTCCCGGCCTTTGCACTCAACCCCCTAAACCTCACTCCCATCCAGATCATGGCACCAATGGATTCGAAGCGGCATGAGAGGCAGGCGCCAATAAGAACACTAAGGACCGCAGCCTCGTCACTGGAGTGAAGTTTTTCTTGCACAGCCCTTTAGCTGGCCTCCATTAAACATAGGCCTATATATGAAATTAAAGCTGTAAAGTTATTAAATTAATTAATTATTTTGAGTTCCACAGTAGAAAGAAATTCATATGGGTGCCTCAAGGACATGAGGTTAAATGAGTTTTCCTTTTTCAGTTGACCTGTTCATGAATAAGATGATTGTCTGATTAAGTCATGATAACTTCTAATAATTAAGTACAAAAACTAAAAAGGCATTCAAACTTTTGCTTTAATTTTTTTAATTATATAAATGCCTTGTTAATCCTCATGTTCAATATAAACGTATTTTATTAAACAGAACCTGAGCTCAAACTGATCCCTGTAACAAAAGGACAGATTGATACTGAAACTATCCATTGGACGCTTCTAGTGCATAATTCAGT
This sequence comes from Cyprinella venusta, assembly GCA_038021265.1. Lineage (NCBI taxonomy): Eukaryota > Metazoa > Chordata > Actinopteri > Cypriniformes > Leuciscidae > Cyprinella > Cyprinella venusta. Next base: position 25,792,868 of record CM075876.1, read on the forward strand.
TATCTCTCAATAGTCGTGACATTCAGTTACCATCCTTGTGTCAAAATCAAATATGAGTCATTCATAATCTCAGACGGACAATAACTGACAGAAGATGGTAATCTCCACCGCTCAAGGCCACAAATCAATGACCACAATGTCATCCGTAATACTATTACAAGGCTGGCATCAAGGAAGAGAGCTTTAATAGGGAAGATATCAGCATGTGAGGGCTTCTGGATTTTCCCTTGACCGAAAAAAGAACAGAAGATCTGGCGTCTATATCCAGCGATGTCCATTAATCACCTCCAGTTGCTTTTGTGTTGCACAGTCTCAATCCACTGGTCACAACAAACTAAAGCCATCTATTATGCCTGATATTAATACAGAAAGGCCAAGATGATTTATAATGCTTTTTTGCCGACATCGTTTGCTAATTAATAACGGCCCAATCTCCCGTCGAGTAAGACCGCTCTAGTATCGCTTTATTATTTTTTTTTTCTAATTTATTAACACATTTTCATGCACGAGCCAATACATGTTTTCCTCCACTGAGTTATTATAGATTCATCATTAAGTAGGTCACACACCAGATAAAGAGGTAGAGGCAATGCTTCAGTGGTTATTCGACAGCCTATTTCTAAGTTGGCGGAACCTGCCAGAGCAACAGTGCATTTTTAATCAAACACACACACACAGGAAGTTTTTACAACAGTGAATGGGTTGAGCTAATGACATTTGTCTCGAAATTTGACACCTCCAGTTTGTCAACTAGTATAGGCGGCATGAGTCAGGCTGTTGAATAATGATGATCCATGAATCCAAATTAAGTGCTGATCTGCCCGGTAGTTATGAAGCAGTGTTCCCAGCACGGTGAGGAATGAGGATAGATGTTTTGATAGGGGAGAGCAGGACTAATTGCCACAATTTTTACTCCATTTAATATTTCTCAGGGTTTTTCTTGAACATACATTTCGTTATTTAAAGGAAATTACTTTATTTAACATTATTTCTGTCATAAGTACCGTAGGAATTTGAAACCAGATCCACTGCAACAAAATGCGTAATAAAAGTTTAACTCCAAACCTTATAGTGACATATTTGATCCGTTGAGATATTATTCTGTTATGCTTCCATGTGCTCTGGGCAATACATGATTGCCAGATTTTCTGAATCATTAGAATAAAGCATGGCTGCAATCAAAGTGTTCATGGGAAATCTCCAAGAGTGCACTCCTATGATTCATTTAAAAACCTGAGAGTGGGCTTGCTTTACAGGAAGTTAAAAGATGAAGCATTTATGTCCCTTTCTGATTTTTGACAGCCACTTGACATGTCTGTTTACACAGATGCCAGTTTCCTTTGTCTTCCTTTTCAGATGTCTTTATTACTGTGGTAGGTAGCAACGTCGATACAGACACCAAACCGTAAGTGTTTAATTATTAATCAATTGATTAGCAATGTAATATATTAGCATAATTACATGAAATACTAGTTAATCAATCAATTTCATTGCAATTAATCACATATATCAGTATTTGCTGAGACGCTACATTATTGAGTTAGATTGAATAGATGCAAAAAGTTTTTTTTCCACCTTATGTCCATATCGATATATGCAAAACACTAGACATTTGCTATGATGAAAGGCCATTAGTGAGAACATTTGTATTCCAAGTCAATCCAGCAAAACGGTATACTACCTAAAATTTATTGCGTCCCATCCCTTCTCTCCTAAATTAACTACCACATGGCTTAACAGCCATGGATTTGTGGATTTGCCCTTGCCTTTGTAAGACAATTTCTTTCTAAAAGCATTAAGAATAGGCTAATAGGTAGTGGTCACATTCCAGGCTCATTGTGTTGGTCATTAGAGGATGTGCCTGCTGAAAGGGCATGCGTGCTAAAGCACCAGTGACACTGCTATTCCTCTTTCTGTTTTAAAAAATAGGGAAAGAGATGAGCAACGACGAGGTTGAGCGATCGGCTGGGGTGTGTGCTTGTGTTTGTGTGTAGTTGGAGGAGGAGGAGGTGTGAGTGAGTGATTAATGGGATCTTACAGACCATTCCAGAGCCTAGAGACCTGCGTCACCTTTTTCTATAGTATTAAGATTCACAGGATGTCTGAACAAATTGGCTAGCAAAGGAAATCGGGGGCTTCTGCAGGGAAAATGTCACTAGGGCGAAATCTGAGCAGAGTTGTTGATCTAAGAGATTCGGTTTGAAACTTTATTGGTGTAATTTGGTGAAGTATAATGAGGCGACGTAAAAGCCTTTTAAAGGGCCTGTGCTGAGTACAAACTGACAATATAGGGTAATTCAATTGCATAAGGACTAATTAGTTCCACTCCGGTACTCTCTCAAGTGTTGTTTTGTACGGAGACATTATATGCAGATTTAAAAGAGGACATGGGAATCATTTGTATTGTAATATTTGAGAGAAACGCTTTCAACTGCTGTTCTGTAACCATCAATTGTTGCGTGTCTGATCAGAATTAAATTGAAATGCAAAAATAAACAAAGACTTGACTTGACAAAACAATGAACTAAACTTCAACCTGAACATAAACTCTCCAATCAGCGGTTACATGAAACAAAGCTAGAAAAGAGACAATGGTAGTATGAGGATTAATGACATTAGACACATCTGAAAGCAATGAACACAATGAACCAATAACCAAACAGAACAGAGAGCCACATTACTTAATCAACCAATGAAAACATGATACCGTACATGAAACAAGGAACCAATCAGAACATGACACATTAGGGAAGCACATGAAATGATTCAAGGATTCAGGATGATGCAAGGATTCAGATGAAAAACAGGAACCATGACTGTGAGAATTATGTAAAATAAAAGTGCATTCAATTTCCTCCATTACATATAAACGTGGCAATGGTATATTGAGTTGGAAATTGTGTCCAAAAATGGAATAGTGTCCAAATCGTTCACTATGGTAAAAGTGTTTTGAGGTCTTTAGCATAGCATTGTGCAAAGAACCATGTGAAAACAATCTACTGGGAATTGTATGTATAGGTTTCTGGAGTTTTATGTGCCTATGTTGCAACTTGCCATTACAATTACAAATAATTGCATGTAATTAAATAATTATTACAGAAAGAATACTTCCTGTGTAAACAGCCTCTAATTTGACTTGCACATGGATTACGGTGGATAGTGCTAGGCTTATGTTCACTTCAATACATCAATAACTTCATAATACAATAATAGTCAAGCCACATTTTAATGTCTATTCAGTGCTTTCATCTGCCGCAGACAGTATTAATTTAATTTAATTAATGAATTGGTATATTGTGTAATTAATAAGATTACATTTTTTGGTCGATGGACCACCCTAAAATAATTAAATAAACACATGCGAACATGCCCTGTATGGTTTCTGGAGCTCAGCAGAAAATTAATGTGTGATCTCTTTTCGGTAGTCTCAGCAAAAACAGTTTTTAACATGATAGTACTGGGGGAAACAGCTGGCAGCCCATCCCCCACATGCTGAGGGAAAGTGCATGGGAGAGAAAGAGAGAGACCACATGCTGTTATACAAGCCTCTTTCTCTAGCGTTGCTCTCGCATGCCACTCACATGGAGAACATTTGCCTGCCCTTCATGATCCAGTTTATAGTCTTGTTCATGCAAATCCCAAGGACTCTCATTTACATAGTGTTCTTAGTTGCACAAAAGAATGTAATGAAATAAGTTCATTATTCAAAGTCTTTTACAAATCAAACTAGATTTTTTTTCATGAAAATGTGAGTGTCTTTGTGAGAGGATGTTGATGTGAGAGTGAAATGGGAGAGTAGGTGTTCAGAGTGGTTGCTAGGGTGTTGCTATGCAGTGGCTAAGATGATGTCGCTTACTACCTGAGGCAAAAGACAGTCTCCGGTTCATGTAAGTGTATGATTTCTATGATTTTTCCTCTACGTCCCGATCACTTAAAAAAAAGTAACAATAAGCCACACAATTTTAGGTGTAATCCATATCCATAGCACAAAAGGTGTGGGTTGAGGTACTCACCGAAAGCTTTAGGCAGAAAGAGTAGATAAACATTTAAATTTCCGATGAAAATGTGAATGTTGTTTGTGGTGCGCCACACTACTGATTTCTGCCCTCAGTCAAAAGTACCCATCTCCATATGTCTATAATATACTGGTGCCAAGATATGGCTAGGCCCCCATGGGTTCAGAGAGTCGCTACACTGTCTATGGGATTTTCTGTCTGTTTTATCATCCGCCAGGTGAAAAATGTCTGATCGCTTAGAACAATAATAACATACTTCTCCACAAAAAGCTCTGCAATTTGAGGTATCATCCACATACATAGGACAAATAGTGAATGGATGAGGTCATTGCTAGGCAACTGATAGGGTTTTGGGTTGCCAGGTTGACATGGTTGGTTGCTAGGGTGTTTTGTATGTTATAAGTGCTTTTCTTAATGGTTGGAACTTTATGTACAGCAATTTGGTCAACCTACAGTTGTGTTTAAAAGTTTTTTATAAGTAAAATGAATGAATGAATGAATGAATGAATGCTTTCTGACCCAAATTAGGTCTAATTTTATGCATTTGAAAATCCCAATTCTGAGACATTTGAAAATTAATTACTAGTATTGTGAATCAATTAATTGCGATTAATCACATTTAACAATGTGTGTGTTGGGCCCTGTAAACCCTACATTACAATCCCCGGAGGTCATTCCTGAACCTCCAGTTAGCCCAGAGGCCTTCTCCAAGCTCCGCCCTGCGCCGCCCAAGCTCCTGGCCGATGGACTGACATCTCCGCCGTGGCCGCCAGAAGGGTCTTCACCGACATGGTCGCCTAAACGGCTCCCTGGTTTCCTGTTTGTCTATTATACCCCCTTTCCACCAAGGCAGAGCTGGTGCTGGCTCGGACCCAGAGCCTAGTTTCAAATCGGTTCTTTGTTTTTCGACCACCAAAGCACTAGCTCCGAACCAGTAAAAGTGGTTCTTAAGTAGCACCAAATCTTTGCTGGTCTAGAAGTAAGAACCGCTTACGCCAACGGCTGGGGGCGGGGTTACCGTGACCAACAAGACGAACAGAAACTTGTGACCGCCATTTTTTAAATAGCAGCTAATCATGCTAATAGCGGCTAGATTGTAATCTCCGTTAACGCAAGTTACGGCAAGCTGCACAAACGTGCTGGATTCGCCTTGTTTGGATACTGAAGTAGGTTTGCAAAGCCACGAGCATAAATAGTAACGAAACAACCTCCATTGTTGATGGAAGGCTTGTTTGAGATGCATCGGAGTGTTTGGAGAGCATACTACTCCTGCTTTTGGATCGCTCTCGCAGTTCGAAATTCGCAGTGCCGAACTATCTCGAACAAGCCTGGTGTGTTTGTGTGTGCCGCGCTAGCATTGAGACATGAGATGTATACAGTGACGCAAGGTCTGGATCTGTGATAGCTCTCTAGCCTGTGGAAAGACAAACCGGTTCTTTGAAAGCTCGTCAGTCGAACCAACTCCGAACCAGAACTAGCTCTAGCTCTGAACCAGCACCTGGTTCTTGTTGGTGGAAAAGGGGTATTAGTCATCCCAGGTGTTTCCCATTAACCACGCCCCCTTGTTAACCTCACTAGCTCGTTTGCCCCTGTATTTAAGCCCTGTGTTTCAGCCCTGTCTTTGTGAGTTATTGATGTTGTAGTGTTGATGTTGGTCCTGTTTCCTGCTCTGAGTTTGTAAAGTTTGAAGTTTAGTTAATAAAGTGTTCTGCATGTGGATACTCCCTTCCTCACTTGCTTCAACCACTTCATGACACCCATATTATAGGATGACAATATCAGGTTTCATCAGGCTCAAATTGTGGAAGATTAGTTAGGAGGGAGCATGAAGAATCAGTCCAGACCTTCAATTCATTGAAAGTCTTTGGGATGTGCTGGAGGAGACTTTACAGAGTGCTGGACTCTTGCATTGTCATTTCTTGATGGAAATAACATCACAACATTTATATATTATATTATAACGTGTGTTTTGTACAATCAAGGTGATAAAGTTAATTGTTCTACTATAATATTTATATAAGAATGTCCTGGCATTGCTAGCCTTGTAGCCCGTATAAAATTAAAAACAGATCAGCATAATCAATATCACACAAACGATTAAATGTTCATCTTTATAACTATGCATGTTAAAGAGACTTGATATAGATTGCTTCCTTAATATGATGCCTTTGCTTAAGATGTCTAAAGTGTACTGAACAAATTGCAAGATAATTGTAAAAATAATCGGATCATTCACACTAGGAGTACACTCATCATCCTGAGATTTAAACCTCTTACAATGTACTTCCTGAAACAAACAGCTATCTCTTTTAACTCGGTACTTATCAAAATGTCATCCGCCTTCATAATAAGCTGGGCTGTGAGAGTATTCACAGTATGTCTCCTCAGAGGAGAAGAGACAGAAATTGTACACAAGCCCGGTGATAATGATATACGCAGCATGCAGGATTAATTGCACCTCAGCTTCATTGAAACCCTTCCATAACACTGTAACCGTCCTCGCTAAGAAGAGAGGAGGCCCAGGCAAGGGTGCACTGAAACCAATTATAACATTCATTTTGCGCTTCAGTTATTTAAAAAGTCATGCATTAATTACGCAATGGAAAAATATGGCTCATTATTTCCACTTTGTAGTGATGACTGTAGTGAAGGTTCCTCTAGCCTGTTGGGAAGTCATCAATGCAAGAGTAAAATAAAATTAAAATGAGACATTTTTGTTTAATAAGGAATACCTTTATTTATTAATTTACTTACTGTTTATACTCAAGAAATGTCAACCTGCAGCCTGGTCATTCGCACCCACAAGATTAAATGAAATGAATCCATCACTTTCGAGAGAGAGAGAGAGGGAGAGAGATTTGAATTTGGCATGGTGTGGTGTCATGTAGTCTTTCTTTTCTCTTGTCAGACAACTTTGATAAACTGGTACTTGTTCTGACTTTGTGTGTTATGTAACCTCTGTGGGAGATGGTTACGTGTACACACAGCCAAATGTTGTATTCTCAGCTGTATGATATAAATAACCTCTTGACCCTTAATTACAGGGCTTAGGTCCAATTTTGACTCAACATAGCAGTTACCCCCACATAGTTGCTGATGAGAGCTAGTTTTTTAGACAAAGCAACTTGGAAAGAGTACAAGATATTTTTCAGCAAATGCAATGGAGAAGGGAAAAGTAAAGAAAAGAAAAGGGATCTTTGCTTGGCAATTATCTATTATTGTTAATTATAAACAGTAGGGAAGCATCCATTCATCCATCCATACATGCTTACATGCATGATTACATACATGCTTACTTACATACATGCATACATACATACATACTTATTACAAACATACTTACATACATACATAACATGCATACATACGTACATACACACACATACATACATACATAGATGCATGCATGCATGCATACTTACATACATATAGTACATGCATACATACATACTTATCACATATATACTTAGATACATACATACTTACATACATACATAGATACATGCATACATACATACATACATACTTATTACATAAATACTTAGATACATACATACTTGCATACATACATACTTTGAAAAAATATTTTGGACATGTTGTTGCTTTTTTAAATCATCATTTACTTCTATTGAGTGGTTAATATTTTAGAACTAGTTTATTCTTAGTTTGGTGTCAGAGCCCTGACAATCCTATGAACTCACCGCTCTCGGTCAATCTATAATGATGTAGCTGCACATTACTGCATGTACTTACTATAGTAATAACAGTAAATTATGCACAATTACAAGTAACTAACCAGAACTGTACATATAGTTAATATTACTCAGTACTTGTCTGAGTGAGTACAATGCAACTTAAAATAAAGTGTAAGAAAAAAAATTAAACTCATCTTAATAGGTGTAAACAGGACCATAGTTTATTTTTCCTGTTTCACCATGAAGGTTTATCAATAAGTCATAATCAAAAAGAAATACTCTTATTGCTTTGGTCAGGTAGTGATCTCAAACATTTAACATTTCCACATGTATGCCCTATCTGACTACCATCATCACATTGGCTTTGGCGGTTCACAGGTTGATATGTCTGCAAGTTAAACCTTTCAACAAAGGGCTTTAGTATTTATCACTCATGCTGGCTTAGTAGCTTTCTTTTCTTGGCCTGGAGAGAAAAAACCCAGGTGTGATCACAAGTCCCTAGACTGAGTTATCACACCAAGATAGAAAAGCCGGTTGAAACTTAAAAGTTATCTGCCTACTGGGGATTGGATTGCTCAGAAGAACTTTTTTAAAATTTGAAGAGAAAATAAAAGAGGTCAATTTTGAAATCACTATTATTTTTTTAAAAGGCACATTATTGGGGTCTAAGTTAATCTCACCAGAAAAAGAGGGTTCATTTTAATCTTTTCATCATGTATATGTTAACCAATATATTCACTGCTCAACTGTTCTACAAGACAGTTAATTAAGATAGCAGTTCCAGAGGAAATGCCTTGGGAAGTTTCTAAGCTAAACTGCAGAGAATTCTTCTGCTGAAAGATTCATAAAGTCATTTAGAGTGTCTTACAATAAACGGCAAGTCTTTATAAGGACCACAAATCATATTAAAATATGCTTTTAAAAGCTAAAGACCATTGAGCAATGAGAATAGTGTATATGCTCTTTGCGATGATTGATATATAGATTTGTAAAAGTTTGTTTATGGGCACGTGCAGCTCATTTCAGGTTTGTGGATTCATTGTAAAACATTTTTTACTGCATGTTACAGTAAAAGGGCGATGCGAATTGTTGCCTATATTATTTTGTGACTGCAACTGTACGTCATAAAATACTATCTCTATACTATTGTTTTCTAAATGTTGTGCCTCAAAGATATGAAAATGCCAAAAAGTTAAACACGTTAAAATAAATAAGTTACATGCACTCATATAGAACACTGTTATATTGAGTGAAATACCAATACCAATAAATAAGTATTTTTCTTAAAAATCTGTTAGATTGGAAAACTTCATGATTCAATGCCTGAACCAATTGATGAATAAACATTTACATTTCTTCATGTGTTCAGCTATTTGTTGTAAGTGAGGAAACTAGGTTGTACAAAGCCATATATCTGAGAGGAATGTGAGCTTTTTCTTTTATTCGTTTTGGCAAGGCGGAGCAAACCTGACTGTCTGCCAAAGCATTTTGTTATTTGCCTGCGCATCACAAATATCTCACCATTCCAACCAGTAAAGGCATGCCTGGACAGGGCTGTTTTGCCTACTACCTTACAAGGTCTTGGGAGAGTTGGAGATCCAGAGAAGTGCAGCCGCACCAAGTGGCATGAGGCACGAAGAGCTTGTGCTAATATGTTTGGAATTTAGCAAGACTGTTCTCAAGGCCAGGAATCTCAGCGAGAGCTGCTGTCTGCGCATTCTTCTCTTCTTAACGCATGCTGATACTTGCAGATAATTGTTGATCGTATTAAACACTTTGGACAAAATGATATCAGTGTTAGATTTGGGGTAGCTTGGATTTGTATACATTTTTTCCCACATTTAAAAGACAAAAGTGGTGTGAATACTTAAGGAGGATAGGTATGGACAAGAATCCATGCAAGAACTGATGTGATAGTTCACCCAAAAATGATAGCTCACCTGTTCGTTACAAACTTGAATGTTGGCAATTCTTTAAAGGGGTCATATAATGCCATTTTTTACTAGTTAATATGAATGTTTAGGGTCTAAATGAAAAGTTTGTAATATACTTTTATTAAAAATTCTCATTAGTATTTTAAGAAAACACTAATGTTACCTGGTCAATCAGCTAATTTCAGCACACTGTTTCAGTGCATAAGCCTTTAAATAGTAAACCCCACCCCTCTGTTCCACGGGCATTTAGACACATCGCAAAAGAACAGCATTTATTGGGAATAGAATGTTTTTGTAACACTGTAAAGGTCTTTTTAACATTTCTTTTAAACAAAAATCTTACCTTTGAGTGGTAGGATTTTATAGCTGTTACTATTCCAATTTTCAGCTGTGAAAGACACATATTACCTTTTTAAACCACATAGTGATTTGAATCTAATTCATATGCATAACTTAATAAAGCCAGTAGTTACACTCAAATTTAATAAATCACCTACTGCATTTATAGTAGATTTTCTACTCCATATCTCTGCTATGAAATAACCCATATGTGTCTTCTCTGCGTCCTTAAGCACTTTTTAAACACCATTTCCCAGAGCATTTGGGTTTCCTAAAACATGAGCAGTCAGCATATTTGGAGCAGTTTGTGAAGAACTCGAGCAAGAAATCTATGCATTTAAAGAAAGATCTTAATCCCATCAGACCACATGACTTTATATTGCTTTTGCTGTGTGGACCAGACATCTATTTGAAGGATGGCCCTCACACCACGAATGCTCTGATGTTGATGTAGTATCGCTGGATGCATTGATTTGATCCTGGTAATGTTTTATGTTAGAGCCTGACCAATAAAGGATTTTGAAGGCCGATACTGATACAAATATTTTTGGGTTTTAAAATCCGATATTCCGATATATCGGCCAATATTTTATTATTATTTTTTTTAATTAAATGTTGTATTTCACACATGTGTAAAAGAAAAGCTAACTTTTCTGCACAAGATACGTTTGATACTTTTTCTCTATGTCTAAATGTTGACTCCTCGCAAGTATAACTTACATTTTACAATGCAGGAACTGTAAGTAGAGATATGCTAGTTATACAGTAATCATTGCTTTATTTAGGGAGAAAAAGTTCATTGTGGTTTCCAAGCTTATTAATGTTAATGTTAGCGGTCTTCCACTGATGATAGTGGCATTAGCTAGCTTTGTGGTTAGCTAGTCTATGATGAGCCATAATTTAACAATAGATAACGTCATACTGCAAATTGTAAAACATACATTTTCAATATAACAGGCCAAAGAGAGATGATTGAAGCATGTTTCATATATCGGTCTGGCTCTATTTTATGTTAACTGAAATTCAACTTGATTAGTGATTCAGACAATTTGGAACCTGAAAAAAATCTTCACCATCAAGCTGTCATTTGTTTGGTGGTAATTTATGCTTGAAGCTTGCTGATTCATGTGAATATGTTGAATTCTGTTCATGGTTTTACATTAACAATTCATTTCAACATTCTTAATATATAAGCAGTTAAAGGTGACAAATTAGAGTCACCAATAAGCTAAGTAATCAGATTCTTGTCAACACTTAGTTTACTTTTTTTTTAAAGAAGAAGATAAATTTGCATCCTGAGGGGTAATTTGTTTTATTTCACCTCAACCTACCAAACGACGGGAACAACATTTTCGTCTCAAACTAATTAAACTAATTATTCTGAATTTATTAGGCACTTCTATAAATAAGTAAATACATTTAGAGCCATGACGACTCTTCCCCTGTCTTATTTTACACTTGAGAGACAAGCAGCTTATTTAAATAAACAAATTAATTATTCCCAAGTATAAAGTATTTGATTAGTCAGTGTAATTGTTCCAGTCTTAAAAAGTTTTACCATTTCTCAACCATCCTGTTTTCTCTGTGATGGATGTGATTTTTTTTTTTTTAAAGTAGTTTAACATTGCGTGGGGTTATAGCCAGTGCATTCAACTGTATGATCAAACACAATAGCTCATAAATTGTGTGATTTAAACTGTGAATGGTTCATTATAGATCAAAAAGGGCACATTGTCGACAAGAAATGAAAGAGCTGCTGTGTTACTCCTTGTAGCACTGGACATGATTTTTGGACATGGTCAGTGATTTGCACGCTATTGCATAATGGCGAGACTAACAAAAAAGAGAATCGCTGAGAGAATCGGCTATGATAACTTAATAAGACAGTCTACTACTATATCTTATATAAATTAAATAATTAATGATTATAATTTAAAAATATATAAATTATAAATATAATTTATAAATTATATTTAGAATTATATTAAATTAGATTTAAATTATAAAATGTATTCATTTATATGTATTTGTTTTGTATTTTATGTGTTTTACATATAAACATTAAAATATAATTCTAATGTGTCCTTATCTGGACATAACTGGCATTTTTAAAGTCCCACTGTAGTCAATAATTGTATGCCTTAAAACTTTCATACAAATGTGCCCTTCATTTATTTATTTCGGTCTTTTCTCGGTCAAGAGGGCACCAAATTCAAAAATTCTTTTACATTTCGACTACATATATGATCCACTTTCAATAAAGATTAATGTTGAAATGGGTGAAATGCTCCTTTAAAGGGATACTCCACTTTTTTTGGAAATAGGCTCATTTTACAACTCCCCCAGAGATAAACAGTTGAGTTTGACCGTTTTCGAACCCATTGAGCCGATTTTCTGATATTTAGAAGAATATCAGCAGACAGTTTCTGGTCTCATTGACTTCCATAGTAGGAAAAAAATATACTATGGAAGTCAATGAGACCAGAAACTGTCTGGTTACTGATATTCTTCTAAATATCAGAAAATCGTCTGAATTGATTCGAAAATGGTAAAACTCAACTGTTTAACTCTGGGGGAGTGGTAAAATGAGCCTATTTCCAAAAAAAAGTGGAGTATCCCTTTAAGGAGAAAGTATGGTGTTGACTTGCACATTTGAACTTGCACATGGTTTGTCTTAGAGCATATTTAAAACCCCACATGGACATACAAACAACATTAAAAACTTGATTTTAACCAAAGAGGGTCAGGACACAGTCGTTATCGTCCTCTGGTGAAGATGCTAATTTAGTTATCTTTAGTTATCGTACTTGGTGTGAACGAGAAGTTTTTCATATTTGCGGATCTCATAACAGCAGAGCGATAACGTCACAGGTTAAGAAGATTTCATGTTTTCCCTGCTGTATCTTTTCTCTGGAAATAATGCTAATAGTGTTGTTTTAATCATGTTAAGGAATGCTCCGGGTCAAAGAAGCATGAGACAATAAGCCTGTGAGCACTGAGTGTTCTGATTAGTGAGGTGTTTACAAGCATCGCCGCCCCAGGGAGCGAAGACACTCTAGCTATGGTAAATGCTTAAGGATTTTATTCATGCCTGAGACTTGCTCTCAAACTGGCATCACCTCCAGATTTATTCAAATAATTTTCCAGCAAGCTTGCCGCATACAAATTAAAAATGCGAGGCATTTTTCACAATGCATTATTTTATGCTAATTTAATGACCAGGTTATAATGATATTAATGCTATGCGCTTTATTTGAAGATGTGAACACTATCCTGTCAAAATTCCACGAGTAACTTGTTCTGTGCTTAGTGATGCATGGAAACTGCGGCATGCATGCATGAAACGATGATGACATCTCGGTTTACTTGGCCGCGTGGTTTATTTTCCATTGTTGCACACACAGGGTAATGTGCTTTGCTGGTGAGTGTGAGAATATTGCTAATATCCCTTTAGTTGATGATTACTTGGATTACGTTTTTGGAAAGCCCAGATAATCAGTTGCCATTGTGTGGCTCTGTGCCTGGACTCTGCAGTGCAATGAGAAAGTACAGTAGATGGTATCAGCAAAGTGTGCATGTGTGTGTTGCTGATTTGTGCAGTTGGCGCAGTAATGCTCTTGGCTAGCTGTTTACCATACTGCTTTTCAGATGCTTATTAAACATATTTTATTGCAGTTTTGTTTGCGGAAGATCATAGAGTGATCATTTTAGTAATTAACTGGGGCATTATTTTAACTGTTCACACTTCAAGACACTCTGCTGCTGCTATTACAACAAATAATAGGACTTGATATGTTTAATTGCATGCTTTGAATAAGAAGCAGAGCATGAGAGTTTGATACTGCACAAAAAGAGGAAAGAAAATCAATATTGTGTTAAAGGGATAGTTCAACTAAAAATTAAAATTCTGTCATTAATTATTCACCCTCATTGTTCCAAACCCGTAAGACTTTCGTTCATCTTCGGAACTCCAATGAAGATCTTTATATTAAAATCTGAGAGCTTTCTGTCTCTCCATTGGCAGTTACGTAAATGGCACTTTAATGCTTCAAAAATAAAGAGATCTTAAACTAATCCACATGAATTGAGCAGTTTAGTCCAACATTATGATGAACAGATTGAATTTAGGCTTTTATTCATAAACATTCATCAACTCACACATCAGTTGTGGTACACAGAAGCTCAAGCATTGACGTGCGAGAACCAATAAGGTTCATTCTCGTGTTAAAAAATAATAAAAAATTTGGTTTCGGTCACGTTTTTCTTATAATTGAAAAAAAATTAATAATTTTAAGTTCTAATATTCACACAAAGGTTTCAAAAGCATGTGGATACACTAAATGAAACCCATTGTCCTTTGTATAGAGAAGATTAACATTACAGATATGCAGGGAACAAATCAATTTCATGTCATGAATCAAGAACTGATGTTCTGTGGTGTGTGTTTTGGACATATGCCATATGTTTATTAAATCTGTCGTGAACAATGTTGGGAAAACACATGGATACACTGCAATATATGAGCTGTTCAGCATTAAATATGCATGTGTGTGAGACTGGAGAGAGATAATTGCTGTCTTCATGCAACAGAAGTGATAGACAGCGACACTCTTACTGTTTTTCCTCTGATGTGGAGATTTGCACCCATTTGTTAGTTTAATCATTACCATGTGCGCAAATACTTCACTTACAAAAACATGTCTACAAATAACATGAACATTCATCATCGCTACTGTATAACAGTCGGGATTGAAACTAAAATAACTATTTTGAACATTTTAGTAACAATTGTAGTGAAAATGATCTCAGAGGACTTCAGCATTAATATTACTGTAATATTGTGTTTAGGTTGATTGTATTTTATACATTAAAATGCACTATTCTGTTTCTTAGCTTAACCATAATATACTGTACCTGTACATATTAAATTTATTGGTGAGTAGCCTTGCAATAATATAAATATTGTTGTAATGACATACTGGCTGTACATTATGCCTTACATAATGACTTGCTGACTGTACTTAGCCCTTACATATTGTATATCAATTACATTCAGGCCTGAGCTCATTCACATTGAGATGTGTGAAAGGCAGCCTTTCACTTCTCTCTGTAATTTCATGTGACAACACATTATCTGTTCAGTCATCGGTACTTTGCACTGATGAATGACTTTGGTCACTAGACATACGCAGCTGAATGGGAAATGAGACTTGTGGAGAACATTCTTGAGGGCTCTGTTGGAGACATTCATTGATTGCCACTCATAATTTGCATATTTGCGGCTGCATATTTCCGTGGCGTCATTTATCCCACAAAATTAAGACTCGTGGGATTATGTAATGCGACGTGTTTAACAAGTGCTTCAGGTCTGCGCATGCATGCTCTAAATGGCAACTTGATTTCTTTATGACTCATTTTTGATGATTCACTTTTTTTTTTTGATGATTCAAGATTTTCCATAAATTATGACACAACTCTTCTCCATTGTTGATGAGTTTTTCCGGCCATCCATCACTGTGTCCATCCGAATATGACTACTTTCATACTATAGAGTTGCCGAAAAACAGTATGTGATTAAGTAGTATGTCTGAAAAATTCATAATATTCATAAAACAATAAACAAAGTACCTGGATGACCTACTACAAATCTATAAACAAGTGATAGAAAATTGCTTCCAGTTTTTTTTGTGTGTGTTTTGGCTTCACAAATGCTTTGCTGCGTACCTCGGTTGTAACGAGTGGTTATTTCAGTCAAAGTCGCTCTTCTATCAGCTTGAATCAGTCGGCCCATTCTCCTCTGACCTCTACCATCAACAAGGCATTTTCGGCCACTGGACTGCCGCATACTGGATGTTTTTCCCTTTTCACTCCATTCTTTGTAAACCCTACAAATGGTTGTGCGTGAAAATCCCAGTAACTGAGCAGTTTGTGAAATACTCAGGCACCAACAACCATGCCACGCTCAAAATTGCTTAAATCACCTTTCTTTGCCATTCTGACATTCATTTTGGAGTTCAGGAGATTGTCTTGACCAGGACCACACCCTTAAATGCATTGAAGCAACTGCCATGCGATTGGTTTATTAGATAATTACATTAATGAGAAATTGAACAGGTGTTCCTTAAAATCCTTTAGGTGAGTGTAAGCAAAAATTGCCAAATGTTACCAAATTAAATGTTGATCACCCAAAGATATAAATGACTGTGCAAGCTTTGGGGGGTGGTGTTGAACTTGATATATATGTTTGACCATATTTCTGAATCTGATCTGGATGAAGTCTTTGACAAAAATGTGGTTTTCTCAATGTTTTGTTTAAAATGTTGCTTTTGTATAAAACGTACCCGCATAAAAGTATTGATAAAGGATGCATGTTTTTTTTTGTTGCTATTTTTGTTTTGTTTTTTTGAAAGCTGAGGATCTGTTCTTTCTTTTATAATATTGCCTGTTCAGATATTCATACAAAAAATTCTGGGGGCCATGAAATTGTGAAAATGATCAAAAATGCTGGTGCTGGCAACTTTTAAAAAAAACGCTGGAGGGGGAAAGAGTTAAATTGTGGTCTGCTTCTCACATTATCACTATCGTATTGTTTTAGAAGTGTAAGAAATTGTAGTCTGCCTCAACCCAGATTCACTTTGACGTCCACATCATTTTTTTTGTTCATGAGTTATGATGTTTTTTTTTTGACTATTTAGGAGCTTGACAGCATCAGGTCTTTAGCGAGAGTATGATTTTGAGTTAATGTTGTCTCTGGGCTCACTCTGTGCTGTCAAAGAGAAGGCATTGCCTGCTGCTTGCCGAATTATGTAAAAAAAAAGCAAATTATAGTCGTGCTCTTACCCCCTATTACAGAGGTCATCTTTTAGTTAGAATGAAATCATGGCTTATTAAAATGATAAAGGTAAGCAAATTAGTTTGAAATAGCCAATTTAATAAGACGTCAAGAGCCAGAGATTACAATAACAGATAAACAACAATGAACACAGAACCAAGTCTTAAGTTGTTATGTGTAACAAATCTAATTGAATTACATTTTTAGGCCATACTTAACATCTTTGACATGCATATGCATAGTATCCATGCATTTTTTGCATTCAGTTGTTATTAAACCATTAAAAGAAGTGGAGTGCTGTCAATATATGCAAAGCAGGTGCTGGGTTTTATGTGTCGTCCCCTCTCCCTCAAACCAGAAGTGTAAGAAATGCCATAGTGCAGTGTTTCTAGCCTTTTTTGTCTTAAGCACCTCCTCTCTTTGGACTGGTTTCTTGTATAGTCTTCAATTCATAATGTTTAAAGTGAGCATTTTTACAAATTAATCATGTTTAAACTTACACAATTTCTATACTTGTGATAAAAAATAGATTCATGACTTAATTTACTTTAAATAGACACCTGGGTTTGTTTGTCAAGTTTTTTTTTTCTTTCTTTCTTTCTTTTTTTTTTTGTAAAGAAACATTCTCCAAGAAATATTTATGTATAACCAGATGCGTCATTCAATATTAATTTGCAGTCTTGCATTGTGGAGTCTATGGCTCAATCCCATTTAACCCCTTGCCCCCCTACCTCTTGTTTTCGAGTGTACCCCTTGGCCCTTAAAACAGAGTTACAAGGGCCAAGGGGATGAAATGTTCCCCTACAAAACGGAAGCGATGAGTTTTTACAGGAGTTCTCCAAGACAACGACTGACAGTGAGCGCCACTGCTCTTACCTCTGAAGAAATGTGAGGATTATAATGTTCCTTCCTCGAAATGTAGGTCTTTTCTGTTTCGGAAAGGTATTTATTTTACAATTTCTTAATTTAAATGACTATATTATAATTATAAGAGTAAATAAAGTGCACGGTGGTGTCATCTGTAGCTAAATTTAAATGTTTAACCGTTTGCGAAGCCAACTCGCCGGTGATTCGTGATGCATTCTTGGAACTTCCTCGTAGCCCTCCGTTCGGAGTATGCCTCCGAAAAATCTCCATTTCGAGGGCTATGTAGCCATAGCCCTTCACCCTACCCCTCTATCACAAGAATCAGGACACCCTACCCCTAGACATGAACGTGCAAAATGGACAGGGAGGGTCAAGGGGTAGGAGCAAAATTATGAAATCACCTATAATTGAAATACACTGTCAGTCGTTAATGAGGATAGGAACATATACTGTATTTAAAGATATGTGCTGCTACAAGTTTCATCCATGCAAATTGCCAATACAAACACAAGGGAATTTTAGTCAAACCGTGCTACTGAAAGTATGTGTAGCACTACATCTCTTTTACAGTCTCACATGGAAGTAGACAATTTGGCATACATTATGCACTTTCAGCATGGAGTGAATGATTGTAATGGGCTCATTGACTTTCTCAAGGAGACATTTTCCACAGTTTCATATGCATTAAAAAGCTTTAAGGTTTTGGGCAAGAGAAACAAAGACCATTTTTCAGACATTTATAGGAAGTGGGGTATATAATAAATAATAACAATACATATTATTTTCTTACTGGACTAATCAATTGAAGCATCTTTGCAGTCTCATGCTGAGAGTGCATTCTGTTTGAAAGATGTTTTCATGCCAGCTTTCATAAATTAGTGTAGGAATCATTCGAGAATCTGTTGGTTGTTGTGAATCTGTTAAAAGATTGCTTTTGGACATATCAGTTTGTCTCCACCACTGTAAAATAAATGACTTAGATGGCGGATGGCGTACTGCAGGGGAGCCCTATCTGTGTTGCTCAGAGGCATCTATCCCCAAGCTGACACAAGTCTGAATTACTCCACCAGTAGCTGAATGCTCTAGGAATGACTCCCCTGTGATCAGTTTTTTCCCTTTTCCCCAGTTCTCATCCTCTGTGATTAGTGGGTTGTCTGTGTTCAAATGAGTCTGATTCTTTGCAGCAGTGATATGTGGTTTTTATCTTCATCTTGGATCCAGGGGGCAATTTACAAACTGTATTTATGTGTCAGCTCAGCACTACTTCACTGTTTGCCGCAAAAGAGCAAGTCATTCTTTAAGGAAATAGCAGTAAAATGGGGGAATCTTCTCACAGAACTTGTCCCAGAGTTCAAGTTTAACCTTTTCAACAGGATTGGTGGCATAATGTAGCCTGACTTCGTCATACTCATATTCTAGTCAGATTGTGAGTCTGATACTGCTCCATAGGGCTTTGATTATGAGGCGTGTCTTAACTGAACCATGAAAAAAAACCCTTTGCATTCAATTGGATAGATCTACAACCAATCAGAGCAACGCAGTAAGTAACGTATGTTAAAGGGATTCTCCACTTTTTTTTAGAAATAGGCTCATTTTACAACTCCCCCAGAGTTAAACAGTTGAGTTTCACCGTTTTCAAATGCATTCAGCCGATTGTCTGATATTTAGAAGAATATCAGTAACCAGACAGTATCTGGTCTCATTGACTTCCATAGTAGGAAAAAAATATACTATGGAAGTCAATGAGACCAGAAACTGTCTGGTTACTGATATTCTTCTAAATATCAGAAAATCGTCTAAATGGATTCAGAAACGGTAAAACTCAACTGTTTAACTCTGGGGGAGTTGTAAAATGAGCCCATTTCCAAAAAAAAGTGGAGTATCCCTTTAAGCTATGCATAGTTGTCAACCGAACTCAACTGCACGCACGCACGCTGGAAGTAGTATTCAAATTTGTTCCTTTTTTTACTTGGTCCTCCATGAGTGCGACCAAAGGATGAACCACAACGACCACAGGGTTTTCATTGCGTGCCATCATCTTAGCGACCATCGGAGCCAGTTGATAAAATAAACGTTTCCTAGCCCGAGGCCAGTAGCATATAGCATTATTTAGCACCTCAGCTCCACCCACGACCCGCCTCTTTGCCTATTTTATTTGATCCCGTGACGAGAGGTGACGCACTGGCAAGATGGCGACGGCCGGCCCTGCCCACTTTAGGCTTCAAAAACGCTCTTCAGAAACCTACGGGTGACGTCACGGATACTAAGTCCATATTTTTTTACAGTCTATGGTCTAGACCGATCTTCCTGACCTAAAAATGTTGTGGACGGGGTTCGGGCTGGTATCCAGGCTAGGCATAATGTTGATTACCGTTGAAAATAAGTTTGACTGGTCACTCAGTTTCTTTTAAAACCAGTCAATGTTTATTTTTTATTCTTTATTTTTTTTTGTTCAACCACTACAAAATTTTCAATTGGAAGAAAAAACAAGGTACAAGTCAATATTATTTTCTGCAGTAAAGATTTATTATTTACATTTTTTTATCAAATAATCCACTGCAAAGTTGTCAGTTGCAAAAAAATGCATACAAGTATTATTTTCTGCACTAACATTTTATTTTATTATATTATTTTATTATTATTATTTATTATTATTTTTTTATCAACCAAGTTGTAGGTCGCAAGAAGTCAATATTATTTTCTGCCTGAAGTATTTATTTATTTATTTATCTATTTATCAAATCATCCACTACAAAATTGTCAGTTGCAAGAATTGTGTACGTGGGCCCCCATTTTTCCATTTAGGATAAACTTTCCAGTTTAAAGTCTTGTTTCTTCTACATCTCTAAAATCAATTCAGCCAACTGAAGTGACATTAACAGAGTTTGTCAGAAACACGTGTTTTTGGTGCTGGCCTTTGCGGTTTCCTGAGCTGGACCATGCTGGCTGAGAAGCCTTTCCATGACACCCAGTGTGCCCAGATTAACCAGCTGTCCTAACATATGGCGGTCACCCATGGAAGAAGCTTTGCTTTTAGACTGACTTTGGCATTGTGGAGCATCCCTGTTTGAAACTCATAAACAACAGATTTTCACCGGAAAAAGACAGTAAGGACTTTTGATTTCATTGGAGAGGTTCTAACAGACGTTTAAACACATAAACCCTTGCTAGAATACCCACACCTGCTTATGCTGATGTAACCTGACAACGGTTGCTAAGGCAGTAGTGGTCAATAACTTTTGAAGGCGGGACTTATTAATAACATAAACATTATGTGTCTTATAATACGCTAATCTATACAGGTTTAGTTTACAGTTAAATATTTTTTTTTGCATGCCACTGTGAGATCTTTTCTCTGCTTTTATTCCAGTGCTGAATCTTGTTAGCTAATTACAATAGCAGATTTACATACACTCCATCTGATTCTCACATTGTCTAATGCACCGTTCAGATGTAAGAGATGACAGAAGAATCTTTTGAGATAATCGGTGCACATGAGTGATTGCTTAAATTGGAAACTGATATATTTGTTGCTTTTCCTGTGTTCCTGAACTGCTCATATTGCTGTAATATACCCAGCCAGAAGGGTCTGGATTTCCCAGAAATGTTTTTCTTTTGTGTATTATTCCCATCTTTAAACCATCTGTTTCTGAAACACTCAAATGTTACCACTCAAACTAGTAATCTACAAAACAATGAAAAATACATGAAATGATAATGAGCAACCACTCACAACTAGAATTTTACATGAAGGAAAACAAACAAAACATCCATGTGAGTCAACAGGAGCATTTAATCTTTGGTGGAACTCTCATTCATTTAGTCGTATTGACCCTTTTAATGCCAGGGTTTACACATTTTGTCCCCTACAATTGGCTTTATGCACAGCTCCAATACTTCCTAAAATTCGGCCAGATTGTTTCCTGTCTGACATTATTGGACAAACTGATTAATCCAGGTGTGTCAGACCTCAGTAGTCACATCAACAATAATCAGGCACACCTGAATTAATCAAGTTTGTCCAATAATGGAATCCATGTTGTAATAGAGCACATTTGTGAGTTTGCTCAAGCTGTCGCATCCGTCTTTTCACGTGCAATACACAAATGCAATATCATGTCACTCTGTCTTATAAGACAGAGTGACATGATATTATACTGTTGTATACAACAGTTCCCTCATGAGCGATTTTATAGATAATCAAAGACCTGAAGATATAGATTGACACATCAGAGACTTAATTTCCATCATGTAAAAAGGGGCATTATACCACCCCTTTAAAAAATGACATTTTGCAAGTTTTATTTAAATTCATGACCACAACTGTACTTAAAGACAATGTTCCAGAGTCATAGGCTGTGTCTGAAATCTCAGACTCTCTTGAGTAGGTTGTTATTTTGAATACATTTTTTCTTTGTGACCACTAAAAATTATGTTCTATAGTGGATGAATGTGTGTAGAATGTAATCCGTATGTACTACTTTCGCCATGTTATTATCATGTGACATACAAACCAGTGTGTCCTCCTCTGTGGCCTCGGGGATAGGAAAGTGGTCATGATCGTATGAACACTTCAGAATCTTTCTTTATAAATCAATATTTTCTAACAATGTAAGTTTAGAAAACTATGTGGAAAAAAAGTATTTTATAGGCTACTCAATGAAAAGACTAAACCACTACAAGCCATATACTTAGAATACTTAATTATAGTTTCAAGTATATTTAGAAAAATTGACCATATGTAGTATATAGACCATATACTTATACTTTTCTGCAGTCATAAGTATGCTTAAGTGTAATTTTAAGTGTATTTCAGAGAAGTACACTTCAGAATCTTTCTTTATAAATCAATATTTTCTAACAATGTAAGTTTAGAAAACTATGTGAAAAAAGTATGTAGAAGGCTACTCAATCAAAAGACTAAACAACTACAAGCCAAGTATATATTTAGAATACTTAATTATAGTTTTAAGTATATTTAGAAAAATGGACCATATGTAGTATATAGACCATACACTTAGACTTTTCTGCAGTCATAAGTATGCTTTAGTGTAATTTTAAGTGTATTTCAGAGAAGTACACTTCAGAATCTTTCTTTATAAATCAATATTTTCTAACAATGTAAGTTTAGAAAACTATGTGAAAAAGTATTTAATAGGCTACTCAATCAAGAGACTAAACCACTACACGCCAAGTATATACTTAGAATACTTAATTATAGTTTTAAGTATATTTAGAAAAATTTACCTTAGTATATAGACCATTAAGTGTAATTTTAAGTGTATTTCAGAGAAGTACATAAAATTAGAAGTAACAACACTTGCTTTTTTGTTACGAGAATTATGAGATTTCAGATGCAGCCATACACATAAAGATCCATTGCGTGCTGAACTCAATTTAATTATGTTTTTAATTTTTTACATATCTCACAGCTTCTTCCTAATCAGATGAGGATTAGAAGATTCGGTAATATGTTCTGCATTTCTCTCGGTTTCAAAGTCCGCCTGTACTTGAGATTGTCAGGCAAAAACTTCATGCTCATTTTGAAATCTAGTAAAGAGGTTCCCAGGCAAGACTTAAGTATTACCACCATCAGAGAATCCTTTGAAAAGTTAACATTAGTTTGCAGTATCTGTGTTAAAGTCTAAAGTTTTAAAAATGACCTGCAAGGGAGAGGTTGATATATAAATCTTTACCTCTGCAGTAATAACAGCTCTTGTATAATTCCAATTGATGGTTATGCAATATGCAAAACTGGATAGACTGTTGGATCGGACAGGGTGTGATGATGGCAGTCAATTTTTTGACATGCCATGTTCCTGGAAAGTAGAATAATAAACACTCCAATAGTCATTTATCATGTTGCGGCTGCAGTGCTCATGGACCTGTGTTCCTGGAGATAGAGAAGTCAGGGAGGAGATTCTGCCATACTGTTCTCTCAGGGAAAAAAAAAAGCATGAAAAGACAGGAATAAACAGCAAAGTAGGTCAGTTCAGAAAAAAAAACCCTTGCTCTGTCAGAACACTGTATTATGGAATGAAGTCATTTTTTCCTCAAAGTTATTGTTCACAAAGAACAGCAAGTCTCTATAGAGGTACGAATCATTGAATTGCTTTGTGTTCCCATACTGTTGACTTTAAGTGGCAAGGCAGCAGTTGTGCCTTGTTATGGCTGCTAAATGTATTGCTCTTAAAATATATAGATTTTAAAGTACTTTACTCAAAAAATTGATGTGTCTTTTATTGTATGGCAACACAAAGAGAGTTTCAAAAAAGATGAAATGACTTCTTGGACCACAAACAGATTTAAGTTATAATTAATTGATAAGTTTTTATTTCAGTGCGCTATAAACTGAGTCAGTGAGGTGAACTCTCAAGTTTGAGAAAAATCATTCAGACTAGTTTGTAAAACTGAATTAACTGAAAGGAGCCAACTCAAATCAATGAGTTGTTTACATATGAGACGCATGAACTCTCATACGCCTAGGAGAGCTTTAGGGCTGAGGTCACCTGCCCCGGAGCATAGATATCCATAATATAGGCTAGATGTTTCGTCTGCGCTGCTGGCCAATGGAGGTCATCTGGAGGTCACCTGGCGTCCATCTTGTCACAGGCAGCTCGCTCACTCATAACATTGTTTTAATGGTGCATGTACTTTTTAAATAACCATAACTTGTCAAATTTTCTACCGATTTTCAAACAGTTTGGTTTGTTATAAACGTCAGAGATGTAGTTATGACACTGAATTCTTATGAATAAGTGTATAAATAAATAATCATCCAGAATTATAGCCACATTAATAACGTTTGTAAATCCATCAAGATTTCAGCGAGATAAGAGTATTTGTGTTCATGCTAATAACTTATCTTACATCAGATACCACAGAGCCCGCCAGAAAGCTTGCCTGTGACAAGATGGCCGCCGATGACGATAATAGAGACTCTGCCGTAAGACATCTATCCTTTATTATGGAAATCTATGCCCCGGACCAGGTTAGCTGTGGAGCGTGAGTTACTATGGCGATGAACACTGCTTTCATGGCTAAAACCCAGGGTTGGCGCAAACTAAACTGAAACATATCTGGCGAGCCAGCTAAACCGGCTTCATGGTATAGGCCCCTGGTCTAAGCCATAATATTTTCTATTTTGATGAGTAAAATTATTATTCTTTATTATAATTAGATATTTTGACACCATAGTTACATCAGCAAATGGATTTATTTAGGATAATCCTACTAGTTTATCAACAATTGTTTTGATCACCACAATACAGATACAATACATCGCTAAAAGCAGATTATGGGTCAAAAGACAGATAACTGTGCATTATGTAAAGAACAAAAGCGCATCAAGTGTGCAGTCAGACATCAAAGCTGACTGTGTGCCAGCACCTTCATGGACAACAGTTATAGTGGCATCAGGAAGGCTCAGTGATGAGCTCTTGTTTAGCAGCCCATCCACGGAGAAACAGCTGTTGGGTAGCGCGGGCGGACGGGCAGGGGGTGGGTCTCAGCGGCTGGTCCAGATTCAGCCCTGATGGCTAATTAAAGGTTTGTGGCCATCAAAAGCGGCCCTACTTCCCTCTTCCCGGGAGCAGCCATGCATGGCATGTGTGGCGTGCCAGCGGAGCAGTGAGACAGGGGTCATCTCTGCCTCACAGCTGTCCACGGGCACCCTGTCCGAATACCCACTCTCCCGCTTCCCCCGTCTGCTGCCGGGAAACGGCTGTCGTCTGCAATGGCCTAATCATATATTAATTACTCATGATCAGTCGGCTTTGATTCAATTTCAGGATTTGTGGCAGGCCCGGCTAATGTAATATAAACTGATATCCGGGCGTTTTGAAATGAAGTGATCAAATTTGGCTGAATGGAGTTGTTGCGTGTCTCTCCGTCTTTGCAGTTTGGTAATGGTAAATTTGGCCACATAAATGGCAGTATAGCCACATAAAAATGCTGAATAAACTAGAAAAGGGTGGAGTCTTTATGTGTTGAATAAGCAGTGTTGGATGTTGGGATTGGTCCAGACTGGAGTCCTCCTGAGTCCTCAAAGTAATTGATTTGGGAAGTAGTAATTATTCACTTTTCAACACTTTCTGTTTACACGGCATTTTAACATAAGAGTCTGTAAACTGAGTGGATAATACTTGAAGACAGATTCTAAGAGAGAGGGATTGTGAGGAGTCAATGCAGATTAGAGTTTATTATGGGATACAGATACAGTACAGGTACAGTATCTCTGGCTGATTCAGTTTAATTTCCAGGGACAATTTTTGGCCTAAATTACCAAAAGCCAATGTTACATTCGTAATACTCGTTAATACTCATTATTTGTGTAATTGAATGTAGTTAATGATAAGTGTGTTTGGGTGTCCAAACACCACCCGGATGCGAATAGCGCGTCAAATTTATGTCTACCTCGTCTAGTTTGACGCTTGACCACTTTGTGTTAATTCGCGCGTCAAGATTGAAACTAAAAACAAAAGTTTGGATCGTGTCAGAATCGAAACCCATTGGCGGCCATCTTTTTTATGTTGATCGAGCAATCATCGAGTGAGTCACTGCTCTGTATTTGCTCTGGAGAGCAGACGGCAGCGTGGGTATCATCGTCGCCGTATTTGTGTCCACCGGACCCTTTAGAGGCGAACCGTTTGGTGAGGATAACACATTCCGTCTTAATAAATTAACTTAATTCAAGATATAGTCTGTGAAAAGTAAACAAGTCTTGCTTCTCAAGTAAATTTATTTGACTTTAAGGAATATTTTACTATAAATACCATACAAAATCCTGTTTTTGGCAGTGTATCTATTCCTTAATGTTTCCCCATAGCAGATTAAGATAAAATTTTGCATTGAAGCTGGTGCAAAGTGCAATTGGGCAATATGGACGTGACTGTGATCTCTAATTGTGCAAACTATGACCTGACTAATTTCATGCTCACAGTGGGATTAAAATGCGAACAGCTGGTATTATTCTGTTGAATATGTCTGACAGTAACAGAGGGTGCTTTGGGCAGTCAGACGGTGCCAATCAGTTCTCTGAAACGGGTCAGTCTTCATGTGAACTGAGTGACGGGTGATGGAACTGTCAGAGAAGGGAAACAACAAACTGAATTCACTCTCACAATGTATTTGTGAGAGCTAATGTATAATTCATCTGAAACACTGGCAGTCAGAAGTTAGGTGATGGTTGAAAGCTGGGTTTAATTTATATGTAAAAAAAATAAACATAAATTCTGCCTCTTATGACAGACTTTTTATTTTTGTGTGAACTGTCCCTTTAAGGCTTGTCGATCTGAAGCAACATTGAAGACTTCTGGAGCTCATTATAAAGTCTTTCTTTACCCAAATGAATAACTAATGCATTGATAACATGCGGGCTAATGCTTGAATGTGGCAGTCGTCCTGTCACGGCAACATGTCAGAGGACGTAATTGGACTTGGGAGAGAGATGGCAGCAGGCAGCACTCTCTGATCACTGATCAGTTTGCTCTTATTGTCCGTCTGATGGATGGTTTCTTTACTCCAGCTATGAGGCCATAATGGGGCATTTGTGTCTCTTAAGACCTAATGGACTATTATGTGAATAATATGCTGGTAGATCTTTTTTTAAAACCAGTATCTTTGTTAGCCTCTCTCTTTCAATTTTTTTTTCTCAGTTCATCCTTTTCTATTTAACGCTTTGGATTTTAAAACATTTTTTTATCATGCTTTAATAGTTCTTTTGTATCCTTTTTAGAGCTTGGAAGCTTTATTCTCCATTGAAGGTCATTCAAAATAATCTGATTAAATAAGACTTTAATAATATAATCACCATGTAAATATCTAATCAGTCAATCACAAGGCAGCTAGTCAATGTATTTAGGCATAGATATACACTCTCAGAAAAAAAAGGTACAAAAGCTGTCACTGGGGCTGTACCTTTTCGAAAGGTAAACTTTTGTCCATTTTAGGTGTTAATATGTACATTTTAGGCGTTAATATGTACATTTTAGGTGCTAATAAGTAAATTCTAAGTGTTAATATGTACATTTCGGGAGCTAACATGTCCATTTTAGGTCTTAATATGTACATTTTAGGTGCTAATAAGTAAATTTTAAGTGTTAATATGTACATTTCGGGAGCTAATATGTCAATTTTAGGTCTTAATATGTACATTTTAGGTGCTAATATGTACATTTTAGGTGTTAATATATACATTTTAGGTTCTAGTATGTACCACCAAAGTACCAACGTGCAGCCTTTGGGTACAAAAGTGTACCATTTGAAAAGGTACAGCCCCAGTGACAGCTTTTGTACCTTTTTTTCTGAGAGTGTAGTCAAGACGATCTGCTGAAGTTCAAACTGAGCATCAGAATGGGGTAGAAAGGTGATTTAAGTGACTTTGAATGTGGCATGGTTGTTGGTGCCAGATGGGCTTGTTTCAGAAAATGATGACCTGCTGGAATTTTCACATACATCCACCTCTAGGGTTTACAGAGAACGTTCAGAAAAAGAGAAAACATCCAGTGAGAGGCAGTTCTGTGGGCAAAAATGCCTTGTTGATGCCAGAAGTCAGTGGAGAATGGCCAGACTGGTTCGAGCTGATAGAAAGGCTACAGCAACTCAAATAAACACTTGTTACAACCAGTGAACACCAAAACGGGACAATAGATTTCAACTGGAAATACGTTGCCTGCTCTGATGAGTCTCGATTTCTGCTGTGACATTCAGATGGAAGGGTTAGACTTTGCCTTGTATCAATGGTTCAGTCTGATGGTGTAATGGTGTGGGGGAAATTTTCTTGGCATTCCAACCAGTGGTGTGATCTTAAGCAGGACAACCTGTTTGTTTAAGACAGGGCAAGTCTTTGGGAAACCTTTTCGGAAACAGTTGTTATCGGCAGTTCCTCTCGCCACCACTAGAGGCACAGAAACGTCACACAGTAGCTTCAAACACATTACAAGACAACATTCATGATGTTGCTTTTGATATCTGAGCTCCAAAAAGACACAGAATAGACAGTTTTTGTCTAGACTGATATTGACCAATTGTTCTAATGTACTGAAGAAAGCCACACATGAATCCAAGTTTAGCTCCTCTGTTCTTCAGTTCAACTGTACACCAGCGCTTACGGCCTTGTTACTTGTTCATTTGTGAATACAGCGCTTGTGTGATTTGCTGAATAGGGACATTACATTTGTGTCACAGATCAGCAGACTGAACAATGAGATCACTCTTATGTCTGAAAGTTCAATCATGTGCCTTTGAGTACAGATGAAAAAGAAAGTGAATTGAGCGAATGAGCTTTCAATCTGTTTACAGCCTTTTCTCAACATTTGGAGACTCCGACCGGTGTAGCACTACTTAGTTGAAAATCTAAAACCAGTGATACAAATAACTTTCTTTGAGGCCAGGTGTGTAAATTCCTTCCACATGACAGGCTGTAAGGGAGCAGCTTTAAAGAAGAGGTGTTTGGTTACCACAGAACAATACAAACTCTCGGAGGCTTTCACCAACACTTCTACTGTGTCACCAACTATAGAAAGGGCTTAGAAAGAATGTAAATATGAGTGTGCTGAATGGCTTGTCGAGAAGAAAACCTTGAGATCAGTGTGCTTAGGGTGTCTTCAAAGGATCTGGCTTCAAATACTCCACAGGTCAAACTAAAGAGAAGTGAAGAAGGACAGGCACAGAAACATTTGATTGGTTCAAGTACCAGTGTCAGAGGTAGAGCACTTCAAGACAGAAGAAAGCCCACAGTGTTTCTTCCTCTACTTGACTCAAATCTCAGCTTTTCTTTGGCCCTAAACAGTAATACTCCATCATGGTGCATGTGAGCACGAAGTCAGTCTACTATGTGTGACAAAAGAGCTGATCTTATTATCAACAC
This sequence comes from Cyprinella venusta, assembly GCA_038021265.1. Taxonomy (NCBI): domain Eukaryota; kingdom Metazoa; phylum Chordata; class Actinopteri; order Cypriniformes; family Leuciscidae; genus Cyprinella; species Cyprinella venusta. The sequence goes on from CM075876.1 coordinate 25,822,420, forward strand.
TGCAAAAGTGGTTTTCTTACTTGGTACTTGTCTTGTTTTTCAGTAATATCTAAATTTCCTTAAATCAGGATAGATTAACTTGAGAAGCAAAATGACAAATATGAATATTAAGTAGACAATATCAAGACTTGTTATCTGCTAAACCTATCACAATTGTGTGAATTTAAGTTTGAAACAAGAAAAACAATGTCTGTCCCAGGGTTCTGAAAAAATGAACTTGTTTTTCCTTTAAATTAAGTTTATTTTTATTTATTTTTTTTATTCCATTTACAGGTATTTTTTCTTGTTTTAATCTTAAACTTGCTTAATTTATGTTATTTTGTTTGTTTCTTGATTTGGGAATGTTTAAATGTTTATATAGATTGTAATGCATTTATTAATGCAATTAATTAACATTACATAGATTAATAATAGCTTAAAAATTTGATTGTTCATGATGCCTAATGTGTCACGATTAGCCACGCGCTTTCTGGGTTTACTTATACTACATGTCCCACCATGCACCTCCCTGGTGCAAGAAATATTTTCATGTATGTAAATATATATACATTTATATATATATATATATATATATATATATTTAGATTATATTTATATTAATATATATTTATATTATATATAAATATTACATACAGTATATAAGTAATATTTTTCTCTTAAATATATGCATGTGTGTATATATATATATATATATATACAGTATATACACACACACACTCTAAAAAATGCTGGGTTGTTTTAACCCAATTTTGGGTCAAATATGGACAAACCCAGTCATTGGGTTAAAAAATGTAATTTAAAAATGTAACCCAATGGCTGGGTTTGTCCATATTTTACCCAAAATTGGGTTAAAACAACCCAGCATTTTTTAGAGTGTATATATATATATATACAAAATAATTATACACAGAACACCCACATATATTTTGTAAACAAAAAACTTTTATTTTGGATGCGATTAATCCTTTGACAGCCCTACTTTCCTGGATATCATTTCTGAGCGTTATTTTCCTGAGTTTGATTCCTGTTTGACTTTTGGATTGTTTATTGTTGCTGGCCCTTCTCTGCCTGCCCTGACCCTGGACTGTTTACTGGACTCTGATTTTCTCTGCCTCCTTCGATCCTTTGCCTGACTACCTGTTTTGTCTCAGCCTTGCCTTTTCTGTTCTGTTTGCCACTATTTGACCCTGCCTGTCTTGACCGATCTAAGAAATGCTGCGAATGGATCCCCTTGGTTCTGCTGATTCGTTACATAACGTTATCGGATTGAAACTTATTGTCTTGTGGTGTTTTTTGTTGACTTATTTAGAATCAGAATTAAGTAGTTTTCTGTTATGTTTAACTTTTTTAAAAAAATGTGCTCATTTTGTTTGCATTGTTTTTTTCCATTTTGTTTTGTATAATAAAAATATTCTGTGCTTTGCATTTTTTTCTATATCTATATTTTTAAAAAATATATTTTCCCATTTTTACTCATTTCTTTTGTTTCATTTATGTCTTTATTTTATTGTTTCGTTTCATTTTAGCGTATTTTATCATTTTCTTTTTACTTTACTTTGTGTTGGAAGACCTACAGCAAACAAATTGCATGCCTTCTAGAGTCCTCACCGCTCTCCTCGTGGTGAACAGAATGTCCGAGTCCAAGTGCCTTTGTTCTCCTCTCACTTTGGCGTGCCTGCATTCCAGCTCCTTGAGAGCTTATAGTCTGGAGATTTTGCTTGTTGGGTCCTGGTGGGCTGGGGCATGATCAAAGTTGGGCCTTAATTTCCTCCAACAGCTTAATGAAGAGGCCTCACTGTTACAAGCACACCACACCGAGCCTGCTGGAAGGTTCACTGCGCCCTCAGTGGTCCGCCATCTGCATTAAAATGCTGACTTGGCTTCAAGCAAGGCATGGACACACGGGGAGAGCCGTTACTGTATTGTGTCCAGGACCGCAGAGACGATCCCTCACACAGCTGGGGTCTGTTTGGATCCTGTGGCCAGAGGCACGTGTTAGAAACAGACCTGCTCTGGCTTTAACAGTGTTACATCCCGTAGAGAGGAGCGGGCTAGCCAGCAGAGAGATCATCTGGACCCTGGTGACTAACTAGCACCAGCAGCCAGAATATATGCAGACATATGTCAGCCATCTCACGTTGTTCAACGAATCAGATTGCTGATGTGAATCATCGTGTCGTCTATTTACAGGAGAAATGAAAGCGCACCATGAGACTTGAACTTTGTAATGTAAGCACGATGGAATATTGTTTTTGGAGGTCTTTGTATTTTGATGGGGTCGTTGCATAATTGCTCGCTTGCTTTTGGACAGAATCAGCCATTGATGTCAGTCTTAATATGATTATTGGGAACATTCACTGGAAACCGTCATGTTGCCTGCTGGCTTTGTATATTATCTGTACCAGGCCTAGATGGAAATTGGCTTTTTTTTTTTTTCCTATGATAATTTGGGGGGAAAACATGCATACCGGATTTACACGTGGTAAATGGTTTTAAACAGAAAATCATTATCAAATTAATTAGCCAGAATATTTTAAAAACAATATTGTCATCATTTATTCATCCTCATGATAAGGTTGGGACATGACTGATTAAAGAAAGAAAATAAGTTATTTTGAACTGTATATTAAATCAAAGAAATCTGAAGAAAAAAATCTGTCATGGTTTACTTAAAAAATGAAGCAGTACAACTTCTTTCTTTTTTATTTTGTTTTGGAAGACCTACAACAAACAAATGAAAACAATTACAGACTTCTACATGCGTTGTAAGTCGGAAAACCTGCAAAATCGGCAGTGTATCAAACACTTCTTCCCACTGTGTGTCTATCTATCTATCTATCTATCTATCTATCTATCTATCTATCTATCTATCTATCTATCTATCTATCTATCTATCTATCTATCTATCTATCTATCTATCTATCTATCTATCTATCTATCTATCTATCTATCTATCTATCTATCTATCTATCTATCTATCTATCTATCTATCTAATCCATCCATCCATCCATCCATCCATCCATCCATCCATCCATCCATCCATCCATCCATCCATCCATCCATCCATCCATCCATCCATAGATAGAAAGAATGATATGATTTTTTTTTTATTTTTCCACAGAGCGACGTAAGTTATACAGGTTTGAAACCACATGATAGTGTGTAAATAATGACAGATTTTTCATTTTAGGGTAAACTATCTCTTTAAGGCAATGGAGATTTCCGAAACTCTGTAAATTCTGATTCTACAGAATTCTGTAGCTACAGATTCTGTTTGTGCCTGATGTTGTTCACATACACCAACAAAAACAAACACGGCACAGATAGACAATAATTGAAAAAAATGTGTTTCGGCTAATGGTGTTTAAAAAAAAGCTAATACAGCACTTGGACTAGATTTCTCTTGCTAAAGCAATTATGAAATGTCATGAAAACATGACAGGAACTGATGGAAGAGTATATATCGGTTTTCCGCAATCATTAGCACCTAATCCCATGAGAAATGACTCACTAATGGCGCCTGATTGAGGGGCTGGTGGTGAAATTGAATTGAAAGTGCCACAAAGGATAATCTCGTATCGGAGAGCAATGCTTCACGGCTGATACGCGCAGGCTAAACGAATCAGACTCGAGGTGTCCAGGTGTACTATCAAGCAGAAGTGTGTGCTTCAACCTGGCAGGGTGGAAGAAAGCGGCAGGTTCTGATCATAGCTGCATGGATGCTCTCTCTCTCTCTCTCTCTCTCTCTCAGAACACACAGCGCACATCTCATCTCTAACAAACAAATCTGAAGGGCAAACGCCTTTGGCTTTCCCTTTGAGCTCAGTGTAGACGCAGCAACTGTGACAGCTACATTTGCCAAATCAAACCTGAGTTTGTTCAAGTAATAAACATGTATTCATGTTTATTGTCAATTTTAATGGCCATATTGATGCTAGTTTATCTTCCCTTGGGTCTGTTTGTCAGTCTCTATTATGTCCTTGATGGTGATAGCCCAGCATAATAATAATTTAGTGCAATAACGAGAAGAAACGTTCATAGTAACTGTAAAACGAATAATGCAACTTCTCATTGTCAGATGGAGTATTAATTGGAGTATTAATACACACACACACACATATATATAACAAAAGTTTTGTATATATATATATATAACATAGCATTTGCTATAGAAATATAGTGTATCAATGGTCCAAATTAATGTTCTGGTGCAAAACAGTTTGATGTTTAATGTTTAACTATGTTTAATGAAGCAAAATGGTTTATGATGGTTAACATGTTATGACTGAAGTTATTTTCCTTTGATGTTGAAAAGGCGGATCGTTAACTAACTCGGCTTGAATGTTTAGACTCAGTCTTCATGGCTTTTTCTGACATGTGCCAATGTGAACACCTGCCTCAAAAGCACTGTTGTTGTTACCATGGTACCACTTCTCACATCACCTAGTTGTAATGGTTTAAACAACAAGATCAAGGCTGTCTCAGCTGTTACTGTCACTGTTGCTAGGCAACTTTGGAATCAGAGTTCAAGGATACAAAAGAATAAAGCTTGTTGATGTCCCCTGCTCAGTGTCTCCATACACACTCAGATCACACTCGGGTCAGTCAAAAGTGATGAGAACACACAGATGTACCTCATTGACATGACTCGGATGATCGGATCTTCATTTGTTATTTTTTTTAAATTTTTTGTCTGCTAGGGTATAATCAATCATGATCAATGTAATGTTCAAATTTGAGGTTGTTGTAAAATATGGTCGTCACAGAAATGTAATTAAGTGTGTCAAAATATGTATCTCAGAGGAAGTTTCTTGTAGAATTGTTACAGTGTTGTTTGTTTCCAGACTAGGTGTAGATTTGTTAAGGACCAGTGAAGTTTAGATGTATTTCTCCCCATGAAATCTAAAACACACTCATTTTCACCAGTTTATTTAGCAGTCACCATCCCCCATCTATGCAGTTCATCACAGAAAACTATTTTGGAGTTTAATGAGACTTCTGGAGTGCTTAAATAATAGATGTGTCAACAGTGCCCCCTAGCGGTATGATGTATATATTAAAGACAAGATGTTTTATTTCTGCCCAATTAATACTCCATTTGACAATGAGAAGTTGCATTATTCATTAACAGTTGCTATGCATTGTGTAGAATTTGCATATAAGTTATCATATATATATATATATATATATATATATATATATTAGGGCTGTCAAACGATTAATCGCGATTAATTGCATCCAAAATAAAAGTTTGTGTTTACATAATATATGTGGGAGCACTGTGTATAATTATTTTCTATATATATAAATACACACACATGCATGTATATTTAAGAAAAAAATATTGTTTATATATAAAATATTTATATTTATGTATAATATAAATTATATATAAATATATATAGTATATACATGAAAATATTTTTTTAAATATATACAAGCAAGTGTGTGTATTTATATATATATATATATATATATATATATATATATATATATATATATATAAAATAATAATACACAGTGCACCCACATTTATTATGTAAACACAAACTTTTATTTTGGATGCGATTAATCGCGATTAATCGTTTGACAGCCCTATATTAGCATTTAGTTCTTCTAATGATCTTAATAATGCATTTTGCCATGCATACACTATGTTATGCTGTTTTGTAAATATCAATGGGTGTCATTTTAACTATGAACCAAAACATTTGTCCTATTCCCCATTTGAATACTAAGTTAAGCAAAGCACGGAAAGATCTTGAGATGTCAAAAACTATTGTTGCATTCTTCCGATTTGCCATTTGATGTCAGCAGAGACCTTTAAGGACTGTTTCTTTTGCCTGTCGAGATGCAGTGTCTCCAGCAGAGGTGAGCAAAACACTGTCTGTTAACTGGTGCATTTCACAACTCTGTCCTGACAAGCAATAAAATATGGTGAGTAAATGGCCATAAAATATACAAGAGGTTGATTTGATAGTAAAACAGTTTTGACATGCCCAAATATCATGACCCTGAACAAGAAAAGGCCATCAGATGCAAGATGCGAAAAGGTTGTGCCTCACAGAAACTTGCTTTTAATGTAAAGTGACACCGATTCCTGACTTTACCTTTTTATTAGCCTATTTTGGAATTCTGGGAATGACTTTTATGTTGTTCAATACAACTCAAGAAAACACACTATGAAAAATAAAATCAGGTAAAAAAAAAAAAAAAAGTAAACCATGTATTAATAGTAATACTTCTCATACTTTACAGCAAAAGTAATCATGAGAACAAATTATTTTTTAAACTGTATTGATATTAACTACACCTAAACGCAGAGTACATTATTTTGGAAAAAAGAGTCTGTCAAATGCATAAATGTAAATATGCTAAAGTATAGTTAAGAAACTGACGCTAAAGGGTGCCATGTGCGTTGGTGGATGTCTACACATTGGCAAAAGTGCATATATATATATATATATATATATATATATATATATATATATATATATATATACAGTATATATAGACCTAAACGTGTATATATATATATATATATATATATATATATAAACCAAACCCTAACACAAATAACCCTAACCAAACAGTCTACTACAGTTTACTCTAATGAGAGTTAGTTGTAGTTACATTGTTGTAGCAAAGTTACATATAGCCTGTTAGTAGAATCTCTCAAGTGGACCAACAAAATAAAGTGTAACCCATTTCGAATTCTCTTTGTCTTCACTTTCTCCTTTCCAATTTGAACCAATCTCATTTTCATGGCTCACTGATTCTCAAAGCTGACTTTCAAGTAACCCTCTCATACTTTTGACAGCTTTTCTTCTTTTATATATAATGGATCTTGATCTTGGATATCAATAACCATTCATATCTTCATACAGTAGGAAGGTCTGTCCTCCAAACCTAAACGTTTGAGACTTTTTTTAAAAAAGTGAGAACAGTCCTGACAGTTTTACAGTAAGCCACATTAATGCAACTTTTTTCTCACAGTTTTGCTACATCAAACCTTAATGAATTTGGCATCTTCGCTGTTTTATTTTTATAGTTATATGCAGTTGCTAGATTTAACGATTCTGGGATGTTAAATCAGCCAGAAAAAAATAGATGCTTGTTCGCTAATTTACTTTTACAGCCTGACATTGTGAAACAGTCTAAAATGAGATCAAAAGGCTCCAGAGTAATGTTTGGCTTCATTATTTAGTTATTAAATGTATGGTTACATAAAATAGCTTTCTTTGAATCTTGTGAGTAATTTTTTTTCTATTTCTCTGTGTATTAAGAATTAATTAGGGCATATTTAAAGCGCACTGGATGTAAGAACGTAACATAAAATACATGCAATGTGGTGGGTGCTTTAAGAGATTATCCAAATGAATGGATTAATGAATCTGGAATGTTTTGCACTGAAAGAAAGTGAATTCCTCCGAGCAAAGAAGCAGGTGTTTGCATGAGGATGCATGATCACCCGGGTGGCTTAACATAGCTACATGAAGGACAAATGAGTGCTCTGTGAGGGGAAAAAAAGCAATTACAAAGCCCTAAAGGGCACTCCAATGGGATGCGGTGAGTGCGCTAGCTTTCTACTCAAGGACGGAATGATATGTTCCACCATTTCACGTACCAACCGCACAGAAAGACGCTGTAATTGGGGTTATTGCCGTCCCAGGATATAATGACCTTCGCAAACCGCATTATTGATGCTGACACTTCGGCTAGAACAGGAGGAAACGGGGAAACCTGGAAACATGTTCTTGATGGACACTTGAGTAATGGGAGTCCTTCAACTTCAACTGTGCATAATACGTGTTTCATGTCTTCATTGAATCCACTGTGGATTATTAAACCATACTTTTTGAAGTCAAGAGAGATCTATATGCTTTACCTGTGTATTTAAAGTGAAATGATGCAAAGTTAAGTGATTAGAATCGACTATTCCAGGAAACCGTTCGGCCATTTTCAATACAGTATATATTTTTTTCTTAATCTAAAATATATTGTAAAATCAAATGTTAAAAGATACTTACTATTGAAGATTATTTCCAGCCCAGACTTAATATATAAAAAAGGTAATTGCTAGTTTTTGGCCAATCTCACAATTCTGACTTGTTTGTCACGCAATTGTCAGTTTACATTTTTATCCCATGACGGAAATTAGCTCATACTGATTGTGAAATATATTTATTTGCATCATTTAAAACGCTAACATTTCATTGTAATGCATATTTTACCAGTGCCAAATTTATTTTGAAGGCATCTTAGAAGTGTGAAATGGATCTTTATTTTTGTTTCCCGTCTTTGACATCAACGTTCAAGACAATTGCTAGTATAACATTGCTTCAGCCTATTAACATTGGCATATCCTTTTCCAGAATGATTAGTTACGTGGCATTTTTGTTCAAAACGGCTAGGCAGCAGAACGGAGCACCCATGAGCAAAGATTTAAAGTCCCCCTGTGGTGAAAATCAAACTTTTAATGTTGTTTATAAGTGTATGTGGTGTTTTTAATATCCTTTAAGACAAACCATGTGCAAATAAGTCAACACCATTGTTGAGTATTTTCTCTTTAAAACGTCAGTGAACCAAAGACAATAATTTATACTAAATGAGGCAATGGTGTAAAGTTACATTCAAGCTATTTTAAGAAGGTTTTTAAGGGAAGAAAAACCTTAAATATGACATTTTGTTGATCAAAGATGAGTTTAAGGGATATAATTATTGACTACAAGACAGGGGGACTTTAACTTTTAACTTTAATCTTTTTTTTTAAGATTTAAAATTGAAGTCAGGTCCTCCATGCAACTGCATTTCAGATGAATGAGAATGCTAGTTTTCTCCAGACTTACTTGGTTTCCTCTACTCATATGACCTTTAATCCCCCATGGTTGCAAAGTTTGTTATGGTACATAGCTGTCATAGCTGAGTCTTTGCACCAGTGAGAGCTGTTATCAAAAATGGCAGTTCCACAAACATGGCGAGTTGCAGAGGCAAACACATTTTGAGTATGTCATTCTGGAGTCTTCATTTCTCCAACAACTAAAATCACTTGTTCTTTTGTGGGCCCTGACAGAATTCATAAACTCATGTCCAGAGTGGGCAGAGGAATCATTTTGGTGTCAGGTAGATTGACATCTCCAGAAACCGAAGCCTTTGTGTTTTTTTTTTTTTCCAGTGCTTTCCCATGTATTGAGGTCATCATCTCAGCTGCAAAGAGATGATAAACAGATTTGACAGTGTGCACACATCATGTGGTACACTATGATAGTGTTTTTCATTATTTTATCATATTTTCCAGTAGCTGAGGGGAATTCTTAACACTGTAAAAGCCTTATGGGAAAAACCCATATTTAGTTTTTGCTGCATGTGTTTTATGTCCATAAACCCCTTGAGTGAGAATGAAATAAAAGCCTGACATCCATACAAATGGGTGATAAAAAAGTTTCCCCAGAGTGTGCACTTGCATTTCTTAAGAAGAGAAATACAATTTAAACCACTGCACTGTGGAAACAGGGTTTCTGTTCATTGGCTGGGTTTAATTTGCGACTATTACCGTCTTAACTGTACAATCTTAAGAAAAAATGGTTTTAAACAGTACCACATTAGGATTCTTTGGCTTGTAACAATAGCAGAATCCTTTTTTTGGTTCTAAATAGAACTGTTTCATTAAGAACCATGCTTTGAAAGTGCTAAATAGAACCTTAGTCAATAATTATATCCCTTAAAACTCACCTTTGATCTCCTAAATGACATATTTAAACATTTTAATATTAAAAATGTATTTAAAAGATAATTTGTCATGCAATGTAGCTCTCATTTAGTATCTGGTTCTATGAATATGCAAATTAGCCCCAGCTCCACTCACTCACACCAGCTCTGAGATCCACTCTTTGACAATCACACATTGATGTGATTGGTACCAGTCTTTGATTCACTGCAGTTTTAAGGAGAAAATACTCAACATGACTTATGCTTGAAGACAAACCAGGTGAAAATTCATATTAAAAACCCAACACAGACATATAAACGATATTAAAAGCTTGATTTTCACCACAGCGGGACTTTAATGGTGTTATAAAGAACCTTTTTAATAATAGCTGATTTTCATTAATATTATTATGTTTTACATTAATGATTATTATGCTTGTCTACCTGAAAGTTGTGTCAATCAAGTACGTTTATTTTTATTGACATGGGAAATTGTAGCAAGAATGATCTTGCTAATTACTTTTAGCTAAATTGGCAATTGACATTTAACATAATAGAAACATAAACTGTGTGGCGTGTCATTATCTATTGGGTTACATAGCTAACAGTAAATGAGTCGAGTTGCAGTCGTCTTTTCCATTTGTTAAACTACAGCAATTAATTTTATCAAGGCCAAATGTAATGTGAATGGACCTATTTAAACCCTTCACAATGTTGAAAGGAACGTCATGGGTTAGCTTTAATGTTTTTCTGGCTGGGTATGTTTATGCATCAACCCAAGTAATAATCAAAAGTTGCTTCGAGGAGAGGAGTAGAGAAGTATCTTCAACTGAACTGAGCTGGTGACACTTGCCCACTGTAAATAATAACCGTGATTATAACGGTAAAATACTGTATAAATGCTACAGTGCAAAACTGTTAATTGGTTAACAGAAAGTTTCCGTACTGTACACGGTAAATAACTGTGATATAATTTTACAGTAAAATACCGTTAAATTTACAGTTTTTGAAAGTGATAAAGAACAGCTCATTGTATAATTTACAGTGAAAAAACGTAAATTGACATTCCTACAATTCCCTGTGTGACACTTCACATTTGATGAGTTTTTGTTGAAATAACTATGGTTCCTCATTTTATTATTTTTTTTCTAATAATTTATGTACATTAGGGTTTTATGTTATTTAATATTGTTAAATTAATGTTTATTGCATTTTTTAAATTTCGTGTGTGTTACCATGATGGTGTTTAAAACACAGATAAAAAAAATTAATTTTGAAAGTATAGACAATTTATAGACAATTTAAGAAAGATATGAGTTCCGTACTCAGAGTGTGTTAGTTGGGTAGTTGAGCCTCAAAAAATCAGTGATGAGGTGGCTCTGAACTTTTTATTTATTTATTTTTTGTGAAAGTTACAGATTCAAAAACAAAAAGGCGGGAATACCAAACCTCAAACCGGTTACACTTTATGGTAACACTTTACAATAAGGTTCATTAGTTAAAAATTAGTTAACAGAATATGTCACTGTAAAAAATAAAACGGTAATTTTTATGGTAAAAAAAAACAGCAGCTGTGGTTGCCAGAACTTTACCGTTAAAAATACGGTAGGAATGTTAATGGTGTCACAGACTTAACTTAAAATTTACAGTAATAAACCATATTTTATTTTCTGATAAGATGTTGATTTACTAACTTATTGAGTTATTGATGTTTTAGACCATTGTAATACATTGACAACCAACAATCATCACAGCAGTCATGAGTTACATGAGCAATCACAGCTCATCACAAGTGAATTATAAAAAGTAATACTTACATAAAGAAGGTGCACAGTGTCATTCACACAAACATTAATGTATTAACTAACATGAACTAACCATGAGCAATACATTTGTTACAGTATTTATTAATCTCTGTTAATGTTAGTTAATAAAAACTAGCCGCTCATTGTTTATTCATGTTAGTTCACAGTGCATAATGTTAACAAGATTTTAATAATGTGTTGGTAAATGCTGAAATTAACATTAGCAAAGATTAATAAATGCTGTATAAGTCCAGTTCATGCTAACTAATGTAGTTAACTGTTAACTAATGAACCTTATTGTAGGTATCCAGTAATGAAGTACTTGCAAATCAGGGTGTTTGTTGTGAAATAAAGAAAAAATAAAAAACTACACTGAGAATGCCAGCTGGATTGTGTTTACCCTGATTCATGCACTGAAGGAATTAAATAAGTTTATAAAGTAAAATCATCTTACCTCAAAAATGCTTAGTGGTTGTCTAACAATGCATCTATTTTAAGATGTTTTGGTCTACTTCATTTTCCAATACTGTAAAAAAAAAGCAGATTTACCGGATCTGACCCTTACAAACGACTGCTGCTGTAACCCAATGCAGTCAAAGCAGTCATATTTAATATTTACAGTGTACATTCAGCATTCATTTATATTCAAAAGCTCTTGTATGCAAATTGATGTTCTTTCAGATGTTGGATGTTCAACCCTACAATTATCTTTCCATGCCAATCTTTCCAGTGTTAAAATGCAATGCATCTAAATCTTCTGCAAACACCTTTGCAATTCAATCTCTAAAACAGAGCATTAATGGAAATTGAAAACCGAATGATTTGGAATGAATGAATAATGACATTCAGCTCATGAGATGATGATGATGATGATAAATGTAAAATAATCAGAGACGTCCAATTTTTACAGTGCTTTTCTTGATAAGGAGAGGTAGAATTTATCTCAGCATGCTCCTAATAATACAGAATTTCAATCGATTCATCTGAATTTGAGGAATAAATCAGATGTGTCACAGGTCTAAGAGAGTGTCTCTGTTCATCAAGTGTCTCATTTAAAGTGTGAATCCTGTGAGAACCCCATTTTATTTCAATGCAGTGTTGCATCGCTGTGGGTTTTTAATTTGTGTCTGCAGTTCAGAGATAAAAAAAAGGCAAGAGGGAGATGCAAGAGTTCCAGCGTATCCTTAGGAGACGGCACTTAATATTTGTCTTATGGCAATTATGTAAATTAATTTTTCATTTTTTAGTTTGTGCAGCGTAATCTCTGTGAGAGAATCGAGACACCCAAGGACTGCTGAGCCCTGGGTGGTGCCGAACTTTACATTCGTATGAAATTAAAAATTGATCCCAAATTATTCAGCATCCAGTCTCATCTGAATTTGAGATGGTTTTTTGGATTACAAGGTCACTTTTCTTTTCTTTCTTAAAGTTTTTGTTCCTAATGTCTGTATTTATATTTGTGTATATACTTTGTGTATTTGTGCAACATCCCCGTCTAAACAGCTTGGTAACGTCTGGAAGCATACACACTTGAAGTCAAGAGCTGTCTTCTGAAACTCAAATCGTGCCACAAGATGATATGTTTCAACTCAGCATTATGTTTCATTGCAGGGAGGCATATTGCGAGCTGTTGGCCGCCTGCACTGTGTACATCCTGTGATGAGAATGATCTTGAAGGCCTTCGTGAATGAAATGATCAGCTTTCTTGGAGATTCGGATTGCTTCCTGGCCTGGGAACGACACCTTAATGGTCTCGAGGGATGAAGTTGGATTCAAGTCATTTCCTGAGTGCGTATGGCAAACACGGTATTTGCTGATGAACAGATGTATCGAGACCGAGAAGCAAATTGAAAAAAGTTATTGAATATTTAGTAGTAGATAAAGCTCACATGTGCATGGAACGGCATAAGGCAGCATTTATCACCAATTCACTGTCTTGTCATTGACTAGAACTTGTCACTCAAAAGTGACAGGATATGAGATCCATAATTGTTTCATATTTAGTTTCATGAATGTGAATGTTCTTTACAAACAAAAAAGACAGTTAGTTATTGTATATTACTTTGTAACAATTATCAAAAACAGCTAGAAATCAAAGAGCTCAACCATAGCCAATATAAAATGCAAATACAGTTTATAAGTGCCCGTATACTGGCAACCTAAATTTACTTCACTATATTACTATTAAATGCTAATCTAGTCATGACAAACTAGATATCGTTGGAAAGGTCTAAGACTCCTAAATAGATATTTTAGCACTGTTTTTTTCTTACAAATTATGAATGAACAGTAATATTGAATTTATGATAAGAGTGCACCTCAAAAAATCGACGTCATTACAGGAGTTTCTGACCTTTTTCACAAAAAGTCAACGCACACACTTTTAATAATTGAAACATTGGTTTTTAGTGCTAAAAGTTCATAATAAAATATAATCTAGTATTTGTCAATTAAAAAAAAGATACAATTATTTAAAAAAAAAGTAAGGTAAGAAGTCCTCTAAAAAGTGTAATATATTATATATATTTATATAGAAGAAATCAAGCGGTATGAGCCTTGCATGGCGTACGTCTTTGTTGCCAGTTCTTGAGAGAAGAACGGCAAACAAGAACACCTATTTAGGCAATGGACTTAATATGAGGGTAATCCAACCATTATATGAGGCCTGTAGATTATTCCATTTATTGAAACTGCTTTTAGTCCTCTGTAATAGAGCAGAATAATGTACTCAATGGAAGGTTTTATGAAAACACCCATATATTTAAAACCATTAGGGCTACATTACATGCCGTCTCTCGATCATTTGATCTCAGTAAGAGAAAATGTTTGCAAAATGCGAGCAGAAATAGAGCAGAATATTCCAGATGTATAGAGATGGTGAAATGTCAGACTGCCTGACAGTTGATAGAGGACTACAGCTCTCCACTACATAAGGCTGTGAAAGCAATAATACCTTGCTGATTCTTTATAAAAGAAATCATTATGTCTATGGGAAGTCTCCATTGTGGGCAGTTGTGGCCTAATGATTAGAGAGTCAGACTGGAAACCTGAAGGTTGCGGGTTCGATTCTCCATTTGATTCTCCAACCCCCAATTGTTGCCTGGGCACCACTGCAAAAATGTCTGTGTGTGTGGTGTGATGATATCTTGGTACACAACATTGTGTGTGTGTGTGTTCACTACTCTCTGCTCCGAGTCCTATGTGTGCAATAACTTGGATGGATTAAATGCAAGGACAAATCCCGAGCAGTGGTTACCATACTTGGCCACTGCAATTTACATTCACTTGGAATTCACTGAATCTAAATGGCCGTGAGTCACTGAATGACGTATGAAGTAATGATTCCAACCATGCATCTACTTTCATAGTACCTGGTGGTGCAGACACGTTGTTGATTAATGTAAGCCTTTTTTGCACAAAATATATTGTTGAAAATTGCTGATCAGTGATGGGTCCAAGATATCTTCAACCATGACCCATGATTATACCTCGGGAACATTAGTCTGCAGTACAGGATGTGCAATCACCACAGACTAGGATTGTGTCCAAGACCAATGAAGATGTAAAAGTAGCTGATTTAATGGGAGCTTAAAAGGATAGTTCACCCAAAAATGAAAATTAAGTCATTAATTAGTCGCTGTACCAACCCTGCAAAACCTTCATCCATCTTCAGAACACAAATGAAGATATTTTTTTATTAAATTTGAGAGCTGGATCACTACCACATAGGCTGCCTAAGGGATTGAAACTTGACGGCCCTCAAAGTCATTGAAGAAAATGTTTAAATATTCCATGTGAAACATTGGCTCAACTATAAGTTTATCAAGTGACGAGAATACTTTTTGTGTGGAAAAACAAACAAAAATAACAACTTTATTTGACTATTCCTTTTCTTCCCTCTGGGCCTGAGACGAGAGTTCAAGAGATTTCCACGACGCATGCGGGAGAATAAGAACGTCCTCTTCTCTGTTAGAACGAATGTCTTACGGGGTTGGTACAGCATGGGGGTGAGTAATTAATGACTTAATTTTCATTTTTGGGTGAACTATCCCTTTAAGAATGAGGTCTTGGCATCTGGCAAGGACAAACTTGGTCGATTTTAAATGTTGCAAGCAATATTGTGCTCTGGAGTATTAAGGATGTCTACATGAACTGGAATGCTAAAATATTTACAGTAGAGTAGAACTGGTGCAATAAAGCATGAAGATGGCAGAATAGTGTCGTTGGAAGATTTACAGCAGATGTCTCTTACAGTAGACTGTAAAAAAAGATTTTTCAAAGTTGTAAATAAAAAAGATTATTGGAGTTCAGTTTTCCTATTTCAAAATTTCTCATTTAACTCAGTCTTACATATCATTTCTTTGTAAATATATGTGAAATTTGCCAGCAATTTCTGAGTGAAAATTGTTTATACACCAATTTATTTTTTCAGTGTAGGCCTATATATAGTCGGCAGTTAAATAACTGAATTAATGGGTGACACAATTGTTTGGTGCAATAAATACAACAATCCTCAATTCCAGTTAATAAGAACTGGGAGTTCAAGCTCCAAAACAAAGATCCTTAAATGCAATCCATATAACTGTTGCTCTATATATAACAAGTATTCAAAGACTATAAAATAATTATTACTTAATGCCGACAAAAAAATAAATTCAACATAACAGGAATTCATTAAAGAGAGATTAACAGAGCTAAGTACATACAGTAGTACAGCATAGAAACAAATGAACTAGTGAAGTAAATAAGGATCAGGCATTATGGGATGAAGCCTAAAACATCATTAGTAGTGCAGAGACAGAGACCTCTGTTGGTGAATTACTGTATGGATCTTTTTTTATGTTTTAATGAATACTGTCGAATGCAAACTGACATTTTTACATTTAATTAGTGTCTTGATTTTAGTAAGGAAAAAAGTATAAATGAATTAATACAAAATACTTACCTTGGAGACTCACCCTATGTATCGCTGTATAATTATGGCCTGGTATTTATTATATTTGAATAGCTTTTCATTATTACTCACTGATTTAGCTCAAGCTGTTACACTTTCAGCTTCATCTTATAAGAAACAATGGCTTCTGCTACTTGAATACCTGATTAATGTGAACAGTGTTCGTAAAAACGAACATACGAACAGAACGTAAGTGCTTGGGGAAATTAATATATATTAAAAGACATGAATTTTTCCATGTGAATAGGAAAATATGAAGAAAAATATCTAAATAATAATAATCATACACATTACAAATAATAATTGGCAAAAGTATACAGATCTTCTGTATATATGTATTGAGAGTGTGTATTTATACACACACACAGATAAAAAATAAACTACATATGTGTGCTTTTAATATGTGTATATTTGCATCCTCTACAACTACCATTATAGCATCTTCTGTATATTCATTTGTTCAGAGGGATTAACTTGGATAGACCAGCTGTTGTAGAGCCACTTCCAATCACTTCAATACATTATGAGAGGTTTAAAGACAGTTGTTGTCGTACTTGAAATAAGTATATTTCCAAACAACTCATTTTAAGAATTGCACTGTGTCTGGCATGGATGCTTTTTACCCTCTGCCTTGCAGTAAGACTTTGATAACAGAATTGATGTGAAGAGAATTGTGAATAGAAATTTTCTCACTTGGTTAACCATGAATACGAGCACATCTCAGCATTTGTGAAATGATGGCTTGGTTTAAGCACTTACGTTTCCATTTATTTTCTTTCCTGACACTTTTTTAGTAAAACACTGTTTTATGAGCAAAATTGAGAATTTGGTTGAAGTGCTGACATAGACATATCACTTTAAAAAATATATTTTCATGATTAGTAATCACAACATTTTTTCTTTTGTCAAATCAACTTAAATAGTTTATTTAGTTCAGATAACATAATATTTTGAGTTTCTGATGGTTAAATCATTCTCCTCCATTGTATTAACTCACTTTTTCCAGTTCAATGAACTTAAAATTTTAAGGCAACCAGTTTACTTACTTTTTTAAGTTAAACCAACTATATATATATATATATATATATATATATATATATATACATGTATATGTACATACATATAGAGTGTATGTGTGTGTGTGTGTGTGTATATATATATATATATATATATATATATATATAGTTGGTTTAACTTAAAAAAGTAAGTAACCTGGTTGCCTTAAAATTTATTTATATATATATATATATATATATATATATATAGAGAGAGAGAGAGAGAGAGAGAGAGAGAGAGAGAGAGAAAAAACGATTGTTTTCTAACTAAAATACTTTCTAAAATACACCTAAGTGAACACTAGCACCCTAAACACAAACATACACAAACACACGCACACACACACACACACCTGCTTTTCATGTTTTATGGGTACTTTCCATAGACAGACACAAGCTTTCTGCATTTTTACATAAAAAAAAAATACATCACCTACTATGATTTATAAGCTGTTTTTCTTATGGGGACCAAAAATGGACCTCACATAACCTCTCTCTCACACACACACACACATACTGTATATCCGGCATAGAGACTTCCATTTAGTGCACTCACTTGTACACTCATTTGATTTCCAGTGGGTTTGGGGTTTATTTTCAGTTCAGATCTTATGCTTCACCTTACTTAAAACATACAGTATGTGGCATTCTGCCACAGTGACATTTAGAGACACTATCTGTACAGTAATTGAGAAGTTTAAATTGAATTAGAAAGTCTGTGATGACTTGTTATGTGGGTTTGCAATCTAATAAATTCCTATATGAATGATGGATTCTGTCATTCATTTTGCTCAACTCCACATAAATAGAATTACCTTGCTTTTAGGAATCTCTGTCCTTGTGTATTACCTCATCAGTTCAAATTTTGGCATGAAGATGGGGTAGTCGGTGTCAGGGCTATTGGAAGCTCAGCCAGTAAAGTCACTTTCTTTCTCACAGGACAAGGAGTCTGCTGCTGGAGACAGTGCTCACCTTACAATGTCTATGAATTACTCAATAGTGGCAGGTGTTGTTGGCGATTATTCCACCCTGCATGTGCACTGCTTTCTGTGTGCATGATTGCCTGCGGCGATGTTGACAGGTGCGTAAAGGGTCTGCCCTCACAACCTTCAGATCATCAACATTTCTCATTACAGAGTCAGTTGTTGCACAATAATTGCCATGTGACGAATCATTTTAATCTTTCATCATTTGAGAATCTTTCGGCCAATTTGACACCAATTTCAATAAGGAATCCGTAGGGTTATAAAATACTGTTGGAATGATCTGTATGTATTCAGTAGCTTAAAAATAAAACGATGCTGTGATGAATTATTAATATCATGGAAAACATTCTGAAGCATGTTCCTGCTGTTAAACACCATTCATTTTACCCCATGTTCAATTTATTAGGCAAAAACATTCCTTGTTTCCCTGCTGAGGTGCTCATATGGTTTTGGGTCAATGGGCATAAAATACATCAACAAATCCCTCTCTGTGCATTTGTTTTGTAATGTTTGTGCAATTTCATATTACAGGCAGTCAACTAGGTGAGGGATTTAAACCATGCATAATCAAAGTATTAGGTGTTTAAAATCTGCCGCTTATATTAATGTCTAATGCATTATCCCTCATACATTAAATCCATGCATGTCGCTATTAAAGTGTCATTCATGAATGTTTTGCTTTTAAAAAATGTAAAAAATAAAGCACCTAATTATCAGAACAACAGAGCTATAATTATCATTTGGTTTTCTGAGGACCTGCATGTTTTAAGAGAAGTGTGTACTGAAAACAAATGTAATGAGTGTGTTAACGGTAATACTGCCCTCCAGCTCTCTGCCCTTCTCTGCTAATTGAATAGTAAAAGTTCCTTAAACTGAATGACGCATGCTTAT
This sequence comes from Cyprinella venusta, assembly GCA_038021265.1. NCBI lineage: Eukaryota > Metazoa > Chordata > Actinopteri > Cypriniformes > Leuciscidae > Cyprinella > Cyprinella venusta. Next base: position 25,841,820 of record CM075876.1, read on the forward strand.
AAAATAATAATAGTAATAATAAAACACTGTAATAACTAGTATTATCTTAGCCACCCTATGATTTAAGGAAGAGAAGGAATGCCTGTTGAGTTCTTTTCTCGTGGATGTCAGTTTTGAAATTGACAGTCTTTGCTCTAGTAGTGTTTTGTTGTGTATTATTTTATTTCATTCTTTGCTGTAAGGTGACATGACGTGATAGTGGACTGCATGGCGGGCATCAGGAGAAGATAAGGTTGCAAGTGAAAACGGTCTTTGGCTTGTCAATGAGAGCAAACATGCATTATCATGACATTAGGAGTGGAGTGAACCCTCCTGACCTCATCTCTGTGCCTCTCTGTTGTAGCTTTGTGGGATTGCCGAGGCCAAGACCGAGACCATCATGTGTCTGGACACAAATTGGAGTTTTGCAAGGTAGTAAGTGTGTGAATTTGGCTGTAATATTTCACTAATATTTGTTTCTATTTATAGTCTCTGAGAGACCTTGCATGAAAAGGTTTATCCCTCCAGACAGATATATGTATATATAGTGTGTATATAGTGTATTTATATATATACTGTATATATATATATATATAGAGAGAGAGAGAGAGAGAGAGAGAGAGAAAGAGAGAGAGAGAGAGTATATATATATATACACACATGTTGTTGTTTAGTTGTTGATAGTTGAACTGTCTTTGTTAATAGGAGAGCTACTACAGTATATGAACGAATTTGTTTTTTTCACTTGCCACTATAAATCAATATTTTTCTGCTCTAACTAGTGCATTTTGACAAGATGTTAGAATAATAATTTAATGAAAACCCAATTTTGACGAAAACAACTACTTTTAGACCTTACTGAAAACTTACCACCTTAATGAAAACTTACCAGCATGTGATGGGTTTTACCAGATCACATTCTTGGGAACAGTCTCGTGAAATATCGGCAAACTTGACATAGAGCGGGAAAAAAACTGCTTTAAAATGAAACTGAATCAGAACCTCAGTGATTGTGTCTTAAAAAACAGTAACTACTGAACAACAGCTGTGAATCAGCTCTTGTATCCAAGGCCAAACCACAATAATCCACAATCAAGCAAAGAGCATATGGACTTCTAGGTAATAAAAGGTTATGTGGTGTGATGAGACAGACTATTCCCTCTCACCAATCTAAAGCCCATTGATTTTTAGGAGCGTTTTTAAATGTTTTGATACCACAGTGTTTTTTTCCAGAGCCTTTTATCCCCCAAAAAGCTTAAATCTTTATTTTTTTGAAGTGTGGTAAAATCCCACTAAACACAGTTCCAAAAGTTTGTGTCAGCACTCCAACAAAGACTGAAATATTCCAAGAGTGATCCAAAATGATGTAGTAACAAAAAGAAGAGTTTTTGTACATGTATCATTGTCTGTCAGTTAAATCTAGACTAAAAACACATTTCTTTGGCTTAGAGCATACACATAACACACTATAGACTTCCTTAATTCAAAATTAGGCTATAGTTTAGATCAGCCGGAACCGGGAACACATCCCGTAAATCCTGATGTACTTGGTCTTCGCTAATATTAGTCTCTCTGTTTATCCCGAGGGACCCTCTATGGCGGACCTATGCCTGGACCCATCCCAACTTATCGGCAGCCAACGGCACTGATCCTCAACAACTCGTCTCCATACCGACGTGATTACTTCGTCTTCCAAACAGATGGTAGCGTGAGTCTTTGGTTAAATATCACTGTAGTAGGCAAACATCTGTATTGTATAACAAGCCTTTATCAAAAATGTTCATTAACTTCAGCATTACGTGACACTAAATCAAAGTGATTTTCGTCATTTTGACAGATTATAAATTGCATTTGTGAAAACAAACCTGGAAAGAGACTTGAGGATTTGAGTAGAATAACGAGAGATTCTTCGTGCATTCCAGTCAATTATTAATGGAATATCGTAAATTAAATTCGGGAGAACAGACCGCAATATGGTGTCCTTTTTCATACTTTTACTGCGGATTGGAAAGGAAAAAATTAAAATCATCATAAGGAAAAGAAAGCAGCGACTGAAAAGAGCTTGCCATAGATATCCTCTTTATAACATGTCACATTAAAATACCAAGTATAAGGTTATTCTCATGAAGCCTGAAAATAAATCATGAAGGAAAATTGACAGCTCATCTAGTCAAACCGATGGATCAGCTTTTTTGTAGGGCAACCTTATGATTTGAAAAGATTCGTTTCAGTCTTTTTGAATGGAAGATCCCCAAACCGGAAGTGCCACCCATAATTCAAAACGCTGTAAGGTCGTCAGGAATAAGATGGATAGATATGATATTACAGGTTTCAGTCTGATTACAATTATCAGAAGTGCTGTGGAAAATACTAATGGAACAGAAGTGTCAAAAAAGCTCTATATTTTTGAGTTGCCACAACTTGAGTTGTCCACATTGCAAATGTCACTATCTAAAATATTTAGATGACTAAATTTAATACACAATGTTGCTAGAGTACATGGAAAGCCTTTCTAGAGAACTCCTGGTGTAAATAGAGATTGACATGCCTTTTCACTAGGGTGAACATCTGCACTCAAGAAGAAAAAAGCCCTCAGAAAGCTCTCAGATTTCGTTAAAAAGATCTTCATTTGTGTTGCGAAGATGAGCGAATGTCTTACTGTTTAGAACAATATGAGGGTGAGTAATGAATGACAGAAAACTGTAACCCTGTAACCTTTTGAAACCTTGCACTAAAAACATTTTTAATCATATTTTTTGTCTTGCTTTCCAGAAAAAAATAAGCATCCTTAACCTAAAAAAGGCTTATTTTTTTATAATAATGCAAGCAAATTATAATCTTATTATTACAACATTGACACAACATAACAATACTATATATATAATATAATATAATATGTGTTTGTGTGTGGATATAGATAGAATTTAAGGAAATGTTGTATGTGCTATTCAGCTAACCCTGAGCAAAAAATTGCATTTGGGTAACTAAAGCAGCACTAGCTAAAGGAGATAAGTAACTGCAAATGTATTCACACACTTAATTATCTGTCTGAATGACAAAGGGCTCCATTCTCTCATTTAAAACAAGAACGCATTTTCTTTTTTTATATTGTCGTCCAATGGTCTTAACAAAACATCTCATGAAAATGCAGGGCCCATCGGCAAACCTTCAGAGTAACAAGATTGGTCATGTGTTTTGACACTAACTGTGTAAGATGGATGTTGAAAATACCCCAACTTCACCAAACAAGCGAGCAGGATTTAAAAAGGATTATATTGTAATGTCTCATTTAGCAAATATTAAAATAACCTTTTCAAATATGAGGCCATGCACAGTAAATGAGATTCTTCATGTTCCTCTCAAGCGATTTTCTCTCTTGAGTAGGCTAAATTATGACACTTGAAATTGGATATGGAAAAGGAAACTCAAATATTGAAGGGTTTTTTTTTGCAGCAAATTGAATTAGATGTCAATGTGTGGATATTCCACGCGAGGGGGAACGAATTGTGGCTAAGTTACAAACTTTAAGTTTGTGGCAAAGTTTTGTTTCTCTGTGTATGGCAACGGTCTGATAGAATCACACAGACACTTGCAACCAACCTTAAGTATCACAATCAATTTCAGATGAGTTCAGTACTTTGTGAAGGGCCAGACACAAAACTGCATTTATTTCTCTGAGCACTTTGACAGTTTGTGATTACCTTGTCAGAATGAGAAAATTTGGCCTGATGCCATCTGTCATGATGGGTAATGAGGTCTGATAAAGCGTCATAGGATATTTGGCATATATTATCTTCTTTGAAGGCTTGAAACAATCCCAATATTCATGCTGACCAGCTGTGATTAACAGAACCGCTTTTACAAATATCACTGTGGGTGAAAAGCTGAAGCAGAGAAAATTGATTTTTCCCTTATGTCCTTTACACTGCTTGAGCTCAGAAATCAAGCATTACCTGGTTTTAGTGCGACCAGAGAGAGCAGAAATACTTCTTTGTGTATTTTTGAAAATGTCCACTTTTCTATCAGATCATTAGCTCAACTACAACCGATCAAAATTTAGAATTATACCGCCTTGTATTTCATCTCACACAAAAATTTATATTGAAAACTAAACTGATGTGTCCTTAGGTCCAGTCCACACTACTGCTTTTTCGTTTAAAAACGGTGACCTTTTGTCACGTTTGCACCTCCTGTCCAGACTAAAACGGAAAAAAACGAAGTCCTATATCGGAGAAGTTTAGAAACTCTGCAGCTCCGAAGGGTGTTTTAGTGAAGACGGGAAAAAAACGGAGGACTTTAGAAACGATGAGACAGAGGCTCACGCTCGGCTCTATGATGTGGTGTCATCAGTCATGACGTGTCCTTCCCTGATTCGTCAGCCACCCATCACATGACCTGTTTTCTGTTTACACCGGCACCCGCATGCCCAGTGTTGTTGAATGGTCACGTGATCCGTGTTTTCAGTCGTTTTAATGTGGGCGGAGATCAATTCTAATATGCAGATAAAACGCTGGTGTGGACGGAGATCGTATTCGTTTTAATTCTCCGTTTTTAAACGAAAACGCAGTAGTGTGGACGGGGCCTTTTAGATGTGATGTAAAGTGTCTATTAGATCAGCTATGTCTACACGGAAACGATTCTGAAGAGAAAACGCAAAAGTGCTATTGCGTTATCACTTTTTATTCTGCGTTTAGACTAGCGTTTTGGGTGGGAAATCTGCATGCATATTGTGACGCAGAAGTGTGTGAAATTCAATGTAGTATGCACTCCAGGCAGCTAGGTGGCGATGTGAAGCACTGCCACACAACAACACCAAGTCTGCGCGCCTGCGTACAACCTTCACGGTCAAGCAGACTTTTGCGTTTTTACCCTTTACATGGGAACGCGGCGGTGGAGCGTTTAACTTTTTTGCGTTTTTAAGCCCCAAAAACGGCGTCGCCGTGTAAACAAAAGGCACATCCGATAAAATATTTTTACGTTTTCACTCGTTCTCGTGTAAACAGGGCCTTATTATTAAAGGAATAAACTGCTTGTCATAAAATATCTAGTACACTAGCTAACCAGTTTTCAAATATGTTCAGCTTATTTTTGAACTCCTCTTCACTGGATGACTCCTGATGGTTCTTCTCCTTATGGAATCTGCGTATATAGTTACATGCATATCATTTTTCCATTTCTACCATTCCAGTAGAAATTACCATTGCCGCCCCCCGCCCCCACTGAAATGCTACTGCTTGGCTTATATGTAGCCAACAGAGAGTCCTCCACCTACCATGCAATTTCTGACCCCCCCATCACCTGCACTGCATTATCAAACGATACACCCCAGCCCAGCTGCCATCACCAGCTGTCTAATTCATTTGTGTCGCCACATGAGACAGGCCTGCATATCTAGATAATACATTTTGGTCCATCCTCTCACTTCAGTTGTGGAACATGCTTCCAACTGATGTTAGAAGGGACTTACAGTACTAGTGACATTTTGTCTGGGACACCTTGCCTGAAATTTATCACTGTCCATTCTACCTAAATAGCAATGCGACTTTTTCATTAGCACTATGGATTACTTTTTGTACTGCACAGCAACATTAAACACAATTTTTAGCTTGGTCGTAAACGTAGATGTCCTGTATATTAACAGTTCCCAAAAACTTAATTTTTGTATTTTATCTTATTTTATATAAAGTGTTATTTTGAAAGTTTATTTTGCTAGTCATTCAGAATGAGGCAAAGTTCTAAGGTCATTTATAACTTTAGACTTGAAATTCTGCTTGATATCTTGAGAACAAGTGAAGTAGTTCCAGAGCAGTCAATGCATAAATTTGGGGTTGCCAGTCTGTATTTTGCAGCAGTTTTTTTAGACTTTGGGTTACAGAGTGGAAATAAGTGGGTCACATAAAGTTTAAAATGGTGGAGTGGCAGAAAATATAATTTTATGTTCTGTAATTTTATAGTTTTGATGTTCAGTTAACTTGTATGGGCATTGCTTGTTTTTATATATTTATGAAATGAGGCACCACAAGTGCAGATCACTGCAGTGTTTCCTGCAGCACGCAGAAACAAATGTGTAGTCTAATTCGCAAACAGAATAAGTTAATGAATCGCTCAAAAGAGTTGGTACATTAAATCAATTGTTCAAAAGACTCAAAAACTCATACATTTTTTAATTGAATTAGTTCTGGCTATTGAACCTACATGAGTTCAATCTCAATGCATCATTGCTCAAATAAAGGACTAGGTTGTTCTTATGAAACCAAAAAAAAGTTATAGGATTGACGAGTATGCACAATGTAATCATTTGACAAGGAGTATTTTTAAAAAAGTAAACTAAAAGAATGTTTTTCATGGTTTCACAAAATGTTTTTAATGGGTCTCGAGAAGTTTAAAATGTAGAGAAGTTTCGAATATTCCCTTTTATGCAGTGTGTAATTCAACTGTTTGTGAATGTAAAACAGTCCCTCCAGGATTTCACGATTTTTTTTTTTGTGGTGATTTTTGCGATCAAAATGACTGATTTTGTGGTGGTAATTTCCAAAAATTTGAATCTAAAATTTAAAAAAGAATTTAATTTTTAATTTAAAATTTAATTTAAAAAAGAATCGATTCTGAATTGTTGAAACGAGTCGTCAGCAATTTAATTCTCCCATCCGTAACATATCTATGGTTTGTAACAAATTTGCATAATGGCATCCTATGTTCTTCATTGAACAATGTCTACCTAGTACCTTGCTTCAAACACTATCAATAAGTCAATAAGAAGCTGTTCTTTGTTGTGAATCCACTTTGCATGCACTTCCATGAAATTAAACGATAAACCAACACCATTGTTCGTAGCAATGTTTATGGAAGTGCTGAGGAAGCCTCCAGAGCTGAAATTTGGATATGGTAATGGTGTGATGAGTTGTTTTCGTTTCACGCTCTTTAAATGGTTGACCATCACAACAGACTGGGCCGTCAGACCAATCAGGTATGTGCAGTGTTTTATGAGAAAAGTAAAGTGTTTTTTAAGACCTCCAACGTTTAGAAACGTTTAAAATGGCATATTGGGGCACTTTAAGAACCTCTGGTCTATTGGGTGAGTCTGTGAATATTAGCAAATTGAGTAATCGACTCATCGACTGGGATACTGTTAAGTCAGCACATAAAGAATGGAAGTGAACCGAAGTGAATGAGATTTAATCTTCACTTCAGATGATTTGTGTCCTTTTTTAATAAAAGCGGTGACCTTTTCTAAGTATATAGTTAATGACATTGAGGCTCCTGTTGCAGTATCGGCATGTCAATTCACCCCTGTCTGATTTCTTCAGAATAACCGTAGAAGCCTCATCAGACTAACAGGCAGAGCGGCTGGAATAATCACTGTTCAAGTATTCAAGTCGTAGACTACACCAGAATATCTAATGGCATTTTGAGGAAGGCAGTGTAGATAGCTTGTGCCTTCAGCCATAGCTGCCTCAAATATATAGACAAAGGTTGAAGTATTGGATTGTAGGATGAAATCATTTAATAACAGAGTTGGATTTCCATAGTCTGCACATCATCATTGCACTTCGGAGCCCTAAGGTTGTTTGTTTAATTATTATCCACACATTCATTAGCGTTTTGTGCTGAATTTGGATGTGCCATTTGGCCACTGTATAACATGTGTCCCACATACTGTATAATGTGTGAGGCTGTGGAAAGCACCCCAGGAAGCCTTCCTGGAGTCCTTGTGTGTGTGTGTTTGTAAACGGAAAATGTATTAAGCACTCCATCGCTCCAAACACCCTCTGAAGTGTAATCACTTTATGTCAGGATCCACTGTGAAGTTAATTTCCTTCTAAATTTGTCTCTGAATTTCCTTCCAATTGACTGTCAAAGCTTTCCATAGTTACGACAGCCAATAAAGATGTTGGATGCATGTCACTCCTTTCAATTCTAAATGGTTTGATCGAATGTAACATTTTTGGCCTGCATTACTTTTTGCATTAATGAGTTTTAAAATCAGATCTTTACAAAACGCTGATTTACCTGTATTTCAGTGTTTGTGAATATCAAAAAAAAAGTAGAAAGGACTGGATCCTTTAGGAATTCTATCATTTCTGGCCTTTGAGATCCACATTCTTGTAGAGTTTTGCTCCAACCCTAATCAAGCACACCTTGACAAGCTGACCAAGGGCTTCAGGGTTAATAGGCTGCATCCGAAAACTAAAAAATGCTTACTTTGGGGAATGCATTAAACCCTATGTAGGCATCAAGGCACATCCGAGTCCAAGGTTAGCTTTACTTCCTCGTCTCCTGAGATACCTGATTGATTTTTGAAGGCAGCATAAATGTACTGAATTCACTTTGATATCCCACAATCCTGTGTGTTCCATTCCATGAATATGAAAAAAATATAGATGGCGTCTAGAAGTTGCATTTGATGGTAAGTTTCTGTGTAAATGTACATTTTGACCAACGTTTTCGGTGTTAGTTCTCGCAGGAAATGACTACCATAGTAATTAACATTTGTGCGCAAATGCTGACTGCAAAGTTACTGCCTGATAAGGAAGCGAGGCAACAAGTCAGCTGCATGATTTATTTGACGCAAATATAGAGGCAGTTGAGTTTGATCAGGTTTGGAGCTAAACTCAACAGGAAAGTGGATCTTGCCCTAATGGAATCCTATTAATAAGATTGAAGACTGGAATAATTTCAACCCAATGAATCGCTTATCTGAGATACATTCATGAGTAGCTCTGAATGCCTCGTTGAGCTTTGCATAACATATTCTTCGTTCCTTTTTGGATAAGTTTATGCAGAATATTCAATTCTGTCTCTTCAAACTAACCTCACTGCTTCACATTATTTTTTTTTAAATGACAGGCAAAGGTTCCCTCCCTGCTTAGAGAGACTGAAAAGTCTTTGTGTATTTTAAGCATGTTTATACAAAATAGATAAATTTCATCCTTCGCTGAGGTGTTTAGATGTCACTTTACTGTCACGATGTTGACACTATACCATCTTATTTCAGAAAGTATACCATTGGTAAATATGAATGGTGCACATAAAAATGCTAGTCACAGACTAGTACATGTCCACAGCATCTCGTTGGGAAATTCGTTGAGGTACATCCTAAAGAGTTTTGTGTGTTAGCTTTTCTTCTTGTGAATGTCTCTTTGGAAAACCGGGATATGATCAGTACATCAGAAGTAGAAAGATTAGTTCTTGCACCAGTGTCAACATGAGTCGTTTCCTGTTGGAGATTTTGCTGTGCAGATGGGATCGCCTCTGGGCTCATGCTTAATGTATACAGGTTGTTCTTTTTCACAGCAAACTAGAAATGACCTTACAAGATGTCAGCTGAGTTCCATTTTAATTCGCACGAGTGAATCCACTGATCCCTACCTGTGTGCACGGTTTTCAAAAGTGCCTTTGTGATATCCCAGGTTTCAAGATGTAGTGGAGACCCATATGGTCTAACCCATAAAACTAGGTTTTAAAAAAAAGTTAAAAACCCATTCACATCAAATGCAGAAATTTTTATTCGAACCAACACTGAAACAAATTGGGTGAGGTTTTTGGACAGCCACAAACAATCCTCTTATTTATGCTGTTCTCTCAGCTTCCATTGGAAGAAGCCATTTAAAGCTGTACATTCACAACTTACAACTTAATCACATTTGGAAATGAATATGAAGGCCACTAAAGGACATTGTTTATTTGTAACCTGTACCAATAGGAACTTTAACAACTGGGAATCTTTTGTTGATTTCTAGTTCTCTGTAAAGTAGATTCACCACACTGTTTTGTCTTCATATCTCATGCAAAACGTTATAAATTTGCCATGACATCAACATAATTCTACCACTTAATTTTGCAAATAAATAGAAGAAAAATTGTTTGGTTCTTTGGTTATTTTAACAGAATATGGAAATATAACTAAATGTTTAATCTTGGGATATTTACATTTTTGCATACTTAACAGGGTAAGATTTGCATTTTAATATGCAAAAGACGCTGCAATCAAAGCTTAATTAACATTACTGTAATTAATTGAAATATGCATCCCAATTTGTGTTTGAACATTGCATCTTTTTTGTCCCATTGAGATTTAGGTCACGAAAGAATGATTGTCAAGAGAGAGAGAGAGAGAGAGTGCAACATATTCTTTTTCTGATCTCTTTACTTCCAGAAATTCTGAGATGAAAATAGTTATTAGTTCGAGCAGAAGATGTAAAGCATTGTTTAAGATAGCTCTCAAAAACAATGTCTTTGCATATAAATGTTGATGAATCATATCAAAATGGTGGTATGAATTCACAAATTGAAAAATGGTAAAAAAAAATACCTGACAGAACTATGACTTTTAGCACTCACATACACAAAAAAAAATCATACTCGGTTACTAACGTAACCTCGGTGCACTCTAGAAGACAGAACGAGTACTGCGTAATATCTTTATTTAGCTACTCTTTGCATCCTGTAATGGAAGTTTTTTGGACTCACTTGGGTACTTGTTGTTTGGACTTGTTTTTCCAGTAATGAAGTGGTGAAAATTCATTCGTGTCTGTGTTTTTCAGAACCATTTTACTATGATCATTTTGGTCAACGTGTGGTTTTAAATTTGCGTATTTCTTCTTTGTGTGAAGGGCCACAATGGCTAATTTGTTTCAAGTAATTAAAAAAATATTTAATTTCATATCCATTTAAAAAAAAACTTTGTAAATAAAAATGAAATCAAAATAAGTCAAAATACACAGTTATACAACACTTATATGCGTTATACAACACTTAATGTATTTAAAAACAGTTGTTTAAAGCTTATGCAGTTGATAAATAATTAACATTTAAAATTCAGCTGCCAGTCATTAATATTTAGAAATCAGGAAAATATAGTGTATATTCTTCATTGTACATACTTCCTCTAGATATAGCATATACAAAGATTAAAAAAATACAACAATTTAAAAAATACAGTTTTTTACTGTAATCAGAGAATACAGTAAAAATCTGTAAATTAAAATACAGAACTGTACTGTAAAAAATACAGTAACTGGCTGGCAACCCTGCTGCCAGTATTTTACTGTAAAATTTACAGGAATTTTTTACTCTAAATGCTTTAACGGGCCATTTTCAACAACTATGAGACAATCACAATTCTTGAAAAGCTTGACGTTTGCCATACAGTAACTTAAAAAGCTTGACAGCAGTGATGACGTTTTACTGTGCCTGCTAATTCCCTGTAGTCTCTAAAGGATGTTTCAAATTTGGGTAGATCGATATTGTGAAGAAAGCCTTTGGTAAATCCTGTTAGAAACCTCAACCTTACCATTGATCCGAGTAAGAATTGAAACCTGTTCAAACCTCCTCCCCACTGAGTAGACATCTAAAACTGCTTCAACGCTACACAGAGGTATAGATGCTGTGTAGAGACATCCAGGAGGCTAATCTTCAGAGCTTTCAAAGCATGCCTTAATGTCATGTTTGCCCAGATACCACACCACATGCTATAGTCAAGGCTCAGGGGACGAGATGCATATTATATCAGTGAACTAGCAGACAGGGAGGATTTGATGGACACACATAAAGCAGTCTGTCAGTGAGTTGGAAATGCAGTATGTACACTCTAAAAATCGCTGGGTTGTTTTTAACCCAACTTTGGGTCAAATATGGACAAACCCAGCCATTGGGTTAAATTTTTTAATTATATTTTTAACCCAATGTTTGGGTTTGTCCATATTCGACCCAAAGTTGAGTTAAAACAACCCAGCATTTGGGTCAAATATGGACAAACCCAGCCATTGGGTTACATTTTTTAATGACATTTTTAACCCAATGTTTGGGTTTGTCCATATTTGACCCAAAGTTGGGTTAAAACAACCCAGCATTTTTAGAGTGTAGTGCAGTGCGTTAGATTCATATTGATCTATTAAGGACAAAAGCTCGGGAAAGTAAATAGAGAGTATGGTAAGGACAGTAATTTGTTATCACTAATATCAGTGATAGCTGTTACTTTGTGTTTGTACTCATTATCCTTCATTACAGTCCCCCATTCACATTACCCTCTTTGAACTGTAGCCTGTGTTGTTTCCCTGAGCTGAAAACTCTTATGATTGATATTTGACTTTAAATGACATGCACAATAGTTTACAACTCTCCATGTGCAGTCAAGGTTGTTTCATTTTCCAGTCGAATGGTGAGATTATCTGAATGTGCTTTGATGCGTCTTCCTTCGTTAGAAAACCATTTTGTGTTATGCATTACAAATGAGTGTTTTCTTAGTCTGTTCATGTGCACATTCATTCTCAACAGTAGTTTCGGGTAACAAACTATAGCTCTTTTTAAATCAATTAAACCTTTCCCTAAACATATCGCTCAACAAATAAAAAAATAACAAATAGGCCTACATAAATATTTAGTAAAATAACTTGAATGTGTATGTAGACTTGTTGAATTTCCTTTGGTTTTGCTTGCAGCTTTGAAGCTCCCTGTCACCATGGGAACAGCCAAAAATGACCCGGAGGATACCCCTATAGAAAGTGAATTCCAAGCATAGAGACGGACTGGAGAAGAGTTTAATGGGCATCTTATGGGTAAGACAGCTATCCAACAACAGCTATCCTTTTCATTCTACCGCAACAGCTAATAGAATAACGGCAACCATTCACTTATCTGCAGCACATCACAACAACTTTAATTGACCCTTAGGAAGCAGCTCCTGTCCAATCCAACCTTAGCAATAACACCTAACCAATATATCCTTTATTAAGCTTTCAGCACTTTTCCAGCACTAGCTTTTGAAATTTGTGGAGACAAACATCATTTCATTTTCTCTGGCAGGCAGGTAAAATTACTCACAACCTGCTGAAAAATAACTGCGAACTAGAGTTTCTTTTCTCTTTATTAAATTGAATGTTATGAATATCTTATAACTAAAATAAAGAAGATGAGTAAAAAACTAATAAAGGGAGTTTAAAATAAGAAGTAAAGCTACGTGAGATATAATGTGACATTTTTTACGTTTGTTGTATTGATGTCAGGACAAACAACATTTAGGGGTGTTGTCCTGGTCAAGACAATCTCCAGATTCAAGCTGATAGAAGAGCAACTTTGACTAAAATAATCTCAACCGAGGTGTGCAGCAAAGCATTTGTGAAGCCACAACACGCACAACCTTGAGGCGGATGGGCTACAACAACAACAACAGCAGAAGAGCCCACTGGGTACCACTCATCTCCACTACAAATAGAGCTCACCAAAATTGGAGACTGTTGAAGACTGGAAAAATGTAGCCTGGTCTAATGAGTCTCGATTTCTGTTGAGACATTGAGATGGTGGAGAAGAATATGGTGGTGTGTCCTTTGAAGGACAAGTAGGCTGTATCCTCATCCTTCAAAGTCTGTGGCCATCGACGGATGCAGCCTTCACATTGGGACTGCAGAAAATACAGGAACGAGCCTTACAAAGCAACAAGAATCTGGCTATGAATCAGAGAGAGTATTAACAAGAAGTAGGCCTACCAGACAAAATCAGGATGAAGAGAAAACAGGTGTGGCTCACACTGATTGTGATGAGGATCAACTGAGAGTGAAGTGTGAGAAAGAGAGAGAGAGAGAGATCAACCCTGCTTTATGACAGATAGGCCTGTTGTTTTTCTTTTTTGTCTTGCTTCTTTTAATAGACAACTGTGCCTAACTGTAATATTATCGGTGTGTCCGACTCCGAAATCGAAATCTACCATAAAGTATGCGAAAAACATTCACTGTGGTACGGGAGAGGATTTAAGGGCAGTAAAGCGACAAAACTGACGCTGGTCACGTAACAGACAGTACACTCTAAACAATGCTGGGTTGTTTTAACCCAAAGTTGGGTCAAATATGGACAAACCCAAATGTTGTGTTGAAAATGTAATTTAACATTTTTACCCAACTTCAAGTTTCAATTTTAACTGTACATTTTTTTAATTACATTTTTTAACCCAACATTTGAGTTTGTCCATATTTGACTCAACTTTGGGTTAAAATAACCCAGAGTGTAACAACATGGCGAATATAGTAGGCTATGTCTGAATGTCAACGTTCACAACATAAGTTCAAATTCAGATGTAGTACCTAATCAGACAGTATTTGTTCAACTACACGTAATATTTATGTGCGTAAATACATTTCTATTTAGCTTTCTTTTTTTCCATTTCAGTATAGTGCTTTTACTTAAACCTATTTTCTATTTTTTCTAGTTCTATCTCTATTTTTCTATTTTTTAATTAAGTTTTTCATAATATTTATGTTTTATTTCAGCTTTATTTCAATTAACAAAAAAACTTTTTGAAAATACTTTGTTTTAGTCAACAATAACAACATGGGAAGTCATTTTCTTTTTTTATTAAATCCTTCCTATTATTTATTTATTTGTTTTTTTTTTTGGCACGTGTGCTACAATTTAAAAAAGTGAAAAATATCATTGATGTTCCAGTATTTTGTCACTTCTGTTGTTTGCCCTATAGACTGGTGTTACAAAAGATATCGAGACAATATGTAGAGTACTAATTGGCTAAAATGTTCTATATACACCCATTCAGTACCATATTCTGTTTTTTTCTTACATGACTGATATACTCTTTACTATAGAACCCTCCTTTTTGTTTTACCAGCATTGTTTCCACCAGCAATCGAAATGATCTTTTGTTTGATTACCTGTTCAGAACTGCACCGCTTTATATTGGCAACATTGAGTCGTGATTGCTTTAGGACCACGATATAATGAGAACACTTTGATTAAGATTTAAGTCATCGGTCACTCCTCTATCTTGCCTCAAAAAAAGCACCATCCCATTCAATTAAGCAATACTCTGACCTTATCTTTCTCAAATCAATAACCATGATAAACAGTAGTGTCCAGTTTGACCAATCATAAAGGTCTCTGGGTGAACCAGATAGCAAAAGCACACAACTCGAGACATATGAGGTCAGGAGCTGCTTTACTCACAATGGCTTCCATACATCAATGTCTGTGGGAATCGTGTATTCTAGAGGTGGAGAAACAGCAATACATAACGTAATGAAGAACAATTGACGTCTTGATGTCTAAATGATTGTGTGAGCTGGAATCAATATTAGTATGTATTCAGTGTAGTGTCAGGAAGACCTGATTGTTTCCTAGGTTAAAATAAAACATTTAAAGGTGGGAATTCTATGTTTAAATGTTTAATTTTTGTGTCACCAAATCATAATTGCAAACATAAATGAGATTATAATGTAATGTATATATATATATATATATATATATATATATATATATATGAAGAGTTCAGATGCAAAAACCTCTAAATGCCATTTGAAATTTTCTTCTAAAATGACCATTTTTATCAAGCTTGTATATTTAAGTTCAGTAATTTCACTTAAATGACAATTAATAGGTAATCTTCATTGCCATTTAAGTGAAATTACTGAACTTAAATATACAAGCTTGATAAAAATGATCATTTTAGAAGAAAATTTCAAATGGCACTTAGAGGCTTTTGCATCTGAACTCTTCATATATATATATATATATATATATATATATATATATATATATATGACAGTATTTCCTTTACCGAATATACAGACAATTTCGGTAAATTAATTTTTGCTAGAATAATTTCAAGGGTCTGGCAAAAGTAACCAGCAGTTGATTTGTTTCATTCTGTTCTGGTAAGCTGCTTAATCACAAATTATTTCCTGCCTGCTTGTGATTATAATTATGTATTAAATTACCGTAAATTGACTTTATCTCAATGGTTTTTTTGTGTAGCATCAGACAAGGCCGTTTAAATGTATTATTTCTGTCCCCGGGAAT
The DNA here is from genome assembly GCA_038021265.1 of Cyprinella venusta. NCBI lineage: Eukaryota > Metazoa > Chordata > Actinopteri > Cypriniformes > Leuciscidae > Cyprinella > Cyprinella venusta. The sequence continues at coordinate 25,857,600 of CM075876.1, forward strand.
CCTCTATTCACTGTTGCGGTGATTTGAATTAAAGGTAAAATAATACGCTTTGATGATAAAATTCACATAAACATGGATAAGCTATTGCTTTTTACATTGTATTTATTATAAATAAGATTTTTTTTAAGATTCCATAACCACAAAGCATTTTATTTTTCAATTCAAAACAGTTATTTTGATCTTTCTCATGTCCCCTTTCTTTCCCATTATTTTTGTTTTGATATTTTCTAACAGTGATCATTTCTGAGAGATCGTTACCCAAACATTTGGAGGATCTGATAAAACTTCCATCCAGCTGCTCCGCTATGTTATTTACCAGCCTACATTTGTGTCAATTTTGATGAAACAAAGCAGGGAGGAAGATGAGAATGTTAGTGTGTGGAGAAAGAAGAAAAAGCAAACACTCAGAGGGGATTAGCTTTATGTGACATTTGGTGACTAAATCATCACAGGCCGATGCTAGCACACTAATGCCTCACTAGCGATTCCTTTTGGAACCTGCTTTGGCTTATTTATAAAGATACAGAAGATTAATGAGAAAGGTGAAGCATATCAAATCTTTGCCACACCTTTTTGACATATTTATGGTGGACTAACTGGTCATGTAAATATGTTGTCATTAACAGTGTTGAGGATAACACTTTTTGTGTGAAAGGGCTTTTACATTGGCCAAAAATATAACTTTTTTTGTTATTAAAAAGACCAAGGTGAGAAAAAGTAACGCAAAAAGAAACTACCTCAATTAGTTCATTTTAGTAAAGCATATTGTAATGCATTAGTTTTGATATTAACTTTCCTCAAATAACATTATATCTTTACTATGAGATCAGTGTTAGATTTTTGCTGGAAGGGAATAGCAATATTCTGAGAACTTTTCTAATCGAGTCCTGATGAATTAAAAAGGACAGGTTTAAAATCCACACACCCTCTGAGTTAATGTTTCAATTAGCTTATATTAATCTGATTGTCACATAACCATGCCGATAAAATTGTTACTAGAGCTGAGATGAAGATAATCATAACTTGTCTCCTCTACTTCGTTAGCACCTCTCGCAATATATGAAATGGTCCTGCTGAACTGTCATCACTTTGCTGCAATGTTAGTAACAGAAGACTTCTGGCGAATCCCCTACCAGGACCAGCCTGTCATGTTGAAGTGAAAGAGCGAGGCCACTCATGAGCTGTCAGAGGTGATAAAATTGATATATATATACGTGGAATCTGAAAGCTTGTCTATCTGTGTGCATGTTAGCACACATGTGTCTGTATGCGTTTTGCGAGCATGAAGTCGTGCTGCAGGGGAGGTGAATTTAGTTACCCATAAATAATCTGAAGGCCAACATTTGTCCCGTAAGTGCTAATACAAAGGGACAGACAGATAGATCTTAACCAGGGGGCTTCAACCTCTTGGTTGATAGTACATTATTCAGTGACATATGTTTACATTTTAGTAAGCCCGGCCATGTGTTAAGTATGTGTTTAGTACCATATTAATGTACTGTTGGTATATTATATATATATATATATATATATATATATATATATATAAAGTATAATAAAAGTATATTACAAAGTTTTCATTTAGACCCTAAACATTCATATTAACTAGTACAAAAATGGCATTATATGACCCCTTTAAAGGGATACTCCACTTTTTTTGGAAATAGGCTCATTTTACCACTCCCCCAGAGTTAAACAGTTGAGTTTTACCGTTTTCGAATCCATTCAGCCGATTTTCTGATATTTAGAAGAATATCAGTAACCAAACAGTTTCTGGTCTCATTGACTTCCATAGTAGGAAAAAAATATACAATGGAAGTCAATGAGACCAGAAACTGTCTGGTTACTAATATTCTTCTAAATATCAGAAAATCGACTGAATGCATTCGAAAATGGTAAAACTCAACTGTTTAACTCTGGGGGAGTTGTAAAATGAGCCCATTTCCAAAAAAAAGTGGAGTATCCCTTTAAGATGAGATTAATTGATGCCACTGTAATTTCTAGGTCAGTTCTTGGTTAATGAAATCATTCTATTAACTAAGTGCCACATGTGGAAGATGTAAGGGCTTGAGCCCTGTCTAAAACTGATCAGCGCCATCAGCATTCGGCCACTTTTCAGAGGTGAGCTAATAAATGTGTGAAAAGTAACAGCATGGGTGCAAACAAAAGACATGGCCGTGTCAAATGGAATTATCACACACAATGATGGACTGACTGCCAATTATTTTCCTTGACTGAGCATTGGCCTTATCAGAACGACGGCCTCCGTATTCATTAACGGACAAAGTTCAGCATGGCATGGGGGAGTTACAAAAATACATTCAACAAGGGTTGTTTTCTTGAGGGTGTATACCCAAAAGATATTTTAACATGCTAATTTGCACACGTATTTGCAAAAAGTTGATCATATTTCAAATCACTTTTAAAGACGAAATTCAGGCGCATTGTTAGATGTAAAGTGGCATTCGAGGCTTTGACATTTAATAAGATAATGCAAAGGTGTAGAAGAGAAATAGTTACTCCTGGATCACAATTCATCAACAATAGCAGATGATTGGTAGAGATTTAAATGTGCGCCCATTAAAAAATATTGTTGGTTTTGTAACCTGGTTGCAAATTTTAAGTTCATTGAAATGGAAAAAGTGAGTTAAAACAATGAAGGAGAATAATTTAATCATCAGAAACTGAAAATTATATGTTATCTAAACTAAATAAATTATTTAAGTTGATTTGACAAAAGAAAAAATGTTGTGATTACTAATTATGAAAATAAATTTGGGGTGTCCCTTTTTTATTTTTCGAAATCAAAATTCATATTTTTAATGTAATATTGCAGTATTTATTATAAATGATTTATCTGTGCACATCATTCATTTTTAAAACACAAGTGCCCTCATAATCTTTAATCAAAATAACTTCCCGTCACTCACGTGACATTGCAACAATGGCAAACCACAACCATCCAATCAATTCCCGACAAACTAAAATCATCTTCAACACTTTTTCTTGTTCGAAAAAACTGTTTTACTTGTATATGTTCCACAATAGGGAAGAAAAGACCATCGCAATTTCCATTTCATGACGACTGAATGCATTTACGTATTTAGGCTCACTAGAAGACTTTTCCTACAATCTCACTTCATAGAGGGAATAATAGCAAACAGTTTACATGCTGTTTCCAATCAGGACCACAAGCCAGCATGACAATTGGAATTTAGCTCTGCAACATTCAAAAGAAAAGTGTAATTAACCATCTATGTCGTTGAGCCTTTCACTGAGGGTTGTTGTGCATTAGTGCTTTTTGCTAAATATATACATTTTAAATACATGGCTTTTTGCTAGCACAATGCCAAGACTCACAAAGCCTTTCTCACTGCTCCTCAGCGATTGATCTGACACTCTTCCTGTCAAATTGCAAAGGAAATGTAAGCTTTTCATGTGGAAAAAAACTCCCTTCACAAAAAAAGGAAAAGGAAAAGCATCTTGGGAAGTGAAAAACACACAACAGGTGATCTTATTTCCATGGATGAACCTTGTTTTTAAACTGTATACATATAGAATGAGGCTGTTCATACACTTTCATTATTTTTTCATTAAGGACATTTTCTATTATGTATGAGCAAGACCTAAAACATTAGTCCAGTCAGACAGTACTTTACGAGGAGTATGCGCACAGATATGTGACAGAAAATCCCTGTGTTAATCTGATCATTTATTTGTGTTATTAATGATCATTTCTGTTCAAATGTAGCGCCTTGTTTTCTCAGTTTCTCAGCTTTGAATTACGATTCACAATTATATGGAAAACCTCCACTTCTTTCAGCCTTATGAGGATTTTTCAACACCAGTCAAATCCCTTTTTTTACTGATTTATATTTAATATATAATTATTGACAGTTATTTTCAATCCATTTTACTGTGACAAATAAAATAAAAATGCATTAGCATTCTGGGAGACAGAGATAAAATGTTAAAAAAAAAAAATCTGACTTTGAAATGTTTTGCACTGTGACTCATCCAGCAATGTTATGATGATAATAAGGTAAACTTTATCTGAACAAACAGATTATGGTCTTTAAAAATAGACTGCAGTTGCTTGGGGGAAATTAATAGTTGTTTTGCATTTTCCAGTTCTGAGTTCATAACACATTTGTAGACTTAATTCCCAAAAAAATCTGTTTCATTTTAATTTTTTAATAACTTAGTAGTATTTTTAACACATCTTGACTCACATTATTGAACAATTTATTTCTCACATAAGAAAATCTCACAAATACATCGAAATAATCTCAAGAAAACACTAAAATACATATTTGCAATGAACTGACCAGTAATATTTCAACACATAGAACCGTGAATTCATTGATATTCCAACAAATTGTGGAATAAATATTGTGGAATATTTTGAAATGTGGAAATGAAACATGCGTTGTAAGCTCAACTGAGATTTTGTCACATGCTGAAGATGAACATCCCTGATTATAACATAAACTCTTAAGAAAAGAACTGCTTAATCAAATTAACCATTTAAATTATACTGAAGTAAATACATTCTTGCTAATTCAATAAGGTTGTGATCAATCCCAGCTTGATTGAGGTGAGTTTGGCTATTGATATTTTTAATTAAAACTTATTGATTTAGAATCCATAACCTTGTTGTGGTCAACATGTATGTCTGAATTGTCATAATAGCATTATATAGATCAGCTAGGCTGGTAGAAGACACATCTGTGCATCAATCTATATATTACCACGAGCAGAGGAGGCCATGTGGCTACATGTTGAGTCATTCATACAGTAAGTGTTACAACAGTTTTGAGTTGATGACTGTGATACATACTGTATATAAATAAGTTTCATCAACAATGACTCAAGTTTCATGCTAATTGCATTTTTAATGTTGAATTCCAAATTAATAAGAATCACATTAATGTCTGTAGAAAACAGCAAAGGGATGAATGCAAGAAAAATTCGACTAAATCTTTAAGGACACATGTAGAAAACAGTAAAGTCTGAGAATAATCAAAAATTCTTAGTCTTTGCTGTTTTCTACATGTGTCCTTAAAGATATAATTAACCAATTTGGTCCAATTGTTCTTGATCCAATATAAGAGCACTGTTTAATTTAATCTATGTGTTTAATTTACTCTCTGAGTGAAATCCCAATAAAGTAGACGGGAAAGGGTAGTGTGCCTGTTTAATCAATCTTTCCGTATTACATTTAGATCCTGCTTCTGTGGAACAGTCGCGATCGATACCTGAGGAGGTAAGTTTGACGTGTCTTTTCACTCCACTTCATGATGCTGTAAATATGCTGTTTACTGTTTTTTGTGCTGCTGTTTTATTATATTTCACTGTAAAAAAAATACATATATTTGTATGATTTGCTATCACAATTTTTTTTCTTCTTGAAATTGTAAAATGTTAAATTCAAATGTCAGGCAAGTCAGCAGTATTAAAACGCATTGCTTTTGGTCAAAGATTCAGTGTTGAGAGGGCTCTCTTCACAAGGACAAATTATTGTAATTAGTCACTAATTACATTTTCCATTAAATTGGATTTCATTGTTTTGAACAAAATTAATTACAATTATTTATTATATATTTATATCATGATGACCTATGATAGATTTAAAGGTCTAAATGAAATTGTGAGCAGGAAAATGTGTGTACAAGTGTCTATGTTTTGAGGACATTCTCCAAAATAATGCCTCAAGGACCACAAGATCACAAATAGCTCATTGAACTTTGTTTAGAGCGCACAATCATGTCCCGACATTGATGTTTTATTTTTGCAGGTTTGGGACCTCATGAAAGGCTCGAAACATGACTGCCTGTTTCAGTTTATAGGTAAAGTTTATGTAATATTTCCTCCTCACAACTGTATGATTATTCCACACCATTAGATGTGGAAACAAAACGATTTAAAGATAATATATTGCAATGCAGTGATTTAGAGGATAACGTTTGCTGGTGAATCTAAGAATGATTCATATTAGTCTGCCACAATGATCTTGGCTTCCCTTTCCTTTGACTCATATATCGGATGCTATAGGGACCGTGTCTCAGAAATTTATATTCATGTTGAATCCTAATCTGTTTATATATTAATCTAATCACCACAGTTTACCCTTGAGTTTGTGACCTGTCTGGTCTATCATAGACATTAGCATTCACTGGAAAGAGCCATGTCATTGCGAATATTGTTGATTATTATCGTTATTGTGAATTACTGAGAAATAGAATGCGACCGTAGCCAATGTAAATGATTTAAGGGATATCTCTGTAATGCGCTTTATCTCCTGGTGAAATCAAAACTGCTTGTCCAAACATTCATTTACTGTCTTAAGTGCACTTTCCATCGATGAATGTTGAATTTTCATCATTTGACTGGATGAAAAAGGGAAAATGATTGAGCTGAAAAGCATAATGGAAACTCTAGTCCAATCTTATGTACAGAGCTGATATTTTATACAGGCAGAAATTGTATTTAGCTTGAGGCGAAATAGAATTAGCCTTCAGTTGTCAGCGGGATAACCATTCCTTTCTGTTTGCAATAAGAATAATGTTTCAAAAAATAAAGCAAATGTCATTCTGGCCCTCAAGCGACGCCGCAACCTTTGGGAAAAACATACATGCAATATTTACAACAGTAATCCTTCTGTATTTCCTGCATCAACAAACGCTTATTTACCCAGCTGGGTCACTTCGGTGAGTCCCCAAGCCTTAAGAGAACATCTGCTAAATGCAGACTCCTGGTTTTTGGCCGTGCCCGTTGGCCACGGCAGGCGCGCTCTTCCTGATGGAGGTCATGCGGATAGCAGAAGTGCTCTGAAGGTAGCTGGTGTTGCGCTCTTGGTATTTGCGCTGTCTGCACAGCAGCTGGTTGTTGAAATGCCTTCTGAAGCTCTCGCTCAGCAGGTACAGGGCAAATGGGTTCATGCAGGAGCTGGAGAAGCTCAACACTCGCGCCACAAGCGTGATGATGAGGTGTGACAGCGAAGAGTCGATCTGCCGATAGTTGAAGGAGCGGTACATGTAGAGAACGTGGTTGGGGAACCAGCACAGCGCGAAGAGGCCCACAAACACCAGGACGATCTTGGCTAGACGCTTCCTTGTTTCCGTCTCGATAGAGGGAAGGAGAAAAGTTGACAGATAAGACCACTCAAGTAAAGCATGAAGTGCATTTTTGATGAGGATAACGTCGATAAAAATGCATGCAAGTTCAGTACTGCTTCCTCTAGCCTGAATCTGAACCTGATAATTGTCGTTTTAGTTCTTGCAGATGGGTTTTTATGTTTCAGCTACACTATCGGTCAAAAGGTTGGAATAATTACGATTTTGTCTCTTGTGCTCTGCATTTATTTGATTCCAGTAAAAACAGTGATATTGTAATTGTAAATATTATTAGAATTTAAAAAGAATCATTACTCCAGTCTTCAGTGTCACATGATCCTTCAGAAATCATTCTGAAAGAAGCTGATTTGCTGCTCAAGAAACATTTATTATTATCGATATTGGGAAAAGTTGTCCTGCGCAATGTCTGTGGAAACTGTGATGAGTTCAATAGATTTTATTTTAAATATAAACCTTTTGTAAAATTATATGTTTTTACTGTCACTTTTGGCTACGTTAAAGTATTAGTTAGTTTTCTTTTCTTAAAACAAATATTACATCCCACACTTTTGAATGTAAGTGTTTCCGCAAAAATCTTGGCAATGTTTTTCAGAAACACTTTATGTTATACTCTAGATTCTATACTATAGATTGTTGAAAGCAATCAAGTGGTCTAAATATAAAAACATGCCTTCTGTGAAAATCTCAGAACAAAAAAACAACAACAAAAAATCATTGCATTCGATCTGAATTCACGGCACATTGTAATTTCCTTAATTAGGAGTTGACTACCCGTGATGTACTTGGAGCTGTTTACGTCCTTGAACTCGGAATTATGTATTTCTATGTCAACACTATCAATGGAATGGCAAAATGAATCTGCATCAATCAGGTGGCACAAATGTGCGTTCATGTGTTTTGGAGGAGGCGTGGCTTTGGAGACGCTAAAGGGAGGATGTTATCTCGTGCTTTCAAAGCTAGCTTGCTATATGCTGATTTCACGCAGTCGCCATTTTGAAATTGAAAGCAAGGCTCCGGTGGGAAGAACCCCAGAAGTAGAGATAGACAAAAATACCTTGGACTATAACAACCTGAAGCTGCTACCTCGATTTACACTATTTGATGTTAATATCCAATATAGGATATATATATATATATATATTTTTTGTTCCTGTTTCTTTTTTTACATTCTGAATTATTTTATTTATAAATTAATTTCACTGTATATAGTCTAAAGTATGAAAGAAATGCATGTACATTTTTAGAATAACTCATTTCTAAACAGAACATCAAATTCGTGACTCTTTGATTAAAAACGACACTTCCAGTTTTTCTTCCCACCGGAGTGATTTCAAAATGGTGGCTGCGTGAAATCAGCGTTTTTCCTCTCCAAAATTGCCTACTCTACCTTTTATCAGCAAAACTGTTTTCAACATTGATAATAATAACAAATTGGGGGTTTTTTTGAGCAGCAAATCAGCATATTAGACAGATTTCTGAAGGATCATGTGACACTGAAGTAATAATGCTGAAAATTCTGCTTTGCCATCACAGGAATAAATTACAATTTTAAGTATATTAAAATAGAAAACAGTTATTTTAATCTGTAATCATATTTTTTTTTTACAATATAAGTGCTATACTGTATTTTTAATCAAATATAGAGACTTCTCTCTTGATAAAAAAAAATAATAATATATATACAGTATATAGCCTATATATAAAAATCGTAATTATTCCAAAGGTCTGACTAGTGCATGTTGGTTTTTGCTTTAAATTCATCTTATTCATTTAAAAGAATATATCTACTTTTGTTTTCCATAGAATAAGGAAAGTTAATACAGGTTTGGAGCAATGTTAGTGTGAGTAAATAATGTCAAAACTGTCCCTTTAAGAACATTTTTTTTATCTGTTGGCTCCTGAGATTCTGCAGTACTGATAATGCATAATATACACGTTTCAATGAAGTGCATACAGTGCAAAACAAGAGATTATATCCCAATGAGCTATTCATGCCGCTCAGAGAAATGAATGATAGATGGATGAACACGACTGATGTTTTGTCTCATGATGAACATGATTGGATGATTCATAGCCAAAAGAGATAAAACCAACGGTAAATTTCATAGGATGATTGGTGTATTATCAAGGGCAAGAGGGATAAAATGTTAGCTGCCTTGAAACAGCTGCTGAAAGAGAATATAAACGAGAATATCTGTCATCCTTAAGGACCCTTGGAACAATGCTTAACTGATGATTCATAGCCCATGCGGCGAAAGATAAAGTGCCCTGTCTCAAGAAACTGTCAAAGGAGCATTCTGTGAAGGGTGTCCCTCAGTTCAGCAGAGGCTCGTTTTATACTTTCTCTTAAAATGTTTATGGTTTGGCTCTTGGGGAAGAAACATTGTAAGATCATCATAAAAGGGCCAATTCCATTCAGAACAGCTGTTACTGCAAATCAACATTTAATTGCAAATAATGCGTAAGGGCTGTATGCATTCTGATTCAGCTGAATTTGTATTAAGGTAACACACTGCATGCAGGGTTCAAATGTATTGAAAGTCATAGCCTATAACTGTGATTTTTAACAATTATTGGACCACATTTACAAGAGAATCCTTTCATTTTACTTCAAGTGTTACCTGTCATTCAATGTGTTACTTGTCATTTCTTTGTAATTATTTATAGATGGATGGATAGATAGATAGATAGATAGATAGATAGATAGATAGATAGATAGATAGATAGATAGATAGATAGATAGATAGATAGATAGATAGATAGATAGATAGATAGATAGATAGATAGATAGATAGATAGATAGATAGATAGATAGATAGATAGATAGATAGATAGAATGGCATTTTTAATTTATATATCTTAAAGGAGTAGTTCACTTTTTTTTTAAAAAAACTTTTGCTGATAATTTACTCACCCCCATGTCATCCAAGATATCCATGTCTTTCTTTCTTCAGTCGAAAAGAGATTAAGGTTTTTGATGAAAACATTCAGGATTTTTCTCCATATAATGGACTTCAGTGGGAACCAAACAGTTCAAGGTCCAAAAGACAGTTTCAGTGCAAACTGCAAACTGTTCAAAGGGCTTTAAAGGATTCCAGATGATGAATAAGGGTCTTATCAAGCAAAACGATTGAAAAAATGACAAAGTTTAAGTTTTATAAGCTCAAATGCTCCCCTTGCTCTGCTCTGTGATGCACTTTCGTGACTCTCCTGTTCGAACTCGTTCATCAAAATGAACAAATCTTTTTCCGAGTCAATTTGTTCATTTCGTTTGTTTGTTTCGTTCATTTGTTTCATTTATTTTTTCGATCGTTTCGCTTGATAAGACCCTTATTCAACGTCTGGAATCGTTTAAAGCCCTTTGAACAGTTTGCAGTTTGCACTGAAACTGTCTTTTGGACCTTGAACCGTTTGGTTCCCATTGAAGTCCATTATATGGAGAGAAATCCGAATGTTTTCATCAAAAACCTTCATTTCTTTTCGACTGAAGAAAGAATGACATGGACATCTTAGATGACGTGGAGGTGAGTAAATTATCAGCAAAAGTTTTTTTTTTTTTTTTTTTTTTTTAAAGTGAACTACTCCTTTAAGATTTAATAAATTAATGTTTGGCAAACCAGAAAAGTAGAGTTGATCATTTTGGATATTGTATTATATGAAACATTTCCTCTGCGGTTCACTAAAAATTCGAATACTACTTCCTGTGGTGTGGCGAATTGAACTGAAATTCCAACGCATTCTCATCCCAAGGCGTCATATACCAAGCTTTTGCCAAAGCATAGACATCCAACGCACATGGCACCCTTTAGTGTCAATATAACACGCACAGAGTATGGGTACGTTTAGGTCTGGGGTAGGGTTATGGTTAGACCACTAGGAGGCGCCTTCTGCCCCACATATATCTGTGTCTCTTATTGACGTTAAAGGGTGCCATGTGCGTTGGATGTAAACGTATTGGCAAAAGCGTCGTATATGACGCCTTGGGATGAGAACGGGCTTAGCACTCGCCCAACCAATTAGCAAAAGCACATTTTAGGTTAACCTTTTTTTTCAAGTGTGCTTACAATGACAAATCCGAAATATCTGTGCTCTTATCTCAACCGTGATATCTAAAACATGATTGATGGAATGAAGCAACAATCCGCTATGCCTGAAGAAGAACTTACTGTGACAAACACAGAAGACTGGCATTCAACCATGCATGTGAGCTTTACGCTCATCCCCTGGAACCTCTTACCTGTCTTTTGGAGTGCTCACTAATCTCACCCGGCATATCATGCGCACTCTTGACAAGTGTCTTCGCGATGTGGTAGTAGTAAACAGAGATAATGCTCAGAGGGATGAGGAAGTAGACGAGGAATATCATAATCGAATGGATCTTGGGATGCATCTCGTTGGAGAGTGGATACGGCACACAAGCGGTGAACGTCATGTTCTTGTCAGGCATGTGAACCACCTGTGAAAAGACTGCTTCGGGGATAGCCAGCAGCACTGAGACGACCCATATAGTGATGGCCTTAAAGCAGGTCCAGAACACTGCGCTGGAGGTCTGGATATCCATGGGATTCACAATAGCTTTGTGTCTAAAAGAAACATGTGGAGAATTGTCAGCACAGAGATTGCAGTGACTTTCATCCAGGTTGAGAATTGATTGAATTGAGAAATGTCCTTGTTTATCATAGCTTGAGGGAAAACACTGTGTTCTTATCTGCAGATTTGATTCTGTGCTAAGGTTTATGGTTATTCCTCATCAGGATGTGTGCCTGTTTGTACTAGATCTGCTGTTATTATTGAAGCAAGTTTTGAGAATAGGCATTTAACTGATACATCTCAATTTTCAATTCAGTTTCATTCCATGACTGTTCCAAGTTAATGAAATTATTTGGGCTGTGCAAAGATTAATTGCGATTAATCGCATCCAAAATAAAAGTTTTGGTTTGCATAATACAGTTTGTGTATGTGCTGTGTATAATTATTTTGTGTATATAAATGCATATGCATGCATGTACATATTTAAGAATTATTTGCACGTAAATACTGTATATTTAAATACATAATCTATATTATTTAAATATAAATATTTTATATATGAATAACACATTTTCTTAAATATATACATGCATGTGTGTGTATTTATATATACAAAATAATTATACACAGCACACACATACTGTATATATTACATAAACACAAACTTTTATTTTGGATGGAATAATTTCGCAATTAATCTTTGCACAGCCCTAGAAATTATTCATGTACAGGGATACATTTCTCTTATTAGATAAGCTTATTATAGACGGTAAAAAAATATTGTTGAGATGCCTTAAAATTTTTAAGTTGATTGAACTGGACAAAGTGAGTTAATACAATGAAGGAGATTGATTTAATAATCAGAAACTCAAAATAATAAGTTATCTGAACTAAATAAATTAAGTTGATTTGACAAAAGAAAAAATGTTGTGATAACAAATCTTGAAAATATTTTGATTCATGACAACACTTTACACACGCTAAATTTACACACACACATACATATGTACATATATATATATATATATATATATATATATATATATATATATATATATATATATATATATATATATTGTATATAATTGAAATAACAAGATCAAAATATTAAAACATGGCAATACTTTCAAAGGTTGTGACAAATAATCATTTTCAAACCATAAAAAGATACTAGTTATATAAGAAGAAAATATCTGATACATATCAGATATTGTATTCTCGAACCTAAAAAAACCTTTACACTGGCGCTTAGCAATACCAAGTCTAAAACTACATGATCACACTTATAAATGATTCATCTAAGGTTTTTCTCCCAAAAGAAAAGCTGTCCTATACGAAATACGATATTTCCTGTGCACTTCTTTCCGATATTCTGCTCCGGCTGCAAAGCCCACAGACTGAATAAAGTAAAGAAAAACAATGGAGGAAATTCATGGTGGAAAATTGGTTGCTTTTGTTCCACGGAAATTGTCAATTTTCTCCTATTGACAAACCGGTCGGTTTTGATATATTCGACAGTGTCCTTTAGACATTCTGCAGCAGTCATCTCTAAGGTAAATGGAAATCTCATATGACAGCATCCTCGCCCTGACTTCTCCCCTCCACCAGGTTTTATTGCCCTGGGCTTGCTTTTTCCTCTCAATGAACATAGACTGCCCTGCCTGAGGCATGGGTAAGCTGGGGACCGCCACGATCACAGCTTGATTTCTCCCCGAGTAAACAACCCTGAGTCGAGCATATTATGAACCGAATAACATGCAAATGAACTTGATTTTATTTCACGCATGACTGTGAATCTTGAGTACGTGCTAATCAGATTAAGTCTTCAAAACAATCATTTTGTATGACGATGCAAATAGTCTCTTTTCTGTTGGTTTAAAGCCAGCCAATGCACCTGTCCTTCTTCCTCCTTCAGAAGCTTGTCATATCTATCATTTTAGGCCAGGAGATTCATTATCCCAAGTAACTTTACATTGACTACATTTTGCATCACAATTGTCGTTTTGGGGAAAAGGACGTTTAATGCAGCCTTCAAATCAATAGCAATAAATGAGCACTGCTTGGACCCCAGGGTTGTGGCATAATCACTGTGTCACAAATGAACTTTCAGGTGCTCTTAACAACAGACTGAGCAACAAATCGGGCTAGGAAAGGTCATCACCTTTAGCTGAGGCCCCCAAGCACTGAGACAAAAGTGAAGGATAAGGCAGAGTGAAACTGCAGATATTTGTCATCTTCTCCACAGATACTCGTCCACATTTGTAATGCTCTTTCACAGACTAACGCTCTAATGCAACCAGAGCTTGTCAATTAATAAAACAGTAACATTATGTTGCCAATCATCATTTAGGATTCGAAGCACTGTAATCTACTAATGAGAACATTCATTCAGTCTTTATGCAGGCTAAAGGAATATTTGTTAATTATGGTCACACTGTATTCTTGAATGGACAATCACTTTTTTCTAAGCTTTATCCCAAATCTGCTCTTTTGGGTATAATGATGTCCCTGTTATTTACAGCTGCCTTAGTCCAATTTGGTTATGAAAACGCAGCATTTCAATAATAGAATTCACTGCGGTGTGAGTAAATCAGAATAATAATGTCCAGGCTGTACTGTACAGATGACTTCCAGCCTTCAAAACAATATTTATGTGTACAGAAAGTATGAAAACAAACTGCCCAATCAATCTTTCATTATCTGTCCGAATCTGTGCTCTGAGCACCCCGTCACATGTCAGAGAAATGAACTGCATCTTTGTTGTTGAGAAATATATCTCTGATGAGTCATGAATCAAATGTAATGCAGAATCCCTTCAGGCAGTTTGCCAAATGGGACATGATATAGCGTCAAGATGAATTCCTCTGTAAATCAATGTATATTTGTATTCATTTTGCTCTCAGCTACAGGTGCTTAATGAGGGATTTTAAACAACTTAAGCTAAGAGTATGTGTGTGTATGTATGTATGTATGTATGTATGTATGTGTGTGTGTGTGTGTATATATATATATATATATATATATATATATATATATATATATATATATATATATATATATATATATATATATATAACGTCCGCATTTATACGTATTTATACAGTAGCCTATACAATGTATGTTAAACTATACTTTTGTGTACAAACTCGAGGAATGAGCTATAAACAACGAAACACACACATTGTTTATAGCTAATTTCTCTTGTTTGTTTTAATGGTTGTTTCAGACATTGTCTTCATTTTTTACAGTAGTGGATGTGGCAGTTCATTCAGGATTTTTCCCCCTCTTACCTGTCTGCGCTCAGTGCCGTGAGAGTGAACACGGAGACTCCGACCGAGGTGAGCTGGATCACCGGGATCATCTTACAAGCCACAATTCCAAAAATCCATTCTTCATAGAAATACCTGAACGCGTCCACTGGTACACAAGTGACCAAAAGCAAAAGATCTCCCACGGCCAAGCTGGAGATGAAAATGTTTGGGACACTTCGCATCGCGCTGGTAGTGATGAATATTTTCACAAGAGTGATGTTGCCCAATAAACCAACCGTTATGATAAGTATGTAGACCGATGGGATAACGCAGCGAATGATGAAATGCACCGTTTCCCCTCCATCGGATGTCCAGTCATCTGTGAAGTTCTCGTAGGCTGAGGTATCCTCAGAGAAAGTGTGATCCATATTTCGGTTTAGTGGTTAGAAACCAAACGAGTTAAAAACAATCAATGGATGTAGCCTAATAAGTTGCCCTGTTTTGGAAGAGAGAGAGAGAGAGAGAGGTGCTGTCCGCAAAACTTAGTGCTGAAATGAGCGATGTCTTCAGCCGCGTCCCTAAAAGTTGACTGGCTTCTTTGAAAGGCAGGAACAAGTAAAGGGGGAGCCTATGGCAAACCATCTTAACATTTAATCCTTTAAACTAACTATATGTATTGGTGCTATTAATACCTATTTTAGACTACTAAAAAATCCAATAGTGACTGGTATTGTTCTCAATTTGTCATTTAGTTAATCTATAAGATATTGATTTTTTTGCCATTAGTCATCACACACTTTTAATGTGTATATTCGAGTTGATCTATCTATCTATCTATCTATCTATCTATCTATCTATCTATCTATCTATCTATCTATCTATCTATCTATCTATCTATCTGTCTGTCTGTCTGTCTGTCTGTCTGTCTGTCTGTCTGTCTGTCTGTCTGTCTGTCTGTCTGTCTGTCTGTCTGTCTGTCTGTCTGTCTGTCTGTCTGTCTGTCTGTCTGTCTGCCATCTAAACGTGTTAATTCCCCCATCTTCCACACTAAAACAAACCAAATAATCTAAAACCCCCGAAACCCCATATATAAAAGAACGACGTTGGACTACTCGTCAGTAGCGCAAACTGGAATTGTCACACACTTCCTGTGTATATTCGAGTTGATTCTGGTGACTATTCCGGTTTTACTAGCCTATTAATTTATTGGATCCATTAGAAAACAACTGGAACGAAAATATTTATAGCATATGAAAGTAATACATGTTAAATCGGCTTACCATAAGAACAGCATTGCAGAGAGCAGCACCAAACAGTTTTGTTCTATCTATCTATCTATCTATCTATCTATCTATCTATCTATCTATCTATCTATCTATCTATCTATCTATCTATCTATCTATCTATCTATCTATCTATCTATCTATCTATCTATCTATCTATCAGTCTATCAGTCTATCAGTCTGTCAGTCTGTCTGTCTGTCTGTCTGTCTGTCTGTCTGTCTGTCTGCCATCTAAATGTGTTAATTCCCCATCTTCCACACTGAAACAAGCCAAATAAATAATCTAAAAAACCCCTGAATCCCCATTTATGAAAGAACGACGTTGGACTTCTCGTCAGTAGAGCAAACTGGAATTGTGCTTTCTGGACTCGTCAGGTGCAGCTTTTGTCCGCGCGCCCCCTTATCGGAGTTAGCCTGGAGCTCTTTCATGCTCTTTCTATGACTCGCAGAAGGGATTTACCGAAGGAAGAATGGCAATAAATACGTAATAAGAAAACCAACTGGGTCTGGACAACTAGAGTAGAAAAACAGGTATTTGAAAGAGAGAGAGAGAGAGAGAGAGAGAGAGAGAGAGAGAGAGAGAGAGAGAGAGAGAGAGAGAGAGAGAGAGAGAGAGAGTTCTCCACTCCTTTAAAAAAATCTAAGACTTTATTTGCTTGTGTCCAATGTCACTGGAGATTGAAACCAAGAATAACATAGCCTTAAGAGATGTTTTTATTCTAAGTTTCATGTTAGGTTTGCTTTCTCATCCTTATAGGGATAAAATAAACAGGCACAGCAAACATTTATGCATTAAGTTCTGATGACAAAGGTTCTTTGTCCAGACAGATCTCGAAATTAGATTTTCATTTGGCCTTGGCTTCAGAACCAATCTATCATGGTCTTGTATTCACTAGAGTCATTGAAGAACCCCAAAGGACCCCCCGAGTGACCAGCGAGAAGAACATTTCAATGATATAAAAAACCCTTTTTTTTCCCCGATAAAAAAGATTCTTTTGTAGAATGTAAGGTTCCATAGATGTTTAAGGTTCTTCGTGGAACTATTGATGCCAATAAAAACCTTTATTTTTAAGAGGTCTGCACAACCTGTTCTTTCATTATAATGCTGGATAGAGAGGCTTTTAACCCTCAGAAGCCATTTTACAGTTTTTCTCAATCACAGCTATTGCACATTTCTCAATCATCCTCGACATTTCCAAGTGCATTTCTCGTACAAATAGCAAAACACCACTAATTTTCTGCAAAAGCCAGTCTCTTGCTTAAAATACTTCATCTCTAAAACGTAAATATCTGTGTCAATGAATATGTCAGTGCCATCAGAATGTCATTGTGTCATTGTGCACGGATAAGGCAGTCAGATTGCTTAGTCATGTTGTCAATATAACAGTTTACTCTGGAGGGATGTTCTGATGTAAACTGTGGCTAAAGTTTTGAGGACAATTATTGTAAATTGTAGGTTACAACTTAGTGTGTGTGGGAGTTTGATTGCAAAAGATTCACATTTATGCTTTTGCTGTTTGTACTGTTATTTGTTGACAGACCATGTAATTGTGATACAGAAAGGAAAAGACAGCACTGCATATAGCAGAACGAAAAACAAAAAACAAAAGTAGAAATGTGAACAGGACAGATTTAGAAAAAAAAGTCTAATTGAAATGTATAGAAAATGCTATATTACGACAACTTCTTCAACCATTTTGCATGCAAAGACTTGCTTGCCTAAAAGTTGTGGGGGGTGAGACTGTTCAACAGAGACCCATTATAGTAGATTTTAATCAACGTGACATAAGCAATTGATAAGGAAACAGCAGATAATTGCACATAATCATTTGCATGGATGTACCAAAGCACTTGCAACTTGTTCAAAGAAATGAGAAACTGATTTTTTGATGTGCACAAGTGACACAATGATGTGAAGATTGAACAGGTAGATTTGAGAATTTCAATTCTGATCTGAGAAATGTACCAAAGCGACTGAGAAAAACTGTAAAAGGCTTTTACAGAAGTGTTTTGACAACTCTTACTGGTTCTGCTCTGCTTAAAGATCAGCCAAGTGAATCCTTTGAAGGGATACCTGAATGAGTTTCAGACTATGAATGAAAAGCGCAAGTCACTGCCCGACTATGACTCTAGTTCATCTTCTTGACTTGGTTCTCACCTTGACTCATACCCTGAGAACAAAATTTCTTATATGTGTTTTATTTCAGCCTGATCTCATGGCTTGGTTATTTTAAATGTGTGTGTGTGGCTTGATAATCCACACATCACAGGGGACAAAATGTCCCCACAAACATTTTTGGTCCCCATTAGGAAAACAGCTTATAAATCATAAATCAAGTGATATATTTTGAGAATGTAAAAATGCAGAAGGTTTTCGGTTTAGGGGTACGGTTAGAGTAAAGGGATAGTACTGTTTGAACAGTAGAAAAATCATTATGTCTATGGAAGGTGCCCATTAAACCTGTTTGTGTGTGTTTGCCAAAACACAGATGTTTCCTGATGTAAATGTGGCCTCTGGTAATAGGCTAAATGAATGTAATTCGCCACTCATTCGGGTTGCATGTGGTGATGTCATGTTGAGTTAGTGACATCTGCTGGCTTTAATGACGCTCTTGATGCAACAATGGTAATATAGAGACAAAATTAATTACAGAAGAATGCATTGAGCTAACAGGTGACCTTATACGACTGTCCTTCACCATTATCTAAAATCAGCACTGAAACATATCTGTCATTTTTAACGAAAGACATCTTTATGCTAACTTTTTCAAGGATTTAAGATTCCTTTTAATGAGACTTTTTTTTCCATAGATGGAAAATGACTTTATTCAAAAATTGAAAACTTTTTAAATTAGATAAGTATTCAAGGTTTTTTTTTTTTCAAATTACATTTTATTTATTGAATGGGTTTGATGTGGAGAGAAAATCAATTAAAAATGCGTTTTTATTTCTATGACTTTTTATTCTATAATGCATAAAAGTTAAACGTAGTCAAACATCACAAACATCGCAACATCTATTGAACGGCAACATACCAATAAAATAAACGTATGTGATGGAGTCCTCCTTCATCATGCTATCGAGCTGCACGAGCAAACAATCAAGAACGGTCATATATGAAGCATCACTTTGATTGACAGCTATGCTTGCGTGTGCACCACGTGCCCAATGACCGTATGACCGCCAGACCCCAGCACTCTTATTTCGGTAATTAGCATCTCTGTGGCCATAATGATCTATTCTTTGCTACGTTTCTTTGATGGCTTGTCTGACTGTTTGCTCTTTGGTTTATGACTCGAAAAAGCTTGCCGTCAGAAAGGCGCCCCCAACATGCTGCTTTTCCAGCAGGTCCTTCTTTCCCTCGGGACGCAGTGACATGAGAGCAGGACCTCGGTTCTGATTAAGAAGGGGGATGAACAACACTCCGCCTGGATTACGGTTGGTGTGTGGACTTTTAATAGACGATTTAACACGTTTCTTACCGTGTGAACGTTTATCGTGCTGTTTTGTTGAAGAAACACTAGTGGAAATTCAAGAGAAACTTTCAGTAGGCCTGTTAACTGTTATCAGTGATAGATAATGTAGCAGCCTATGTACTTTATAAAGGAAAACAGGTCTTATTTAAACAGCCATTTACATAAATGTAAGTTAGAGGTGTCTGGAAACCCTTATAAGGATCTCAAAATTCCAGGATATCACTACAAAAACAGTTTTCAAATTGGCAGCCATTGTTGGCTTGAATTCAATTGCCTGTTTAAATACTTCTCTGAAATTATTCATATTTGTTAACCCGTTAATTGTTGTTTTCCATGATGTGATTTGCCCAGTGATACAAATGCATTTTGTTGCAATTGTCATGTTTGCTCTGCTCTATTGTGAGATGCAAGAGCAAGAGTTTTTTTTCGCTGACATGGTTGAATAGGGATTAGCCTATGAGCTGACCACATGTCCCGTGGCCTTTGTTATTTTCCTCGTTTTGTTTTTGTATGTTTTTTTTTTTTTTTTTTTGCACTGAGTGAGTAAATCGCACTTCGGATAAAAGAGACCGCATTGACAAAGGGGTTTCTAAAGCAAAAGGTCGTTTTGAGGTTCAGAATTGCTATCTGCCTCTGCCCGTGGCCAGAAGACTGGCAATGATGGTGACAAGCAACCATAGAATGATGCAGAGCTGTGAAGCCAAATTATGTCATTAAACTACATCAAAACCTTTTATGAAGGATGTGTAAGTATGCAGTCTAAAGTTTGACCTTGTATGCAAAATTAGAGATATTTTGTGTTTGAAAATGATATAAGTGAATGCATGTTAAGATCTCTGCATTGCATGTTTCAGCTCAGGCCTCCGACGGTGATAGGCCAGTTCCACACGCTGTTTTTCGGCTCAGTGCGTACGTTCTTCCTCGGAGTCCTTGGATTCGCAGTCTATGGCAATGAGGCCCTCCACTTCAGCTGTGATCCAGACAAAAGGGAATTAAACCTTTACTGTTACAACCAGTTTAGGCCTATTACACCACAGGTAAAAGTGCATGAAAGTATATGAATTTAATAATCTGGGATTGTAATTTAATGAAAATCCATGAAATGACAGCCAAAAGTGAACATGGATGTATATGGAAGTAATAGGAAAGAGAAATTCTAACGACTTTTGCTAATCAAGCCTTGTAACTGTAAGATTTGGAACCAGGACGGTTCACACCAAGGACGATAACTATAAGGTTCGCAATATCGTTGGAATCACTTTAAGAACGAGCCTTTAAAGTGACAAACAAGCACGCGCTAATATAGTTATCTTTATAGTTATTGTTTTTGGTGTGAACGGGCCCTTAATCTGTCATTTTCACTGCATGGAATAAAAAAGTTTACTACTCTATTCTGCTATATATAAAAATAATCAAGCAGATAATCAAAACCTATATACAATTGTATTTCAGTGAATAATACGAGAAGCTGATTGCATGGCCTATAATCACTGTACATTTTTTAGTGGAAACTTGAATAGGTTCCACTACAGCGACTTGTAAGCAAAAGTAACATAAAATGTTTCTTTTTTTCTTTTTGTAGGTATTCTGGGCGTTGCAGCTAGTCTCTGTCTTGGTACCTGGAGCTGTGTTCCATCTTTATGCTGCCTGTAAAAATATAGATCAGGAGGAGATCCTTCAGCGACCGATGTCCACAATCTTCTACATCATCTCTGTCCTGCTGAGGATAATCCTGGAAGTGTTAGCATTTTGGCTTCAGAGCCACCTCTTTGGGTTCCTGGTTGCTCCTATCTACATGTGTGATGCTAGTGCTCTTGCGAAGATCTTCAACATCTCAAAGTGTATGGTCCCTGAACACTTTGAGAAGACCATCTTCCTCAGTGCAATGTACACCTTTACAATCATCACCATCCTCCTCTGTATCGCTGAGATTTTTGAGATTCGGTTCCGAAGAATTGGCTTTTTAAACCAGCCAGTGTCGTGAGAATTTAGAAAGTTGGCTTCAACTGTGTTATGTCTTCTGTGGGTCTCCGAATGACAGACAAGACATAAACCCACATACCTTTAGACTTTCTGGTGGTAGACGCAGAAAGACATGCTTTTTTTTTATCTAGACAATTTATTCATAATTAATGACAAGGGACTCATTGATATTTTTAGTTATAAAGCCAACGTATTTAAGCCTAAATAAGCCACCTCTCTTGCAGGAGAAACTTAAAGATATATATTTTTTAAATTATTGACTTATGTAAGCTAATCTAAACCCAAAATATTTAGAGTATTTAAAGACAAGTATTTAGTCATTCTCTCTGCAATATTATTTACTGTAGATTTCTACATTATATTGAATTACTACACAAATTGCGAGTACTATTTTGACAAGTATTCTTTGATTTCAATTTCAACAATGATTTATTCTTCTTAAAAGTGAATAAGGAAGAATAAGTGCATGCAACAGCATACATTTTTAAAAACATTATTGATTGGTCAGTGGTACTGCATACTTAGTTACGATTATGCACATGGATAGTATATCAATGATCCTATCTATATGGTGATAGGATCATTGATATAGCCTATATATCCTATCATGGTGTTGATTTCCATATAGTCCATTTCATTATTATCTTGTGTGTTTGTATCTACATTTTCATCAGGCATCCATCCAACTTTTTGTTATTATTCTCAGCTAAGTGTTTCATCTCAGGTACAACATGGCATACTGTGAACTCTTATTTTGTGTCAGCAGGTAACAGTTTATTATAAGAATATGGTTTATTCATTACAGGAACATCTTACAGCAGGTTTGGTCGTCACATATTCTCGCAGTTGCCTTCCCACTGTTTCAACTTCATAGCTGTTGGAGTAATAGCTTTTGTATTATGTTTAGAGAATTGATCATCTATACATTTTTTTTTTGAATACCAGTGTCTATGGGATTTATGATATGATTATGCATGAAAATCTTCATACACAGTAGGTAACATAACTGGTGCATATATTATGACTGCCATAATTAGTGTTAAGTAACTCATAGTCAGAATAAACGTAACTGCTTGTGAATCCAAGGAACTCTTTCTGATACAATGCTTTCGTAATGTTTGTGAATATTCAATCAAGTAAAAATGTTTAAGATAGTTTTGTCACTCTTTTTGTGTAATCCATACCATATCGGTGATATTCACACATACTAGAAAGGGGATACAATAAAAGCTGAATCTATTGAATAACAGGAACTAAAACTTTACGTGGAGCTCTTAAAGTATTTTATTTTACAGTAGCATTAACCTCAGTAAACTAGCCTATAGGTTTATTGTACAACGTATGAACATAAGAACACTGTTGATTATTATAACTCTTTATTAAAAGATTAGTTCACTTAAAAAAAAAAAAATTGCTGATAATTTACTCACCCCCATGCCATCCAAGATGTCCATGTCATTCTTTCTTCAGTTGAAAAGAAATTAAGGTTTTTGATGAAAACATTCCAGGATTTTTCTCCATATAATGGACTTCAATGGGAACCAAACGGTTCAAGGTCCAAAAGACAGTTTCAGTGCAAACTGCTCAAAGGGCTTTAAACTATTTCAGACGATGAGTAGGGTCTTGGTCACCTTGCTCTGTTCTGTGATGTGCATTCGTGACTCCTATTCGAACTCGTTTATCAAAATGAACAAATCTTTTTTCGTGTCATTTGGTTCATTCAACGAACCAAATAAACGAGTTGACTGGAAAAGATTCGTTCATTTTGAAGCGTCACGAACGCGCATCAAAGCACAGAGCAAGGCGACCATTTGAGCTTATAAAACAAACTTTGATTATTTTTTTTAAATGAGCGATCGTTTTCGCTTGATAAGACCATTATTCATCGTCTGAAATCGTTTTAAGTCCTTTGAAAAGTTTGCAGTTTGCACTGAAACTGTCTTTTTCTAGTTTTTTTTTTTTAAAGTGAACTACTCCTTTATAGTAATGTAAATATATAGCCCTCCAAATATAAAAACAAAGAACAAAAACAGTAAGGCAAACCATTGGGACTTTTTATTTGTGCAATAGCCTATAGCCCAATGACAAATAATATAATTTGACAAATAAATTACAAATGACACCTTCAAATACAGTATATGATTACTAAATAAAACCTTTACAGATGTCCCTGTATTGAAGTTAATTTATATTTACTCTTTTTTTTATGCCGAATGAAAATAATCGCAGATTCATGTGGGTCATGTGCTCCTCCACGCCTATGGAGGTCAGTAAAGGCGTGGTTGCGCGTTCACGTGAAGACGCGGAAGCAGCTCCTTCGCTAGCGCTTGTCATCTTTGTTTTTAGCCATTGTTTGGCTTTTGTAGAAGTTTGTAACAGCGACTTCTTTTCAGGATGGCTCTCCCAACCCAGCTGAAAGCGATCCAGCACCATTTAAGAACAGCACAGGAACTCGAGAAAAGAGACCCGGTGGTCGCTTATTACTGTAAGCATGTAATAATATTGCTTTGTTTTGTTAGCCCTCCCTACCTTCTCATTGGTTGATTAATCTTGTCATTTTTCAGATTATCCTGGGAAATTTGATTAAAATGGTTGTAATTAACTTACTGTCTCTATAGATATTTACACGCAGTAGTTCGACATGTGTTTAATATGTCTGTTGTGGAAGTTAGCTTCGGTTCTTTGCTAAGTTAACATCTGCTGATATTTTAATTTCCCCAATATGTTAGTGTAGAACATTTATAAGTTTGAAATGTCTTGCGTTTATGTAAAGATCGTTTCCCAGCTGGATAAGTTAGTTGTAGTTATCCACAAACGCAGCAAGTTTAGCTACTAATGTAGCATGACTGGCTAACTGGTTTGTTTTGAAAGGGTTGGCTGAAACTTCACTGCATCACTAGTGAGTTACATTACAGTGACTTTCATATTCTAGATTTAATGTTATGCTGTTCTGAGATGTGTAGTTGAGAGGTAATCATTCATTAAGCAGTTTGTTTCATTATGGCATATTTAAGTGGTCAGATATATGCTGAATCATGTAAGGGATACTGCTGCCATTCTCACCACGCAATTCTGGAAAAACAAGTTTTTGAGGTGTGTTGGGATGAATTATGATCTGACTTGGAAAAAATGTCCACAACCCCGTAAACATATTTCTCAATGTATTTTTCTCAGAGGACATTATCATTGTCTTTCAGTCTGCATAGTAGTGTTGTAAAATACTTATTTTCCCCCGGGCTTTTGAAGGACTTTGGCTCAGCGCAAGAGCTCATCTAGGTGTAGGTGTGTCAGACTTTGCATGTATATCTATTTTTAGCAATACTGTAATCGTTTTGTAATTTGTACAGACTTTAGTGTGACAGACTGAGATGAATTATGACTCTTTTACGTCACAAGAAGGTGACCAGCCGGATGCTCGGGGTCCACCAGGGACCATATGCAGGCCTTGAGCCTCTAGATGGTCCCCATTATCCTGTAAGTCTGGGCTCACGTCATGTGATGCATGACTCATGAGTCATGACAGATGTATATTTTGTAGGGGTGTAAATCTAATATTTGCTGATATCCTAACATGCCGCGATACAATTATGATTTGATTTAGGTGCCTTCGATGCTATGTGCCTATTTTACACTACCAGTTACATTTATAAATTGAAATCACTAAATAACACTTTGATAATTGAAAATCCTGTTTCATCCACGCCAAAAATACACTCAAGTTTATTTTTAAAGTAATGTAGAAAAATAAATAGCGAAAATAAATTCAAGTCACAAATGAGATTATCAATCATCTGATGACAGTTCAGCATTTGTCTTGTGCAATGAAATTAACTTTAAAAAATCAAAGTGCATAGGAAAGATAACCTGAAGTAATTCTGTTGGATATTGAGCAAATCATTGGGATATGATGGTGGTAACTGATTTTATTGAAAGACATTGCCGTTGCAGTTGAAAGGAACCAGATTGCATTTCAACAGACTGTGAAGTTCTGAGGGAATACTGAAGACCTTCAATAATACTTTTATAATTGAACAGCTATTAGTTAGTGTGCATGTTTTGTGTGCTTCCTAAAAAAATGAATAAACTAAAAGTAAATAGTGCTCAAGGGACATTGTAACATTTTTGAATGTTTATAATACCTGCAGGTTATGGCTGCTTAACGTCATTCAAGCCGTTTAGTCTGCATGTTCACAGAATCAGATGTTTTAGAAGCCTGATGGTTTGGGGTGTGAGGTAGATTTAGCATGACATTCATTTCAAAGTCTGTTTGCAAAGCCTGCACCAAAATTGCGACTGATTTACCAAAGAATCCACAGTGAAATGTCCCGCATACTAGTGCTGGGCTGTATGACAAAAAAAAAAAAATCCATATCACGGTATTTTTCTAAAATATACAGTTTCACAGTATATGATGGTAATTTATTTTATTTTATTTTTTTCATTTATGAATGAGTGTTAAGCACATTTTCTATTGATTGAGAGAGGAAATACTGCAGAAGATTGACTTGATTGCAGTAGAATGCCGTATTTTAGTCATGAGGGAATATTGTAGAAAAATTTACACTACTTTTGATTATCTATTAACAGAAATGCAATATTGACATCCATAACTATGTTTTTAGTGGTGTGTGAAGAACTTACTTAATTATACGTAATGTTTTTATTACCTTAGATTGAGACATTTATATCTACATAACCACAGGCACCCCCTTTGAAGGTCGACAAATTGTGATGTCATGTTTCTACCGTAGCCGAACGTGAACAAACAGCACTACAGAGCGCGTTTCGCAATCAATACTCGCAATTCCAACTCCCGTGACTTGCTGCAGTGGTTTTGACAAAACAAGCTGGTTTTTATACTGCCAAGGGCGTAGCTCATACCAAGAGTGTGGTGAGCAAAGTGCGGAAAAACCAATTGGAAAATTCAACTGCAGTAGCCACCGTTCAACCTGAAGAGGGCAGCACTAAGATGTTTTTGCACCATATGTTGTAGAAATAAAACACTTTATACACAAATGTCAAAAAAGTCACTCGAATCAATGACTGGTTTTAATAAAGATCCATTCTTACAGATCATTAACCAAAAAAAAGTTGGTTTTGGGTTTAGTTACTCTGTAATGTTAGACAGATTGTACATCTTCAGTATATTTTATGTCTGGGGCACAAACAACCTTCCTCGTTTATTTTTAATTGCATCCTACTTGGTGAGTCTTTGCTCATGAATAGTAGGGTTATTTGATTTTCACAGGAGTATCTTGAAAGGAAGACATTGTTATTTCTGTGCCAATTAGCCTGAGAGTTAAGAATTCATGCACATTTAGCTGGATGTTGGCTGGATGCTCCTGAGTACCAAATGTTACCAAAGTTTGAATGACTTGGATAGTAATGCATCTTATTTCACATGAGTACCTTCATTTTCTATGAAATACTTTAAAATGGCTACTGACATTATCCCAGTTTGCCCATTGAACACAATCATTATTTATTTATTTTTTTTCTGTCTTGCCGCCTTATTGTCATGGCAACCATTTCAGGTAGACTGCACTTTTGGAGCCTAACCTCATCATTGGAAGACCTCCCACTGCTTCTGCAATTTTCCATTTCTGACTAGTGAGATATTATGTCCTTTCTTTGCTGAGTCTAAATGTCAAGCTTCATATTTGTTTTATGACCTGAGCAATCCATGAAGGTAAAGGGGCAACTTTAAAAAAACTGTTAGACGTAATCCTTCTTCTTTGTTGGGCTGTTTCTGAACTCTGAAGGAGAAAGACAGTCCAATTACTCTCACAAAAGCTACATTTAAGGCTCCAGTTATAATGCCATCATGATGTTTCAGGGCAGAATACTTTAGAGATGGTTTGTCACAATTTTTGGACTATGGTTTCTGTAATATTGCTGGCATCTATGAAAAGAGCATAAGAGACTTTTCAAAAACAAACTTAACTTAAACTATTGAATGAATGGTTATGAGATATTACTGAAAGTGTGCCAGAGCCTATCTTTAAAAAAAAAATCTCATAGGTACAATCCATGGGGACGATCGGATCTGTGAACTTGGCTGTCACTTATGTTATGTAAAATAATGGATTTGACTTTGACCAACTACTGTAGGTGTAGCATGTTGCTCTGGGTATGAAGTACCCGCCAAACATCATGTGACTATAAGCATGCACAGTTTAGCAATGTCTACACCCACTCACAACACATTTTCTTTTTTAAATCACACACCTTTTGGAAGATTGAGCCTTTTCATTATTTCAATGAATATATTTTCAATTCAATTTTTTTTAGGCTGCGTATTTATTCTGAACAGATCTGTGTTAGTTTTACCAGTTCATAGTGCAAACACTGACTATTTAGTATGTTTTTTTATACACTGGCAGTGTATTTTTAAAATAGTATATGCTGTTTCTGTTTGTGATTGGCTAACACATTGTTTTGGAACTTTCAGTGAGGTTTCTGAAAGATGTTTACAAATCTGATTGTATTGTACTTAACATAGAGATTTTCCTATTAAATCTAAATAAGAATTTAAGAGAGGGTGAATTCATTGTGCCACTGGAGGTCAGCATTGACATTTAAGTGAGCAAATCAGGACTTGAATTGTTTCTGTTGTTGGCTTACTGTATCCTTTTACTTGAGACTTTATCTGTTGTTTGCTTATACTCAAGAGTTTTAAAATTGCAGATGATCCATGGTCTCTTTAATATCTAGATGATGATCTAGCAGTCTCGGTTATCTTATTTTTCTTCATTATCCTAAACGTTTAAATATTCTTGGCTTGGAAGTTAAGCTCGTTTTATGAATAACAATTAGTGATTTCTTCTACCTTTTTTTTCTATGAAGACGTCATAATGTGCAACAGCCATGTGTTTGGTGCCAGATTAATGTGTGTGGTTTTTTGAAGCAGAATGCTCTTCTGATGCGGTTCTGCTCTGGCTTCGGTCTCTTTGACTGAGCTCCAGTTCTCTGATTGGCACCATGCTGTAAACCTATGGAAAAGGCCCTCTTTGACATTGTTTTCCTTCCTTCTTGCTGGACCTTATCCAGTCTTCAGACTGAGCAGTAGCTACATAATAACATCCTTGTAGTAGGGAAAGCTGAGTGCGCGGGCTGACATTCCTGAATATACAATTCAGTTCTTACTGCAGATGTCAGTGAAATACTCGGGCATGTCCTCAACTGAAGAGTCACGCTGTCTTTCGTCTGTCAAACGTCAAGCTTGCGTTGATGCCATAATGAGCATTTGAGATATTGTACATGCTTTGTTGTGCAGTGGTCATTTAGTGGGTGCAATCGGATGTTTAGTCCAGGCACGTGCAAGTAGTCTAAAACTGAGTCTTTCGATATGAATTTACCACTTAGTGTCTCCTGAATGGGATGGTTCACCCAAAAATTGTAATTCTGTCATAAATTGACCCTTCGCAAAGACCCGCCCCCCAAGCTACGCCGCTCTCACACGCACACCATGTTCTCACGCAGTGAAAAATACATCGTGGAGCAGAGACAACACGCAGACAGACAGGACAGAGCAGTTTACTTATTTCGGTTACTTTTGATATTAAACATATTAAACAAAGTCTCACCTTTCAAATTTCGGCATTTTTTAAAATAAATTTAATCAATAAATACCGTTTTGTGGCTCTTTAATTTGTCGTGACCGATCGCTATAGAGCATCAGTTAAGATGCTCGTGATCCGATCATCTCTTCCTTCTAGTTCATTTATAGCATCAAATAAACATGAATGAATGTTGTTTTAACCACGGAAATCCTCTCATGTTAATCTTCTATCTCTCCTGACTGCTTTGTCTGACAAAATGGGGGATGGCGAAGTATGATTGGTCATTTAAGCTCCACGTGAAGGGTCAATTACCCTCAAATTCGACACTTTGACACTTCAAAAAGTTAGAACTAATCCATTTTAATTGAGTGGTTTAGTCCGCATTTTACAAAATCGCTTTATATGATGAACAGATTAAATTTAGATTTGATTTGCGTAATAAACAGAAGCTGAAGCATGCTCACTTGACATGCGAGATCCAATGAGGTTCACATTTAAACTTCCGCTAGAGGTTTGTTCTCACGTGTCAAGAAGATTCAGTTGAGCTTCAATTTATGTTAGCTGATCAATGTTTATAGTTAAATAAAATAAAATAAATTCAATCAGGTATCATATAAAGCGATCGTGTCTCTTCAGAAAATTTGGACTTAACTGCCGATGGATATGGTTTCATTTTACGATCTCCTTATGATAGTTTTGAATTGTCAAAGTGGTAGTTGTGTAGACTATCAATGGCGGGAAAGAAAGCTCTCAGAAATCATTAAATAAAATATCTTCATTTGTGATCAGAAGATGAAAATAATTAGTATTTTTGGGTGAACTCTCCCTTTAAGTCTAAATGACTTGCATAGAATTATTTGATGCTTTCAATAAAAACACTATTCTAACATTAATTCACACTCTTTATTTCACTTGCTTTCATTAAAACAGATGAAACAAATCATTTTTTTTTATTTTCTTGATTTACAAATGTGAATGGCCTCAGTGTTGCATTGTTTCAGATGAGGAAAATTGGATGTTGAGCAGTATGGGCGTAATACAGTTACAAAGGAGGACTTTGTGACTGTATGCTATGATCTATTCTGATAGACATCAGATCTCTGCAAATTGGGCCTCATGGAAGAGGAAATGTAGGCTACTGTTCTTAAAGAAACAAAGACAGAAAGTACTTGACAAAAATACATCAAATACTGTATGAGCCTTTCCTTTCAGCAGTCATCGATCTTCTGAAACCCATTTAGTTAGCTTATTCTGGGCTATCTAACTGATAACATTTGAATTGTAATTTCATAATATCCCGTCTTCTCCCAAATCCCCCTCCAAAATGTGCCAATCCCAAATGGCATTTTTGAGGACAAAGTGGAATGAAGAAGCTTTGCATAATTTGTGTGATTCTAAATGTCATGGTTACAGAAACCAGACATTGTATTTTCTGTCTTTCTTTCTGGAGTTCATAACTTAAAAGTTAAGTTGTCAACTTAAAAATAGTTTTCTCTTGTTTGTTTTTTTTTCCCACAAAATCCATTCCTAAGCACAAGGGTATTTGCTGCTGCATAATTAGGTTTAACGAATGAGCAAATTTACTTTTACTTCAATCAGAGACTCACTCAAGCTGAAATGGCACTAATGATGAGACATGCCGTTAGTTTCTTATGAGAAATTTAGTTGAGATAATGAGAAAGTAACAAAAATAAACTAACAATGTATACCTCTCTAAGGTATTTTTACTTAATGATACTAACAAGGATGAAATATTATGTATTTTAAGATTCTTAGCTTATAAATCAATTACCTTAACCTAAATGTTTTATGGTTTTACTTTTGGTTGTTTGGATGTACTTGGTGATATGGCTAATAAATTGAGATATTTGTGCCGTTATTTCATGCGTTTCCCGTGGTCTTCCCATGCTCATAGCTCAAGTCTGTTGGTTTTTCTTGTGTTAAATGTTGCTTTCGCTCTTGATCTTTCTCTCCGTTTAAACCAAACGTATTCAAACCTACTTCCTAACTTAACTATGCTTATTTTAACTAAGGTATCCTACACAACTTATTAGATGCTAATATGCCTCTTGTTTAAAGCTAAATTGAAACAAATTTTTGGCATTTTTATATTTTTCGCCAGCTTTCTTAACCACGCTATTCTCATTATTATTATTTCAGTATATATTATTACTGAAAATAGTATGTATACACCATTTTCAGAACAAAGTGGAAACAGTCCATTAGTAGTGACTAGTGACATTTAATTTTGTTACATTAATTAAGAGGTATCCTAATATTTCGTGCAAGAATATTTTGGTTCACGTTTGGCTGCGAGGGGATCGTTTCATCCCTCTTCATCACATAAATGTAATAGCAAGCTGTGGAATACTTTGTAAACCCTCATCTTTTTAATTTCCTTTGGGACAGCATAGGCTAACCTAGGTGAGATTTTAAATTGGTAAAAGTACGGGTGGTGCCAGATATTATCTTCATTAGGGGAGCATATCCCTAATGCTCAGAGCTTACTGCCTTTTTTTTCCAAGTGTCCCTCTTAACAATCCTTCTTAACTTAATGACTTTGAACTTGTGTGATAGCAATTGATTGTTGTCTTCCAGGCACTCTATAATTGAAGACCTGCGATCCTTCATGAATTCTAATGAACAAACTCTGTGCTTTTCCTATTTCGTGGTTCCCCTCTGTTGAATACATTGTAGATCGCACTTTCCTCTTCTATTGATTGATCAAGAACTGCAATTTCATTCATTAAAATAAACCCTCAGGATAATGCTCCTTATTCATGTGTGATATAAAGGTAATTCACTTAACTTTGCATTTAAGTGTAGCTTGTACTCTCACAGCTGCAACATCTGCATCTTTTGTGCTGTAGCACTTCTATTTAAAGTATGCATCAAAGGTGCATGGGATTTTTTCACCCTTTCTAAATCAGTAGGACTATGTACCACTATTGTATATTATACTAAAAGAGCAAGAGCCAGTAAAAATTCCATTGTACTCATCACATGTGGCATACTGTACATTGAAAACTTTTGCCAGATGTGTGTGGGCTTGACCATGTTTTTTTAACCACAACTAGACTCCAGTGGTCCAAAGACACATAACCGTGAAGGATGCAGTTTGCTGGCAAGAAAAGGAGATTTGATAGCTTAGAATGTTTAAAAATTCAGAAATGTTTGAACATTAATGCAAAGTATTTCTTTTATTTAGTTACAGTGTCTGTTTTTACTTTACTTATTTTACATCTTCGAAAAATTACGTAATATATTTTTTCCCTTAAATTATAGACTTCTTCTCATTTTTTGTTCTTCACATTTTACATCAGAGTGAAAATTAATGTAAATTTACATCATTAAGAAAATTAATGTTAACATCTTTTTTAGTAGAGCACCTCTTTCGTTGATAACAGTTTTGCACACTCTTGGCATTCTCTCAACCAACTTCATGAGCTAGTCTGGAATGTTCTTCCAGTCTTGGACCATGGTGAAGGAATTCTGATACTAACTCAACACATGTTGCTGCCTTATTTTCACTTTTAGTCATGGTCTTTAGCATAAGCTTTAAGGTCATGAGAAACACACATTCAGTTAGGTGTGTCTATACATACCAGTCGGTACAATTTTTTTTTTTTTTTTTTGGATGGTACCAGCATTTCTGCAGAACAGGTAGTATAGAGTACTGGGTATATTATTCATTCAACTGCTGAAATTTGGCAACCCTAGTACTCCATACTAAATGCCATGCTAACATGACATCAGTTCAGTGGTTGAAAATTTAATAAATAAATAAAATGCTCTGTTATTTTTAATGTCTTCCAGGTCGACTTTACGCCATGCAGACAGGAATGAAACTAGATAGCAAAACTCCAGAGTGCCGGAAGTTTCTTGTGAAGCTAATGGATCAGTTGGAAACGGTAAGTTAAGTCCTAAAGATTTTTGTACTTTGACTGGTTTTGAGTTCTTTTGTTTGTGTGGCATTAGCAAAACTTTTTTAGTGACCTTTTGGACTAAGGGCACTATATTCTCATCTGTTCAAAAGGCTGAATTTATAGGTCTCCTCAAAAGGGGAGCAGGAAGCTGTGAGCTTTTCTTTTATGCCTAGGCACTGTTATAGACATTTCAGGAACCAATTAGACGAGCACGGAGACCCTGCAGTCTCCAGTGCTCACTTTTACTATCGCCTCAGTGCATTAAATGTCACAGAAACAGGAAACAACAACCTGTGGAGACCAAGATCCTGGTGGGCACATCCGGTCAAAAGGTCTGAAGCATGAAGTGAAGTACACTTTTACACCATACAATAAAAAGATGATGCTCTGCTCTGTAATTATGGTCAGAATCACCTATCTGTTATTTATAGGATTATGTGCATGAAATGTACTTCAAAAAGAGCATACAGTGTATGTATCTAATAAACTTAGACCTTTTTTTAACTATCTGTTAGGGCCGTCAAACGATTTATTGCGATTAATCGCATTCAAAATAAAACTGTGTATACATAATATATGTGGGTGCACTGTGTATAATTATTTAGTATATATATATAAATACACACACACGTATGTATATTTAAGAAAAAAATGTATTACTTATATATAAAATATTTATATTTACAATTCATATTAATTATATATAAATCTATATACATGAAAATATTTCTTAAATATATACAAGCATGTGTGTATATATATATATATATATATATATATATATATATGTGTGTGTGTGTGTGTGTGTGTGTAAAATAATTATATACAGTGCACCCACATATATTATGTAAACACAAACTTTTATTTTGGATGTGATTAATCGTGATTAATCATTTGAGAGCCCTGCTATGTATTTATTGATTATGCATAAGTGTGAGCTGAAGCAATCTCATTCTTTTTGTCTGTTGAGAAATTATTTTGCAGTGCTTTTCTAAAATTGCACTGGTATACGTGCCTAAATTTTACCAGTGGTTTCTCAACAAAAATCTAAAAGTAAAAAAATCTAAATGCAAATGATAAAATCAAACTAAATATATATATAATTGTGCATAGTTGGATAGCAAGATGAGTAGGCTTATATATAGGTAATCTTTGTTTATGCAACATCCAGTCAAATTCATCCGTTAACTAGTTGAAGCTACTGCTAGACAAATTAGATAGATGAAAACATGGACATGTTGTAATATGCACTTACCCTTGAAAAAAACGGGGAACTAAGGTAAAAGAAAACATGACCCAGACTACAATAAATATGGGTAATTTTTTTGCGGATGTAAACATGATTTGTGCTGACCAATGTGTTTTGTCTAGTCCATTACCACTTATTTAAATTACTCGTATGTCAGCAATTTTTTTTTTCGTTCTTGATGTAGGATTTATAGCTTTTTGCGACTGGCACAGAGAAGCAGAATGCATGTGATAAGGTTCACTTCACCTATATCTCGCTCAAGTCTCTTGGCCAAAATAACATAGAACCTTCTCCTTTTTTCTTAACAGAACAAGCTTCCTTTTAGTAACTGTTAAAATGACTCCAGTGTTCCTTTTTTTTTTCTAAGGGGATTTTGAGTGAACCCCATGGAATCGGTGTGTATAGACAAGATCTAGTTTCAAGGCTTTGATTTAGTGTGCAGAAAAGCATCCAATCTCACTTTCTCTCTCTGTACCGTTTCTGCACGCTTCCTTCCGACTTATGTTTTTATATTCTTCTATGATATAGTACAAGTGATGTACTGTGCCTTCACTGCTGCCTTTTCACGGAATAGGTAAAAATTTCATTAAAATGTGAACAGTGAGTCCATTCAGGCGCCCAGGTTCCACCTGTTGAAATGTAACCAGTCGTATTTGCTTTACTGATTTTACAAGGAAACCTGACGCTCTCTAGCAGACTGTAACATCACAGAGAGGAAGGCAGAGCCTGACTGGCTGAAGCTTTGGCGTTTGGGTGCTGGCCATTCCAAACCTCTAAGTAAAAGACCGGGTCGCAGGCGTCTATGTGTTGCATGGTTTGCTGAGATCAGGATTAAGGCTGAAAATGTGCTGAAACCAGCAATTCCATTTGATTTTGCAATGAAGTTTCATTTTTAATGCAGGACCACCTCAAACATTTATTCTATTTATGTAATCATAGTGTACGATTTATTTTAAATGAAGCTACAGCACATTTATTGTCAATGAACCAACGTAGAGAAGACATGAAGTCTTGTTGAAAACTCAGGCCGGGAAAACAAATGGATATTTTTGGATTATTATTAGAAGTGAGGATGGTCACAGGGCTACATTAGTCCATGCAGAGTTATTGTCTGTTACATTTTAACAGTTTTCTGTGAATTATGAGGCAAACTCCTTCGCCTGCTGTTGCTGATCATAACAATAATAGCTGGGTGAATGAGTCCATTAATTGCACGTAGGCAACTCTCCAGAGTTTGCAACAAAATATAAATTGCACTAAGCTTCTGGAGTGGAATCAAAGTGGCTGATGCTTCTCAGGAATGATTGAGTCATGCTATGGAAAACAGGGCTTTAGAGAGGAATCATTGAGGATCTGTCATAAATGGTGCAGTAAACACTCTTTACAGTACTGTCCATGCTGAAACATGCTAATATGACCACATTTGCATGCCACTTTAGGTTGTATGAGTGCTGCACATGGAAAACTAACTCCTGAGTGGTTCTTTTTTGTTTCAGATGAAGAAGGAGCTCAGCGACAACGAATCCATCTCGCAGGAAATAGTTGGCAATGCCCATGTTGAGAATTACGCTATAAAAATGTTCCTCTATGCAGACAGCGAAGATCGATCAGGACGTTTCCACAAGTAAGTCAAGGTCCAGGTTGGATTAGTTGGCATTTTACATCCCCAGAATATTTAGACAGATTTTTTTTTTCGCCCTGTTTAAATGCACATGCCTTAATTACAGTTTCCTTTCACCGAACCGTGACACAAAATAATCCCACTGTCACTTTTGCTCTTCCAGAAAGTGAGTAGCAGGCTAAAATTAGCAACAAAGCTGGCTCTGTACAGGGTGGTTGCCTGGGAGTGAGACGGCATGGATTACCCAGGTGTTGCGTTACAGGTCACAGCAGTATAATGAAGCTGTTGTGGACCGTGACGTCATAGGCAGTGCAGTGCTGGTAAAGGGTCCAAGAGCTGAATACCTGGCAGTGACTCAGGTCATATAGACTGGCACTGCCCAAGGTATTTTAAGTGATTGTTTGGTTTGTTGTGGCTAGATAAACAAAAATAGAGGACACTTCTGGACAGTCACAAAGTGTTTTGATTTTGAGAAACTTTCAGTAGCACCTCAATGCTGTACATGAGGTCCACGGGGACGAATCGGATCAAGATCCAAGGGGTGGAGATGGGTAGGATTAGGGTTCGGTTTAGGGATCAGGGGGTGGAGTTGGGTAGGTTTAGATGTATGTAAGGTGGGAACTCAAGAAATCATCACATGCGCCAAGAAGCAACGGCGGTGCAACGGTTCTTCTTTTCAATGAGCCTGTTAAATTCAAATCGCACCAAACGATTCATTCGGGAATTGGAATGATCCGATTGCAGCTGTTCTTGAGTCAACAACTCACTGATTCAAATGATCTGTTCTGAGCGAGTCTCCAGTTAGCAATTCACTGAATTCACTAGTCCCGACTCAAAATGAGCCAAGAATGGGAGATCATTTCGTTCATGCCGAATTTTAGGATTGATTATTGTAAAAATGTTTGTTTTTTAAAGTCCTTTTAAGTAAAGTTGAAAAGGGAGTACTTAATACTTTTACTGGAGTAATATTTTAATAGGGTATCTGTACTTTAACTCAAAGTACATGATGTGTACTTTGTCCACCACTTCCTATAAGTAATCAAATCTCAGAGAAATAGACTTCAGGAAGGATGTAGTTGTAGACGCAAGAACCTCTATGTGGATTGCTAACAAAGACTTATGTTGACACAACATTCCCTCTAAGGTCTTGAAATACATTCCGAAATGGATCAACTTTAGCATTTCGTGCCACATTTGCCCTTACGTTCTTTTCCCTCGTCCTGCTGATGAGGTTTAGAGTGGAGATCAGTCTTACCATAGGAAGCTGTCAGACCTGCGTGCACTCCCTGTCCAGAGGCCACTCTTCAGGATGTATTCACATACTAAGGGTTTGTTCAAACAGTGCAAAAGGTGAATCATTGTGTACTTTATGGTATTACTAATAAAAGGTACTGCAGTGCACGACATTTATCCTCATTCTGGAAAAACAATGCTGGTATTGTCAGCAAGTTCCTTTAATTTTTCTTGAACATGAATGTAGAATCCTAACCCTAAAAGTTTTATTCTAAAGAGGGAATGAGGTTTTTCCTCAACACATTTTTTTTCTTTAAAAAACGTGAGATGCGGGCAGTGGAATGGGGGAAAAAGTCCAAGGTCTTGAGACACCGTTTTTTAAAAGTTAAACTCGAGCGTCATGTTTTTAGAAGAACGTGTCTTGTGCAAGACCCTGCAAAAGATGCAAGATGCGAGTGCAATGGTTATACACGTTCATCAAGCTCATTTACACGGAAAAAGAATGGAAAGGAGCGCATTGGAA
Source organism: Cyprinella venusta (assembly GCA_038021265.1). Taxonomy (NCBI): domain Eukaryota; kingdom Metazoa; phylum Chordata; class Actinopteri; order Cypriniformes; family Leuciscidae; genus Cyprinella; species Cyprinella venusta. Next base: position 25,895,373 of record CM075876.1, read on the forward strand.
TAGAAAAAACACGTTCTGTGTGAATGAATAGGGATTGTCCAACATCTCATGCTTCCTTATTCTTGAAAGTTTTGACATGTTCATCAGCATGTTTGACTACAGCAGAATTGCGACTATGATTAATCTGTCCAAGGATGATGACTAAAAACATCTAATTAAACCTTTGGTAACATCAATGTATGGTTGGTACCATGTGTGAAAAAAAAATAAATCCACATTTGGAAAGAGAAAACTAATTTGTCAGGATTACAAGTCGTTAACTGTCTCTTTAGTTTTTTTTTTCTTTCTATTTTGTTATGACTAATGTGTTTTTCAAAAGCATCCCTTTGCTAACTTATGTCTTATCCAAATAAATAGAGATTGTTATTGACCTAAATGCATTATTGCTGTGCAGCAAGTAACTTTTAAACATTTATCTCAGAAGTCAATTTTAAGTTCTTTTTTGGCTAATTGATAATTCTAGAGTAATGTTTGCTGTAAATTCAGCTTTGCCGTCACATTAAATTTATTGCATTTTAAAACATATTAAAATAGAAAATCGTTATTTTAAAATGTAAAAATTGAGCAATTTACAGAACCTTACCGACCACAAACTTTTGAACGATAGTGTGTGTTATATGCACATGTTCTTTGATTCACACGTCTGTTTTATGAGACATACAACTGGCTTAATTTTAGTGTAAATAAGTACTAAATGACTGCATTGCAGTGTTAACAGTTTAATTTTTGTTTTGATCACAGGAATATGATCAAGTCCTTCTACACCTCAAGTCTTCTGTTTGATGTGTTGAGTGTCTTTGGCGAATTATCTGAAGAGGTGAGTCACTGAGTCTTTTCGTCCCCTACATTGTCAACCGAGTAGGTCTATATTTTGATGGCAAGGCTGTGTTGAAGGGACATAAATATGGGCCTGAGATGTGTTTCTTGACACAGTCCCCCTGTTTCTGATGGCACAGACACAACCTCGCCTAATTTAGTGGAACGTGAAAACGTCTAATGGAATCAAATACGTCATTAGAGCCATGTTCTCGTGTTCAAATCTGAAAACTGCTATGAAAACGTGGAAATTAATGGGAAACTGTAAAAGTGAGCCCAAGGACTGACAACGCCTCACCAGTCTCAATGTACACAGAGGTTTTGAGAGGCCAGTTCTTGGCAAATTTGTGCCCGGAAAGTGTTGCTAATCCACCAGCTGAATCTGTGTATTTCCAGTGTGCCTGTTAGACCATCCCTACTGGTCGCCATGGCCGCAGATGTCTCTTTTATACAGAGGGGAAGTGACCTGTGTCTGAAGATGGACAATGTTTCATTGAATGTTCTTCTCTCCCTAAGGGCCAGACATTTTCCTACTGTAGAGAGCTCATTGGACTTACTGTTTCAACAATGAGCTCTCAGAATCGCCCTCCATTGCTTTGCTGTTGCTCTCTGACAATGCCACAAGGAGTTGTGCCATATTAAATTACTTGAGGAAAGGGAACTTTTTAGTGCTAGACTTAACAGGACTCACTACTAATGTATGTAAAAGTAGAAGTTGAGATGTGAAAAGGGCTTCAGGAGTCTGCAAAACCCTTTTAATGGATGTGAGTTGGTGGTGTAATTATGGGTTTCAGCACACTCCAGAGCGATGAAAATAAATCAGATACACTCAAGTCATTAGACCTAAAAAAATAAAAATATACGTATATAATTACTGTACTGTAGAGCTAATTTACAGCAGAAATGCATTCTATTTGCATTACTGATTCTGTTATATCACAGTAAAGTTGTTTTGATACAATATGTATTGTAAAAAGCACTATAGACCATTTCAAAACATGTAAACAACACTGGCCCAGAAGCACTTCCTGTTTCAGTTTGTAACTGTTTTCTTTATTTCACATGTAAAGAAAACATCTTAAAGATACTTGTTTAACTTTTTGATTCATATTTATATGTTCTGTTGGTTGTATTTTATCCCAGCTTTTATGTAGTGTTAAAAAACTGAAACAGGAAGTACTTCTGGGCCAGTGTTGTTTACATCTTTTGAAATGGTCTATATAAATAAAAGTGACTTGACTCTACAAGGCAGTGTCATTATATTTGGGGGTTCTTGACATCAAAAAGTTTGAAAACCGCTGATTGTAATAAATATTGGGTGTCTTTAACATGGAATTTTTCCTTTGCAGCTCTTAACTGACATCAGATCCCTTTTAATACACAGCTTCTCATGTCTTATTGCTTTATTTGATAACAATGCAGAACATGCCAGTAATTAAACTCAAATTCATGAGTGAATGTACCGTAATCGTAGTCTTGAGTGAATCATTCATCAGTCAAGTGATATCCATGTCAAATCCAGCCAAAATCCTAACAAATCAGATCTGCTCCTATTTTTCATTAATTGCGCATCTCTTATCTTAATGATTCACTGATTGACTCTCCCCTTTTCCACTACTTTCCAGAACATCCAACACAGGAAGTATGCCAAGTGGAAGGCAGCCTACATCCACAACTGCCTGAAGAATGGCGAGACTCCGCAGCCCGGTCCTATTGGAATGGAGGGGGAAGCATATGGTAGGTGCTGATATTATATCTGCTCCCCCAGAATGATCCTGTGACTCCCATTAACAAAATACACACCAGCTGGGGGGCTTTCCTTCAGGATTACTGAGGGGCTTTCTCCATGTGTTGTTTCTGAGTCAGTAAATGTTAGCACATTGTGTGCCTTATCAAAGTTGTGGAGAACACAGGAGATGACTGGCTCGCCCTGTGAGCCTCCTCCTGCGAGTCAGCACAGGCTGCTATTTATGTAATGATTATTTTAAAAATCAGGAGATCAGGGCTGCCACCCCTTTTAATGGTGTGAAAATTATTCACTGTTGAGTAGCCTAACTATTTTGCAGTCAAGGATGGTCATTAGGAAGGAAAGGGCTGAAGCGTCACATCAAGTTAGTTACAGAGTGAATTCAGGCCGAGTCATAGTTTACATTTGTCTTTATAGAACATAAATGCAGTACATTACTTGTAAACAAAACATGTTGTTTCCAGACAGATTTAAAACAAGGGATTAGTTAAGCCAGCCAAACAGATTACAGCTTGCCAGAGAGAGAAAGTACTTTCAATTTTGTTATGATTAGTAAATAGGTGTTGTCTGAAGTTTAATCACCTTCTTAACTGAAGTAGTTTGATGTCAGAAGTACCTGAATGGGTTTATAGGAGGACTGGAAAAAATAATGACAAATATTAATAGGACGTTTCACTGTGGTGACTTCAATTAAAGGGATGATTCACTTTGAAATTCATTTTTGGTATGTTTTAGCTTACCTCAAGGGCATCCAAGATGTAGGTGTCTTTCTTTCCGTAGTACTTTCTATTTTGATTTTTTTAGGTCAAACCGTTCTTCTCTGTCAGTCATATAATGCAGGTATATGGGGTCCACTTCAAAGAGCATGCACAGAGAAGTCCAAATTAAACGTGATTTAATGACTCATAAATGTAAGTACGCAATGATGGCCTAAGACATGAAACGAGCGGTTTGTGTGCGAAAACGAACAGTATTATATCGTTTTTACTTCTTGTACTTTTCTCTGTGCACGCTCTTTGAGGTGGTGACCATAGACCTGCATTATATGACTAACTGACAAGAATGGTTTGACTTAAAAATATCAAAATTGAAACTACTGCGGAAACAAAGACACCTACATCTCGGATGCCCTTGAGGTAACCAAAAATTTTACCTTTAATGTCTCAAACTTTGTATTTTTTTTTTCTGACTGAATTGAATGAATGTATTACCATTCAGCATAACTGTGCTTCCCATGCAGCTTATGTAGTTTTGGATTGCCTGTAGCCAGTGTTTGACATTACATTCAACAAAAAAGTATGTTAGAGTAATGTAATCGATTGCTTAATGGTTTATTGCTTATGTTTTGCTGTAAAAAATTGGAACGCTTAATTCATTAATTTTGTATTGAGTTACACAAGCAAAAGGTTTGGACATTTGGAGAGGAAAAGGTCATTTCATCCTCCTAAATAAAGTGTTTACACAATAGCAATACCAAACCCATTTCCTCTTGAAACTTTATTTAAATAAATGATCACCAGACGTAGAAAACCCTGGCCGTGCCAATAGCATATAGCAGGGTTATTAAACTTCATCAAGAAGTGGGCCAAATGAAACATTCATTGGGGCAGGCCTGAGCTAGAATATTTTGTGAATGAAATCAGTTGAGCACAGTTATGTTATTATATAAATTTTTCATTTAAAAAATAAACGATAATTTTTTTTAAAAAAAGTTGAAAAAACAAAAAACATTTTGTACTATTCAGGAGAAAGATTTCTACCTAACCTTAATTCAGGAAAAAAAAGCAGTAAACTTGTTTGCCGACTGATACTGGAGCCTTTTCACATGGTTTCATTGCATAATAAACACACAGGTTGAGCATTAATTAATGTGAGCGAGTAATTTTTCATTTTTCAATTTGGATGATTCAATGACCATACGACTTCACTGGTTTTAAAAATGAATTATTGACAGATGACACATACGCACTCCACAGAGTGCATGCAGTGACACATTTTCCCATTAAGGAAAGAAGTTTCGGAGAAATAGAGTGAAACAGAAAACTAGCAATCTCAAGAGAGTCACTGAACTTTTTAAGCAGGTCGAATTCAAGTTGAATAGGCCTGGAATATAGCATATTTATGAAGTAGAATATGCAAATTTAAGGATCATGAGTTCAGACATTTGTGAACACATTTTGCAGTTAGACTAAATTTTGAACCTCTTAGTTTAATATTGCCAGCAACTATATTGTTGCATGGTAAATGCGTGTCTTGTGATGATGTGAAAGATCTGAACGTTTGAGTACATGATCATGTATTTAAGAAGGTTGTTGAAAAGAATTGCTCTCCTTCATGTGCAGGTCAAAGTAGTGCTTGGCGGTGGGGCTTAGTTAGATCACTTTTCTCTCCACATCTGCTGGGCGTGCTGCTTTTGACCTGACCTGCTCATGTCAGAGATGAAGTCATCTGTAGACTGAACCGTTGGGACGTACGCATGCACCGTATGTTTCTGTAGTATGTGGCATACTCTTTTACATACGTTTTTTTTTTTCCATTCTGCTTATTTTTAACTGTTGTTAAAGCTCATGTAACAAATGTTTTCTTCATGTTATAAATAATGATATTTAAATTGTATTTCTCTAGCTTTACACCTAGCAGCTGGGCCCCTCTTGTGAAGTGGTGACCTCATGTTTGGTTATTCCCACTGATGTGCAGCATTGCCAAAACAAAAATGTTACGTGATAGCATGCTTTTTGCCTTACGGAGTTTAAGCACCTTATCACAGTATTTGTCTCGTTCCATGTGTCCGTCAAATTTCCTTTTCCAAGGAGGTCCACTATGAAACCTATTATAACAATACGAATTCCAAGATGTGTTTATGTGCCTGTGTAACGAACACCAGACCTTGTTTGAGGTCAGACCTGCATTGGGTCAGCTGATAAACTGTTAGCTTTCTGTTGTTCTCACCAATTAATCATGTTCTTCCTGTGCATGTGGGATCCCAGAATGACAACTAACACCTTCACATTCATCCTATCCACCTTATTTTTCATAGCAGAAGTGAACTGTTTTTCTGTGAATGTGCAAGAATTCCTATTCCTATTGCTTCGATAGGTAAACAACTAGAAGAATTATAAAGTGCAGGAAGCAGTTAAAATATTTGTGCTACAAACCAGTGTTTTTATGATCAAGCAGTATAACAAACTGTTTTTCTATAGCTTAAATATCAGGAAGTGGATGACATGGGAAGCCTTGCGCATTGAAGTTAAAGTTGGCTGCAGTCGCTCTAACATCAAAAATATGGTGCATTTAAACATATCATGAAAGCAGCTGTTATTCAGGGAAAAAAAACTTTGTCATTTCCACTGGCAAAGAAAATTGCTATTTTTTTCTGATTACATGGAGTAAGTGTTTTAACATTTAATTTGTTTAGTTTTACTGTTAAAGGGAGAATGTGAGTTCAAAACCAGATTTGGTAACATTCAAAGTCTTTATGTATAGTGCATCCTTGATTTGTCATCACGATTGTACAGCCTTGTGAGTCGTGTTATTAAGAGTGACCACGGTCAATCTGACTGCAGTAGATGTGAAAGATATGAATAAAAATGATGTGCGAATTTTAAAAATACAATAACACGGTGTAGGCAACACAGATTTTGTCATTTTTGTCTGTACTGACAGCACTCCAAATGTACAAAAAAATGAGCTCAATGTTAAAATTGACCGGAGTTCTCCTTTAACAATGAATAGATAAATATTATAATGGTTGCCATTATTCCATTTATAATGCATTATGCATAAAAGCTAAAGTCTTTAAAAAAGAAAAAGGAAGGCAGAGTAAAAAAATAAAAAATGTGGTTATCAAAATTATGCCACAGCAGCTGCTTGAACTTAACTTGTGTTTGAATGTGGAATATTCCTTTAAGAGCCATACTAGCGGTATTGTCTTCTGGCCGAGTTTGGCTTTCCAACTTACGGGAATATATGCACGGCAAGCACGCCCCGGGGCATGGGAAAACGGCTTATTTGAAGGAAAGAAAACTGATCTGTAACAACTTACTCAATTAGTATACTATTCCAAAGACTCATCTACAGTGTTTACACCAGTAGCTGTTCGTTTCCTGGAGTAGGCTTTGCACCCGTGCCATGACTCCATGGAAAGTAAAGGTCTCTTTACTGTAGCCCAGTTGAGAAATTAAGGTCAAACAGAAATGTGCTTCAATGTCAGGACAAGTACAGCTTGGAAAACATTAGACGTTTAAAAAGTCAGTGAACAACATCCTGTAGACATGCTGAAATCATTGTCTTAATGTCTCTTTTGTAGTTTTCAGGTAGTTATCTGTGAAATCCTCTATTTAAATAGTTTTGCATTACATAGATTATATAACCACGGTTGGACTAAATTGAGACAAATGCAACAGGCATGACCATATGTATACTCGTACTGTATGATTATGTAGAACATTTTAACTTTATGTAGCATGACTGATTGCAAAACGTGATTTGGACATGCCGCAAATTTAATTACTCCTTATAATGAACCCCTTTTTGAAACGAAATCACCCATAACTGTTCTGATTGCTGCTAGTTTTTATTATGACAGCATCTCCCCCCATTGCAATGTTGCATGCATGTTACAATTCTTCAAATGACTTCTCTCTCATGTTAAAACAATTCCATCTGTTCACAATTTATCCATTCCCTCCCTGCCACTAATTAGCACAGAATACATTTTTCTTTTAAATGTAATGTAGGTCACAATTTTTGGCCAGCTGCAGTCGAGTTCAGTCGAGCACACCCTTTGAAATATTTCATAATTCGGCGCAGATCAATAATAAATAAAGAGTCATATTGGCAGAGAGAGCTTCTCTTAAGCCTCGTGTTGACTTTTACGAATCTGTAGTGTGCTAGAGCCAATGTTGTTTTCCCCTCCATCACCTTCCTGCTTAAAAACAAAGGCCTTTCGGAGTTTGCAGTCTTTTCATTAGTGAGACCTTTAATAGAGTTTAGAAATTAAAGGACAACGCCTACGCAAAATGAACCTTTGGTCTAAATACACATTTGTACCTAATCAAGTGAGATTTGTTTTCGTGATAATCGAATGTAAAGAGTTTTATCTCTAAAAACTGTTTATCATGAAAACAAATCTCAGAGAACGGTTGACTAAGTACCAAAGTGTTATTAGACCAAAGGTTCATTTTGCGCCGGAGTTGTCCTTTAAGTTTAAAGGGATACTCCACTTTTTTGGGAAATAGGCTCATTTTACAACTCCCTCAGGGTTAAATGTTTGAGTTTTACCGTTTTCTAAAACATTCAGACGATTTTCTGATATTTAGAAGAATATCAGTAACCAGACAGTTTGTGGTCTCATTGAATTCCATAGTAGGAAAAAAAAATACTATGGAAGTCAATGAGACCAGAAACTGTCTGGTTACTGGTATTCTTCTAAATATCAGAAAATCGGCTGGATGGATTTGAAAACGGTCAAACTCAACTGTTTAACTCTGGGGGAGATGTAAAATGAGCCTATTTCCAAAAAAAGTGGATTATCCCTTTAACAGCTCAATCTTTTTAATGCACTGGGTAGTGAAAGGTAGGTTCTATGCACTTTGATCCAGCAACAATTACTCACAAAATAAATCTGGTTATTTATTTACTGTATCATTTTTGTCATTGGTTACGGCCTTTCTTTTTTGTTTTAAACAGCCTTTTCTTTTCGTGCTGATTTGTAAGACCGCAATTGGTCTGTTTAGAGAAGTGCAGGTGCTTAGTTGAATTATATGTAGATTACTCACATAGACAAAATGAGCATTAATTTCGATGTTCTGTGAAGTTTAGTCCTACGTGGGATTTATTCCCTTCATTGCTCTTAGGAAAAGCATGATATATATATTCAGGTGTTCAGAATACTCTCCAGAGCCACAGCTTGTTTACGCATAGCTCGGCTCTTCATCCAGCCCTTTTCTGTGGATTATTGCTCTAAAGAACAGAAGGGATGGCTTTTTGTGCCGCTATCGTTCAGTAATCACAACCTCTCTTTTCACTATAGCAGTACAAAGCTATCTTGAGTATAGACTTTCGTGGTCATAGTCTGCCAGCTTATGGCCTTATTCACAATTCCTCATCCACCTGCAGCATCGCTCGGAGAACACAACTTTTTGACACGATTGACCAGGAATCCCCCTAATCTGTTGCTAATGAAGCCCCACTGCACAGAAACCATGTGAAAGCCATGTTTTCATAAGAGCATAATGTTTATTTGACTTGCCCCACCCTTATTATTTCTCTGCCGATTATGAAAATAAACCCCCTGACACACGTCTGGGGAAAGGAAAGTCGTCAAAACAGCATGTTTAAATCAACCAAATTTGGACATGTGTTTTTCATATGCTTTATTTACTTGTTCCTAGTGATGAAATGTTGAATTGAAGTTTTACCTTGTTATTAAATGTTGCTGATGCAGGTGAATATATAAGGCGCTAACCTCTAAACTGTGTTTTACTGTAATATAATATTTTTGCAAAATTGAATCTGCCCAGGGGCTTTTAGAAACATTATGATTCTGGGGATTGATGTTAAATTTCAAATGGAAGAACACTGCCACAGTTTGTTGAAATATCTTGCTTCTTTTCTTGTTCTATTTATTTATATTCATCACTCATTTTGGGGTGTCTTAGGGTTCAACTGCCGGTTGATTGAAATTGGTTTTGTGTCACGACTGCTCTCATCAACTTATTCCAGGGTTTTGATGGGGAAAAAGTGTGCAACTCAAATCAGATCACATTAAATGGTCACTTGTGTAATAGATTAGGCTGATGAAATTCCACAGGTCCAAATTTCACGTTTTTATGTAGTGTTTGTTTCACTCTTCTGCCAAGCATCACCTTACTTGCAGTAAATTGTGTTGGTACTTTCAGATTGAAGCCACTTGACTGGCAATGAGAGTCATCTGTTCCATGATTTGTATTCATGATAAAAATATGCAAGAAAATGTTTTGAACACAGGCATATTTTCAGCACTCAATGGGATAATGTGAGAAAACAGAAAAGCCTGATTAGTACTGGCAGCAGATTGTTCAGAGCTCCATTAGTTGTGGAAAAAGGACTCTAGGAAGGCATTAGTTTTATCAGTACGCCCAGAACAGTGGAAGTCAAACTTTCTGGGCACTTTCACAACAAGCTATTTTGACAGTGCAATGCATGAACATATGGGCTTGTTTTTTCTCCTTACTTTAGATGATGAGGTTGGCGCCGAGGGTGGTGGTCCTTCACAAGCCCCTTACGATCCACCCCAATCCCAGCCTTCTTTCCACGGCCATCCGTCAAACCAACCCCCAGCATCCAATTTCAGTAATATTCAGATACCTCCTGGGTCTCACGCCCCAGCCAATACACCTGCAGATATTCCCCATCCAGAAGGTAAGCCTGCTGAGCTTTAGTGGAATCATTACTTTACAACCATCTGCCAATTTCCAATATATACGACAGACTGCTCAAAAATATACTCTTTTATTCAGAGTGGATGCGTTCAATTGATCAAAAGTGGCAGTAAAAACATATTTCTTTCAAATGAATTAAAATTTCTATTCATCCAAAATTTCTGGGAAAAGAAAATATGGTTGCCTTGCCACAAAAACGGTTTCTTGAGCACCAAATTAACATATTGTAATTATTTCTGAAGGACCATGTGCTCCTAAGATGAGTAATGATGCTTGAAGTTATCACGTGAATAAATTACATTTTAAAAAATATATTAAAATAGAACATGGTTTCTAAATTTTAATAATATTTTACAATATGACACTTTTTACTGTTTTTTTTTTTTTTTGGAATAAATAAATGCAGCCATGGGAAGTGCAAGAGAATTCTTAAAAAAAACCCACAAACTTTAAAACTTTTTAACTTTAAAATATTTGCGTATTTGCTCTATTTGTGTGAGCAAAGTAGCAAATGTTGTCAGAATGAATCACTCTAATTCCAATTGTCATTCAATAACTCTATTCCCTTGACTCAAACATACAGGTTAATTAGTATTTCTCAGAGTGCTTGGACAGAGCTGTAGTGTATTTATATTTCCCATTCTGGTTTCCTGTTTTCCTTTTGAACAGCAAAAAGGTAGGCTGAGGGTCCCCATGAAGGGCATGTTTCCCTTGGTAACTGCTGTCCTATGTGATTAGTACCTCAGCTTCCAAACACGGAAATTGCAACTAATCTGCAACATGGCACCCCACATGCAGCCACTTAATTTGATCATACATTACATGTACTCATTTCCTTGCTCGTGTGTTTGACTCCTTGTCAGCTCTAAGACTCTTTAGATGAAACCAAATTGAACGTGGTTTCATATAAAATGTAGCATTTGTTATTTTTTCACTTAAGGAAAGATTATGCTCAGCCATAACTCTCAATCAATTACAGTGGTGGACTAGTTAATGCGTCCATTACAGTTTTTCAGAATTCTATCAGCCGTGATTGCGTGCATTTATGTTGATGATTAAATTGACTTTTTCCTTTCTTTTGGAGCAGCACAGCCCATCAAACCAGTGCCTGTTCCACGAGCCATGCCGGTGGTCGATCCTTCGCTTCTAAACATTACCCAGGAAGGTAAGCTTTTCGTGAAGACAACAACTTTACTGAAATCCAATCTCATCGAACCCGGCAAATAATCGTGACCGAAAGAATAGGACCTCATTTCACCAACATGATTGATCTCATTTTCTGCTCAAATAGCCAGAGGAAAAAGCACACATTGCGGTGGCTTTTCTAAATAAATTAATGCTTTGTGGAAAGCAGATTCACGGTTTTGGCTTTCCAAAACCGGAAGACCGCAGACGAAGCTCAAGATGACATTCCCTCACTACCATTCACTGAGTCACTATAAGAATTAATCCTGATTGTGTCCAAAGCTAGTGTTGCCAATTAAATAATTTGGCTAATGAGTGAGGTCATTTCTGACTGCCCTTTATTGTTGCAATGGTCAGAAATAGAGCAGATTGAAAGATTTGCAGTGAAAGACGCAATTTGTCCTGTTACAAATTTGAGAAGACAAAAGTTACTATTCTAGCCCAAACCAGTCATGTATACATTGACAACAGAGTATCATTTGGTATTGTTTTGGATAATTGAAGGCTTATCTGCTATCATAACAGGTGCCCAGATGGGGACAAATAAGGAAAACAATATATAAATATTGGTCATCATTAATATTGCATAGAATCACGTGCCAAGTCTACAACCTCAATATGAAAAGTTTCCAATGTCATACTGCAAATTGTTTTTCTCATCCTCTCTTAACCTTCGGTGTCTTTCCGGGACAACAGATTGGCCATGACATTGTCTAATTGGTTTGAAGGGAGTCTGTGCCTCATAAGACACTAATTGGGCATGTGAAACATGGCTGTGAATGTGAGGTGTTGTTTTAGGGGTCGTCCTCCAAGGGTCGAGATGGTCCTTGAATCCAGGGATTAAGGCGCCGATATACTTCAAGCTAAATCGAAGATTGATCTGATGTGATTTAATTTCAAACAAAATCAGGCCGATGAACTGTGTTCGTTTTGGGAGTTCGAAACAGCTTGTCAATGCGAAATCTCCGGAAAAGTGGATTACTACTTTAATCCAGTTTCACCGGCAGTGTAATCATGTCTCCTTTAAATGTATTTAATTCAGTTAGTTGCCAAGGCAATTATTATTTTACATTTTAATTTCATTGACTGAATATTTTAATTTTAGTTAACAATAACAACACCAAATCTGATCTCGTTGTTGGCTTAAAGGGATACTCCACTTTTTTTTTGGAAATAGGCTCATTTTACAGCTCCCCCCAGAGTTAAATAGTTGGGTTTTACCGTTTTCAAATCTATTTTGCCAATTTTCTGATATTTAGAAGAATATTAGTAAACAGACAGATTCTGGTCTCATTGACTTCCATAGTATATTTTTTTTCCTACTATGGAAGTCTATGAGTCAATGAGTCTGGTTACTGATATTCTTCTAAATATCAGAAAATCGGCTGAATACATTCGAAAACGGTTAAACTCAATTGTTTAACTCTGGGGGAGTGGTAAAATAAGCCTATTTCCAAAAAAAAGTTAAGTATCCCTTTAACATTTGGTTAAGTTAAAAAGAAAAGTAACATAGATAAATATGATTCTATATAAGCTATATACGCTGGATACTGATACAGAGTTCTCCTGTGGCTCATTGAGTTCATACAGATGGGCGCTTCAATCTATCACTTAACAAATCAAAATGCACACAAACGTGTCCATGGTCTTGATAAAGAGAGATTTTGATGAGAGAAAAAAACTATATGAAGGCGGATTAGAACCCAGAACGTTTCTACTATTAAACCATTAAGGTGCACAAACAAATTTTGCTGATCTATGCATTTATTTACTTGAAAAATCTCAGCACTTACTATATATTCTATTATAGTAGATGTAAGGATGAACATTAAACTTGAGGTCTATGTTGATAAATTAAATTCAATGTTGAAATATACACCAAATATAACACCATATGCTTTATTATGCTTCTATATTACAAGTAAATTCCTTTTCTAAACCCATGCTCATCCAATCCCTGTTTTTCAGAGTAGTTACTAGTGATCAAAAATGTTCAAGTCATTCTAATACAATCTTTGATTGTGCATTCTGCGTTATTCATAGTAGATTCATATTAATAAATGTATCACATAAGAACGAACCATTGAAACTTCTGTTCCACATTTCACATGTCGACCAAGGTCATAACATTACCAGTGTTTTAACTTGTTGAAATGTTCTTGAAGTCGAGAATCTCAGTTGAGACCGCTGTGTGGTTATAGTCTTCCCAGTCTTTGTGTACTTTAGTAATCGAGGTGCAAGCGATGCTTTTGAATGAGACAAAAACGTATTGTGGTTAAATATTAATACTGGAGAGGAGACAGGATCTAGAAATCTTTTTTAGGTTCCCAGAACTGCTGTACCTTAAACTGTTTTGAAAGCTCTCAAGTGTTTTGGTGGTCTTCTCTGCCCAGTTCATTATTTTGTTCCCACATTATGGATTCAGCTCAAACTGTCACTCAGAGTGTCATTCTGAGAGCCAGCATAGTTTACATTGTGGTAAAGGCATTTGTGCACCATGACTATAATATTTCAAATGCCTGAAGTTAAGTATTCATAAACTAGCCCAACCTCAACTCACCCTATAATTTAATGTGCTGTTGGGCACTGGAGAGACATGTATGTGTGAAATGGGTGCTTTGCTTTTCCAGAATTTTCCCCTGGGATATGTTTAAATACTCTGGTAATCGTGTTTGTATCTGTCTCATATTAAATTTACATCATTTATATATTCACTATTATTTTATAGCTAATACACTCTACCATTCAAACTTTTGGGGTCATAAATCATTTTCTTATGCTCACCAAGGATGCATTTATTTGATCAAAAATACAGGTAATATTGTGAAATATTATTGCAATTTAAAATATAATGTTGATTTGATGACCACATTTATTTGAAAAATAAATATTTTGTACAATTTTAAATTAATTAACTCTGTCACTGTCATACATTTGATGTATCATTAGAGAATGCAAATAATAATTTGTTTTGCGCTTCACAGGAGACTTGCGGCTCACACCAGAAGACTTTACTCTGGCTCAGAAATACTGTAAATATGCAGGCAGTGCACTGCAATATGAGGATGTGGCCACTGCCGTCCAGAATCTGCAGAAGGCCCTGAAGCTTTTAACCACTGGCAAATAATGAAACCATTGTGCTGTCCCCCTTAAAACCACTTTATCAGAGATCTGGCCCAGATGAACTGAAAAAGGGCCATTTCCCCAGCCCCATATGTATCGAAAAAGAGACGCTCCGCAGGACACCCCCACATCACTCAATACAACATCTGTTTCGGTCATATTGGATGTCAATAGCTTTTCATTACTAGACCGCTGAGACAAAGATGCGACACTAATATCAGGTGCATGTGAAAGAGCCATTCAAATTCTGAGGAGTTGATACATATTCATGGTTTGAAGTTTTCTGGCGTCGCAACTATTTGGTTAGATATGCATGGACATGACAGCATGTCTCGAGATATATCTATTAAACCAGAACTCTCATCTTTTCCTCAGGCTCTCTGAAACATGAGCATTAGAGTGACTTTGCTCTTAACTACTTTTACTTTCTGTTCACTCCTATGTATATGCTTAAGGTGGAAGGATTCTGCAGTCATTTACTTAAGTTTTTTTGCCGTTACTGAAGCGTTATTATGATCAACAATAAATCTTTTTTTGACTCTTACTTGACTTTTTTTCATTTGCAGTGCATTTTTTTTCCTTTGTATTATAATCGTTAATGAAAAATGAGTCTTACTCACAAGTCGTAAGTATTCTTTATTTTCCTTTTTGGTGCTTGAGATTTAAAAAAAACTCTTTTAAAAAAACTTTTGCTGTTAATTTGCTCACCCCCATGTCATCCAAGATGTCCATGTCATTCTTTCTTCAGTCGAAAAGAAATTAAGGTTTTTGATGAAAACATTCCAGGATTTTTCTCAATATAATGGACTTCAATGGGAACCAAACGGTTCAAGATCCTAAAGACAGTTTCAGTGCAAACTGTTCAAAGGGCTTTAAACGATTTCAGACGATTAATAAGGGTCTTATCAAGCGAAACGATTGCTCATTTAAAAAAAAATACATTTTTTTAAGTTTTATAAGCTCAAATGGTCACCTTCTTCTGTTCTGTGATTCACATTCGTGACTTTCCTATTTGAACTTGTTCATCAAAATGAACGAATCTTTTCCAAAGTCAACTCCTTCATTTCATTCGTTGAATGAACCAAATGACACGAAAAAAGATTCGTTCATTTTGATAAACGAGTTCGAACAGGAGAGTCACGAATGCGCATCATCAGAGCAAGGTGACCATTTGAGCTTATAAACATTTGAGCTTATATGAGCTTATTGTTATTATTATTTTTTTTAATGAGCGATCGTTTCGCTTGATAAGACCCTTATTCATCGTCTGGAATTGTTTAAAGCCCTTTGGACAGTTTGTAGTTTGCACTGAAATTGTCTTTTGGACCTTGAACCGTTTGGTTCCCATTGAAGTGCATTATACTGTATGGAGAAAAAACCTGGAATGTTTTCATCAAAAACTTTAATTTCTTTTCGACTGAAGAGATTATCAGCAAAAGGTTTTTTTAAAAGTGAACTACTCCTTTAATAAGGTGTATGCATTACATTATGTAAACAATAGGCATTAGCAGTTAGAAAATGAATGAGGATTATAAGTGTTAACTGGCTTCTGCAGACAGTCTTAAATTAAGAAGCCAAATCAATTGGAGCCTTTTGTGCAGTTTATTTGACTAGATTAAATGAGAAAGACTGGTATGTTCTCCTTCACTGTCATTAATGCTTGGTACTTTGTTCATATTTGAATTATTGCCAGTAGCAGTAAGTATTCCTGCTAATTCAAATCTGAGTGTGATATTGCATTTCAAAGGCTCTGAGTTTAGTTACATGGGTAATTTTGTTATTTATTACTAGGCACAACCCATTTAGCAATATGCATGAATGAACTCGGTCAGTTCAGTGTGCATATGCCGGAAGCAATTAATTACAATAGATGGTTCCTGTTGTTTTCTGCCCAACTTGCGATTCTTGCGGTTGAATTAGCGGTGCCTCTGTTTTCCTCTCTCTCCACTGTTTAGCCTGAAGTGTAATAGAAAGGGCATTGACTGAGCTATCACTACATGCATCTGCATTTGCCTGAATCCTTTCCTGCCTCATTGCGGATGCAAATGAACATCACCTGGGATTTTCCATCCTTACCTGTCTTACTCCTTTGTACTCGGGTTTAATTGGCTCAAGTGAATATATTGCTTCTGATAAAATCCATCTAGGAGTGCATCTCCATTGATATAGAGGAGGGTTAGACCATAATGGCTTTGTCTTTTAACCTTTTAAATTCTGATTGACTACATTCTTCAGATTTCGTGACTTTGTAATCTCTCTTTAGTGTTTTAAAGGTGTATTTAAGGGTATTGACATTGACGCGCACAGATAAAGTTTATTACTTGATCGCTATCAGTGCTGTGGGAATTGAAAAACTGATTCATCTTTTTTTTTTCTCCCTGTAGCGTTATGAAAATTGACCATCTTTTGCATTGGCTATTGAGCTAAGTAAATAAGCAATTAATGAACAGCAAAGTATTTGGAAGGATTATACACATGTGTGGCTCTTTAGTTGTTTTAAATTCGAAATCTTCAGGCAATTTCCTGTGTTGTGGTGATAAAACGTCAATGTGGCTGTAAATCTCAATACTAAACAAAACATAAATGTAGCCAGCCTATAATAAATGTCCATGTTATTGTCTATGGTTTCTCACACCCACAATAGATCAAAACCTAACAGTCCCCACAGAGACACTATCTGATTCAAAGAAAGAGGCAGGCTCTTCATCCAAATAAACATTGGCAATATTTGTAGTATTATCATTCATACATCAGCTGAACAGGAATTGGTTACAACTACATAACCTGAAATTTCTGTAGAGCATGATATTTGACCTGAACGCTAAAATGTAAGTATCTGAGGTACATGCAAATACAGTTATCCGACTTGTAGGAACTATCTAACTGGAACATCTTCTCTGACGTTGAAAACAAAGTAGATAGCATGGGTTACTGTACTGAGGACAAAATCATTTTTACAGTTTTTTTTTTATAAAGTCATCAAAGTAACAATTTGAAAGTAATGAAATTAGTCATTTAAGTACACATTAAGAAAAGTAAAAACATGCAAATTGTTTGTTTGTGTTTATTACTGTTATTTGCAGATTTAAATTAGCCTATACATATCTTACAAGTGTTAAATATAATGATGTACTAATTGGATATCATGTAAAATTTCTTACATATTATTAGTTTGGTTGAGCTAAAAAATTCTTACATAATTTAAATTTGGCTGAATTTAAGATTATGCCAAATAACATACAAAAGGCTATCTCTCTGAGTGTGTGTATATATAGCATTTCTATATAATATAGGCTATAGTAAGCCTATAGAATGTGTGCATGTGGATATATCTTAGGATGTATATGGCATATGAGAGTATTGACAAATATATAACTGCGTTTTTTTTACATGTAAATTTATAAAAATGTGTGTAAGTAAACATAATTATGTTATTTTTAATTAGACATTGTTATTTGCTGCCAATTTCATATTAATCCCAACGAGTACCTTACCAAGAACTACCAACAACGTATTCCCATTTTATTTAATTATTTTTTTGCGGGGTCTCCTCGGGATTTCTCTCATAGGGTGGGGCTCTGTGGAGAACTGCCTCCAGCGGTCGGACAAGAACAGTTGTGTCTAGTAAACTCTTGTTAACGCTTTAACCAGCATCTGTCTGCTCGGAGAATAGGTTAATCTTACCAAAAATAGATATTGCACTTGGTTTAAGAATATCTCCGATTATGAAATGCTTTTGCTAAGCATCGGCGTGGCGCGTGGAAGTTGATGGTGGGCTGCCTCTCAAAAGTTCTCTTAAAGTTGTTCAAACAGGAGAAGAGATGTAATGCTTCTTCAACGGGACGAGCTTCAATGAAATAATGTAAGTAACTTTTTTAACTTCCTACTTTCTATGTGAAATGGGATATACGGACTATATCTGCCAATGTTTTGGTTTTCTCTGTTTCTCTGTCAATAATTCTGTGATTATAAGCGGTTTTTGTGATAATTGAATTTGACCAAAAGAGATTCATTTGAAAAGTTCAAAATATCGCCCTAAATTAATCGTAATAATAATACAATTAGAAACATTGACCTTGAGACAGCATGTTTTATCTATATCTTTATTTTTGGACAACGTTGGTTGTCAACTCATAAATGGAAAGCGCACATAATCTTGTTTGTTTGTTGGTAAAATTGGTGTATTGTAGGCTACATATTTTTGTTGCACTTTAGGATATTTGGGCTACTGTTTTGACCATTGAAGTGAGATATCCATGGACCAAAAGAATGGGTGTCGCATTATAATGTTGGTGGGCAGAAGAATGGCGTATTGGACTAATTAAAACTGTAAACAACTAATAGTGTTTACGTCTAAACCTGCGTCTTTCTAAGTTAACCTGCCTTCACGTAGCTACAGCGTTTTGTGGCAGTTAGACATTTGATGCCCGACTGTAGGTGTATATAATGTGGAATTTCTTATGTCATCAGATGAGATGAGCTCATGTCAGAGATAAATGTGAGGATGACAAATATTCAATTTTCTGTGGTGTTGACAGCTGTGGCGTTTCTGAAGTTAATAATCTGTTGATGTCCTGCTATTTTCAGTTACTTCTAAAGGTTTCTCTTTGTAGTTCATTAGGGGTTGTTATTAATACATTTTTTGTACACTTTTTTATAATTAGGATTTCCCAAAGATTTAAAGTCTATGTTAATGTATATTATTTTTCCTATTATTGTGCATTATGCTTTTTCCGAAGTCTTATGAATAGCAGAAGGCACTGTTTCTGGTTTTCCAACTAATTTTTTCCCATGATGAATCAAGTTCTTTATGCTGTTTGCAGGGTCCTCTGAGTTGCTGACCCCATTCATGTGTATTTACATACGCTTAGGGGAGCCTTCTGAACATTATTCATATGTTCTATAATGTCATGTATTACATGAATTTTATATAATGGTCTAAATAAATGGCCTCATTCTGATCACTCTGGCTACAAATGCTCCAACTTACAGAGATGCTGTGAGGCTGTTTATTTAGGGCTGACAAATATGTAGTAACATTCTGATTTGTAACAATGATTTATTTCAGGGTGTTGACTTACATTCCACTTAGATACGATTTTCTTCTCATTTAAAGGGATCGTGTCCCTTTAAATTATATTATTCCACCATCGTGGCCTGCTAGACTTGTAACGTTTGTCAAGACCGCCTAAACCGAGACCAAGACACTACCAAGACCAGAGGGCATCGAGACAGAGTCAAGACCAAGACTAGTAAGACTAAAAGACCAAGACTGACCAAGTGGGGGGAAAAAACAGACTAGTGTTGTTGAAGCTAAGCTGCAATAACTTGTAAGATTTTGTTTTGTGTTGCCTGCCTATCTCTGCCGATTTCGAAGTCTCCAAATGAATACATTTTGCAACTTTTAGATAATTGTATATTGTTGTGTAATTGTAAATGTACTATAGGACGTTTCCTGTCAGATGTCAAATAGACATCTTAAAGACATCTTCTACAAGTCTATTTGACATCTGACAGGAAACGTCCTATAGACGTATTGCAGATGAGCAAACACTCTTAAAAATACATCTTCCAGATGTAAAAATCACATCAAATAGACTTGTGCTATCTGGGAAGTCATCTGTCAGTTGTGCAGTTACCCAAAATCTTCTGAATGAAGTCATCATGTCACTGATATGTGTTTTACTAAATGTTAATACAAAATATAATAAAAACTGTAGATGATATGTGTGTTTTTAAATCAAGTGATAAAGTGCTCGTTGCCTCTGGCTCGCCGCTCAAGCACAGTCTTCACTTTTCACTCGGACGAGCTCTTCAATACGTTATGGGTATCGTCGTGGATATTGTAGTATTGTATTGCTAAATCCCCCGATTTTGGAGACAGCGAGAACTAGACAAGAGGTCCGAGACCAGGACAATAACTTACCAAAGACCGTCAAGGCCGTGACAAGACCGAGACTTAAAAGTGATCTCGAGACCAAGACCGGTCTTGACTCACGAGACATACATCACTATGGCCTGCTAATGAACGCAATTGGTGGCATGTTGTGGTTGTTTAATAAAATATGAATTCAGGGCCCTGTCTATTGTTCTGCCGGCTGATTCTGCCTTCGCTAAACTGCACTGTGGGCTGGAAATAGAGATCTCCATTATCTTTCGACAATGGTTGTTGAAGTGAAACAAGATCTCGGGACCTCACACAGGATCTTGTAACTTCACACACTTCTAGTCTTGGCAACAACAGACTGAGGTGTTATTAACCATAGCATCAAATGAGGCATTGCAATAATCTCATTATAACATACTCTGTCCCAGATGGAGGGAAATTTCCATCCATTTGTTATAATGAAGACATTCATCACTGTAATCCAAATGTAGATGAACAATGCCCAATCAAACATATAATGTCTTCATCAGAATAACTTATGAGGTCTCTAGTGGTTTTCATCTCCCGCTGGGATCTTCATTTTCCACAAACTTAATGACTCATTAGAACTTGCCTTCTTGGAAGCAGATTTCAGGCCAGGGGTTGTTTATTAATGTCCAATTTCAAAATTTAATGTGTTTGTGTAGTGAAATCACAGATATGTGAGATTGAGATTGATTTTATGGATTAGTGGTGCATGCTTTGTAGATTTTCTAACTAGGGATGCAGAAGGGGAAGCGTCTTTAGTTCTACAGTATAGAAAACCATACAATTTCTGATGCTTCAAAGAACTTGGAAACCGATACTCTGGTATTTTTCATAGATGTAACATCAAGAATGTTTTTTAATCAAGAATGTGATTGAGTTGGAACCCAAAGCAAAAAAATTGTATTGATCTCTATTACAAAGAACCATCGAAGAACCTTTATTTTTAAGTAGGTTGTTTATCAGCTTCTCTTTTCAGTTAAGCCTTGGATTGCTGTTTTTTCAGCTAGCCAACTGTGATTCAAATTTCTCAGAGGTACTATTTTTAAGCTTTAAAGAGATCAGGGACACCTGGGAAATGCTCAGTGCAGTCGATTATTGTGAATCTGAAGCACCAACGTAGTGAGTGATGCATTCTGAACAGCAGATTTTAATGTGTATACTATAGTAGGCTCTATCGTATGTCAGTATCCTTCCCTCTCTTTGAACATTGGACAAGGACATTGGACATTTGAGTTTGTGTATTTTTGGGTTAAACGTTGTTTGATAATTCAGTCACCCTCATGTTGTTTCAAACCGGTATGACTTTATTTCTTCTTGACTTAAAGGAGTAGTTCACTTTTAAAAATCGTTTGCTGATAATTGACTCACCCCCATGTCATCCAAGATATCAATGTCATTCTTTCTTCAGTTGAAAAGAAATTAAGGTTTTTGATGAAAACATTCCAGGATTTTTCTCCATATAATGGACTTCAATGGGAACCAAAAAGTTCAAGGTCCAAAAGACGGTTTCAGTGCAAACTGCATTTTTTTTTTTAGATGAGCGATCGTTTCGTTTGATAAGACCCATATTCATCGTCTGAAATCGTTTAAAGCCCTTTGAACAGTTTGCACCGAAACTGTCTTTTGGACCTTGAACCGTTTGGTTCCCATTGAAGTCCATTATATGGAGAAAAATCATGGAACGTTTTCATCAAAAACCTTAATTTCTTTTCGACTGAAGAAAGAATGACATGGATATCTTGGATGACATGGGGATGAGAAAATTATCAGCATAAGTTTTTAAAAAGTGAACTACTCCTTTAATCACTTTGCAGAACAGCAAACAAAATATTTGGAAAGATGTCCATGAAAGTCACTGGAGTTCCATGTTTTTTTGGACCCCACTGACTTTTGTGTTCCACACAATTGTGAGTAAAAGATGACAGAATGTACATTTTTGGATGAAGTCCTTAAAACTGTTCCAAGTTATGCTTTGTAAATAGTGGTGTACCTTTTTGTAAACCTCACCATCCGTGATATTTTTCAGCAAACTTCTTATGGCTGACGTGGGAGAGTGATTAGTCATTATATAACAGGGCAGCTTTTGGATGGCTGCGGTCACTGTTCTGACAAGAGTCTTTTTTTTCCATGCCACAAATACATAATTTAAACCTTCAAAGTTCTCCCAAATTATAGACGCATGAATAAAGATATTGTACTCCTGTGTGTGAGAGAAAGTGAGTAAAGTTTATGCTAGTTGTCGTGTATGAAGTGTTTTGAGTCAGTGACTAAGAAATCCAGAAAGCAACAACAGTTCATGGTGCTAATTTTTTGGTGCAAATAAATCCGAATGCGTTTTTTTAAACATCCATTGCGTAAAAAAGTTGTCCCGGCCTTAACTGCAGTTCATTTAATGAAACCTCTAATGCAATTGTGGTTTTCGTGTATTTACACTATACTAAAATTACATATAGCCCTAAGTAATAAATTAAATTGTGGTTTTGTTTCAATTTATTTTGCTTAATCTGATTGGCAGGATTTCGTTCATCAGCGGTCGGTGGTGGAGATGGAAGTTCCAGAATGCTCTTGCAGTTTTCCTGCTGCTGAACTGCTTTTTGACTACAGGTAAAGGAGCTCTGCAGATATTATAAATGCAAAATGTTCAAATGCAAATGGTGTGTTATCTGGGAATGTAAGGCGTAGTTTTATTCTGAACTGATTTGATATGTTTATTGCTCATCATGCTAATCAACATTGCTTCCATCTCATTAATTCACCTTTTTCTCTCTCTTCAGTTTCTTCTTAGCTAATTTAAGTGATTCTCTTTTCATTTTCTGCATTTACGTGTGTAAAATTCTCTCTTAGCTTCCTTACATTTGGACTATGTCACATTTCTTGCCCTTTACCTTTATCATGCTTCATGCTTTTATTGTCATTTTCCTTGCATTTTGTAGGCTTAGAAACCTCATCATGAAAATATTTCAGTCATAAACAGAAACATACTTTTTTTAAAAAAGAAAGAAAAGGCCATAATCAGTTTATAGTTGAATAATGATCCTACATATAATGGTAAACTGTGTACCGTGCCTGCTTGCAAGCTATTACGCGCAACATTTGAAGCTGACATAATCCCTGTTATGACAGATACTGTTACTGAGACGGAGTTATTATTATTATTCAGACATGTTATTAATGATTTCAGCACCAAAGAAAACATGGATTTGCTCTTTTAACTGGCTGCTCAAATCCGTAATCGGTCTGTTGTTGCTGAATTTAAGTTCCTTGTGAGCTACATATGAAAAGCATGTGTCTTTTTAATATTAGTCGCATACCGCAACTCGCCTGATTTGTTCGTACTGTTATATTGGTCCAAGTCGGAACATTTATGGTTGTTGGATGCCTGTCAGAAATGGTTTAGAGCAAAGATCAGATTTAATGCTGGGAATCAGCATCAGGGAAATTTCTAAAGTGCTTTAATAGTTTCAAAAACTGACAAGCGAGAGCTAATGCTCTTTCTAAACAATGAAATTCAATTTATTTAAGCCACGGCATAACAGAATAATGTTGTGCGTAGAAGGCCAAGAGCAATTTTTAGCATCGTATTAGGATGGCACGCCTCTCACAGGCACTCTAGACCTCATTTAAATTGCGCCTAAATCAAAATTCTTGATGAAATAACTTGTTGATTAGATCTGATTTGTCACATTCGGTTAAACAACGTGCACAGACTCTAGTTTCCAGACAGGGAATCTTAACTGTCCTAGTGCAAGAGCTTGTTATTAAAAACAGATGTGATTATGGGCTGTGGAGGGAACAACCCCTTTGTGCATAAGTTTACAATATGCTGTTGTTGTTTTTCATACTGAAACCACAAATGTACACTCGACATGTCACATGTTTGTTCTACAAAACCCTTATTATTTGTGCCATGCTTCATAAGCCAAGGAGCCATGGGTGTGTTTATAGAATTGAATCTCTCTGGATCTTTGTAGAACAGCCGCTCTTTGCTGATCAAGAGTTAGTTAAGGAATAGTTCCCCCAAAATGAAAATTTTCTTATTTATTCCGTCATCTCATTCCAAACCTTGATTGCTTTTTTCTTCCTTCCACGAAACACAAAATTAGATGCTGGGAAGAATGACCAAGCTTCACAACAAAGTCACTTCACAACAGTGCATTTTATTTTATTTATTCATTTACTTATTTATAATTCTGTTCCCCTGTCATGTATAAGAATTCAACTGGTATAACACAAGCAGCTGGGATGACAGAGAGGTGAGTAAATGATGACAGGATTTTCATTTTTGGGTGAGCTGTTAATTGACTCTTGGCAGGTACATGCGGCACACCTGAGGTACAAAGACAGCAAGTAAACTGGCAGGAGAGTGAGAGAAATGAGACCCAGGATTAAAGCTTTCACAAAATGTGACGCTGCTGAAAGGGCTATTTTAATCTCCCCAGTCTTTTTTAGCCTGAGATCCGTGACGTGTATCTGACATTCCATCTTTTGGCATCTTCACTAAGCGGCCTTCTTCTAAAAGGACATTTTGAGATCAAAGCTCTTCTTGTCTCAGGCATTCTGTCTTTCATTGACCTTCACTTCTTCAGCAGTCACTTCACAACACCCATCAAATCCCATCAAATCAGCAGCTTGCTTGTTTGTTTGTTTAGTTAGTTAGTTAGTTAGCTAGCTAGCTAGCTAGTTAGTTAGTTAGTTAGTTAGTTAGTTAATTAGTTGGGTAGTTAGTTAGTTAGTTTTGACCTCAACTGTATTTCCAAAGTGTTGATGAGGAAAAATACCAAAAATTAGGACAGAAATAGCTTACACTTTGCTGTTGTAACTAGGGCTGTCAAACGATTAATCGTGATTAATCGCATCCAAAATAAAAGTTTGCGTTTACATAATATATGTGGGTGCACTGTGTATAAGTATTTTATATATATATAAACACACACACATGCTTGTATATATTTAAGAAATATTTTCATGTATATAGTGTATGTAGAGTTATATATAATTTATATGATAAAAATAAATATAAATATTGTAATATAAATGTAAATATAAATATTTTATATATAAATAATATTTTTTTACATGCATGTGTGTATATATATATATATACACAAAATAATTATACAGAGTGCACCCACATACAAACTTTTATTTTTTACATTGACACTACATGATGTCTTATTTATTTTTTTTACGTGTGAAAATTTTGGACACGAATTTCGAATAAAGGCCATGTTTACACAAAGCAGGGTATTTAGAGAAACGAGCCTCCGTTTTCAATAATAACATCGTGCACACACCCGCATAAATACGCCGTCGAGCGTCATCATAACTATGCCAAACCTATGGGCGGGAGAAGGATAAAATCATGCAAGCCAATCAGAATCCTCAGAGTCGACAAGAGAGAACCTAAAACGCCATTTCTCCGAGTTGACACAACAACACATAACCAGCGTTTTCAGAAATCTCCTCTTTGGCCGGAGTTTTTACAAATAATCATTTTCTGTGATAAAAATAGGGTTTTCGTGTAAATCACAGGCCAAACAGGAAAATATATGCGTTTTCCCTTCGTGTAAACGAAGCCTAAGAAAAAATCTATAGGCTAATATTTACTGGTGAAAGTTGTTATTGGATATTCATTTTTAATACATTTTTATGTATATTAAAGAGACAAATTGTAACTGTTTTGTAGAATTACCCCACTAGCAAGTAAATGACCTTTGAGTGGAGTGGTCCATGACTTGTTTCGTACACTTTGTGCAAATAGGATCATTCAAAAAAATCAGGTGACGTGTTTGGTCCCTCTGACGCAGTATTGAGATGAACCCGTCCTGGGTGGGAACCAATATCTGAGCAGCACACGATGCTTTGCCAGTTTAGACCTGTGGCTTCTGTAGCACAGTTGGTCGTGCCTCTCTTTTTACTGTGGCCCACTCCGACAGCTTTGCACACATCTATTAAAACAGCAGGATATTCCAGTAGCGTGATTCCGTCCAATAGTGATTTCAGCCTCTTTCTGCAAAACACTCACAGGCCACTTGTCAAAAGCTGGTCCCATTGCTTGCTTGTTCAAACCCCAGGCATGATGGCGGAAAGAATGATCTTTTTTCCCCTCACCTCTTTCTTTGTTTTTGCTGGACAAACGAAACACATTTTCCACCGTTTTCTGTCCCAGGTGTGTCGATGGGGTCTTGTTTGTGGCAGGTTTTGCAGTGACCCAGTTCAGACTGGTTTGACAT
The DNA here is from genome assembly GCA_038021265.1 of Cyprinella venusta. Taxonomy (NCBI): domain Eukaryota; kingdom Metazoa; phylum Chordata; class Actinopteri; order Cypriniformes; family Leuciscidae; genus Cyprinella; species Cyprinella venusta. The sequence goes on from CM075876.1 coordinate 25,921,812, forward strand.
TCTGATTTGTGTGGTGTATTTGATCCCCCAGAAGGGACGAGAAGAATGCAAATGTGTAGAAACCTTAGCTTACACTTCAATAAAATGGGTCTGCTATACATTTACGAAGTGTTGTTTGCATGTACAATGTCTTCTGGCTTTTCACGAGAAGTGAAATAAAAAATTAGGCAGTTATAAAATGTATTAGAATTAGTTTAATTGTTTTATTGTTTACAACTACCAACGATAGAGCCAAAGATAATTTTGCCTTGGGGCCCTAAAACGTAATGTGTTATACTTTATTAAATTCAGAGTAAATCTTCAAATGTCGTTTTTATTACATATTTTGACTAATTTACTTTCATTTAAATTTGGCTTGAGTGCTGGCACAGGGCTATAGGAAGCGAGCACTATTCTTTCCTAGTGTTTTTATTATTTTTCGTTTCGAAGTTATCCATTAATGCTGTTCAATTAGACAATTCGACCCAAGGCACATAGTACCACTTTTGCAAGAATTATGTGTTCAATTTAACTGCGTATACCACACTGGATTATTTCTGGATTCATTTCTAAATCACACGAGGTCCCTAGATAATACTAATCCAGTGCGAATAGGGCTTATACAGTAATATGTTTAACTTTCTGTAGTGTATAGCTCCTTAAAGTCATAAGAATATTTAAGATGGTTTAAAATGATTTAAAATAAGCGTTAACATAAGCTAAAACAACAAAATTAAGATAATTCACCCTTCAAGAACTGCTTTGCTTCATTTGAAGAACCAGGTATCCCAATGCCTTGAGAAACCTGAATATGAGGTAGAAAACTATTTTGGGTCAAATTTAGACAAACTCAAACATTGGGTTAAAAATGTAATTAAAAAATGTAACCCAATGGCTGTTTGTCCATATTTGACCCAAAATTGGGTTAAAACAACCCAGCATTTTTTAGAGTGTACACAGTATATAAACCTTATGCTTAATTTTTATCCAGCAAATCACACAAACAACTAATAGCCATGCCACAGAGTCAACAAATATCATAATTAGCAAAAATATTGATAATGGCCATCTTTTGAGTCAAGTTGAGTCAATGCTTTTAGATGTCCGACCACTTCTGACAGAAAAAGAGAAGAGAAAAGTGTGTGGTTTTGGCATCTTGACAGTTTGGATTGAATTGTATGTGGTCTGAAGGAGTCTATTTCAACTGTCCACTCTGGTGAGCCCAAGGCATGTAATGACTCAGGTCTCTGAAGAGAGCTCAATCTATGGTTTAAGTTGTGTCCCCTGTAACAGAAGATCATTTTCCCTTTCTAGGGTGGATGCCCTTTATCATGCTATAAGAGAGCAGTTCTCACGATTTAATACTCGAACTTTATTGTTCCCCACCTGGAATCTGTGTAAACCATCAAATCCCAAATTTCATGTTTCTCCAGAGGATTGATTATTATACCTGTTAGTTTAAAGCCAACTTCTATAAATACTCGAAATAAAATTTGGATGCAAAGAGTTGTAAATTTTCATGCATGGAAATTCAATTTTTTAATTCACACATGTTGTAAATCATTTAAAATTAGTTTGAATTGCTTAACCCTCGGTAATGTTTTACGTACATCAAACTTGTCCTTAGGGAGCCACTGCATCTTGAGAAAGCTTAGTCGCTCAGCTTTGCTCAATTTGCCAAAAAGTGTTGTGTTTTTTGCTTATGTGCTGTTCGGGGCAGTATGAACAGAGGCCATTGTCTCTGAATCAAGTCTTTTTCCCAGTATGTTGAAGTCCTTATATCCGACTTGAGGGATCTGAAAGGGTTATTTTACCCAAAAATGAAAATAATTATCAGTTACATACCCCCATGTCATTCCAAACCTGTAAGACTTTCGTTCCTCTTTGAAACATAAATGAAAATATTACATTTTGACACTCCCTGCACTCTTTATGAACCTTTTGTTGCATCAAAACAACAATTAAGGCTTTAATTAAGGCTTTTATTCACATATATTCATCAGCGAACATGCTTGAGCTCTCATTTACCCTAACTGATGTGTGAGTTGAATATTTAAATGTGAATTAAAGCTTAAATTAAATCTGTTCATCATATAAAGCAATCGTGTCTTCAGAAAATTTTGACTTAACTACTTCTCAACCGTTTATATGGAAGCGTCAAAGTGGTATTTGTTCAGACTGTCAATGGAGGGACAGAAACTTCTCCGATTTCAATAAAATATCTTCATTTGTGTTTCAAAGATGAACAAAAGTCTTACGGTTTTGGAGCAAGGGTGGGTAAATGAGGACAGAATTTCTCATTTTTTGGGTTAATCGGTTTGGAGAGTTTGGTTGGAGACGTCATCTTTCAAATGGTTAAATCGCAGTTCAGGATTCTAGGTTGTCTTTATGGGATAATGACTCCGGATTCCACTAAGTGGACTGGTGATATCTCGACCAGCCCTGATATCTTTTCTGAAATCTCCCTCTCATTTTGTCCCTGTCGATGCACTAACCCGGTGGCTGTCTAAACGCATCTTCCTGTCATCTGATTTCCCTCCTGTCCTTGGCCCTGTCCTAATACCTCTGTCCTTCGGCCATACAACGTAAAGTGACATGTGACCTGTTTGCTTACAGTAGCACAGAGCTGCCAGACTAGCGTCAGCTGCAATGTGGTGCTCACCGACTCCCAGGGCTCTTTTACCTCTCCCTGCTACCCCAATGACTACCCACCCAGTCAGGCCTGCAAGTGGACCATACAGGCCCCGACTGGCTTTATAGTGCAGATCACCTTCCTAGATTTCGAGCTTGAGGAAGCACAAGGCTGCATCTATGACCGCATCAACATCAACACGGGCACGAGTGATACCAAATTTTGTGGCTTAACGCCCAATGGACTAACTCTCAACTCCAGTGGCAATGTGATGGAGGTTTCCTTTACCTCAGACTTTAGTGTCCAAAAGAAAGGCTTCCATATCAGTTACAAGCAAGGTATGTTTATTACATGGCGAGCTCTGCATGGTTATTTATTTTTTTTAATTAATGTTAAAATTATTCTTAAATTTTATTTTATTTAAGAATCTCATAAACTAAAATACTTTTCACTAGTATTCATTTATGCAATGTATCCTGTTATGGTTTATGGTATGCTATTAATTGTGTTTTGCTATGGTTTTGTGGCTTGAAAAAAACATTTCAGATAATCGTTCCAGACGAGCGTGACAGCTGGAGCACAATGTTTTAATGTTGTGGATAAGCTTCGGACTTCATAAACAGCGTCTTTATCGAGATTACATTGCTAAACTCTGCCGCTCTGTTTCATATCACAGCTGCTGCAGCATTTTGCTTTGCCTTTCACTCTATCGGTATATCATCTCATTGTGACCGCAGTCACAAACATTTAATCATTTATTATTTATATTCCGCACTTCTCTCATTCTCTCAGTCTGAGTTTTCAGCCTGCAAATTGTTTTTTTTAATCAGTCTTGTTTTTCAGGAAAAAAAATATATTTAATTTATTAATTTGATTGTATAAGATAATAAAACTATTTCCCCTCAGAGTAAATAGTAAAAAGTGTACACAACCATTCCAACTTTGGGGTTAGTAAGATTTTGTTTTGTTTTTTAATATTTAAATATTAAAAACATTTATTTTATTTTAAAAAAAGCATTGAAATAATGGAATTTAAAATATCTGCTTTCTATTTTAATATATCTTGAGATTTAATTTATTCATGTGATAGAACATATCTAAAAGAACAGCAGTGATTTGAAATAAAGTAAAAAATCTATATTTTCTGCGAGTTTGTAAAGTCACATATTTGTTTCTCCACAGGAAGTTGATCAATTCAGTTCATAGAGGGTGATGAATCTTTTTGTGGCAAAAGCTAAAATGAAATTGATATCTATTCACTTTTTTCGAGGTGTAGCTCGTTATCCAGTAACAAGGGTGCCTACATAAATTGACGTGTGTTCACTTGTTGCAATCAAACAGCACAAACTCCTCCAAAAGAAATAAAAACCAGCAAAAAATAACCTAAGTAATGAAGTCAGACATGTGGTAAATAACACTTATTAAAACCCTGCAGCTTATATAGACTGGATTTTCCAGTTTCTTAATGAAACACTTTTGAGATCAATCTCATTAACGTTTAGTGTTCGGCTAACCTGTAGCTTTTTCTGTCATCCTTAGAAAGAAATAGACATCTGGTTATGTCAGAAAGCATCACAAATATTAGAGTGCAGGGACCTAATAGTACAACAAGAGATGTATTTTTCCATTCTGAATTGGTTATGGTTTTTATTGAGCCGGCCAACAGACACAAACTTCGGCCAATTTAAATGAAATGTGTCAGCAAATAGGACTTTAAAGAGGAGTTTTAACATGGCCAAAAGAATATGACTTCCCAGTTTGAAAGAAGTGTCTTAGAATGATTTCTTAATATACTGTTCCTGACAACCTTGGATGATTTCAGACATTAATGTTTCTCTTCTTTTCTCATGTGATGAAACGTACTATAAAACAGTTACTCTGGATTAGTCGACTCGATTCACATTTAGACTCTAGTCCCGTTTAGCCGGTTTGAAGACCATAAAGAGGTTTGAATGAATGGTTTTCTATCCCACATTACCTAAGTATGTGCATTTGTGTCATGTTTTAATATCTAATGGTTTTTCACTCTTGCAGTGGCAGTGTCACTGAGGAACCAGAAGGTCACAATCCCAAAGAGCAGCAAGAATACAGTGAGAGTGTCCAGTTCAGTCTCCATCCCTGTTCTCACTGCCTTCACTGTGTGCTTTGAGATCGCCCGCACTGCCCAGAAGAGCACAGAGACCATCTTTACCTTGTCCAATGCTCAAGGGACATCCATTTTGGCATTTGAAAAAACAACCAGAGGCATGGAGCTTTTCATAGTCGGTACCTACTGTTCTGTAAACGACAAAATCGCTAGCTCAGACATCACAACCAGCATGAAGCCCATCTGCCTCACCTGGACCAGGTCCTCTGGCTTTGTGGCAGTGTACTTTGAAGGTCGATATCTACGAAACATCTGCTCGACCTCCCTGGTTTACACCCTGCAGGGTGGGGGACTCCTCCAGATTGCAGGAAAAGGGTCAAGCTCGGTCGATGTGGATGATCAGAATTTGGATGGCTTTGTTTACAATTTCCGATTGTGGGATTATGCCATGGGCCAATCCGAGCTGTCTGCCCTCACCTGTGATGTTGTAGGTAATATCATTGATTGGGATCATTCGTTCTGGACTATCCCGGGCACTTACACACAGACTGACAGCACGCTCAGCTGCAGTAAGTATACTGTTTTAGCTATATAATTTGAATGCTGGTTTATGAATGGTTATTTGTAAAAATGTAAGGCGTTTATATGTGACATTGTCTGATGAATTTGAGGATCTCATATTAGATTCAAACTTTGTTGTATTTTCTTATTCAATTCACTTTAAAATATTGAACATAGGGCTGGGCGATATGGCTGAAAACTATATCACGATATCAGTGTTTCATATCGGTCGATATCGATAATTATTGATTTTTTCATGACCCATTTAAAATAAGGACTAGGATAAAAAATCTATTACAATTAAACATTTTTATTTTACACTTAACCTTCCTCTGATTATAATCCCAAGACAGAAATGTCAACACAACCATGGAAAACTCATATAATTAAAAACGAGGCTGAATCCAGCTTCTTATTTGCAGCTTCTTATAGGTGGAACGGATAGCATCAATAAGAAGCTGGATTCAGTCTCGTAATGTACACAGAAGTCATGGTTCTGTATAATTTTGGTACAATGGAGTGAAAAGCAAAACAGAAATATAGAAGGCATTTTTATAAATGTCTTAAGCCTTGTATTTATTTAAATAAGTTTTATTAATAAAGACATATAGAACCAGTTTATCTATAGTGCACTGATAATAGTTTTATGTAATTAGTTTATTAAATTAATAAAAAGACATTGAGATATATTTTGTAATTGTACCTGAATTAATTTAAAATTAATTAGCTATATTTCAGATCAATATATATGTTTTCCTTAATTTGAATTAACCTGTTATTCTCATCAGAATTATAGATTTCCGTATTAAAAAAATACTACCAACACATTTTATTTTCTTTTTTAATGTGTAACTTTAAAATAAACAGATTAGTGCTCTGTTTTGAGGACAAGAAGTTAAAATCAATGCGGTTTGATGATGACTGTCAGAGTCTATTTTTGTGACTGGCCAAAAGATGGAACACACAGACTGTTTTAAAAAAGGGTTGGATATAATTTTCTTTTAAAACAGTGTATGTGTGCATGTGTGACAGTTGTAGGTTACTGTTTGACAAGACATACAGTGTGACTAAAGCACAATGTTGTGTTTTATTGCGAGTATAGGCCTACACAATTATAAGTAAACACTTTGCAGACTGAATAGTGTCCTGTATTACCAAAATGACATCGTATGTTTTTATGTCTCCACTGTTTGATTGCACTCGCGTCGCGTGTATGTCTGTCTATCTCTCTCCTGCTACACACACACTCACACACACACAAAGTTAGATCGCGCACGTGCTTACTCTCTCTCGCGTGCACACACACATACTCCAGCCGACTCCAGCATTACAATCTTGACATCGCAGCCTATTTGTTCATTATGCTGTGTTCACATCAAACGCAAATAGAGCGAATTATCCAATAATGTTTCGCAATTCTAGCTTGTACGGCATGCAGATGAAGGGCACTCATTTTCTGTTTATTAATCGCCGATTCGCCGGTTACTGAAGAGGAATCTAGCAGCACGAGACATGACGCAATCAAACGGACACCGTTAAATGATTGCCTGTCAGTGTGTCAGCCCTACGTCGCTAGGTTACCAGAGAGCGTGTGCCTTTGTTAATGCAACCAAACTTGCTTCACAACTGTTCCGTCGAAGAAAAAAATATCGAACGTTTATATCGAACACATTTTTTATTGATATCGATCACGTGTCTATCGCGATACATATCGTTATCGTTTTATCGCCCAGCCCTAATTGAACATCCTAAAAACAGAGAAGTAAAAGTGCCTAAAGCATAAAAATCAGGGGTAGAAAGCATTTAAAAAAAAAACATAAGCAAATACAGATACATTAGAAAAGAAAAGGAAAATGTATTTTTTTATTTCTTAGAGATGTTTTACAATAACAGAGAAGGCTTTGTCTGTCCTGTGATCACAACGGACATGTAAATGCAACCAAGATTCATTAAAACCACATTCATTAGTGGTCAAAGAATGATTTTGATGACGTACGGAAATGTTGTTTTCTGTTATGTGCACATAACCACGGAAATAATATCTAAGTGCTATTCTTCATCTTGCATGGATAAGTTTCTCCTGTTTTGGCATGCAAGTTGTAAATGCAATTCAGCCAAAGGATTTGGATACATACATGGATGGATGTTAATGCCAGGTTTGAAAGGGCCTTTCCCAGTGCATTTTCTGATCAAAAAAGAATCTTGAGAACCAAATCTCATAACCGCTCCCACTTTTAGACAGCACTTTTACAGTCATTCAAATGCCCTCTAACTCCCGGTGTAATGAGCTTTGGGTGGAATAGCAAAGGCAGGCATGATTCACATGCATAACAAGCTTCACCAGGAGCTGCTTTCATCCACTTAGCTTGGTTCCTGAAACTCTAGATACTCAGCACAGCATGGGTCAGCAGCCCATGGGAAGAAAGTGTCGCTTTAAACCTTGCGCCTCAGATCAAAAGCGTTCACTCACTAACTTTCTGTTCTAAAGCCAAATACATTTGGTCTATGCTAGTCTTGGAAGTGCCAGATAACCTGTCGAATCGCCTCTATATTAGAAGTCGCTTTTAAAGGCATTTCCTTGTCAGGAGGAGATAACATCACATAGTGCATGGATTCAGTGTTTCAGATAACACATCAAATGCAAATCATTAGCAACACATTGTATTTTTATCTTAACGGCGAGTTTCAAAGTCCACATGTGAAAATGCTTGTTTTATTTGATTTCTTTTTTTATCTTTACACATTTTATAACCAGCACTACAATTTGCGTGAAAACGTGTGTTGAAAAATAAGCATGAACGTCTTCTATTAGATTTTCCCTCTTTTGCTCTGTGTAAAACCTGATGCTATCCAGCATGATTTGAGAGTGGTCTTAAATGATCAACTTTCATCAGAAATGTGCTTCTTTTTTCAACTTTGGTGCACAATCTTAAATATTTGTCGTAAAATTCCTTTACGGAATTGAAATGTTTGATTTAGTTTTTAAATCAAAAACTTTTTAACTATGGTTTACGATTTAAACTGAATTTTGAATCCAAGATTTTCAATGTGGACGTCCACTGTATTCTGTGATTTCATGTTAACATCACTCCTTTTCAAAGAAACGTATTCCTTTTGCTAGATATTGTATGCAACTTACTGAAATATCAGTGCCATATCACTTGAATGAACTGCTTATGCTAACTGTAGTTTGGAAAAGCAACTAATTTCTCATCTTCTTTTGCAGTCTGTTTCCCAAATTGCATTCACTTAACAGCTTCATCTAGTGGTGAGTTGACTGCTAACATGCCTAATATGTGTGTAATTGCTTGCTTTTAGCTGTGAAAGTCAACGCTTCAATGTTTTCCTGTACCTGACGATGTTTTTTGGTGTACTGTCACGTCATTCCAAACTGTTATGACTTTTGACTTGCTTTAAAAGAACACAAAAGGTGGATTGTGAATAAGACTCTGGATGTTTATCTATTCAATAGATGTGAACTGAACTGGGATTAAAGCCTCAAGCTTCAAGCATAGCATAGATGCAGTCCATATGATTTCAATTCATAGTTCAAGTCTTCTAACATCAGCGCATCAGTCAGTATGTTAGCTTTTTGTGATGAATAGTCCAAGTTATAATTTTGGATATATATATTTATCAGATATGATAGTGTAGATGATGAGTCAGGGAGCAATGGGGGAGGGGTAAGAGGAAACAACAGCAAAAGCACCTCGAGCTGAGACGCGGATCGCTTGAAGCACAGCTGCACCATATGTCGGAACGCTGATGCTCTGATGGAAAGTCCATATTTAAGTTGTTATTTACTGATAATCATCTCCTTTAGTGAGCTGTTAACTATTTTGACTGGATCATTAAGTAAGTATGAACTTGAGAACTGAATTTGTCTATCCGTACCGAGTCAATTTTGTGAACTGGATCACCAGATTCATTGAGAAGATCCTTCACACAAAAAAATGTTTGAGTATTTTTTGAAAGAGTGGCCAGAATATATTTTTTAAATAAATGAATTCACCTTTTTGGTTTTAGTTCTCCTTTAAAGAAAGTCATACATGTTTGGATTGATTTTTAGTTCAATAAATAATCACATAATGCTCTTTTATTAACGAACTACGTTCTTTTGTTCAATTCCTGCGTTTAAAAATGTTGCCATTTCAGAGGTAGACCTGTTCTAGCATTTCTTGGCCTTGACAGGAGCAGTATAAGACCCCTCTGCAAACTGCAGACAGTTAGACGCTGGAGCCTATGACACATAACTATTTCCTTTGCTCAGTTACAACCAGCTGTGCTTGTGATGTTGGCATGAAGTCAAGAGGCCCGTGAAGTTAAGCCTGCAGCAAAACTAATGCTGTCACTAATAAGCATGCTTTAAAGACGCTACCCTCCCCTCCCCTCTCTTTCCACTGGGTACTCATGTGTTTCCCTCTCATCCTTTGACAAGACCAGTGGGGGATGGCGATCCCACCTTGCATGGAAACGCAGAACAGTTCAGTTTTTTTCCCTCAACCTGCCTTTTAATGCAGAACTTCAAGATGATCAGAGATTCAGTGTTATAATGCTAGACAGCCGCCGCAATGTGACGTCTCTGTTAATATATTTAAGAGCTCTTGCATTTATCCTGCTACTACATTCCTACGATGTGCTTTGGATTAGTTTCACCTGATTTGATTCAGTTTGGTTCAAATTAGATTCAGTTTGACACCTGAATCAAATCTTTTTGAAGTTTTTCAAAATGTCAAATGACTTGTCCTCCGAGCTTAAGTCATCTTCAAGATCTGTACAAATAGTTTATAGACAGAGTGCTGTATGCTCAAACATGCTCTGATGAGAATTGCATTGACTAAAGTTTAACCAATAGATTTGATTTGCGAGTTGAATTTTTCCCTTTGCAGATTGCTTAGCTTTTAAATTGTTCAAGATGTGGTGTCATGCATTCTTCAATTATGTTGTTTTGACACAGAAATTATAAATTGGAAAGATCTGAAAAGCAAAACCAGATGGAATTTGGTATTTCACACATCCTTGGTTTGTGTTGAGAAAAGGTGGCATTCCTGGGCCTCGATCAAACCAGCCTGTAGAACATTTCTGTCATTCAACTTCTGCGAATTAATAAATTCCACGTTTGAGTCGCTGATGTTCAAGTTTCAGCTTGGACATTTTGAGGTCACATTCCATTGTCAAAGCCCAGAGGATGGCTGGGAAACGTATGACACTTTTTCAGTCCAATTTTTGTCCTAAGTTAGATTTGAATTCCTATTTATGGATGTAAAAGAGAATTTTTATTTTTGACAGTGTTTAGTGCTTAAGTCAGCTTTATATTTTGTTTTTTGAACAACAATATTTTTTTATTATATTGTATTTTGTATTTTTTATAATAATTATATTGTATTTTTTGAACTGACTTTTATTTGCCTAATATTTATTCCTATCCAGGAAAAAAAAGGTCCAAGTCTGCCCACTTGATTCATTTTATATATATTTTGTGTGTTTATAGATTTGTATAAATGTTGTTTTAGTTTCACTTTAGAGTTCATTTTTTATATATAAAAAAAAATCTTTTTATAAATGACATATTTATAAAATATCAAATGTTCCTTTTCAAATCATTCATAGGTACTGCCATAGCAACTCTTTCCCCGGAAACCTCAGGTTGCGCCTCCCCTGGACTTGGCTGCCCAGGTAGGAAGAAATATCCTTATTATAACTTTTAATGCTGAACACATTCCTCCAAACATGTTTTTTTCCTGTATAATTAAATAAACTATTCTCATCAAAGACCTTTTTTGTCGCATCTGCACGACTTAATGCTAATTAAAAAATATTCCTTTGTCTCGTTGATTTATTTTTATTTTTTAAAGTAGGCTATTAAAAAAAAATCTTGTACTGGAAAATGAAATATAATACTTCATTTGCAAGTCTTAGACCTTTAGTTTTGGGTAAGCATGCCAAACAAAAACAGCTTTCTTACCTTCTGCTCATTAAGACACCCCTAACCTGAACTTGTGGCCAATAAACATCCACCATCAGCAGGGAGCCATGAGAATCCTCCGGCTAAATGTCCTCAGTTATGTCCATTAAAGGCCATTGCCCCATTTTAACCATTTTGCTTCTTTCCCAAAGGTCTACTGAAATTTCTTTGCATAATATTTATTCCCATGTAGTAAAAAAAAGAAAGAAGCACATTCTTGCCCAAAGTTTGGGCAGTCTTATTTTAATAAAGTTAGTCTTCTCAGTTTAAAAATGTCTTGTTAACCTTTTCTTCTCATCATTGATCTATACTTCATCATAGTTTTATTTTCCATTTATGATATGCCTGCAGAATATCATGGAGCTAAAACATCTATGCTGCGAAATCTATTTTTTTATCAGTATATAAACTGAGTTTGACCAATGTATTTCTACATAGGTTTGACCTATGTATTTCTAAGGATACACAAAGTAGTATTTAATCTCCTGGGTATTTGTAGAAAATTACTAGTAACAGACATAGGAGCTAGCAGGAGAACATCTCCCTTTTCAGCATATTGTGAGGATTTGATAAAGGTAATGAAACTTTCAAGTTCTCATAATTCATTGTGCTAGTTTTCAGGGTATGCTGAACTTAGCAAGGGCAAGTAAAAAACAGACATTTGTTGCCAAATTTTTCTTAACACAATATTTATATATGTATATACACACATTTATATATACATATATATAAAATGCAGATTTTTCATTTCTGGTTCATCCCTTTTTACATTTTCACCTCACGCTATGCTTGTGATTCACATTGTGGTTAATTTGCTCCACAAGTTGTTCTTGCTTTTTTGGTTTCATTCTAACCGCCATTTAATGCCAGTGTGCCCTTCTTCCATCCCTGCCACCAGCAACATTAACTGTTACCACCGCATCCATTGCCACCACTAACATGATTCCTACTAATGCAACAACCCACGGTAAGCATTCACCTCTGCCTCCTCATCATTTTATGCCTGTGTTCCTTTTGTTTCATGAGAGTAATGTCTTTTGCCTAATTCAGAACAGGTGGTGGTCAACTAATTTGGAGAATATCCGTATTAGCTGCGAAAGTAATGTTCCGTTTAAAAACAGAGGATGTTTTAATTAATGACAGTGGCTGTGTTCCAGAATATTTAGTGACTTTTAAAATTTTTAAAAAGTAGAATTGAAATAGTGCCAACGGTTGTTTTAAATGGCACAAGTTCCAATCCAATTCTGATTGGTTAATAGCTGTGCTTTATTCATGATAAAACACGGCTATGACTGCTTCACCCAACGGTCCTATTTATCACTGTGCAACACTGCAGTTCCATGTTGTTTTTATTCATTGGAACGTTGTTGCTGTTCACGGTCAGGGACTATTTTTTTCTATTGGAAGGAAGGCTTTTGGTGATTTTACTTCATGAAAGTTGCATTAATACATTTTTTTTTTACTTTAATATTTTTATTGTGTGGTAACCGTTAAAAGCAATAAGATACTCGAGGCAAGTGCTGTATCGTGAATAAGTAACAGCTGAAGGGGTTATTCTGCTTCGCGTCCTGTCTAACAACGCCCTTCAGTTGTCACAATACAACACAGCCTCTCGTGCCTTATTGCTTACTAATGTCCCTATTTTTTTTTTCATGGAATCCTGCTGGATTGTTTTAAATTAAATCTGTCTGGTTGAAATAGTATTATCTGTCACATAATTGTAATTTACAAGTGATTTAAAAGTTTGTAAGCAGTATTAATTCCTCTAATTTCTCTTTTCATTTTTATTTTGTTCTGACATCAAATAAGTCATATAATGGGCCAATTTACTTTACTGTATATAACTATTTTACCCAACAATGGGTTTCATTATTTATTCATCCTTTGAGGAAGTGTTTAAATGATGACAGAAATTTTATGTCAAATGTCAAGTAATTCACTGCTGCATAGTCCAAGTCAAATATATCTAATTATATCTACATAAAGAAATGTTATGAAGCAAATGACCCAATAGATTTACAAGTTTTTGAACTTTACATTTGGATGCATGTCAGTAGAGCTAATGATCTCTCTATTTTCATCATCAGCTCTTACTACTACTCTTTCATACACAACTACTTCTAGCATGCCTTTAACCACAAATTCTGGTAAGCAAATATCTAGGTTTCATACTGTTTTATATTCTGTTTAATGAGGTATGATAATTGCCCTTACTAATACATGCACCGGGCTCTGCCTCTTTATACCAACACTAGTTCTACTCACTACTACTAGTGCTAAAACAACTACTACAACTACTGGTAAGCTAACAGTTACTGAATAACCGATTTCTTTTCATTTTCATTCACCTTTTTAGCCATTAATATACATATATGCTGTTTCATATGTCCGCACTAACCAAACTTTTAACATTGTCATGTCTATATGTGTGCCATCATTAGCACCAACTACATCACCTTTAATCCATTCTAACCCGCCACTCATCAACCCTGGTAAGATATCACTTCTGCACAAGATATTTAATCAAGTACCAATTTTATTAGTCAAAATGTTTTACATGGCTCTGCTTTTTGATCCATTAGATTGTATTTGGCAGTATGTTTTTAATTATTCCAGTTTTAACTTTATTTAATATACTGTAAGACTATATATATATATACTGTATATATATATATTTGTCATCACTTACCCACCCCCATGTTGTTTCAAACCTGTTTGCATTTCTTTCTTCTGTTGAACATGCAATATATATATATATATATATATATATATTAAGCCATTAACTTCCATAGTAGAAACAAAAATATATGCTATGTAAGTCAATGACTACCCTCAATTGTCTGGTAATACCAACATTCTTTAAAATATCTTATTTTGTGTTCAACAGAAGAAAAAAAATAATACTTTTTGGTGATCTTATCCCCTTGCTGTATCCATTTATATATATATATATATATATATATATAGTTTTTTTCAATTGGATAAAATATTGGCAAGTTTTTGCAAATCCCTTTAACTGCCTAACAAATAACTTAAAAATAAACAAATGCATGGCAGTAGAAGGACCCCTGTCTCATGTCCTCTTGCCCGTAACTTTTTGTCCATTTACCTAAACCATTCATCAGTCACTTAGTCCATTCCTTCATCTGCAGCTGCTGCTACTAACTCACCTCTGTCCAACAGCAAAACCAATGGTAAGCCAAACCTGTTATCTGACCTCATACATGGCTTGCTTGTGCTTACCAGTCACTGCTAAACTTTCATTTGTTATGGGCAGAATGGGAGCGGCTAGCTTATCTAAATAGAAATGGGATTTAAAAGATTGGTATATTGCTGTGAAAAATTCTGGGTGCAGATTAAAGGTTTAATCCCTCGCATTTGTATAGTTACCTTAAAAGGATGAATTGGACGAATAAACACCTTTCTTACTCCATTTTGTCAATTGTCTGCTGTGTTTAGCTTAGCTTAAATTTGTTTTTTAGACTTGACTTCTACTTCCTGCTTTTTTGTTTTTCAGGTCCTAGCAGTCTTTTAACACTTATCTTCCCTCTCCTGTTTCATTGCATATTCTTAAATTCTTAAATGTGCTCAGCTAAAACCTTTCCTGGCAGCTATTACAGTTCTCTACTGTTCTTCTGCTTTATTTCAAAATAAACGATTCTTTTACTTTCTGAAAAGCATCCTGTGTACATTTAATATAATCTATTTTGATATTATTTTAGTATTTGTACGTCATTTAAAACTAATTAATGGCTTATGTATGATGCTAAAACTTTCTTGCTATCATTCCCTCTGTATTGCCCTCCTGACTGTTTTCCTGAAATCCTTGACCTGTGTTTCTGCTGTATAACTTCATTTTTGCTCATTTAGGTATTGACGCCTGGATTATGTTAGTGCTTTATTTGTTTCAAACAGTCTTTGTGCTAACTTTTATTTTTAGAATTGGAATTTTTTCAGGATGTTTTCCAGCATATTGTTTTGTTCTGTTATGTGGTGCACTGTATATCTGCAAAGATAAATAATAGCTTGCTCTGACCTCTTCATTTTTACCAAATCCTGGATCCTCTGCTAAATAATTGGAGCAGAAAAAGAGAGGGCTGCATTTTTGTGGTCACTACTGCGGTTTACTCCTCGCGCTGAGACTCCGTCCACTAGCTCTCCCCCTGCTAGGCCTCTTGTTGCTCCTGCTCCCCGTGGCCCCAAAACATCACTCGGCTTCATCTCCACACCCCTCATCTGGCCCGTGAGGAAGAAAGTTGAGGCTGCCGTCACTCGGCCACACAAACGTCCCGTCATCCATCTGACCAAGCCGCCTGCCCAACCGACAATAAGCGTGATGAATGAATATCACTGGCTGAAAACATCCACAATGGCCTCTGTTGCCAAGAAAACTGACTCTACAAGCATGGGGTCAGCCTATTCCCAGGTGAAGCCTCCATGGAAACCTGATTCTCACAATCAGAGTGAAGACTTTGAGTCTTTCCAGGTGGCGTCACTCAGTAATCGTAAGAATAAGCCGCTAGCTCCTCAACTGGTCCTGAGCGATAGTGACAAGAACAGCACAGAGATGCTTGATTACCCATCTGGTTTTGGCGCAGAAGCGTTTTTTTATGACATTGACTTGGATGATGACGTCTTCAGCCTGTTCGACTTTGATTCCTCCTACTCCTTGGATGAAAGCTTGGCCACTGCCATCCCACATAACATGTCTTTCTTAGAAGTAGAAAGTGTGCCTACTGTCAACACCACGACGTTTGGACCTGTGAGACAGGCTATTAGCAAACATGAACATTTACACAGTCTGTCAGACCTTAGTTTACCCTTGGCTATGTCAGAGTTGGCAGAGGTCTCAGAGCAGCTTGAGACAGACAGAAAATGGACACTTATCCCTTCTCCCGGCGTGAGTCAGGGAGGAACAGGTGTGCAAATGATCCAGCCTGAGCTCAAGAGTCTCTCTGGCCAAACAGCAGCATGGCCAGAGCGGTCGCCCACACACCTTGTGGATATAAAGCTAACAAGCACTGTGCCCTGGGGCCTCTCTGAGGCAACTGCCACTAAGGACACCTTTAAAGATGTGCAACAGAAAAAGTCCACCATCATGCCCACAGCGGTTACATGGGACCAGATAGAAACATTAGCAGAGGGTTATGTTAGGACAAGCTTGACAGAACATGAGTATAGTCTTACCGATGCCACTCCTTCCTTCTCTTCATCAACCTCCCAACAGAGCTCTTTCGACTATCTCCCTGATCAAACTATTTTACTCATTGAGCCTTTGGCAGCGAGCCCTCTCGCTCCACAAGGCAGCTATCCCCTCACAACAGAGACACTTGTTATCTCCTCTCTCTCTCCCTCTTTTAGTGTCGAGCCGGTGACTGGACTGCTTATGGATTCAACCCGCAGTGCTGCCACTCTTATTGAGCCTCTGAGTTCATTGTCTTCTGCAGGGGTTCAAAGTGACTCTTTAATGATAGAGGCCATCAGGCCACGTCTGTTGTCTTCTTCGCCGCACACTGATGTTTTCCCATCTCTGACACCTGGCTCAGCCCAAAGTCTCTCTATCTCGGATGCCAAAAACAATACTGACCTGGTTTTACCCTCAATGAACAATCAGTTTATCCTCTCTGAAAACCCTCAAGCTGTTGACTCCAGCCAATTCCCAACTTTGTATCCGGACATCACAAGCGGCATTTCTACGTCAATAGTGGGCGGCCAGTCCAAATTAGATTCACCTCTGGTGCTGGAGCCGTCGTATGTAAACAGATTGCCAGAGACCTTTTTCAGAGGCTTAAGCAGGCAAGATGATGTTAATCCTTCAGAGACTGATCTGAGGGACTTGTCGCATATGCCTCATATTTCTGTCGGCACTAGTTCAGAATTACCATACGGTACTGTGGTGGCCCTGGCAGATGAATGGAAAGGTTCTCAGTCTTCACCCCTTATTTCAGACTCTCAAATGAAAGTGGAAAAGATAGATGTATCGCCCACATTCAATTTGCCCTCCCAAAATATTTTAGATTCTGGCTCAGAACACGGCATGGTCACTTCAGCATGGCCGGGCTATTCCGGGGAGAGTTCCCAAATTTCATCAACTGAAATATTTCCCTCCCTTTTGTTCAATTTGATGAGTAAGATTGGACCAGATGAGGCCTCTCCTTATGAAAGCAAATTCAGATATCAGTCAGAGACAATGGACATTTCTAACTTCATTCAGCCTGCTGATGTCCTTCCTTCTCAGTCTGAAGGAGAGATGTATCAGGATGGATTTGTTATTTCTGGTGCATATAGCAGAATAAGCAGTCCAAGCACTACCACCACTTGGTCTCTCAATACAACTTCTTCTCTAAATATGTCAGAGGTCTCTAAGTCATTTAACCAAAACAGCTCTCATGACTCTATTGGTTCACATAGTAACTCCGCAAACATGACCACTAAGCAGATTATGAGCCATTCAAACACTGTTTTTGCCTATGAATTGTTTAGAACAGATATACACACATTTGAATCATTGTCACACACTCCTCCTTTGCAAATGACTATGACCAATGCCCGACCAAACCCTGCTTTTCATCAATTCTCCACCTTTACAAGCAGCATGCCATCTGAACTTGAATCAAGTGCCTCCATTTCAGTCCTTCAACCCTCCAAATCAATGGACATCTCAAGCAGCTACAGTCAAGACCTGCTGGACACTAAACATGTCCACTCCTTAACAACAAAGCAGCCATTTTGGGCCAAGAATGAATCAGCAAACCCCTCCAGTCACAACCACAATGTGCTCGTTGTTCAGCCCGCCACCACAGATAGCGAGACGCATCCGTCTCCAGCTATTGACGACCAGTCTTTTGTCCCTACAAATGGCACAGTCGACACCCCGACCGAAGGAGTCAGCGCAGGTTTTGGCTCTATGCACACTGGTGCCACCAATGGGACTACTACAGAACTGGCTGCATGTCCATGTAAAGCTCCCTTTCATATTACATGTCTGTGTGGACTTTCAACCGGGAACAGTATGTTTTCCAACAACAATCTAGAACTTAGAAAGAAAGATAGCTTCTTTTATCGCTGAATCCTGACTTTCTGAGCAAGTGATCGTAGAATGATGGGTTGTTCAATTGAGGGGGAAAAATCACTCTGTCTTCTCGGTGTGCAAATTTTCATATTTGATTCCATGTGATTTACTAGAAGTAGTACGATATTAACCATAGCCAGTTCTGCTCTTCGTGTACTGGCTGTTACTCACGCACTCAAATTGAGTGCATAGGTCTCTTGTAATTATCCACATTTTTATCATTCTTCCTTCTTAGGAGACTGCCTTATTTAATTATTTTTTACATTGAACAGTTCAGCTTTACTTTCAAGAAGAATTTGCACTCTGATGATTTTTATGAGAGAAATGTGCTATCTTAGGAAACTCTCTCACATTTTCAATTTGTGGAAATCATTTTATTATATATAGAGTCTCCTAAGAAAGTCTTGGCATGGTGTAGTTATGCATTTTAAAGTAGTCCAGCACTAACAACTCAAGATACATGAGAGCCATCTTGTGATAGAAGTGCAGCATAGCAGTAGATCTCAAAAATACGTCTTGATGATCCAGGATATTTTTTTTACTATAAAAATCATATATACTGATTTTTTAAGACACTTTGATTTGATTTTAAAAAAAAATTGCTCATTTTCAAGATTTTTTATCTACTGCTATGCAACACAGAAAAAACGGTGAATGAATAAATCGTGTTTTAATTGATAAAATACATTTTTCTCCTTTTACAGAGGAAATTTTCTACAAAATATCCCTTGTGGTTATCGATGAACAACCAAACACCCCCAGGGATGTTAAGACCATACTATCTCAATGGGTATATACATATTTGTTTGTTTAACTTTTTAATATATTTAAAGTATCTATAAATGAAAATACTTGGTTTGCTGATTGCACCATTAGCTCTGCATTAGCTCTCAATTACATCTCTTTCTAAACACCTCGCTCTTTTCTAATCCATTTCTGTGATTTTTGCAGCTTAATCAAACGTTTCAGAACTGGATCTATAGAGTTTATGTTAATAGTGTCAGGTAGGGTTCTTTTTTTACTTGAAAATTAACATCTCTTTATCTAACGATGACTTTTAGCAATCTTACTCTCCTCCCCTTTTCAGTCTCCAACCTGACACTGTTCTCTCAAAGGGCACAACGATACGGTAAAAATGTTTATATCAGTGTTCATATCTCTTTTTTATCTCTTTATTACTAATGTAATGGTGACCATGTTTCAAAATCTTTATGTCTAAAAATATTTTATGATGTTGCATTCTACTTAGACAAACCTACATGGCCCTGCTGGTGTATAAGAATACAACTGATGCAAGTCTGACAGAGGCAGAGATTGAGAACAGGCTGAGAAGTGCCCTTGCAATTGGAAATGGCTTGATATTGGACAGTATGATCGTGAATTTAATGGGTATGGCATGCTCCTTAGTTTTCAGTAATTCAGTAGCCCTGCAGGTTATGACTAAGCATTAGCATATTGCCAAAAAAAATATCATTAAGCTATATTACGTGATGGTATTCATCTCAGCATGGCATTCATTCACTTATGAGTAAAAGCTTTTAATGAGAAAACAAGTACTGAGTGCACCTTAAAGGAAGCACATAGGCCGGAAAAGTTTCATAAGATTCAATTCACATTTATTTGTATAGCGCTTTTTACAATACATATAGTTTCAAAGTGGCTTTGCATAATGTGCATGTTTCTAAATTACAATTACAAGTGATGTGTTACCAGAGGTGACTCTGTCCAAGTAATGTATTACAGTATCATCTATACAAATCATGCAGTTAGTGAAAAATGTATTAATTTAAGGCTCATTGAAGTAATGAATACATGTTGTTAACAAAATGATATAGAACATTTAGCATAGGTGCATGTTGATTCAGAGTTTGCTTCGTCTGAACTGCTCGCAGTTCAGTCCTCTTGAGTCAACTGTGATGTGATGTGGCTCCTCTTTAAAGAAAGGTTTGTAATTGAATTCTTTTAATCCTGTACCTGTGTTGCTTTGCCTCAGAAAACTGCCAGCCAGAGGAGTTTCCATTCCACTACAGATGGCCAGAGAGCAGACCCACTGTCACCCAGTATATCCCCTGCTTCCCTTACAAAGAGCAAAATGCATCCAGGACTTGGTGAGTAGACTCTTACAGTATACCTAATTCGATGTAAATTAGAATAACCTTCTAATTAATGCGCAGTTACAACCAGTTATCATGTTTTAGCAGGTTTGTTAGTCAATTAAATATTTTGCATTTGTTTTTTCCTGCTCTTTAGCATGATTAACCAGTATAATTATACATCATTTTGGGGCCTCCCTGACCGTGGAAACTGCACTAATATAACAAGCATTTTTGTTTCACAAGGTAGGTTCTGATCCATACTGCACAGAGTATTCTGGAATCCAAACTAGCTTTAATAACTCTTACGGTCAAATCAACAGAGAATGCAATGGAAGTGGCCGTGCAGCTCGCTGACATCACCAATAATGAGCTCTCTATAGAGGAGGTGACTCAGATTGTCTCCAAGTTGAAAGAGCTTGTGAACATAGCCAAAATCAATGCCACCCTGGCCAGCACTGTGGTCACTATCATCTCCAACGTCATGGTCAGCTCAGATGCCGCTCAGAAGGACAACTCAGAGACGTATGTGCTATTACCTACACTGTAGAAAATGCGGAGTTTGTTGCTTTTAAAAATGAAGGCAACACATTTAATTAAATAGCTAAAACATCAAATTTCCAGTTGTCATAACTTAAAATGCGGCATCATTGTAACAACTGCCTAAGTCTAAGATTTCTTTCTCTGTATGAACTTTTATGCAAACAAGTCCCTACGGTTAACGGTTTTATGGTTTTAAATTAATGGAATTAGGGATTCTTTGGTTATTTCTCAGCATTATTTACTGGATCTAAGATTATATTTCTCTCAGATAAAATAGTGTATCTTTAGTCCAGACGTTTTTAATCTTATCATCTGTTTCTCTTCTTGGTGTCTTGGTTCAGAGCTCTCAAAGCAGTGGATGAACTAGTGCAGAAGATGGAGTTTGATGGACAATCACTGACCATCACATCCAAATATCTGGCAGTAGGAGTTTCTGCCCTCAACACCAGCAATTTTAACGGGACCACTTTCAGTGCGTTCATAGCAACAAACACGACAGACCCTCAGGTAAATATTATGGCACCTCTCTGCTTCAGGTGTTATATGTCATTGGATGTGACATTCGACAAGTCTTTACCGTATGTGAGTGTTTCTGCTTGATGGGGGGCTGTATCTGGTAGTGCGTGTATATTTTATTATGTACTGCATGTAAAATCTGATTAAGACTTCCTAAGCTGTACTTTTTGCTGGCCAAATATTTTAGCAGTAAAGTTTTAAAGTAATCTTTAGCTGTTAAAGCAGTGTAATGAGAGGTGACATTTATGGACCGTGCCCAGAGGTTGCACCCATTGATTAAGAGCCAATGATTCCTGGAAAGTTGTGGGAGGAAAAAGCAACATTGTAGAGTCTGAGAATGACTCAGAAAATTGCACATTTTCTCTCCTTTCTGTGCATGAGTGTCAGAATGTATATTTTTGCAAGTATTTAAGTGGATTTTGTTTATTTTTAGCATGCTCGCAGCTTTAAATCATTGCTTTTCTGTGCCGTTTTGTACAGTATGTATATAGTTCAAGTTCACTGTAACTATTTGAGGCATTTCAAAGAATTACAAATTAGAAAAACGAAAGTGTATATTATCGCCGGAAGGCTCCTTACTGCATTTTAGGTTATACAACCAGATGCCTGTTCAGTCTATTTTTTACTTGAGATCCTGTAATGAATTAATTACTTTATTCTGGCAGATGGTGCAGTAACTTCTTCAAATGCAATTGTAGCTCTTAAGAATAGTGTTTTGGTTAATATAATTAATACTATTATACTATATAACACAAATTTGGTTCAGTAACACAAGACATCTGGGTGTTTATGTAACTCATGAGAAGATCCCCATTGTTTGCATGTCCATTTATTAAACATTTTGACTAATATCCTTATGCAGATATGTAATGAGTACGTTTTTTTCCACAGATTGATTTTGAGTCAGAGGCCCAGAATGCTTTGGCTGTGGTCACTCTACCTGCGACACTGCTGCACAACCTGAGTAATTCACAAATGGAGAGAGTGTCCAGAATAAACTTTATATTCTTCACCAGGACAGGGCTCTTTCAGGTGAGCATGAACCAAATTAGCTTAATATATATATATATATATATATGAAGAGTTCAGATGCAAAAGCCTCTAAGTGCCATTTGAAATTTTCTTCTAGAATGATAACTTTTATCAAGCTTGTATATTTAAGTTCAGTGATTTCACTTAAATGGCAATGATAATAACCTATTAATTGTTATTTAAGTGAAACTACGGAACTTAAATATACAAGTTTGTTAAAAATCATCATTAAAGAAGAAAATTTCAAATGGCATTTAGAGGCTTTTGCATCTGAACTCTTCATATATATACATATATATATATATATATATATATATATATCGTTGTATTGTACATATTTCTGTGAATCAGTGTTTGTGGTATTCTATAGCCCATTCACATTTAAGTCTTTATTTAAAGGGCTGAAGAACAATGTAATATTGATAATTGTTATTGATATTTCTGTCACTAGCACTTTGGATCATTAATGGTACGGTAATGAATATCTGGACATTTTCTCTGTGCTGAGTTAACTAACTCTAAATTGCGTAACATACACTGTTTTGGGTTTTATTCAGCAAGGACGCATTAATTTGATCAAAAGTGACAGTAATGTCTATTTTAGATAAATGCTGTTCTTTTGAACTTTCTGTTCATCAAAACATTCTGAAAAAAAAAATGAGCAAATGAGCACTGAAGAATGAAATTCAGCTCAACAAATTACATTTTAAAATTTTAGTTTGCAATAATATTGCTGTTTTACTGTATTTGTGATCAAAAAAAATGCAGCCTTGTTGAGTATAAGAGACTTATTTTAAAAACATTTAAAAAACTTACCATCCCAAAACCGTTTAAACGGTATGTCATTAATTTGATTAACATGTATATCTAATGAAATGTTCAACATTTATCACTTACTAATAGCTAACAAAAGTGATATACTGTGTCCATACTTACAAAACTGATATATTTATATTGACAAAAATTGAGGTGTAATTCACCCTTAAACTAAGATGAACAGATCTGTCCTGACATTCTGTTTCATTTCTTTTCAGGATAAGCCAAGTAATGGCAAGTCCTTGAACAGCTATGTGGTGGCTAGCAGTGTTGCCAACTTCACAATCAAAAACCTGCAGGATCCCGTCAAGATCGAGATTGCACATTTGGAGTACCAGGTACTCTTTGTTTTTTTGTCAGTAGGGGGTGTCTGACACCAAAGTTTATTATATTGTTTATTGGCATTTTTGTAGGTTTTTCTATGAGTAAATACAGTAACTATACGTTTTATTAGTTTAACGTTCCCGTCAATTACATTTCAAAGCAGTCATTTTCTTCCAAATAATTATTTGTCCAAGCTAACTAGAGCAATTGTGTTTAACACTCTTAATGTGTCTGTCTGTCCTCCAGAGAGAACCAAAGCCTCTTTGTGTGTTTTGGGATTTCAACCTTCAAAGTGAGGGTAAAATAATTTATAAACAGTCTCATAGGAAGCTGTACATGTAGACTTACTGTAAATGTATAATATCCATTTGTCTCCATTAGATCACACAGGGGGCTGGAATAGTGAAGGCTGTGAGGTCAGTCCGGAGTCCAACAGCAACAGGACCGTCTGCTTGTGTAATCACCTCACACACTTTGGCATTCTAATGGTGAGATTTGTGGGATTGGCAGCAAAATGACCCAACACAGTGGTTTCTTGTATTAAGGCAATTTGACAGACTGAAACAACGTCGATGTGTAACTATTAGTAACATGACACATAATTAGTAACTATTAGTAATATGACACATAATTAGTTATGTGTCATCCAGAGTAGCTAACCACACCTGAAAAGGGCCAAATACTTGACAACTAGCTAATCACGGGTCATCACTGTAGTTTGGCTCTACGCATGTAATATTAAAGATGTACTATGCTTCCGCATTCGCCAATTCTCAAATAAGCTTACGTTATGCCTACATCATACAGGTCAGGAACTATTCCTTTATTTTCTTTGTGTAAAACTTGCATCTCTTATATCCATGGATGTTTTTTTTCATAATTCTGCATAATTAAACACTAATGAGACGCATACATTTCTGGTGAATATCAGTATTGGTTAACTTTGCCTCACTTTTGTCTTTTAGGACATCTCTGGAGCTTCTGCACAGATAGATGAGAAGAACAACAGGGTTCTTACCTTCATTACCTACATCGGCTGTGGCATCTCAGCCATTTTTTCAGCAGCAACAGTACTCACGTACATCGCTTTTGAGTGAGCAGCGTTTGACTTTTAAACAGCGTGTTTTTAATGACTCATCAATGTGAACACATTGCAAAGTCTTACATTTGACTGTCCAATAACGGCTATTAAAATTCTGGTGTTTTCTCAAAGAATGTCTTCATCAGCTCTGCACAATATCCAGGATTGTGTTTTACCCAGTTTAGGCTACTCGCTACTCTTCAAGCCCTAATAATGTAGCATAAAATTAGAATGCTTTTTGTTAGTATTTACAGTAATTATTATGATTAATATATATATATATATATATATATATATATATATATATATATTTTTATATATATATATATAAAATAATTGTTATTTTATTCAGTAAAGAAGTATTCAATCAATTGATCAAAAGTGACAATAAAGACTTTTACATTGTTACAAAAAATTCTATTACAAATAATTCTATCTATGCTATCAAATAAAAGGTCACTCTTTCCAAAAAAAAAAAAAAAATTAAGCAAAATCAAATGTTAACATTATTGATAATAAGAAGTGTTTCTAAAGCACCAAATCAGCATTTCAAAATGATTTCTAAAGAATGACACTGGAGTAATAATGCTGAAAATTCAATTTTGCCATCACATGAATAAATTACATTTTAATATAAGTATAAATATACATATATACATTATATATTATATTTAATATTAATTAAAAAGATGACAGTTATTTTAAATCGCAATAATATTTCAGAATATTGTTCCTTTTACTGTATTTTTGATCAATTAAATCTATAGACTTTATTAAATCTATAGACTAGAGATTTTAACAAGTTTTTAGACCCAAAACTTTGAAATGGTAGTGTATATGGCTGAATTTCAACGGAGTTGCCAAGACTCATTGTTTTCTTTGAATTAAATCTGTAGGAAGCTGCGGCGAGACTATCCTTCCAAGATCCTGATGAATCTCAGCACGTCACTGCTCTTCCTCAACATGGTGTTTCTTCTGGATGGCTGGTTGGCTTCATACGACATTGAGGGATTGTGTGTGGCAGTGGCTGTTTTCCTGCACTTTTTTCTTCTTACTTCCTTCACCTGGATGGGCTTAGAGTCCATCCACATGTACATTGCCCTGGTCAAGGTCTTCAACACCTACATACGGCGATACATCCTCAAGTTTTGCATTGTGGGATGGGGTAAGTTCTACACCAAGAATCCTTTCCGTCAGACTTTTTGCTAGTTATTTGCCAATGTTCAATATAACATGAGATCCCTGTGAAGGAGCGTTGAACATATTAAGCAGTGAGAAGATCTGACTGTGTTTTCAGGTGTTCCTGCAGCAATTGTTGGAATTGTGTTGGCTGTGAGCAAAGATTCTTATGGAAAAAACTATTATGGAAAAGGAGAGAATGGACAGGGCACATCAGAATTGTAAGTTTGGCCCAACAAATTCAAACTGGCCATTTTTGTCATATGTGAAAGTTGAATGCAACAGATCTGTGTAGTTCACATTCTTGATTGGAATGGTCTTTTACTTTCTTTTTCTGTTGGTTTTCCCGGTCTTTCTTTCTGTAGCTGTTGGATTCATAATCCAGTGGTATTCTACGTGACGTGCGTGGGCTACTTTTCCATGATCTTCCTGATGAATGTTGCCATGTTCATCGTAGTCATGATCCAGATCTGCGGGCGTAATGGCAAGCGCAGCAACCGAACACTCCGAGAGGAGATCTTGCGTAACATGCGAAGTGTGGTCAGCCTGACGTTCTTGCTGGGCATGACCTGGGGCTTTGCTTTCTTCGCCTGGGGTCCGGTCAGCCTGGCCTTCATGTACCTCTTCTCCATTTTCAACTCCCTGCAAGGTTGGTTTATACTTGCACCATTTTCATTATCCTGACTCTGAAACATAAAATGTGAAGTTATCTGCTTTTTTCTGCCCAAAAAAAAAATATTTTTTATTTTGCTTTTGCTAAAAAAATAATTTTTAATATATAAAACACATACTTTTACACATACTAACATACACACATAGTATGTAATTTTACACAATACATACAAAAAACAGAATTTTTTGAGTTATCGGCAATTATCGTATCACTGGCTTAGTGAATGATATTGTATGTATGGTTTTGTGATGAACTGTCCAATTTACACCCCTATTTTATAACCTCTTAAAACATTTAGACCCTCAAACCTGTTTTTGATTTTAATGGGTTAGTTTATCAAATAGACATATTTTTGTTTATTTTACATTTCTATACTTTTAAAATTGTGGTTGTAGTATATAGACACCTTTAAATTATTTGTTTTGAATATTTACAGAATATCTAAAAAAATATTTGTGGTTTTGTATATCATTTACTTTTTATATTATAATAAAAAAGCTAATATTTTTTTACAATTACTCCAAATTTGGCTCTTAATATGCTATTATTGACATTAAAAAGTTATTCTAATTGAATATACTCTGCCGAAACCCGGGATCGAACCAGGGACCTTTAGATCTTCAGTCTAACGCTCTCCCAACTGAGCTATTTCGGCCTGGTGTGTAAAAGACAGAGAAATCTGTAATTCTCTATGTAGTCCGCTAGGGGTCGCTTTTGGTATTAAGTGTGGAACAGCTTGAAAATAGTTTACGATTTGTAAAAAATATGAAGCATTGTTTATTTTATTCATTTATTTTCAACAGGATTATTCATATTTGTGTTCCACTGTGCCATGAAAGAAAATGTACAAAAGCAATGGAGGAGATATTTGTGCTGTGGAAAGTTCCGCTTGGCAGATAATTCAGGTAAATTTAGTTAATACCTACTTACTATATTTTTTTTACTTTTTTTTTTCTCACGAAGTTTTGTCAGCTAGACTATATGTCATAATCTCATATAATTAATAAAAATACGTGGGAAAAAATCATATATTTAGGCCTATTGATTTAACATTATCTGTTTGAATGCTGGAAGTTGTGTAATGTTACCCTCTCCTGTTGCATTCTTGGCACATTGCAATTGTGCCAAGACTTTTTTCTTTTTAAACACATGCATTATTGCCCAGTGATTGTTGTATTTTTTTCCCTAGGCGTTTTGGATATTGCCTGTTCTGTGACTACATCTTTAGGTGCTGAATCCTGAGACTTTTGTTGCACTATTAGAATGTTTGTTTCTCTAAAGCTCAGCTTTTGGGACTTTCTTTCAGAACGATTATTATTAAAATTTAGGACCAGAGAGAACTTAGCTGGACTTTACTTCCAGTTAAATCTGATCAAATAAGATGTGAAGCTAAACAGTGCTGTTTTCAAATGCCAGTCCCACTCCAGCCCTGTATTTATAATGATGGATTTGCCAGATTTAACTTGCGTGTTTTCTTTTGCTGTGTCTGTACGCATGGAATGCACCTGAGTGACGAAAGTTAACTGGTACTTATAGATAACATTAAACCATGTTTTGCAGACTGGAGCAAGACTGCCACTAATAATACCAAGAAAGTGAGTTCTGATAACCTGGGAAAGTCCCTCTCCTCCAGTTCCTTTGGCTCCACTACAGCCAACTGGACGTCTAAAGCCAAAGCCACACTAAACCCCTTTGCCAGGCACAGTAATGCAGGTGAGCATAAAAATCATGATTTGGATTGATTGCTTAGGTCACAGCTGGTGTTGCAGTTCATTTTAAAGAAAGGGCTTAAACATGTTTTGTTTGTATGCTCTCAGTAATATATTGACAAGATGTAAAATGGTTGACTATTTGCCCTTCATGCCTTGTGTTATTTTGTGCTTTGCTCTACTGTGTTGCTTTTTGTGTGACTGTAGCCTGGACTCAGTGGTGTGTCTGTATTTATGTTTGTGGTATAGATAGTACCCTGCAATAATGCCATGGAGAGACTTCCTGAGGTAAAACCACACAAGCCAGTTTGAGTTCACACTGCTTTTTTCTATTCATGTGATCAGCTTCCCCTTTTGGGATAGACTGAATTCAATCCAGCGGCCCTAGACATAATTCCTAGTCTAACTCACTCCTAACACACAAATGCTTTTGGCCCTCCAAAACAGTCCGTCATATGACATTACATTTAAAAAAAAAAAAACGTTAGGCATCTGTTGTGATGTTTTATGATGAAATAGTCGCCTGTTGGATTGAATCCAAGTTGTGGAGTGACATTCAAGAACTTGAAAGTACACTGCTGCTGGTTGTCATTGTCATTAGTATAGCTTATAAAGGTGCAATACAAGGAAACACCTCAATGCTGAAAAAAAAAGATTATAAAGCAGTTAATATAGACTTGACTCCCACCCAAAATTTCAGTAGACATTGACAAGCTTTAGTGTCTTTTAGGAGTTCTGAATGTCATTTGCACTCTGTTTGACACTAATTTTTCTCACGGTTGCCTGTTTTGATTTGTCTCCATTGTTTTGTTCTTTTTCTTTTCGTTTGGCAGTGTTAATTTCCCCACAGGAGAAAATACCCAGCTTGCACTGCTGAAACTAAAATATATAAAACCATACACAGTAAAACTTCATGCCTACAGCAGGATCACTCTATACGCTTGTCATGCAGAGGTTTAAAAAAATACACTTGTCTTGGACAAGTGGACAAGCTTTAATGACGAGCCCTGGGATAGCTAATATGCACTTGTTGCAAAGCACCAATAATGCACTTAACATCAGAAATTTAAACACTATAGATACGATTTATACTTTGTGTACTTGGTACTGTCCATTACTTTGGCACACGTAATTGTACTGTTATGCACAGTAGAGTTTATGTCATTGTAAAATATTGAGACATTTAGGATTTAGGAGATATAGACTTTCTATATTTGCATACATGCTAAGATGAAAATAATTCTGTTATGACACTGAAATAGCATTATTTATCTAAGAATACATACTTCACAAGCTCACTCTGTGTAATTATGTATTTTAAGTTATTGTAATGTACACTGTATAGATTTTTCCTTAACAATATTTATAACGGACCATTTAACTGACTATTTAATTAAAGGTACACCATGTAACTTTTGGCCATCTTCCGGTTAAAAACTAAACTGTTTTGGCTGTGCTTCGGCTCTGCTTGACTGTTTGGATGAATATGGTTATCCTACTGCTCATAAAACATTCACTACTAGGCTTAAGAGATCCAACCAGTTTGAATGGCAAGGTGACAGCTGACTAGCTGAAGACGTTACGGTAGCTATTCCCATTAATAGACACACAACTACCTTCCAAAAATTAAATTCCAGCACAGTGCTACATCAACCATAATGAAATGACCCTTCACAATAGATAATGTAATACAATAAACTCTGTGAGAGAGCTACATAGGCCTATGCCAATTTATCTCTTAAATAAAATACCATACTCACCTGTTGAGTAATAAAAACACCATCTCCAAATCCCTCAGTTCTCTGAAAAGCCAAGCCAATGTTGATTCTTGTTTTATGACAAGCTCTGTCGCGTTCTCTTTTTGACTATCCTCTATTCCGCGCTTGTTTAAAATGGGTGATTATACGGAGGTTGGAGGTTTAGCTGTTTCATGTCAACCTCTTTTACTCGTTGTGACAACTCCATTCCCACAGTAGACAGAGCAACTTTCCTCTAATTACAGATTTGACAAGACAAGCTCAGGCGAGTGACACATGCAGTTTCCCATCCCAAAAGGTCTAAAATATAAACATATATAATAGGCTTACCATATCAGGGTAAGACAAAAACCCATTTTAGAAGGATAGATGATATATAGACTCGTTATTGCAAAAAAAAAGTTACATGGTGTACCTTTAAAATGTCTAATTTTCCCTTTTTGCTGTTTTATTTTTGCACCTTATAGCGAAGTAAAAATCTCACCAGGCAGAGGAAGGACTAGTTCTAGTTGAAAAGAACAATTACTACAAAAATTTAAATACAGATTTATTGTTGTTGCTGTTGTTTTGTGTATTTGTTCAATTTTGCTAGTATGACACAATATGTGAATTGTGAAATTATCTTTGCTATTATATTGTATATTAGATTTAGCTATCTAAATGGCCTCATTATCAATTAATGAATTTTCTAGCATAGTAGATGAGTATGATATGTTGCTCCAGTTTTTGTTAATCTGTATTTAGTTCTATAGGTCAATACCTTTCTGTAGTCCCGAATCCCCTCATAATAGTACAGAGGCTAAGGAACCATTGCAAAGAAAAGCTTAAAGGGATACTCCACTTTTTTTTTGGAAATAGGCTCATTTTACAACTCCCCCAGAGATAAACAGTTGTGTTTTACCGTTTTCAAATCCATTCAGCAGATTTTCAGATATTTAGAAGAATATCAGTAACCAGACAGTTTCTGGTCTCATTGACTTCCATAGGAAAAAAATATACTATGGAATACTATAGCTGAATGGATTCGAAAACGGTAAAACCCAAACGTTTAACTCTGGGGGAGTTGTAAAATGAGCCTATTTCCCAAAAAGTGGAGTATCCCTTTAAGCAATATAGTTCTGCATCGTTATTGAAATGGACTGAAGGTGCATGTGTGTTGGAATGTTTTTGCCCAAGAATGCACAACGGCATGGAACATCAACAGAATGGCATGGACAATTAATAACTCACCATTAGTTGAATGAATTGGAAACTAATATGATCCAACTGTCAAAGTAGTTCTGCTTTCTTTTGACGCAGCGAACATGTAGGAAAATAGTTTGCATCGGGTGCCAGTTGTAATCTTCATATTGTATGCGAGTGTATGGATACTTTGGCATAAGTACTGGATTGCTTACTACTTTTAGAAGTATATTCACACAGTCCTTCAGTCAACCATTGTGGCATATTTGCAGGTAAAAGCTTCTCCAATCAGAGCAGTCCCAAATGCAGCCCTTCCGACGGAGAGGCTTCCTCGTCCATCCTCCCCGTGCACCAGGTCTTGGACAAGGTAAAGGGCTACTGCTCCGTACGCTCGGACAACTTCTACAAAAACATCATCATGTCAGACAGCTTTAGCAATAGCACTAAATTCTAGGGAGAGGAGGCTGAGATGGAGCCGTCCTGCATCCTAGACTTACCTTGTGTGGAAAGGCAGGATCATGTTTATACGCTACAGTGCTTATTGAGTTAACCCTCCCCAACTGGAGTAGAGAAACATAACCCTATAGAGAGGGCAAGCTATGAAAGTGTGGATTTTACATACTGTGATATTCAGCTTATACTGACTATGTGATCTGTAAATAATCATAATATATTTTACTGTTTGTGCTTTTTCTAATTTTTGTTTTGCATACCTTTTTTTTTTTTTTGCACATTACTTTGTTTTTTTGTATATATAAATCCATAAATGCTTGCTGTGGCATACAAATGGGACCTTTTCACGACCAAAGACTTAAAAACATGAGGAGAAGCTAGTTCCTCTATTCGGGACTTAAAGAACATGAATGGTTGGAGCTTGAATTTTAATGCTTGTGAATTTTGCCTTGGTTTAAGCAGATAAAGTACATTTTCGCTGTAAATTAGTGAACCTTTAATACCTTTATTTTGTCATTATTTAAATGATCTCTGTCTTTACATGATCTACTACTGATTAA
The DNA here is from genome assembly GCA_038021265.1 of Cyprinella venusta. NCBI lineage: Eukaryota > Metazoa > Chordata > Actinopteri > Cypriniformes > Leuciscidae > Cyprinella > Cyprinella venusta. The sequence goes on from CM075876.1 coordinate 25,954,025, forward strand.
CATGTCATAGAAAATGTTGTTTTTTTTTTTACAGTGTGAACAATAGTTACAGTGCATACAGTTACATGACACTACTCTAATAGAAGGGCAGGACACCAAGATCAGTCTTCTGCTATTTGACAACTGAATGGAAAACAACAGCTATACACCAAATCTATCATGTTCAGATCTTCCTATTGCTGTAGTTTAATGGCATTGGTGTTTCGACTTGGTATTTATTTTAAACGCTTTTAAGAGATTTCTATGCTTCAGTGAAGAAAATGTCAGCAGCAGGAAACATTTACCAAGGGCTGTTCAGTTTGCTCTGGTCATCAGTGTAGATCATCATTAGTATAGTGGCTATGGATGTTTTATGAAAATGTGACATCTTGCATATTAAATGCACTTAAACCAGATCGTGTCTGTCTTATTTGCTTGACCAGTAACATAATTGTCTGCTTATGGTGGAAAAGTAACTGTAATAGCACGTTTGTTTATTGTTTTAAAACCAAACTCAAACCACATTTTATATATATATATATATATATATATATATATATATACGTCATTCATAGAATTTCTTTTTTTTTTTTTTTTAATGTTTTAGTTGGACACTGTTACAAAATTTTCAGGTGCCGGAAAGCCCTGGAAGTGATCTCTAGTGCGCGAACGTCACTCATTGTTTACACAGAGATTTCGGAAGTTTTACCTTTCACTGTGAATATCTAAACATATAGATATACAGACGATTTCGATATATCAACCAAGGGGGTAATCCATCGACCGGAAGTTGAAGCCGGCCGGCAGGACTTCTTTTGAGTTAGCATTTCCATTGACTCCCATTCATTTTGGCGTTACTTTGACTCGAATAACTTTACATCTGAGGCGTTTGAAGACTCCATTTGTCCTTTATTTATTTCTAAAGAAACACGACAATGTATAAAATGCTCCATTACCTTGTAGCTTATGTTATGGCCCCGTAGAAGCAGTTTTTTTTTTTTGTAAAAGTAAGCTAACAATTGCGTCATAACCACGCGACTCTCTGTCGCACAGTAGAGAGATTACCTTATGGACAGGAGGAGAAGCTCGTGGGCAATCGGTGAAACGTACAAAATAATGAATCAGAATACCTAGCAAAAGTTTCTCCTGCTCCTAGCTCATGGACAGCACCTACTCACACTCTCCGCCTCTGCAAGTTTCGGAAGGGAATGATTCAGCTCTTTCCGGCGCTTGCGCAGACCGAAGCAGCCTCAGATCACTTGGACGTGGCTGTGGTTACAAGAGGTAATAAGGATATAAATACTGTTCATGTCTTAGGCCATCAATGTGTACTCACATTTACAAGTCATTAAATCATGTTTAATCTGGACTTCTCTGTGCATGCTCTTTGAGGTGGACCCCATATACCTCCATTATAGGACTGACAGACAAGAACGGTTTGACCTAAAACTATCAAAATTGAGTGGAAACAAAGACACCTACATCTTGGATGCCCTTGAGGTAAGCTAAAACTTATCAAAAACTAATTTCAAAGTGAACTATCCCTTTAATAGGAACAAAAACCTTTTTAGAACATATTTTTGTTAGCTGATATAGCACAGTAAATAATACGGATATAGAGCAAGTTATGTAAAACGATATACTGATTGTTTAATATTAAATATTCACATTACATTTAAATTCCCAACTAATCAATATTAAAGAGGTTGCCTAATTAAAGATCATGGTGAATTGAGATGTTTTGGCTCATGTGATACCATCATATCTTGATAATCTTGATCCTCTGTTTTTAGCTCACTTTTAATCATTTGTTGGGTTTTGTCAGGGTGTTTCCCAGAACCTAACAGGGTGGTTAGTGGCTGCGGCTCAATGCGTCTGACTGTAACAGGGGGACAGGAATAGAGTGTGTTTGTTCCTTTGTCCCGGTAGTAAATGAGAGCACCACAAATTCCTTCCAGAAGTTTCTTGTGAAAGCCTTCCTGTGAGGTAAACCAGCATTCCTGATGATGCCAAAAATGAATGGAGATAAGTAGCCATCCTCATATAAAGAGTCAGGCACTACTACGCTATTCACCTTAACTTACACGGTAAATCCCTCAATATGTGATCACTCAGCAACCAAAGCAACGAACAATATCGGTTTACACCAAAAAGGCTTTACACTACTTCATGGAAAACAACAACAGGAAAAGAAAGAGCGAGTGCAGTTATTCAGAAAATTGCTAGCCTCTAGCACTGTGGAAACATTTAGCTTTGCCATTACCCTCTCCCTGTTTGATCTCCGGCCATGGTGACAGTTTTATCAGTTTCTCTCACACTACAGTATACCTTTCTGAAGTAATTTTCTGCTTAACTGTCCACATTTTCTGTGTACATAACCTAGTTATGCAATACAACTTTCATTGTAAGTACGTTAATAAGCATTTTTCATGTCATTGCAAAGTAGTGACAAAAAAAAAACAAAAATAGATACCGCAGCCATATTCCATCAAGAAAGATGGTCTATGTGCACTTAACCAATGACTGGGTTTTAGGTGTTTATTATTTGCCTTTTCACATTACAATAAATATTCAGCTCATTCACTAGATTACAAATTGATTGCAAGTTTCAACTGTCTGAAAAATCAAACTACTGTATATCCACTGATAAATGTGAACTGCTTGTCCTAGTTCTGTACATATACACAGGCATTTTTTTATTATTCATAAACAAACGTACACAATTTAATTTACAGAAAGCTAGACATGATATTAAAACTCTGAACCTTGAATGACAGAGTGCTCTTTACCTAATAAAAACGTATGTTTAATGTCAAACCTAAAGTGCCCACAAACCACTATTGCCCTTAATAAATATTCAAAATGTCTTCAATTTGAATCATCAGATACGTCAATTAGAAGCAATCCGGATTTACAGTATTTTGCAAAATACTGACAGTTACATAATATATCACTCCTATTCACTGTCACTATTCACTACTGAGATGCTAGCATTTCATGTCAAGCCCAATATGTATAATACTATAGGCCTACTTTGCAAACCATTCACAGCACACATATTCAGAAATACGGCCAGGCTTGCTTCCCAAATAGTAATAATAAGCAAGTTGTGTCCTCTCAGGTTTGTATTGGATTGTGCCTCCTCTGTCTCTGGGAGAATCTAGACTTGTATCGTTCTTTGTAGTTTCTGGGATGGTAACTCTTGACTGAGGAATTTTCATCTCTGAAAAAGATACAGAGTCAGGCATCTGTAAAATGCAATGCGACTCCCGCAATGTGCAATATTTTAATAATGACACTCACTTTTGCTGGAGATCCAAGTTAGAGCAAAACCGCAAACATTTCGTGTCTCTTCTATGTGCGCAGTGGCATCGTTCCATATCTCTTCTTAGCCGCATTTGGAGTGAACCTACACCATAGGGAATGACCTGACTGAAAGAGAACAGCTGATATTTTTAAGTGCATTCCAAACATATCAATATTTAATGTGATTGTTTAAAAAATGTAATAAATTATTGGAAAAAAAACCTCGGTCACACTTTAGATTAGGGTCCAATTCTCACTATTAACTCACAATTAACTATGACTTTTGCCTTAATAAACTCCTTATCACTGCTTATTAATAGTTAGTAAGGTAGTTGTTAAAGGGATGGTTCACCCAAAAATAAAAATGTTGTCATCCTTTACTCAACATGTTGTTTCAAACATGATATTTTTAAGAATGTTGGTAGGATGGACTGATAGTTGATATCTGGTTACCAACATTATTTTGTGTTCAACAGAAGAAAGAAACTCATACAGCTTTGGTACTACATGATGGTGAGTAAACGATGACACAATTTTCATTTTTGGGTGAACTTTCCCTTTAAGTTCAGGTATTGGGTAGATTAAAGGAGTAGTTCACTTTTAAAAAAAAACTTTTGCTGATAATTTACTCACACCCATGTCATCCAAGATATCCATGTCATTCTTTCTTCAGTCGAAACGAAATTAAGGTTTTTGATGAAAACATTCAAACATGCTTTGAGTTTTCAAGAAAGACTTCACTCTAAATTCACTTCCCAAGAGCCAGACCCTCAATCTTTAGTTTCTTGGTTGTTTTTCACCAAAGGCAGTCTGCCTGTCCTCAGGTCTCCATGCGTGGGCCACATTAATGAGACCACACACTTAAATACAACCAGACACGTGCTTTCAGTGTACAGGTTTCCAGCTTCAGTCCCCCACAGATTTCAACCTCCATTGCTCTCTCTTTTTATGTATTGCTCAAAGAGATCTCCATAGGAACACAGACAGATCAATGTTTGGATGATGTACCTGGGTGTATCGACCCAGACGATTCCTATGTGGCAAAAGTACACGCATTCTTTGTCCTTCAGGTTTTCACAGGAGCAGCGTCTCTCGCGATGGTGAATTTCTGGAGGAACATTCACAGTTGGACTAATGTTGGCACGTGACCCTGGGACTGAACAAATACAAAGTTATAACAACAGGTACAGTAACAAAAAAAACAATCAAAATCAGGAAAGAAATGTTACAAAATACTTCTATTTCAAATAAATTAACACAGTCTCATCCCAAGACGTCATATAACTGACGTCTTGGGACGTCTTTTGACCATGCGTCAACATCCGATGTTTTAGGGTACGAGGACGTCATACAACTGATGCTTTACCTTTAACGTCAGTTAGGTGACGGGGTAGGTTTAGGTCTGGGGTAGGGTTAGGATCTGATAACGCCATCTAACCGACGTTAAAGGGTACCCTAAAACGGCTGATGTTGACGTATGGTTAAAAGACGTCCCAAGATGTCAGTTATATGACGTCTTGGGATGAGACTGCATTGAATAAATTTTGTTCTTTCTATTCGGTTTCCACAAAAATATTAACCAGCACAACTGTTTTTAATATTGATAATGGTTGGAAATGTCTCTTGAACAACAAATCAGCATATTATAATGATTTCTGCACTGCAAGATATCACATAAATCAATAGAATTTAAAATATATTCACATCAATATATATATAAAAAAATTACTGTATTTTTTAATAAATAGATGCTGTAAAAAAATTGAGTTAAGACTGTCAAATACAGCCTTCAGAATGCTGAATCACAGTTAAGTCATGGATTTCTAGCAAATATTTTCCTATTTCCCCAAGCCTATGTTTTGTTATGTTTTGCTTTGATGTGTTACGCTTAAAACAAAACCTAAAAATGTGTCAAAATATTAGTCAGTGCAGCATCTTCTCTTGGCAATGTTAGACATAACATGTCTAAGCTCTAGTTGCTGTCTAAACATTTCAGTAATGTTGTGTCTCCGAGGTCCTCTTTGTTTAAGGCCTTTAATGGAGGATTCTCAGATCCAGTTTTCATGTAACTATGATCTAATGGGTTATCAGTTCAGTATTGAATTTCCATGCAACTTCAGTAAAAAAAATAATAAAATAATGTTGCACAATAAAAAGGAAACCTACAAACAAAATGGCTTAGGTTGCGTGAACTTCATTAAGGTTGTGGGAAATGAAAAGCCAAGTGGCCCATGTGGACCCTGTTTAAAGAAGACAGCAAATACGAATCTGTGGCCAACCACATTTAATGCCTCTAGGATTCCAGCAGCGCATGTAGATGGTACAAAGCAAACCACCACTACAGCTTCCGATGGTTGGGGTTTTAAAAGTTGAATCAAAAACAGATCTCTTGTTCATCGGCGACATGGTAACTCTTTAACAGAAAAACAATTCTCAAAGTAAATGCAAAAGAACGAGAAATGTATACATGAAACATCAAAGTACTTTAAAGAATACCATGGTACGTTTGATTGCCAGGAAAGTTAGAGGATTGGGGTGCACCAATATCCTCATGTCACGGTTCGATACACATCATGATACTGAACTCACGATACAATATTATTGCAATACACTCAAGAACAAGAAACAAGAATGTTATAGAAACGTTCCATGTAGGTTATTTTTAGGTTCCATATTTATAACGTAAGGAGAATGTTCTGGGAACGTTTCCTTAACCTTAAGGGAAAGTTCTAGGAACGTTTTGAGAACCTAAATTTGTTTGCGGGGATAAGACAATAACAATATAAATAACAAACATAACATTTCCCCATTGCATTATTATACGTTGTATTCAACATTATAGTAGTTTAATGTAGCACTGACACTATAACTCTGAAAACTTTGGCATAGTAATTTTTATTTACTTTTTTAATTTTTTTTATTTATGTATTTACACAATACATATTGTTTCATTTTTGTATTGTGATATATTATGACATGATATATTGTTACACCCCTATTAGAGAATAATTTATTTTTATGAAGGAAGATAGATGGAGTGGAGGCTGCAGGAGGTCTCGCTCTCTTGAAGGCTCAGCAGTGGTGACGTTTGGAATATGGAAGAGGTGTTTTAGTTGGACCTCAGTAACCCGAATGACATCTAAGGTACTCAATCAGGTGAACAGAGCCTAAGGCTTTAAGACCTTATAGAAATGGATGAAATTGCATGCCCCGGTCTTGTGGAAAGTGATCTGGGAGTGATCTCAGTAATCCATCACTATCACAAAGCTGTGGGGGTCTAACTATATAAGTTTGATGTGGAATACACAACAATGGTCTGCCTTTTGTTTTGATGCAGGAAATCAGTTGTCATCCATGTCCTCAAGGGGTCAGCTGAGGTTTCCCAGTGAAGCATTTGGGCTAGTTTCCATATAACAGGTAAGGATACTGAATACAAGGAGCTTAGATTTAGAGCTTGGACTTTGTCACAAATCCATTGGAACGTCTGCTAAAAATGCCTCACATAATTCACATACAACTGACTTTATACCATCCTACCCTTAATCGTGAGAAAGACAATCAGGAAAAGTTTTCTTTATCCCAGTAATATTTTACCAGACTAGACTTTTCTAACTCAATACTGGTATGAGACTGTGAAACCTATCTAAGGCAAGCTCTGTACTCCTCAGCACATTTTGTTTTCCCAAGAAAAAATTAATTTTATGACCCGTGCCCTGAAGAGAGGGAGATGACTGCCAAGTTGGATCAGTGTAGAATTGTAAAGGACAGACGAGAGATTACATAAATCCATTACCACCAGTTAAACCAGACCATCTCACCTATGAAGAAGCAGCAAAAGCTTTTCTGTTGTTAGCAATAAGATAGTGATAAAATAGTTTGACTGCTGTTATTAAAATGAAAAACTGTGATTATTTCCACCCTGTGTGAGACCAGCCTTGAAATTCAAAACTTCGGAGGAACGTAGCTCTGAAGTTTCAGCAATTAACCATAATGTAAAGTATATTATCCCAGTCTTTTGCACTGCATACATCCAAAGCTGAAACTAAAGAGCTCAACAATAAACTTGGTTAGGAAAAAAAATGTGAGCCAACCTGGAACCATGTTAATTGATTCAAAATATCGAAATGTTCACAATCAAAATTTCTGAAATGTATCATTGCTTAAACTAATGTTTACAGTGATAACTTGCACTGGTTATGAACTCTGCATGCTATTAAAGCAAAGCCCACCATGCAAAAGCCTTATTTCCTCCTGACCATTCTGAGGCAAACTCTCATTGCTTTTGCTCCACCATGAGGGAAGTTACATGTTCTGTGGTCCATAGAAGTGGTAGGAGATGGCCTACACATGGGGAGTTTACACCCTATGCTCAAACCAGACGGATTACGAAGCATTTTACGCCACATTTAACCCTAATTCACCCGTTCAATGATTTACACTTTGACTGGTGTTATAAAAGCAAAGACATTTGATAATTGAAATCTACATCTAAAAGCTGACCATTAGACAATGAGAGTTGAAGAAAAAAAATCTATCATTTAAGTTGAAATATGTATGGCTTTGTCTTCTGTAGGAAACAAGTAGATATTTTGAAGAATGCTGGTAACCAAATAATTTCTTAAAATGTTCCAAAGTCAGTTTTGGAATGTTTCCCGTGGGGTCTGCCCTTTGTCGCCAGTTCTGTTCATAATTTTTATGGACAGAATTTCTAGGGGCAGCCAGGGGCCGGAGGGTGTCAGGTTTGGGGACTACACGATTTCATCTCTGCTATTTGCGGATGATGTTGTCGTGTTGGCCCCTTCATACCAGGACCTTCAGCATGCACTGGGACGGTTTGCAGCCGAGTGTGAAGCGGCTGGGATGAGAATCAGCACCTCCAAATCTGAGGCCATGGTCCTCAGCCGGAAAAGGGTGGCTTGCCCACGTCAGGTTGGTGGAGAGATCCTTCCTCAAGTGGAGGAGTTTAAGTATCTTGGGGTTTTGTTCACGAGTGAGGGAAGGATGGAACGGGAGATTGACAGACGGATCGGTGCAGCTTCTGCAGTAATGCGGTCGGTGTACCGGTCTGTTGTGGTGAAGGAGCTGAGCCGTAAGGCAAAGCTCTCGATTTACAGGTCAATCTACGTTCCTACTCTCACCTATGTTCATGAGCTTTGGGTCATGACCGAAAGGACAAGATCCCGGATACAGGCGGCCGAAATGAGCTTTCTCCGCAGGGTGGCTGGGCGATCCCTTAGAGATAGGGTGAGAAGCTCGGTCACTCGGCAGGAGCTCAGAGTAGAGCCGCTGCTCCTCCACATCGAGAGGGGTCAGCTGAGGTGGCTCGGGCATCTGTTCCGGATGCCTCCTGGACGCCTTCCTGGGGAGGTGTTCCGGGCACGTCCCACTGGGCGGAGGCCCCGGGGAAGACCTAGGACACGCTGGAGAGACTATGTCTCCCAGCTGACCTGGGAACGCCTCGGTATCCCCCCAGAAGAGCTGGAGGAAGTGTTGGGGGGAGAGGGAAGTCTGGGCATCTCTGCTTAGACTGCTGCCCCCGCGACCCGGATGAGCGGAAGATGATGATGATGATGATGAAGTTCCCATGAGATTTTGTTAAGGCGCAATACCAAAAATGGCCACCAGGAAACTTACATTCTGTTGAATTTAATTGTATTCATTCTGCCGTTACAAATAACTTTCTGTCCAAATATCACGTCTGTCACATAATATGGAACCTCGAGACTCAGACTAGAAAGATTAGAAAAGGTTTTGATCATGAATTATGAAACATGATGACGCCCAAAAGGGGAGGAGCCCGATAAAATAATTTAGAGTACCATTTCTATGGTAACGCAACGCCAATTTCAAAACGGCTTGCAAGCTTTCAAATGATACCTAATTTATGATGACTGCTAAAATATGTGATGTAATAAAAAAGGCGATAAAAAGATAAGATTATATTTTAAAGGATAATATATATTTTATACTTTTTAAAGGATAATATTATTTTATTGACCAATATTAGATTATATGTTTTATTATGGATAAACTTTTAGCATGAAAACGCATGAAAAAGTTTCAATTATTAAAAGTGTGCGTCGACTTTTTAAAACAAAGGTCAGAACTCCTGTTATGGAGGTGCACTCTTGTTATTTATACATCTAGTAATGTTCCTACATAATTTGTAACAAAAAACAGTGTTAAAATATCTATTTAGGACTCTTAGACCTTTCCAAGGATGTATAGTTTGTCATAATTACATTAGGATTTAATTGTAATATAGTGAAGTAAGGCGTCCTGCAATTAGGACGGTAACAGTTTTGAGCAACGGCAATTAGAACATCCTATAAAGTTGCTAAACAAATAATTTTAATATCAAACTTGATGTGAAAATACATCCGAATTGCAAAGAGCAAACCAGAGAGAATCTGACAATGAAGTTTTAACAGCAATATGTTGTGCTAGACAAAATCTCATGTAAACTGAATCAGCATTTTTAATTGACGTTTTTCAGATAGGAAAATATTCACATTGCTAAAGATTTGAGCAGAAAGACAGAATTATATAGAAGAAAGATGGTAGCCATTTACCTTGTTGCTCCAATATGAAAACAACCACACTTATTACAAATAAGAAGGAAAAATCCATGATGCACACTGCTGTAATTTGGCAAGCCTGTCTCCTGGATGTCTATCCACACTCGGAGAGCAAAGCTGTGTGGAGAGAGAGTTTCTCAAACTCCTGCCACTCTCTCGACACCTCCAGCCTACCACACCCTCCTCCCCCCATCTCTGACTTTGGATCAGCCTGCCAAGTTGTTCTCCACAATGCTGGGGACAGGTGTTTGACAAGACACATTGTATGGGAGTGTCAATGGGAGAGAAAGAGAGAAAGACCTTGTTCTCTTTGTTTGGAGATGCTCTAATTCCATATGAAAGCACTTGTGAAAGCAGGGTTTCTCAACTTTGTCTGTTTTCATCAAGTGCTTCCAGCAAGGTCAGAGGTTTATCGGATGGATGAATTAGGTGTTCTGGCTTTTTCGCACTCTTTGTTTTTACCTTCCTGATGCTGTAAGAAATGGAGGTTTGAAGAACAAAGTCAAAGCCTGGAGAGGAAACCCAGCTTTTTCAAAGTGGAAAGGCTAGACAGACAAGGTTTTTCCCCCAAACCAAGGGAAGCCCATTGTGGTAAACCTCCATCTTAATTAAAACAATAAAAAGCCAATTGAAACATCTCAATATAAGCATCTGCGTGCCAGACTCTATTAAGGGTTCCTCTAACTGGTTAAACATTTTCTAAAGTTCAAAAACAGCTCTCATTTTTGGGCAATCATACTATCATCTCAAACTTTGTGAAAATGATAAATATAACAAACAGGCTAACAAGAGATGTAAGAGATATTGCGTGAAAGTTGTTGAGAATGGTCTTTAATGGGGCCTGTCATTTAATCACAGTGGGGGCAAACTGATGTATTCTATGGAGAGCCACAGGGGTTATTTTTTCCCACCCGTAGTTCTATTTAGCTCACTTTTTGACTTCTCATTAGTCCAGATTAGGCTTAGTTTTGCATTCAGGAGAGATAATTAAAGGCTGGGCACAACACAAAACAACATATTTGGTCAAAGAGCCCCTGGCTACAGCAATTAGATCTGTGAGGTGAGGTGCTGTGGAGAAGGAAGGAGAACTTCAGAGCTCCAAACGGATTCTTCCTGCAGCTGCGGGAGAGACTTAATGAACAGTTTGACCGACTCTCTGAAAAAATGTTCACGCTCTTGAACTGAACTGTGAACTATATGCCACTATATAAGTTTTACTGATTTTTTAATGTCCATCTATGTAACTGTCGTCTTTGTCTTTGAAGAGAATGGGACAGGGTGGAAAGGGACCGGAAAGTTTTTGGATTCTTTATGCAAGTCTTTGTTGCTGTATGGAATTTCACACCACATTGTGCTAGCAGCCAGTGCTTTATGTTTTTAATTGATTAAAGATAGTTTTATCTTTCATGGCTATGACCATGTGCTGAATAAGTATTTATTAAACTAATAAATATGGCTAACTGCTCCAAAAAAAAAAAAAAAAAAAAAAAAACATACAAAGGCATGTGGAATCGTTCAGTTCACTAAATCAATCAGTAAATCAATAACTTTATGTTTTCATAGAACAATACAAAAAAAGATATTCGTAAACTTTTCAAAAGAATTATTGTCAGCTCACCAAGCTAGCCTGAAATAAAACAATCTGTTCATGATTATCCAACCAGCAAATACATTACAATTTTAATATCGAGAGAAGACAATAGTAAAGCTATAGACTAGCTTTGAACTCTTTGAGGACAAAGATGGCGATATCTGAAATCCATGGGGAAAACAGCTTATAAATCATACTAAGTGATGTTTTTTGAAAATGTAAAAATGCAGAAAGTTTTCTGTGACAGGTAGGTTTAAGGGTAGGGTTCGTGTAAAGGGATAGTTGTACAGTAAATCCTTATGTTTATAGAAAGTCAAAGTCCCCATAAAACATGTAAACACAACATGTATGTTTCTGTATATTCAGATAGATAAATGTAGCCTATGTAAATAGGCTTAAATATGTAAGATCAATAGGTAAAAAATGTGAATGTAGCACAAAAACACTTACTCCTATGTAGGCTAGGCCTATAAAGGAGTGTTTTTGTATTTGTTAGCATATCTTGCACGTTGAAAACTTTCTACTTTTTTATATTTTCAAAAATCCACTTAGTATGATTTATAAGCTGTTTTCCTCATACATAGGGACCAAAAAAATTCCCTTCAAGGAAAAGGATTTTGGATATTGCCATCTTTGTGGAGACATTGTGCCCGGCCAATGGCCACACACACACACACACACTAACACAACACTGTAATTGTGAGGGACTATGTACTGTATTTGCATTCAGGTGGATGCTACACATTGGTGGTGGTTGAGGAGATTCCCCACTTCCATATGTGAAGCGCTTTTGAGTACCCAGAAAAGCATTATATAAATGTAACGAATTATTATTATAAAAACTACAATAATTACTATAAAATGTAAATTATAATGTGTAATAGCTACAGATTCTGCTTTAAGTAAAAATAATCAACAATTCCAGGCATAGATAATGAAGGTGATGACAAGGTATGAGAGTAAAAATGTGCTCTACAACTCCACCTAGTGCTCAGATATGGGTATTACATGAAACGTTCGAAATACAATCTCATCACTAGGACCATTTTTAAAGGTAGGTAACACGTTAATCAAATTGAAATTACTAAATTGGACTGCTTTTCCTAACTCGACAACCATTTCGCACCCATTGCGGATAAGAAATGGATGTCGAGCGTTTCCCTATACAAACAAAGTGAGAGATTCCTGCTCAAAGCTGCACATGTCGGATTCAGTCAGAGCTTGCATTTTACATGAACCGCCTGGAAAGCTGAGCTGGCTTGGTCAATGGGCAGTCACTTATTTCCAGGGGTTTCAGTACAGCGTAAAAAGTGTGACGTTGTAGTGTGTTTACAGGGGTTTCACGTCAGATACCTGTCCTAACTGTACATGTGCATCAGATACCTGTGTGTGTGTGTGTGTGTGTGTGTGTGTTTACAGGGGTTTCATGTCAAATACCTGTCCTTACTGTACATGTGCATCAGATAGGCTACCTGTGTGTGTGTTTGTGTTTACAGGGGCTTTACGTCAGATACCTGTCCAACTGTACATCTGACATAATTATCTCCTTTTTTTGGAAAGGGGTGTGATGGCCACACCCTCGGAAACGCACCATCGACGCTGTGTGCGTCGCGGGACTGAAACCCCTGTACTTTAGTGAATCGAGTGAATCCCGCCCGGGCACTAGGCCTCTAAGGTACGCCAGTGCGTAAAATAAATAAAGCCTGAGTTTTGGATTTCGGATAATTTGGATTTTGTATTTCCAAATTATTAGTATTTGTATTATCAGTTTTATACTAGTCTATAGTTAATTTAAAAATGTAAACACGCTTATGTAGGCAAGGCGTGTAATAATAAAGGAGTGTATTTGTATTTGTTAGTATCTCTAGCACGTTGAAAACATTTCACATTTAATTCAATTGGTCACTTGCCATTTCTTTTTGATCATATGTGAAATATCCTAGCAATTTTTAAAAATGTTTTTATTTATTTTATTTTTTTTACTTTGTCAGAAAACCATGTAGCCTAATATTTTCAAATACACCAGATTGTTAAAGGTCAGGAAGTGCTAATGCTTTCTTCTTACCAGGATGAAGCATAATGTATGAGGGGATGATAATCTTATAGAAAGTCCTGCTATCACAGGCCCACCACATCCTGTCTCATATTCAAGAGCTGGGCTTGGACACACACAGGGAAATTAAATGTGATTTATCACTGATTATCCCAGCAGGAAACCTGGGAGCCGGATGCATCAATCTGAGACGCTGAAAACCATACTTTTTACCTTTGATTACAGAATGAATGCTGACTGTTCCCCATGGGCCGGTTGGGTGACTGTTTCAGGCCGCTAATGGAGCAGAGGTGACTTTTATCGTTGCTGTCGGCTGTCAGCCATCAATTTGATCTCAGTTAGAAAGAGAGCATGTCAGGTACACAGTTTACCCTCTGCTTTGCTAGAATTTTTCTGTTCATTTCTCTACAGCCCTGGAGTCATACGATAACTTTGTGTGAGAAACAGACTGACATTTAAGAAGCTTGACAGCCCCTGGTCACCATTCACGTTCATGAAAAAGAACAGCATAAACATTCTGCCAAACGAAGAAATTAAGTCATACATATATGATGTGACAGTCATGAATGATGACAGAATTATTGTTTTACGATGGCCCGTAATTTTGTGGAACTATCACTGATTTGACAAAATATCTAGTATTCAGGGATCATACACTGTATAAAAATGTAAAAGGTTGCTTACAAGAAAATACTATTTCAGACTACTACAAAATTTCACGTTTAATTCAATGGGTTACTTGCCGTTTCTTTATTATTATTATCTATGAAATATCCTAGCAGTTTTAAAAAATTGTTTATCCTCCACCAAATTTTATTTTTGTGTCTTACAAAATAATGTGCAATTATTCGAATGCATGGTGAACGAAAATAGCGCTTGTACACATCCCGCTGGCTCTAATGCTTTTATTTGTGGCAATCCGTACTGTACATCAGCATTTTAATTGTTCTGATAAATCCAAGAACCAATTACGGAGCATACGAATTAGATAAGACAACAAAACTAATGAAAGGTTAAGTAAATGATAATTATGCTATTTTTGTGACGTATCACGGTAATTATGCAACCAGAAAAACACATGTTGGGCAACTGCAACTTGAAATACCAAAAAGGTTTTGAGGCTATATTTAGATAATTGGGCTCAGGCAAAGGCCTTTTAGAGTTATTGGGCAATTTCTCTGAGGCAAACATTGAAAGTAGTGGTTACAAATGCAAATTTTGTCTGATAACTTAAAGGGATTCTCCACTTTTTTTGGAAATAGTCTCGTTTTACAACTCCCCCAGAGTTAAACTGTTGAGTTTTACCGTTTTCAAAACCATTCAGCCGATTTTCTGCTATTTAGAAGAATATCAGTAACCAGACCGTTTCTGGTCTCATTGACTTCCATAGTATATTTTTTTTCCTGCTATAGAAGTCAATGAGACCACAAAAATGTCAGGTTACTGATATTCTTTTAACTATCAAAAAATCGGCTGAATGCATTCGAAAACGGTAAAATCCCACTGTTTAACTCTGGGGAGTTGTCAAATGAGCCTATTTCCAAAAAAAGTGGAGTATCCCTTTAACTCTCTAGATTTTTCTTAGTATGTGTGTGTTGCTTTATTTTATTAGTTATACATACAATACTGTTCTAAAGTCTTAGGCACAGTAGATGCAAAAAGTCTCGCAACTATTACAATATTTTCAAAAGGAAAATTTCTCTCTGGCATAGATAAATAACCATATTAAAACAAAAGTTGTGAAATGTGTGTTTGCACTGTTTGTATACATGCTGTAAGAACATGCCGTACTAAATATGTAAACAACATTTAGTACTGAGTGTACTGTGAGTGCATTTGGCAGTTTGCAATTTATGAGAGCATCAGTGTACTGCAAGATGACGACAAAGCGTTCTAAATATAATGGACTATCAGAGGGTGGGCAGCCCTGCAGTGCTCAACTGGATCAAAATGCGTCAGCTCTACAAGAACAGTATTCTGAGTCTGCCATGGCTTACTGGGTATGCCTTGGCCGAAGGCAGCCTTAAAGCCACTTAATAACAGCGAAGAACAGATTTTTCACCATATGCCATGTAGGTCTTGCTGGGCTTGCATCTAGCCCTTTTATTCTACTGTCTGCCTGGCTGATCACTTCCTCCCTGCCACTGTACATGTGTATGTACATGTCTCTTTTCTGCTCAGGTGTGGAATTGTATGTTCGTATAATGTACAAGATACGAAAGTCAAACTTCCAGGAGAGGATTAAGCACAGCTAAACATCCTCTCCTGGCTCCTGTCCTGCAAAAACATGATGCCTTTGAGGCGGTCGGTGGAGTGATTTAGAGGTCCACATTGATGGAAAGGTTCTCCTGCGGTTGGCCGGACTCGTGCTCTGTCTGCTTGGCCTTAGTCTATGGATGGAAATGAACCTCTTTGTATGTACCTGCACGCCTCCAGCTTTTCCACAAGCCACCATAGCAAAACTGATGTTGTTCTTTCCCCAAGTGTTTCCAAATGAATCACTTTTAAAGGTGGCAGCTAGAGGTGATCATAGTTTAAACTCTTCTGACTGGGAAGCTCTCCTCTGTCTCGTCCTTCCTCCTGATGTTTGTATTGTACTTTTTAACGTTACTTTATCAGGAGACTGCCACACTTTATTCAGAATTGTGAATCATAAATGGTGAAAAGATTCATATGCTTATGCCATAGCCCCATTTTTGGTGCATGGAGTTACATAACAGCTCTATCATTTTACAGTCTGATGTAATTTTCTTTGGAATATACGTATATACATTTTTTAAAGGCTCACCGAAGTGCCTTCTGTTGTCGTAATTTCTATTAAAACAGGAAGACAGGGTGGGACATATCGAACAGCTCCTCACACTTAAAATAGTCAAAAGCGTTTAGTTTATATCACAGCTCGGCCAGAGCTGTTAACCTTGGTAAAGCCACAGTTTCCTCCTAATCTCTAATTGTTTCTCCTCCATATCGCTTTAAAATAAAGCATTCTGTGCAGAATTCAAATACTTTTCCCAGCATGCGCCAACGCGCGCATATGATCCGTTGTGCTATCGTGTCTGAACTGAAGCAGACTTAGAAAATAGTTAATGTCTTCCTGACTGATGACTGTTTTATTGCTTATTTTCTTTTTCTGTAAGCCCACTGTTGCATTGAATATAGTTGTTTACTTTTATTACGTTTGATTTTATTGAGTTGTACACATACCAAGAAAATCTAAAAGTGTAAATTGGAGGAGTATGTTCTGAGGATCCATTTAGAGAGAACAGTGATTTGGTTAAATCTACTATTGTTCATGACTCATAAAAGTGGAAAATGGAAAGATATTAATATTGTTACCTCATGTAAACATGTTCTTTCCTAATTAAAAAAAAGAAAAAAAGAAAAAGAAAATAGTAAATGTGTGAACAAGTGACCAATTTTAGCTGCAGCTTTAGCATCTATTTATAATGCAGGGGGCGGGACAGAAAATCTGATGAGAAGCTGAAGTGCTGAGTAATGTCATCAAAATCATTTATCCATATTGGCGGAAGTGAGAGACTAAGTTTTGAATCTTCTACAGTAAATGCGTTTTTTTTATTTTTAATTTTTAAATGTTTATTGATTTGAAGCAGATTAGATTATAGCAGTAAGGCATATAACATCTTCATATACAGCATATTCATACTAAAAGCCAGAATACTTGCATTTTGATTTCATGGGGACTTTAACATTTAATGGAAAAAAAAATATTTCTAAAAATATAGAAGTTCATTGCTAAAAATACTAATTTAAATGTGAAATGGTGGATGTGACACTGTAGGATTTGTTGTGCACTTTTACAAATAAAGGTTCCAAAAGGGAGTTTTTTGTAGTGATACAACATGACTTTTTTTTTTAAAATCTTTTTCTAATTGTGAGGAATATTTCAATAATCTAAAGAACCTTTTGTGCAATGGAAATGTTCCAATAAAGTTGTCTTTTAGCCTACGTGTACCCTGCAGATGTAGATCTGCCGATGTTAATAGATGACTGTACAGAAATCCATTGACTTATGAAGTATATGTGACAGTAACATTCCTGTCATGACATGAAGAAGCACAGAAGCAATTAGTTTTCACAGCTATAAAATCTGTAAGTACTTCCGTGATAAGAGGGGGAAATGATTGCCTCTGAATTGATTTTGGAAAGTTGTACAGAAGCCCTTCAGCTTAAGAGAACGCTGGAGGGAACGGGCCATAAACAGTGTTATAAGTCTGACTTTGAGACCGTCGCTGTCTCCTTTACATCTGGTTCTTATTATGGCTCAGAAGTTCCCGCCAAGCCATACAGTATATGTCTGTCCCTCTCAATATACAAACAGGCCCAGTCAGTATAGAGAACCACGCTTACATATCTTATAGTATGTGTGCCTTAATGAGCACTGATAGCAAACATACTGGAGACATATGTTGCACTTGGTCACTCCAATATGGCTTATTTTTTATTTATTGTTCAAGCCTGTATAGTGGAGCTGGTAAAAAAGTACATTTTCTGAGGATTTTTACTTTTAAAAGTTGATCTTTTAATAAATCATATTTATGTATACTTCAAGCATGTTTTTTATGATATTTGTTATAGTGTAGCAATACAGCCAACATGTAGCGCTTTGGGCGAACCAAATTCAAGTCCCATCCCGAGGTCCTTTCTGGAACATGTTC
Source organism: Cyprinella venusta (assembly GCA_038021265.1). Taxonomy (NCBI): domain Eukaryota; kingdom Metazoa; phylum Chordata; class Actinopteri; order Cypriniformes; family Leuciscidae; genus Cyprinella; species Cyprinella venusta. The sequence continues at coordinate 25,972,208 of CM075876.1, forward strand.
TCCTCCCCCCTCCCCCAAATGCTTCCATATCTCTGTCCTATTGAAATATAGGCAAACATAAAAATAATAATAATAATAATATTGTATAAATAAATAGCAACTGAATTGCCTATTTTGGCACCTATTGTTAATTTATAAATTATTATTATTATTTTTATAACTTTTTTGTAATGTATAATATTGTAAAATACAGCTTACTGTTAAACATGTGTTTTTGACAGAAGTCTCTAAATTCTCACTTGGTTGTATTTATTGATCAAAAATACTGCAATTTCCGGAAATATGATTAAAATTTAAAGTAGCAGTTTTGCTTTTGAATATATTTTAAAATTTAATTTATTTCTGCTGAATTCTCAGCAGTGATTACTGCCGTTTCTTTATTATTATTATTATCTGTGAAATTTCCCCCCCCCCCAGACATCTTTATAATGAAAATATATAATCAAAGTGAATCAAATTCTACATGAATTGGGAAATTGACCTTCAATTCATGGTAACCTTCATGAAATACTGTTTGCTTCCTGTTATTGCATGTTTCAAAGATCAGTAGATTTTCACTGATCAGTAGATTCTTTCTCAAAATGTTTTACTGATCAGTAGATCAGTAGAGAATTTTTTTGCTGATGTTAGAATTACTTCTTGAAAATATTGCAAGTCACACGTGTGTGCTCTGTGCTGTATTATTGCTCATGTACAGTAAAAAAAAACCCAAAGTTGTATCCTGAACCAACAGATGGCAGTATGTCTTTAAGAAAAGACCTAAGACTCATACTTGGTTTCACACACACACACACACACACACACACACACACAGTAACACTGCAGCATGTGCCTATGACGTACTGTGACAAGTTTAAAATTACACTAAATAGAGCTTGAGGCCTCTCAGTAAATTTCTATGGAATGATATCCCAGGCTTGCCAACTTTGGGACTTTGGCTGGAGTGAGACAAAAATTTCTGTGTGTGTGGGGAGAACATTTTTGGTAACCCTAATTTTAAAAATGTCAGTCCATGTTTACTTAAACCCTGATTTATGCAACAATAACAAAAAAAATAATAGACTGGAAATTATTATATATATATTAAATTATAGCTATATATATATATATATATATATATATATATATATATATATATATATATATACATATATATATATATAGCTATAATTTAATATATAATCATTTCCATTCTATTAGTTTTATTTATATATAGCTATAATTCTATATATATATATATATATATATATATAATTTCTATTATTAGTTTTTTGTTGTTGAACACACAAAATTTCCTCATATATATTTTTGTATATATATATACATACATAATTTAATATAATAATTTCCATTCTGTTAGCTTTTTGTTGTTGTTGTTGCATAAATATAGATTTACAGATATATAGATTAAGAAAGCAACCGTTGGTTTAAATCCAGTGAAGTGTCATAGGCGTAATTTGCGGGTGGGTCGGATGGGACATGGTCCCCACCAGTTTTTTTCTCAGGATCGATATTGTCCCCCACCACCTCTTTGAAACATTGAGGCACGGATGTACCTACAAATAAATAACATATCTCTAGTTAACTAGCAGAGCATTAATTTAGTTCGCTATATATTGAATAAGAGATCTAGTGCTTAAATCGCTTGTTGCTGCTGCTATCTATGTCATGGATACATAATGTCTCTTGTGGCGCACACACAGTCTTCACTCGGACACACTCGTCAATCTATCGCCGTTGAGAGAAAAAAAAACCCTTTTTTCCCGAGTGTGTATCTGAACCCGTAACCTGACACGCTTGGCAAAAGTTCTACCACTAACATTAGACCATTTAAGAACTTAAACTTTGCTGATCGATGTATTTATTTATGGGTTGAGTAGAGAGACTGCACAGTTTGACCAGCGGATGTTGTTGCTAAGAACTTAATATATCAGACTGGCACTCGCAGCCTCGAAACACTGCCGGCCCACCGGGAAAAGTCCCGACTCTCCCGATTGCCACTCTGCCCCTGCCTGTCATTAATACGCTGTGGTAGTCTAGTCATCAACAGAATATTAACAAATTGAGAGGGGAGAAAATGGATTTGGGCATTTCTTGCATGTGAGTGAGAGCGTGAGATTGATGTTGAAAGGATGAGTGTCACACACCAGACATGTGAGAGTTGGCAACCCTGATATCCAGACATGATCTTATTCTCAGACTTTGTCAGAGATGACACCCAGTTACCTCCTGCAGGACAGGCACTGTTGTCGCCCTTGAGTAAAGCTGTGTAGGAACTTTGACTACACATGGAAAATGTGGGCTGTGGTTTTCTTCTCTACTTGGCAAGAGGCTGCCTTAGTAAAAAAAAAAAAAAATTGAGGAAAAAAATGTTAACTGTTCCAAACACATTCCCATGGAAGGGGGGCATTTGGTTGGTCCCCCAACCTATGTACAGGCCTAACATACTTATTATTTCCTCCACAATCAGTCGGTATAGAGACTGTTTAGAAGTAAAAATATGCCAGTCCGGTTAAATATATCACACACATTTATTGTAGCTTGTGTGTCCCTGTTAATTCTAATCACCATCAATTTGAACAAGGTTGCTTCTATTTGTTGGGACTTATGGTATGTGTGCACTTGCATAGAATTCTGCTATGCACATGATTTTTATGACAGCAATCAAGTTTCTTGTTGCCTAATAACGTGATTCAGCTGCATAAGACTATATTGTGCAATCATTCTATAGATGGAGGCGTGGGAAATGGTACTTTATGTAGAATAGGGAGGGAGACCTATGTCACATTTCTTAAAACTTATGATTTCCTCATATTGTCCAGGAAGCACAATTCCCTTCTTCAGTTTGACAGTAATGGATGTGTCATGTGACCCCATAGTTAATGGTAAATTGATGATGTCTTGTTTTAGCAACATACAACCAAGAATAGAAAACAATGAAAACTTGTGTAACGTTAATGATAATACTATTTTAAAAGTACTGTGACGTATAATAAACTGGATTTTTCCCAATAACTTGTAATCTTGATCAGCTTTTGGAGGACTTGGTACAACGTATTTCTAATCGGAGACTCCAGAATATGTTCAGCTCATGTAAAAATGTAAAATGGACAAAAATGTTTTCCGATTTAGTAATAAAACTTTTTTTTAAAACCTTGGGGGAGCAAAGGTTTAAATATAGGAAATATTTTAAAAAGTTCAAGCAGAGTGGCTGTGGGTCACGTATTAAAAAGTCTTAAATCAATTTTCCTAAAAATAAAGCCTTAAAAAGTATTAAATTGTCTTAAATTCAGATTGGATAGGTCTTAAATATGTTAAGTCATGTCACCACAAAGATGCAGGCAAAGGCAATCGTTCTGCCAGCCAGGTCAAATATTTTCTACAAGGTAACGTAACCTGTGTGTGAGACACGCGGGTGCGATCAAACAGTGGAGTCATGAAAAACATCCGTCATTTTGTTCATACAGGACAACATTCAGTCTGCAAAGTGTTTACTTATATTTGTGTAGGCCTATAATCGCATTAAAACACACTTTTAAAAGCAAAACATATGTATCCAACCCCTGTTGGACCGGAGTGCAAAAATGGAGAGCTGAGATATTGAGATCCCACGTAGCATTTATGCCATTATAAAAATCTCAATATCTCAGCTCTGGAAGGATCTAGAGCCTCCATTTTTGCTCTCAGGTCTAAGTCTCATGACCCTCTATCAGAATTCAGAGTTTCAAGAAGATCAGAGAAACTCAAAATTTAAACCCGAAAAAAAAGAAAAGAAAGTGTTACCCCTTTCGGTTTTTTTTTTTTTCGGGTCAAAATTTTGAGTTTCGATATCTCAGCTCTGGAAGGGTCTAGAGCCTCAATTTTTGCACTCAGGTCTAAGTCTCGTGGCCCTCTATCAGAATTCAGAGTCTCAAGAAGATCAGAGAAACTCAAAATTTCGAACTGAAAAAACAAAAAACAAAAACGACAGTGTTACCCCTTTTGTTTTGTTTTTCGGGTCGAAATTTTGAGTTTCGATATCTCAGCTCTGGAAGGGTCTAGAGCCTCCATTTTTCACTCAGGTCTAATTCTCATGGCCCTCTATCAGAATCCAGCGTTTCAAGAAGATCAGAGAAACTCAAAATTTCGACCCCCCCCCCCCCAAAAAAAACGACAGTGTTACCCCTTTCGTTTTTTTTTTCGGGTTGAAATTTTCAGTTTCAATATATCAGCTCTGGAAGGGTCTAGAGCCTCGATTTTTGCACTCAGATCTAAGTCTCATGGCTCTCTTTCAGAATCCAGAGTTTCAAGAAGATCAGAGAAACTCAAAATTTCAACCCAAAAAAACCCCCGACAGTGTTACCCGTATCGTTTTTTTTTTCCGGGTGAAAATTTTGAGTTTCGATATCTCGGCTCTGGAAGGGTCTAGAGCCTCGATTTTTGCACTCAGGTCTAAGTCTCATGGCCCTCTATCAGAATCCAGAGTCTCAAGAAGATCAGAGAAACTCAAAATTTCGACCCGAAAAAAAAACAAAACAAAAACGAAAGTGTTGCCTTTTTTTTTTTTTTTCGGGTCAAAATTTTGAGTTTCGATATCTCAGCTCTGGAAGGGTCTAGAGCCTCCATTTTCACTCAGGTCTAATTCTCATGGCCCTCTATCAGAATCAAGAGTTTCAAGAAGATCAGAGAAACTCAAAATTTCGACCCGAAAAAAGAAAAATGACAGTGGTACCCCTTTCGTGTTTTTTTTGGGGGGGGGGGGGTCAAAATTTTGAGTTTCGATATCTCAGATCTGGAAGGGTCTAGTGCCACCATTTTTGCACTCAGGTTTAAGTCTCATGGCCCTCTATCAGAATGCAGAGTTTCAAGAAGATCAGAGAGACTCAAAATTTCTTGATCCCCTCCGATCTTCTTGAAACTCTGGATTCTGATAGAGGGCCACGAGACTTCGACCAGCGGGCAAAAATGGAGGCTCTAGACCCTTCCAGAGCCGAGATATCGAAGGTCAAAATTTGGACCTGAAAAAAAAACATAAGGGGTAACACTGTCATTTTTTTTTGGCCGAAATTTTGACCCCCTCCGATCTTCTTGAAACTCTGGATTCTGACAGAGGGCAACGAGACTTCGACCAGTGCGCAAAAATGGAGGCTCTAGACCCTTCCAGAGCCGAGATATCGAAGGTCAAAATTTGGACCTGAAAAAAAACATAAGGGGTAACACTGTCATTTTTTTTTTGGCCGAAATTTTGACCCCCTCCGATCTTCTTGAAACTCTGGTTTCTGACAGAGGGCCACGAGACTTCCACCAGCGTGCAAAAATGGAGGCTCTAGACCCTTCCAGAGCCGAGATATCGAAGGTCAAAATTTGGACCTGAAAAAAAACATAAGGGGTAACACTGTCATTTTTTTTTTTGGCCGAAATTTTGACCCCCTCCGATCTTCTTGAAACTCTGGATTCTGACAGAGGGCCACGAGACTTCGACCAGCGCGCAGAAATGGAGGCTCTAGACCCTTTCGGGGCCGAGATATCGAAGGTCAAAATTTGGACCTTAAAAAAAAAACATAAGGGGTAACACTGTCATTTTTTTTTTTTGGCCGAAATTTTGACCCCCTCCGATCTTCTTGAAACTCTGGATTCTGACAGAGGGCCACGAGACTTCGACCAGCGCGCAAAAATGGAGGCTCTAGACCCTTCCAGAGCCGAGATATCGAAGGTCAAAATTTTGGACCTGAAAAAAAACATAAGGGGTAACACTGTCATTTTTTTTTTTTGGCCGAAATTTTGACCCCCTCCGATCTTCTTGAAACTCTGGATTCTGACAGAGGGCCACGAGACTTCGACCAGCGCGCAAAAATGGAGAATCTAGACCCTTCCAGAGCCGAGATATCGAAGGTCAAAATTTGGACCTGAAAAAAAACATAAGGGGTAACACTGTCATTTTTTTTTTGGCCTAAATTTTGACCCCCTCCGATCTTCTTGAAACTCTGGATTCTGACAGAGGGCCACGAGACTTCGACCAGCGCGCAAAAATGGAGGCTCTAGACCCTTCCAGAGCCGAGATATCGAAGGTCAAAATTTGGACCTGAAAAAAAAACATAAGGGGTAACACTGTCATTTTTTTTGGTCGAAATTTTGACCCCCTCCGATCTTCTTGAAACTCTGGATTCTGACAGAGGGCCACGAGACTTCGACCAGCTCGCAAAAATGGAGGCTCTAGACCCTTCCAGAGCCGAGATATCGAAGGTCAAAATTTGGACCTGAAAAAAAAAAACCATAAGGGGTAACACTGTCATTTTTTTTTTGGCCGAAATTTTGACCCCCTCCGATCTTCTTGAAACTCTGGATTCTGACAGAGGGCCACGAGACTTCGACCAGCGCGCAAAAATGGAGGCTCTAGACCCTTCCAGAGCCGAAATATCGAAGGTCAAAATTTGGACCTGAAAAAAAACATAAGGGGTAACACTGTCATTTTTTTTTTTGGCCGAAATTTTGACCCCCTCCGATCTTCTTGATACTCTGGATTCTGACAGAGGGCCACGAGACTTCGACCAGCGCGCAAAAATGGAGGCTCTAGACCCTTCCAGAGCCGAGATATCGAAGGTCAAAATTTGGACCCGAAAAAAAAAAACATAAGGGGTAACACTGTCATTTTTTTTTTGGCCGAAATTTGGACCCCCTCTGATCTACTTGAAACTCTGGATTCTGACAGAGTGCCACGAGACTTCGACCAGCGCGCAAAAATGAGGCTCTAGACCCTTCCAGAGCCGAGATATCGAAGGTCAAAATTTGGACCTGAAAAAAACATAAGGGGTAACACTGTCATTTTTTTTTTTGGCCGAAATTTTGACCCCCTCCGATCTTCTAGAGACTCTGGATTCTGACAGAGGGCCACGAGACTTCGACCAGCGCGCAAAAATGGAGGCTCTAGACCCTTCCAGAGCCGAGATATCGAAGGTCAAAATTTCAGCCAAAATAAAAAATGACAGTGTTACCCCTTATGTTTTTTTTTCCGGCCAAAATTTTGACCTTCGATATCTCGGCTCTGGAAGGGTCTAGAGCCTCCATTTTTGCGCGCTGGTCGATGTCTCGTGGCCCCCTGTCAGAATCCAGAGTTTCAAGAAGATCGGAGGGGGTCAAAATTTCGGCCAAAAAAAAAATGACAGTGTTACCCCTTATGTTTTTTTTTTTTTGGCCGAAATTTTGACCCCCTCCGATCTTCTTGAAACTCTGGATTCTGACAGAGGGCCACGAGACATCGACCAGCGCGCAAAAATGGAGGCTCTAGACCCTTCCAGAGCCGAGATATCGAAGGTCAAAATTTCTGCCAAAATAAAAAATGACAGTGTTACCCCTTATGTTTTTTTTTTCCGGCCGAAATTTTGACCTTCGATATCTCGGCTCTGGAAGGGTCTAGAGCCTCCATTTTTGCGCGCTGGTCGATGTCTCGTGGCCCTCTGTCAGAATCCAGAGTTTCAAGAAGATCGGAGGGGGTCAAAATTTCGGCCAAAAAAAAAAAAATGACAGTGTTACCCCTTATGTTTTTTTTTTTTTGGCCGAAATTTTGACCCCCTCCGATCTTCTTGAAACTCTGGATTCTGACAGAGGGCCACGAGACTTCGACCAGCGCGCAAAAATGGAGGCTCTAGACCCTTCCAGAGCCGAGATATCGAAGGTCAAAATTTGGACCTGAAAAAAAACATAAGGGGTAACACTGTCATTTTTTTTTTGGCCGAAATTTTGACCCCCTCCGATCTTCTTGATACTCTGGATTCTGACAGAGGGCCACGAGACTTCGACCAGCTCGCAAAAATGGAGGCTCTAGACCCTTCCAGAGCCGAGATATCGAAGGTCAAAATTTGGACCTGAAAAAAAAACCATAAGGGGTAACACTGTAATTTTTTATTTGGCCGAAATTTTGACCCCCTCCGATCTTCTTGAAACTCTGGATTCTGACAGAGGGCCACGAGACTTCGACCAGCGCGCAAAAATGGAGGCTCTAGACCCTTCCAGAGCCGAAATATCGAAGGTCAAAATTTGGACCTGAAAAAAAAACATAAGGGGTAACACTGTCATTTTTTTTTTTTGGCCGAAATTTTGACCCCCTCCGATCTTCTTGATAGTCTGGATTCTGACAGAGGGCCACGAGACTTCGACCAGCGCGCAAAAATGGAGGCTCTAGACCCTTCCAGAGCCGAGATATCGAAGGTCAAAATTTGGACCTGAAAAAAAAAACATAATGGGTAACACTGTCATTTTTTTTTTGGGCCGAAATTTTGACCCCCTCCGATCTTCTTGAAACTCTGGATTCTGACAGAGGGCCACGAGACTTCGACCAGCGCGCAAAAATGGAGGCTCTAGACCCTTCCAGAGCCGAGATATCGAAGGTCAAAATTTGGACCCGAAAAAAAAACATAAGGGGTAACACTGTCATTTTTTTTTTTGGCCGAAATTTGGACCCCCTCTGATCTACTTGAAACTCTGGATTCTGACAGAGTGCCACGAGACTTCGACCAGCGCGCAAAAATGAGGCTCTAGACCCTTCCAGAGCCGAGATATCGAAGGTCAAAATTTGGACCTGAAATAAACATAAGGGGTAACACTGTCATTTTTTTTTTTTGGCCGAAATTTTGACCCCCTCCGATCTTCTAGAGACTCTGGATTCTGACAGAGGGCCACGAGACTTCGACCAGCGCGCAAAAATGGAGGCTCTAGACCCTTCCAGAGCTGAGATATCGAAGGTCAAAATTTCAGCCAAAATAAAAAATGACAGTGTTACCCCTTATGTTTTTTTTTCCGGCCAAAATTTTGACCTTCGATATCTCGGCTCTGGAAGGGTCTAGAGCCTCCATTTTTGCGCGCTGGTCGATGTCTCGTGGCCCTCTGTCAGAATCCAGAGTTTCAAGAAGATCGGAGGGGGTCAAAATTTCGGCCAAAAAAAAAAAATGACAGTGTTACCCCTTATGTTTTTTTTTTTTGGCCGAAATTTTGACCCCCTCCGAGGGCCACGAGACATCGACCAGCGCGCAAAAATGGAGGCTCTAGACCCTTCAAGAGCCGAGATATCGAAGGTCAAAATTTCAGCCAAAATAAAAAATGACAGTGTTACCCCTTATGTTTTTTTCTCCGGCCAAAATTTTGACCTTCGATATCTCGGCTCTGGAAGGGTCTAGAGCCTCCATTTTTTGCGCGCTGGTCGATGTCTCGTGGCCCTCTGTCAGAATCCAGAGTTTCAAGAAGATCGGAGGGGGTCAAAATTTCGGCCAAAAAAAAATGACAGTGTTACCCCTTATGTTTTTTTTTTTTTTGGCCGAAATTTTGACCCCCTCCGATCTTCTTGAAACTCTGGATTCTGACAGAGGGCCACGAGACATCGACCAGCGCGCAAAAATGGAGGCTCTAGACCCTTCAAGAGCCGAGATATCGAAGGTCAAAATTTCAGCCAAAATAAAAAATGACAGTGATACCCCTTATGTTTTTTTTTCCGGCCAAAATTTTGACCTTCGATATCTCGGCTCTGGAAGGGTCTAGAGCCTCCATTTTTGCGCGCTGGTCGATGTCTCGTGGCCCTCTGTCAGAATCCAGAGTTTCAAGAAGATCGGAGGGGGTCAAAATTTCGGCCAAAAAAAAAAAATGACAGTGTTACCCCTTATGTTTTTTTTTTTTTTTTGGCCGAAATTTTGACCCCCTCCGATCTTCTTGAAACTTTGGATTCTGAGAGAGGGCCACGAGACATCGACCAGCGCGCAAAAATGGAGGCTCTAGACCCTTCCAGAGCCGAGATATCGAAGGTCAAAATTTGGACCTGAAAAAAAACATAAGGGGTAACACTGTCATTTTTTTTTTGGCCGAAATTTTGACCCCCTCCGATCTTCTTGATACTCTGGATTCTGACAGAGGGCCACGAGACTTCGACCAGCTCGCAAAAATGGAGGCTCTAGACCCTTCCAGAGCCGAGATATCGAAGGTCAAAATTTGGACCTGAAAAAAAAACCATAAGGGGTAACACTGTAATTTTTTATTTGGCCGAAATTTTGACCCCCTCCGATCTTCTTGAAACTCTGGATTCTGACAGAGGGCCACGAGACTTCGACCAGCGCGCAAAAATGGAGGCTCTAGACCCTTCCAGAGCCGAAATATCGAAGGTCAAAATTTGGACCTGAAAAAAAAACATAAGGGGTAACACTGTCATTTTTTTTTTTTGGCCGAAATTTTGACCCCCTCCGATCTTCTTGATAGTCTGGATTCTGACAGAGGGCCACGAGACTTCGACCAGCGCGCAAAAATGGAGGCTCTAGACCCTTCCAGAGCCGAGATATCGAAGGTCAAAATTTGGACCTGAAAAAAAAAACATAATGGGTAACACTGTCATTTTTTTTTTGGGCCGAAATTTTGACCCCCTCCGATCTTCTTGAAACTCTGGATTCTGACAGAGGGCCACGAGACTTCGACCAGCGCGCAAAAATGGAGGCTCTAGACCCTTCCAGAGCCGAGATATCGAAGGTCAAAATTTGGACCCGAAAAAAAAACATAAGGGGTAACACTGTCATTTTTTTTTTTGGCCGAAATTTGGACCCCCTCTGATCTACTTGAAACTCTGGATTCTGACAGAGTGCCACGAGACTTCGACCAGCGCGCAAAAATGAGGCTCTAGACCCTTCCAGAGCCGAGATATCGAAGGTCAAAATTTGGACCTGAAATAAACATAAGGGGTAACACTGTCATTTTTTTTTTTTGGCCGAAATTTTGACCCCCTCCGATCTTCTAGAGACTCTGGATTCTGACAGAGGGCCACGAGACTTCGACCAGCGCGCAAAAATGGAGGCTCTAGACCCTTCCAGAGCTGAGATATCGAAGGTCAAAATTTCAGCCAAAATAAAAAATGACAGTGTTACCCCTTATGTTTTTTTTTCCGGCCAAAATTTTGACCTTCGATATCTCGGCTCTGGAAGGGTCTAGAGCCTCCATTTTTGCGCGCTGGTCGATGTCTCGTGGCCCTCTGTCAGAATCCAGAGTTTCAAGAAGATCGGAGGGGGTCAAAATTTCGGCCAAAAAAAAAAAATGACAGTGTTACCCCTTATGTTTTTTTTTTGGCCGAAATTTTGACCCCCTCCGATCTTCTTGAAACTCTGGATTCTGACAGAGGGCCACGAGACATCGACCAGCGCGCAAAAATGGAGGCTCTAGACCCTTCCAGAGCCGAGATATCGAAGGTCAAAATTTCAGCCAAAATAAAAAATTACAGTGTTACCCCTTATGTTTTTTTTCCGGCCGAAATTTTGACCTTCGATATCTCGGCTCTGGAAGGGTCTAGAGCCTCCATTTTTGCGCGCTGGTTGATGTCTCGTGGCCCTCTGTCAGAATCCAGAGTTTCAAGAAGATCGGAGGGGGTCAAAATTTCGGCCAAAAAAAAAATGACAGTGTTACCCCTCATGTTTTTTTTTTTGGCCGAAATTTTGACCCCCTCCGATCTTCTTGAAACTCTGGATTCTGACAGAGGGCCACGAGACATCGACCAGCGCGCAAAAATGGAGGCTCTAGACCCTTCCAGAGCCGAGATATCGAAGGTCAAAATTTCAGCCAAAATAAAAAATGACAGTGTTACCCCTTATGTTTTTTTTTCCTGCCAAAATTTTGACCTTTGATATCTCGGCTCTGGAAGGGTCTAGAGCCTCCATTTTTGCGCGCTGGTCGATGTCTCGTGGCCCCCTGTCAGAATCCAGAGTTTCAAGAAGATCGGAGGGGGTCAAAATTTCGGCCAAAAAAAAAATGACAGTGTTACCCCTTATGTTTTTTTTTTTTTGGCCGAAATTTTGACCCCCTCCGATCTTCTTGAAACTCTGGATTCTGACAGAGGGCCACGAGACATCGACCAGCGCGCAAAAATGGAGGCTCTAGACCCTTCCAGAGCCGAGATATCGAAGGTCAAAATTTCTGCCAAAATAAAAAATGACAGTGTTACCCCTTATGTTTTTTTTTTCCGGCCAAAATTTTGACCTTCGATATCTCGGCTCTGGAAGGGTCTAGAGCCTCCATTTTTGCGCGCTGGTCGATGTCTCGTGGCCCTCTGTCAGAATCCAGAGTTTCAAGAAGATCGGAGGGGGTCAAAATTTCGGCCAAAAAAAAAAAATGACAGTGTTACCCCTTATGTTTTTTTTTTTTGGCCGAAATTTTGACCCCCTCCGAGGGCCACGAGACATCGACCAGCGCGCAAAAATGGAGGCTCTAGACCCTTCAAGAGCCGAGATATCGAAGGTCAAAATTTCAGCCAAAATAAAAAATGACAGTGTTACCCCTTATGTTTTTTTCTCCGGCCAAAATTTTGACCTTCGATATCTCGGCTCTGGAAGGGTCTAGAGCCTCCATTTTTTGCGCGCTGGTCGATGTCTCGTGGCCCTCTGTCAGAATCCAGAGTTTCAAGAAGATCGGAGGGGGTCAAAATTTCGGCCAAAAAAAAATGACAGTGTTACCCCTTATGTTTTTTTTTTTTTGGCCGAAATTTTGACCCCCTCCGATCTTCTTGAAACTCTGGATTCTGACAGAGGGCCACGAGACATCGACCAGCGCGCAAAAATGGAGGCTCTAGACCCTTCAAGAGCCGAGATATCGAAGGTCAAAATTTCAGCCAAAATAAAAAATGACAGTGATACCCCTTATGTTTTTTTTTCCGGCCAAAATTTTGACCTTCGATATCTCGGCTCTGGAAGGGTCTAGAGCCTCCATTTTTGCGCGCTGGTCGATGTCTCGTGGCCCTCTGTCAGAATCCAGAGTTTCAAGAAGATCGGAGGGGGTCAAAATTTCGGCCAAAAAAAAAAAATGACAGTGTTACCCCTTATGTTTTTTTTTTTTTTTTGGCCGAAATTTTGACCCCCTCCGATCTTCTTGAAACTTTGGATTCTGAGAGAGGGCCACGAGACATCGACCAGCGCGCAAAAATGGAGGCTCTAGACCCTTCCAGAGCCGAGATATCGAAGGTCAAAATTTCAGCCAAAATAAAAAATGACAGTGTTACCCCTTATGTTTTTTTTTCCGGCCAAAATTTTGACCTTCGATATCTCGGCTCTGGAAGGGTCTAGAGCCTCCATTTTTGCGCGCTGGTCGATGTCTCGTGGCCCTCTGTCAGAATCCGGAGTTTCAAGAAGATCGGAGGGGGTCAAAATTTCGGCCAAAAAAAAATGACAGTGTTACCCCTTATGTTTTTTTTTTTTGGCCGAAATTTTGACCCCCTCCGATCTTCTTGAAACTCTGGATTCTGACAGAGGGCCACGAGACATCGACCAGCGCGCAAAAATGGAGGCTCTAGACCCTTCCAGAGCCGAGATATCGAAGGTCAAAATTTCTGCCAAAATAAAAAATGACAGTGTTACCCCTTATGTTTTTTTTTTCCGGCCGAAATTTTGACCTTCGATATCTCGGCTCTGGAAGGGTCTAGAGCCTCCATTTTTGCGCGCTGGTCGATGTCTCGTGGCCCTCTGTCAGAATCCAGAGTTTCAAGAAGATCGGAGGGGGTCAAAATTTCGGCCAAAAAAAAAAAATGACAGTGTTACCCCTTATGTTTTTTTTTTTTGGCCGAAATTTTGACCCCCTCCGATCTTCTTGAAACTCTGGATTCTGACAGAGGGCCACGAGACATCGACCAGCGCGCAAAAATGGAGGCTCTAGACCCTTCAAGAGCCGAGATATCGAAGGTCAAAATTTCAGCCAAAATAAAAAATGACAGTGTTACCCCTTATGTTTTTTTCTCCGGCCAAAATTTTGACCTTCGATATCTCGGCTCTGGAAGGGTCTAGAGCCTCCATTTTTGCGCGCTGGTCGATGTCTCGTGGCCCTCTGTCAGAATCCAGAGTTTCAAGAAGATCGGAGGGGGTCAAAATTTCGGCCAAAAAAAAAATGACAGTGTTACCCCTTATGTTTTTTTTTTTTTGGCCGAAATTTTGACCCCCTCCGATCTTCTTGAAACTCTGGATTCTGACAGAGGGCCACGAGACATCGACCAGCGCGCAAAAATGGAGGCTCTAGACCCTTCCAGAGCCGAGATATCGAAGGTCAAAATTTCTGCCAAAATAAAAAATGACAGTGTTACCCCTTATGTTTTTTTTCCGGCCAAAATTTTGACCTTCGATATCTCGGCTCTGGAAGGGTCTAGAGCCTCCATTTTTGCGCGCTGGTCGATGTCTCGTGGCCCTCTGTCAGAATCCAGAGTTTCAAGAAGATCGGAGGGGGTCAAAATTTCGGCCAAAAAAAAAATGACAGTGTTACCCCTTATGTTTTTTTTTTTTGGCCGAAATTTTGACCCCCTCCGATATTCTTGAAACTCTGGATTCTGACAGAGGGCCACGAGACATCGACCAGCGCGCAAAAATGGAGGCTCTAGACCCTTCAAGAGCCGAGATATCGAAGGTCAAAATTTCAGCCAAAATAAAAAATGACAGTGTTACCCCTTATGTTTTTTTTTCCGGCCAAAATTTTGACCTTCGATATCTCGGCTCTGGAAGGGTCTAGAGCCTCCATTTTTGCGCGCTGGTCGATGTCTCGTGGCCCTCTGTCAGAATCCAGAGTTTCAAGAAGATCGGAGGGGGTCAAAATTTCGGCCAAAAAAAAAATGACAGTGTTACCCCTTATGTTTTTTTTTTTGGCCGAAATTTTGACCCCCTCCGATATTCTTGAAACTCTGGATTCTGACAGAGGGCCACGAGACATCGACCAGCGCGCAAAAATGGAGGCTCTAGACCCTTCCAGAGCCGAGATATCGAAGGTCAAAATTTCAGCCAAAATAAAAAATGACAGTGATACCCCTTATGTTTTTTTTTCCGGCCAAAATTTTGACCTTCGATATCTCGGCTCTGGAAGGGTCCAGAGCCTCCATTTTTGCGCGCTGGTCGATGTCTCGTGGCCCTCTGTCAGAATCCAGAGTTTCAAGAAGATCGGAGGGGGTCAAAATTTCGGCCAAAAAAAAAAAAATGACAGTGTTACCCCTTATGTTTTTTTTTTTTTTTTGGCCGAAATTTTGACCCCCTCCGATCTTCTTGAAACTTTGGATTCTGAGAGAGGGCCACGAGACATCGACCAGCGCGCAAAAATGGAGGCTCTAGACCCTTCCAGAGCCGAGATATCGAAGGTCAAAATTTCAGCCAAAATAAAAAATGACAGTGTTACCCCTTATGTTTTTTTTTCCGGCCAAAATTTTGACCTTCGATATCTCGGCTCTGGAAGGGTCTAGAGCCTCCATTTTTGCGCGCTGGTCGATGTCTCGTGGCCCTCTGTCAGAATCCGGAGTTTCAAGAAGATCGGAGGGGGTCAAAATTTCGGCCAAAAAAAATGACAGTGTTACCCCTTATGTTTTTTTTTTTTGGCCGAAATTTTGACCCCCTCCGATCTTCTTGAAACTCTGGATTCTGACAGAGGGCCACGAGACATCGACCAGCGCGCAAAAATCGAGGCTCTAGACCCTTCCAGAGCCGAGATATCGAAGGTCAAAATTTCAGCCAAAATAAAAAATGACAGTGTTACCCCTTATGTTTTTTTTTCCGGCCAAAATTTTGACCTTCGATATCTCGGCTCTGGAAGGGTCTAGAGCCTCAATTTTTGCGCGCTGGTCGATGTCTCGTGGCCCTCTGTCAGAATCCAGAGTTTCAAGAAGATCGGAGGGGGTCAAAATTTCGGCCAAAAAAAAAAATGAGTGTTACCCCTTATGTTTTTTTTTTTTGGCCGAAATTTTGACCCCCTCCGATCTTCTTGAAACTCTGGATTCTGACAGAGGGCCACGAGACATCGACCAGCGCGCAAAAATGGAGGCTCTAGACCCTTCCAGAGCCGAGATATCGAAGGTCAAAATTTCAGCCAAAATAAAAAATGACAATGTTACCCCTTATGTTTTTTTTTTCCGGCCAAAATTTTGACCTTCGATATCTCGGCTCTGGAAGGGTCTAGAGCCTCCATTTTTGCGCGCTGGTCGATGTCTCGTGGCCTTCTGTCAGAATCCAGAGTTTCAAGAAGATCGGAGGGGTTCAAAATTTCGGCTAAAAAAAAAAAATGACAGTGTTACCCCTTATGTTTTTTTTTTTTGGCCGAAATTTTGACCCCCTCCGATCTTCTTGAAACTCTGGATTCTGACAGAGGGCCACGAGACATCGACCAGCGCGCAAAAATGGAGGCTCTAGACCCTTCCAGAGCCGAGATATCGAAGGTCAAAATTTCGGCCAAAATAAAAAATTACAGTGTTACCCCTTATGTTTTTTTTCCGGCCGAAATTTTGACCTTCGATATCTCGGCTCTGGAAGGGTCTAGAGCCTCCATTTTTGCGCGCTGGTTGATGTCTCGTGGCCCTCTGTCAGAATCCAGAGTTTCAAGAAGATCGGAGGGGGTCAAAATTTCGGCCAAAAAAAAATGACAGTGTTACCCCTCATGTTTTTTTTTTTTGGCCGAAATTTTGACCCCCTCCGATCTTCTTGAAACTCTGGATTCTGACAGAGGGCCACGAGACTACGACCAGCGCGCAAAAATGGAGGCTCTAGACCCTTCCAGAGCCGAGATATCGGACGTCAAAGTTTTGACCCGAAAAAAAAAACATAAGGGGTAACACTGTCGTTTTTGGCCGAAATTTTGACCCCCTCCGATCTTCTTGAAACTCTGGATTCTGACAGAGGGCCACGAGACTTCGACCAGCGCGCAAAAATGGAGGCTCTAGACCCTTCCAGAGCCGAGATATCGAAGGTCAAAATTTTGGCCGGAAAAAAAAACTTAAGGGGTAACACTGTCGTTTTTGGCCGAAATTTTGACCCCCTCCGATCTTCTTGAAACTCTGGATTCTGACAGAGGGCCACGAGACTTCGACCAGCGCGCAAAAATGGAGGCTCTAGACCCTTCCAGAGCCGAGATATCGGATGTCAAAGTTTTGACCCGAAAAAAAAACATAAGGGGTAACACTGTCGTTTTTGGCCGAAATTTTGACCCCCTCCGATCTTCTTGAAACTCTGGATTCTGACAGAGGGCCACGAGACTTCGACCAGCGCGCAAAAATGGAGGCTCTAGACCCTTCCAGAGCCGAGATATCGGATGTCAAAGTTTTGACCCGAAAAAAAAATTATAAGGGGTAACACTGTCGTTTTTGGCCGAAATTTTGACCCCCTCCGATCTTCTTGAAACTCTGGATTCTGACAGAGGGCCACGAGACTTCGACCAGCCCGCAAAAATTGAGGCTCTAGACCCTTCCAGAGCCGAGATATCGGACGTCAAAGTTTTGACCCGAAAAAAAAACATAAGGGGTAACACTGTCGTTTTTGGCCGAAATTTTGACCCCCTCCGATCTTCTTGAAACTCTGGATTCTGACAGAGGGCCATGAGACTTCGACCAGCGCGCAAAAATGGAGGCTCTAGACCCTTCCAGAGCCGAGATATCGGACGTCAAAGTTTTGACCCGAAAAAAAAACATAAGGGGTAACACTGTCGTTTTTGGCCGAAATTTTGACCCCCTCCGATCTTCTTGAAACTCTGGATTCTGACAGAGGGCCACGAGACTTCGACCAGCGCGCAAAAATGGAGGCTCTAGACCCTTCCAGAGCCGAGATATCGGACGTCAAAGTTTTGACCCGAAAAAAAAACATAAGGGGTAACACTGTCTTTTTTGGCCGAAATTTTGACCCCCTCCGATCTTCTTGAAACTCTGGATTCTGACAGAGGGCCACGAGACTTCGACCAGCCCGCAAAAATGGAGGCTCTAGACCCTTCCAGAGCCGAGATATCGGACGTCAAAGTTTTGACCCGAAAAAAAAACATAAGGGGTAACACTGTCGTTTTTGGCCGAAATTTTGACCCCCTCTGATCTTCTTGAAACTCTGGATTCTGACAGAGGGCCACGAGACTTCGACCAGCGCGCAAAAATGGAGGCTCTAGACCCTTCCAGAGCCGAGATATCGGACGTCAAAATTTTGACCCGAAAAAAAAACATAAGGGGTAACACTGTCGTTTTTGGCCGAAATTTTGACCCCCTCCGATCTTCTTGAAACTCTGGATTCTGACAGAGGGCCACGAGACTTCGACCAGCGCGCAAAAATGGAGGCTCTAGACCCTTCCAGAGCCGAGATATCGGACGTCAAAGTTTTGACCCGAAAAAAAAACATAAGGGGTAACACTGTCGTTTTTGGCCGAAATTTTGACCCCCTCCGATCTTCTTGAAACTCTGGATTCTGACAGAGGGCCAAGAGACTTCGACCAGCGTGCAAAAATGGAGGCTCTAGACCCTTCCAGAGCCGAGATATCGGATGTCAAAGTTTTGACCCGAAAAAAAAACATAAGGGGTAACACTGTCGTTTTTGGCCGAAATTTTGACCCCCTCCGATCTTCTTGAAACTCTGGATTCTGACAGAGGGCCACGAGACTTCGACCAGCCCGCAAAAATGGAGGCTCTAGACCCTTCCAGAGCCGAGATATCGAAGGTCAAAATTTGGACCAGAAAAAAAAACATAAGGGGTAACACTGTCATTTTTTTTTCTGGTCCAAATTTTGACCTTCAATATCTCGGCTCTGGAAGGGTCTAGAGCCTCCATTTTTGCGCGCTGGTCGAAGTCTCGTGGCCCTCTGTCAGAATCCAGAGTTTCAAGAAGATCGGAGGGGGTCAAAATTTCGGCCAAAAACGACAGTGTTACCCCTTATGTTTTTTTTTTCCTGCCAAAATTTTGACCTTCGATATCTCGGCTCTGGAAGGGTCTAGAGCCTCCATTTTTGCGCGCTGGTCGATGTCTCGTGGCCCTCTGTCAGAATCCAGAGTTTCAAGAAGATCAGAGGGGGTCAAAATTTCGGCCAAAAACGACAGTGTTACCCCTTATGTTTTTTTTTCGGGTCAAAACTTTGACGTCCGATATCTCGGCTCTGGAAGGGTCTAGAGCCTCCATTTTTGCGGGCTGGTCGAAGTCTCGTGGCCCTCTGTCAGAATTCAGAGTTTCAAGAAGATCGGAGGGGGTCAAAATTTCGGCCAAAAAAAAAAATGACAGTGTTACCCCTTATGTTTTTTTTTTTGGCCGAAATTTTGACCCCCTCCGATCTTCTTGAAACTCTGGATTCTGACAGAGGGCCACGGGACATCGACCAGCGCGCAAAAATGGAGGCTCTAGACCCTTCCAGAGCCGAGATATTGAAGGTCAAAATTTCAGCCAAAAAAAAAAAACATAAGGGGTAACACTGTCATTTTTGGCCGAAATTTTGACCCCCTCCGATCTTCTTGAAACTCTGGATTCTGACAGAGGGCCACGAGACTTCGACCAGCCCGCAAAAATTGAGGCTCTAGACCCTTCCAGAGCCGAGATATCGGACGTCAAAATTTTGACCCTAAAAAAAAACATAAGGGGTAACACTGTCGTTTTTGGCCGAAATTTTGACCCCCTCCGATCTTCTTGAAACTCTGGATTCTGACAGAGGGCCACGAGACTTCGACCAGCGCGCAAAAATGGAGGCTCTAGACCCTTCCAGAGCCGAGATATCGGACGTCAAAGTTTTGACCCGAAAAAAAAACATAAGGGGTAACACTGTCGTTTTTGGCCGAAATTTTGACCCCCTCCGATCTTCTTGAAACTCTGGATTCTGACAGAGGGCCAAGAGACTTCGACCAGCGCGCAAAAATGGAGGCTCTAGACCCTTCCAGAGCCGAGATATCGGATGTCAAAGTTTTGACCCGAAAAAAAAACATAAGGGGTAACACTGTCGTTTTTGGCCGAAATTTTGACCCCCTCCGATCTTCTTGAAACTCTGGATTCTGACAGAGGGCCACGAGACTTCGACCAGCCCTCAAAAATGGAGGCTCTAGACCCTTCCAGAGCCGAGATATCGAAGGTCAAAATTTGGACCAGAAAAAAAACATAAGGGGTAACACTGTCATTTTTTTTTCTGGTCCAAATTTTGACCTTCAATATCTCGGCTCTGGAAGGGTCTAGAGCCTCCATTTTTGCGCGCTGGTCGAAGTCTCGTGGCCCTCTGTCAGAATCCAGAGTTTCAAGAAGATCGTAGGGGGTCAAAATTTCGGCCAAAAACGACAGTGTTACCCCTTATGTTTTTTTTCGGGTCAAAACTTTGACATCCGATATCTCGGCTCTGGAAGGGTCTAGAGCCTCCATTTTTGCGCGCTGGTCGAAGTCTCGTGGCCCTCTGTCAGAATCCAGAGTTTCAAGAAGATCGGAGGGGGTCAAAATTTCAGCCAAAAACGACAGTGTTACCCCTTATGTTTTTTTTTTCCGGCCAAAATTTTGACCTTCGATATCTCGGCTCTGGAAGGGTCTAGAGCCTCCATTTTTGCGCGCTGGTCGAAGTCTCGTGGCCCTCTGTCAGAATCCAGAGTTTCAAGAAGATCGGAGGGGGTCAAAATTTCGGCCAAAAACGACAGTGTTACCCCTTATGTTTTTTTTTCGGGTCAAAACTTTGACGTCCGATATCTCGGCTCTGGAAGGGTCTAGAGCCTCCATTTTTGCGCGCTGGTCGAAGTCCCGTGGCCCTCTGTCAGAATCCAGAGTTTCAAGAAGATCGGAGGGGGTCAAAATTTCGGCCAAAATGACAGTGTTACCCCTTATGTTTTTTTTTTGGCTGAAATTTTGACCTTCGATATCTCGGCTCTGGAAGGGTCTAGAGCCTCCATTTTTGCGCGCTGGTCGATGTCTCGTGGCCCTCTGTCAGAATCCAGAGTTTCAAGAAGATCGGAGGGGGTCAAAATTTCGGCCAAAAAAAAAACATAAGGGGTAACACTGTCATTTTTTTTTTTTGGCCGAAATTTTGACCCCCTCCGATCTTCTTGAAACTCTGGATTCTGACAGAGGGCCACGAGACATCGACCAGCGCGCAAAAATGGAGGCTCTAGACCCTTCCAGAGCCGAGATATCGAAGGTCAAAATTTTGGCCGGAAAAAAAAACATAAGGGGTAACACTGTCGTTTTTGGCCGAAATTTTGACCCCCTCCGATCTTCTTGAAACTCTGGATTCTGACAGAGGGCCGCTAGACTTCGACCAGCGCGCAAAAATGGAGGCTCTAGACCCTTCCAGAGCCGAGATATCGGATGTCAAAGTTTTGACCCGAAAAAAAAAACATAAGGGGTAACACTGTCGTTTTTGGCCGAAATTTTGACCCCCTCCAATCTTCTTGAAACTCTGGATTCTGACAGAGGGCCACGAGACTTCGACCAGCGCGCAAAAATGGAGGCTCTAGACCCTTCCAGAGCCGAGATATCGGATGTCAAAGTTTTGACCCGAAAAAAAAAACATAAGGGGTAACACTGTCGTTTTTGGCCGAAATTTTGACCCCCTCCGATCTTCTTGAAACTCTGGATTCTGACAGAGGGCCACGAGACTTCGACCAGCCCGCAAAAATGGAGGCTCTAGACCCTTCCAGAGCCGAGATATCGGACGTCAAAGTTTTGACCCGAAAAAAAAACATAAGGGGTAACACTGTCGTTTTTGGCCGAAATTTTGACCCCCTCTGATCTTCTTGAAACTCTGGATTCTGACAGAGGGCCACGAGACTTCGACCAGCGCGCAAAAATGGAGGCTCTAGACCCTTCCAGAGCCGAGATATCGGACGTCAAAATTTTGACCCGAAAAAAAAACATAAGGGGTAACACTGTCGTTTTTGGCCGAAATTTTGACCCCCTCCGATCTTCTTGAAACTCTGGATTCTGACAGAGGGCCACGAGACTTCGACCAGCGCGCAAAAATGGAGGCTCTAGACCCTTCCAGAGCCGAGATATTGAAGGTCAAAATATGGACCAGAAAAAAAAATGACAGTGTTACCCCTTATGTTTTTTTTTCTGGTCCAAATTTTGACCTTCGATATCTCGGCTCTGGAAGGGTCTAGAGCCTCCATTTTTGCGGGCTGGTCGAAGTCTCGTGGCCCTCTGTCAGAATCCAGAGTTTCAAGAAGATCGGAGGGGGTCAAAATTTCGGCCAAAAACGACAGTGTTACCCCTTATGTTTTTTTTTTCGGGTCAAAACTTTGACATCCGATATCTCGGCTCTGGAAGGGTCTAGAGCCTCCATTTTTGCGCGCTGGTCGAAGTCTCGTGGCCCTCTGTCAGAATCCAGAGTTTCAAGAAGATCGGAGGGGGTCAAAATTTCGGCCAAAAACGACAGTGTTACCCCTTATGTTTTTTTTTCGGGTCAAAACTTTGACGTCCGATATCTCGGCTCTGGAAGGGTCTAGAGCCTCCATTTTTGCGCGCTGGTCGAAGTCTCGTGGCCCTCTGTCAGAATCCAGAGTTTCAAGAAGATCGGAGGGGGTCAAAATTTCGGCCAAAAACGACAGTGTTACCCCTTATGTTTTTTTTTCGGGTCAAAATTTTGACGTCCGATATCTCGGCTCTGGAAGGGTCTAGAGCCTCCATTTTTGCGCGCTGGTCGAAGTCTCGTGGCCCTCTGTCAGAATCCAGAGTTTCAAGAAGATCAGAGGGGGTCAAAATTTCGGCCAAAAACGACAGTGTTACCCCTTATGTTTTTTTTTCGGGTCAAAACTTTGACGTCCGATATCTCGGCTCTGGAAGGGTCTAGAGCCTCCATTTTTGCGGGCTGGTCGAAGTCTCGTGGCCCTCTGTCAGAATCCAGAGTTTCAAGAAGATCGGAGGGGGTCAAAATTTCGGCCAAAAACGACAGTGTTACCCCTTATGTTTTTTTTTCGGGTCAAAACTTTGACGTCCGATATCTCGGCTCTGGAAGGGTCTAGAGCCTCCATTTTTGCGCGCTGGTCGAAGTCTCGTGGCCCTCTGTCAGAATCCAGAGTTTCAAGAAGATCGGAGGGGGTCAAAATTTCGGCCAAAAACGACAGTGTTACCCCTTATGTTTTTTTTTTGGGTCAAAACTTTGACGTCCGATATCTCGGCTCTGGAAGGGTCTAGAGCCTCCATTTTTGCGCGCTGGTCGAAGTCTCATGGCCCTCTGTCAGAATCCAGAGTTTCAAGAAGATCGGAGGGGGTCAAAATTTCGGCCAAAAACGACAGTGTTACCCCTTATGTTTTTTTTTTCGGGTCAAAACTTTGACGTCCGATATCTGGGCTCTGGAAGGGTCTAGAGCCTCAATTTTTGCGGGCTGGTCGAAGTCTCGTGGCCCTCTGTCAGAATCCAGAGTTTCAAGAAGATCGGAGGGGGTCAAAATTTCGGCCAAAAACGACAGTGTTACCCCTTATGTTTTTTTTTTTCGGGTCAAAACTTTGACATCCGATATCTCGGCTCTGGAAGGGTCTAGAGCCTCCATTTTTGCGCGCTGGTCGAAGTCTCGTGGCCCTCTGTCAGAATCCAGAGTTTCAAGAAGATCGGAGGGGGTCAAAATTTCGGCCAAAAACGACAGTGTTACCCCTTATGTTTTTTTTTCGGGTCAAAACTTTGACATCCGATATCTCGGCTCTGGAAGGGTCTAGAGCCTCCATTTTTGCGCGCTGGTCGAAGTCTCGTGGCCCTCTGTCAGAATCCAGAGTTTCAAGAAGATCGGAGGGGGTCAAAATTTCGGCCAAAAACGACAGTGTTACCCCTTATGTTTTTTTTTCGGGTCAAAACTTTGACGTCCGATATCTCGGCTCTGGAAGGGTCTAGAGCCTCCATTTTTGCGCGCTGGTCGAAGTCTAGTGGCCCTCTGTCAGAATCCAGAGTTTCAAGAAGATCGGAGGGGGTCAAAATTTCGGCCAAAAATGACAGTGTTACCCCTTATTTTTTTTTTGGCTGAAATTTTGACCTTTAATATCTCGGCTCTGGAAGGGTCTAGAGCCTCCATTTTTGCGCGCTGGTCGATGTCTCGTGGCCCTCTGTCAGAATCCAGAGTTTCAAGAAGATCGGAGGGGGTCAAAATTTCGGCCAAAAAAAAAAAAAACATAAGGGGTAACACTGTCATTTTTTTTTTTTGGCCGAAATTTTGACCCCCTCCGATCTTCTTGAAACTCTGGATTCTGACAGAGGGCCACGAGACATCGACCAGCGCGCAAAAATGGAGGCTCTAGACCCTTCCAGAGCCGAGATATTGAAGGTCAAAATTTTGGCCGGAAAAAAAAAACATAAGGGGTAACACTGTCATTTTTTATTTTGGCTGAAATTTTGACCTTCGATATCTCGGCTCTGGAAGGGTCTAGAGCCTCCATTTTTGTACGCTGGTCGATGTCTCGTGGCCCTCTGTCAGAATCCAGAGTTTCAAGAAGATTGGAGGGGGTCAAAATTTCGGCCACAAAAAAAAATGACAGTGTTACCCCTTATGTTTTTTTTTTTGGCCGAAATTTTGACCCCCTCCGATCTTCTTGAAACTCTGGATTCTGACAGAGGGCCACGAGACTTCGACCAGCGCGCAAAAATGGAGGCTCTAGACCCTTCCAGAGCCGAGATATCGAAGGTCAAAATTTGGACCCGAAAAAAAAAACGTAAGGGGTAACACTGTCATTTTTTTTTTTTTGGCCGAAATTTTGACCCCCTCCGATCTACTTGAAACTCTGGATTCTGATAGAGGGCCACGAGACTTCGACCAGCGCGCAAAAATGGAGGCTCTAGACCCTTCCAGAGCCGAGATATCGAAGGTCAACATTTGGAAACGAAAAAAACTATAAGGGGTAACACTGTCGTTTTTTGTTTGTTTTGGCCGAAATGTTGACCCCCTCCGATCTTCTCTTTTACTACTTACATGCATAATACTGGTTACATTCCATTAATAAAGCATTCTTGTTACAAAATGTTTCTGTGTCTTTCTTATAAAATCAATAAACATTTGTTACAATATGTTTCTGTGTATTTATTATAAACAGTTTACATATAAAAACTGTATAACAGAAGACTATCTATAAAGTCTTTTACATATGGTTTCACATAAAAGCTGTTTTACATAAAAGACTGTTCTATAAAGTCTTTAGAAGCATTTTACATATCGTTTCATATAGAAAGCTGTTTTACATAAAAGACTGTTCCATAAAGTCTTTACAAGCAGTTTACATATAGTGATTATAAAATGAATTGCATCATTCCAAACATCACAAAAAAAGACTTAGACCTGAGTGCAAAAATGGAGGGTCTAGACCCTTCCAGAGCCGAGATATCGAAGGTCAAAATTTGGACCTGAAAAAAAACATAAGGGGTAACACTGTCATTTTTTTTTTTGGCCGAAATTTTGACCCCCTCCGATCTTCTTGAAACTCTGGATTCTGACAGAGGGCCACGAGACTTCGACCAGCGCGCAAAAATGGAGGCTCTAGACCCTTCCAGAGCCGAGATATCGGACGTCAAAGTTTTGACCCGAAAAAAAAACATAAGGGGTAACACTGTCGTTTTTGGCCGAAATTTTGACCCCCTCCGATCTTCTTGAAACTCTGGATTCTGACAGAGGGCCACGAGACTTCGACCAGCCCGCAAAAATGGAGGCTCTAGACCCTTCCAGAGCTGAGATATAGAAGGTCAAAATTTGGACCAGAAAAAAAAACATAAGGGGTAACACTGTCATTTTTTTTTCTGGTCCAAATTTTGACCTTCAATATCTCGGCTCTGGAAGGGTCGAGAGCCTCCATTTTTGCGCGCTGGTCGAAGTCTCGTGGCCCTCTGTCAGAATCCAGAATTTCAAGAAGATCGGAGAGGGTCAAAATTTCGACCAAAAACGACAGTGTTACCCCTTATGTTTTTTTTTCGGGTCAAAACTTTGAAGTCCGATATCTCGGCTCTGGAAGGGTCTAGAGCCTCCATTTTTGCGCGCTGGTCGAAGTCTCGTGGCCCTCTGTCAGAATCCAGAGTTTCAAGAAGATCGGAGGGGGTCAAAATTTCGGCCAAAAACGACAGTGTTACCCCTTATGTTTTTTTTTTTTCGGGTCAAAACTTTGACGTCCGATATCTCGGCTCTGGAAGGGTCTAGAGCCTCCATTTTTGCGCGCTGGTCGAAGTCTCGTGGCCCTCTGTCAGAATCCAGAGTTTCAAGAAGATCGGAGGGGGTCAAAATTTCGGCCAAAAACGACAGTGTTACCCCTTATGTTTTTTTTTCAGGTCAAAACTTTGACGTCCGATATCTCGGCTCTGGAAGGGTCTAGAGCCTCCATTTTTGCGCGCTGGTCGAAGTCTCGTGGCCCTCTGTCAGAATCCAGAGTTTCAAGAAGATCGGAGGGGGTTAAAATTTCGGCCAAAAACGACAGTGTTACCCCTTATGTTTTTTTTTCGGGTCAAAACTTTGACGTCCGATATCTCGGCTCTGGAAGGGTCTAGAGCCTCCATTTTTGCGCGCTGGTCGAAGTCTCGTGGCCCTCTGTCAGAATCCAGAGTTTCAAGAAGATCGGAGGGGGTCAAAATTTCGGCCAAAAACGACAGTGTTACCCCTTATGTTTTTTTTTCGGGTCAAAACTTTGACGTCCGAT
Source organism: Cyprinella venusta (assembly GCA_038021265.1). Classification (NCBI taxonomy): domain Eukaryota; kingdom Metazoa; phylum Chordata; class Actinopteri; order Cypriniformes; family Leuciscidae; genus Cyprinella; species Cyprinella venusta. The sequence goes on from CM075876.1 coordinate 25,998,511, forward strand.
ATCTCGGCTCTGGAAGGGTCTAGAGCCTCCATTTTTGCGCGCTGGTCGAAGTCTCGTGGCCCTCTGTCAGAATCCAGAGTTTCAAGAAGATCGGAGGGGGTCAAAATTTCGGCCAAAAAAAAATGACAGTGTTACCCCTTATGTTTTTTTTTTTGGCCGAAATTTTGACCCCCTCCGATCTTCTTGAAACTCTGGATTCTGACAGAGGGCCACGAGACATCGACCAGCGCGCAAAAATGGAGGCTCTAGACCCTTCCAGAGCCGAGATATCGAAGGTCAAAATTTCAGCCAAAAAAAAAAAACATAAGGGGTAACACTGTCATTTTTGGCCGAAATTTTGACCCCCTCCGATCTTCTTGAAACTCTGGATTCTGACAGAGGGCCATGAGACTTCGACCAGCGCGCAAAAATGGAGGCTCTAGACCCTTCCAGAGCCGAGATATCGGACGTCAAAGTTTTGACCCGAAAAAAAACATAAGGGGTAACACTGTCGTTTTTGGCCAAAATTTTGACCCCCTCCGATCTTCTTGAAACTCTGGATTCTGACAGAGGGCCACGAGACTTCGACCAGCGCGCAAAAATGGAGGCTCTAGACCCTTCCAGAGCCGAGATATCGGACGTCAAAGTTTTGACCCGAAAAAAAAACATAAGGGGTAACACTGTCGTTTTTGGCTGAAATTTTGACCCCCTCCGATCTTCTTGAAACTCTGGATTCTGACAGAGGGCCACGAGACTTCGACCAGCGCGCAAAAATGGAGGCTCTAGACCCTTCCAGAGCCGAGATATCGGACGTCAAAGTTTTGACCCGAAAAAAAACATAAGGGGTAACACTGTCGTTTTTGGCCAAAATTTTGACCCCCTCCGATCTTCTTGAAATTCTGGATTCTGACAGAGGGCCACGAGACTTCGACCAGCGCGCAAAAATGGAGGCTTTAGACCATTCCAGAGCCGAGATATCGGATGTCAAAGTTTTGACCCGAAAAAAAAACATAAGGGGTAACACTGTCGTTTTTGGCCGAAATTTTGACCCCCTCCGATCTTCTTGAAACTCTGGATTCTGACAGAGGGCCACGAGACTTCGACCAGCGCGCAAAAATGGAGGCTCTAGACCCTTCCAGAGCCGAGATATTGAAGGTCAAAATTTGGACCAGAAAAAAAAATGAGAGTGTTACCCCTTATGTTTTTTTTCGGGTCAAAACTTTGACGTCCGATATCTCGGCTCTGGAAGGGTCTAGAGCCTCCATTTTTGCGCGCTGGTCGAAGTCTCGTGGCCCTCTGTCAGAATCCAGAGTTTCAAGAAGATCGGAGGGGGTCAAAATTTCGGCCAAAAACGACAGTGTTACCCCTTATGTTTTTTTTTCGGGTCAAAATTTTGACGTCCGATATCTCGGCTCTGGAAGGGTCTAGAGCCTCCATTTTTGCGCGCTGGTCGAAGTCTCGTGGCCCTCTGTCAGAATCCAGAGTTTCAAGAAGATCAGAGGGGGTCAAAATTTCGGCCAAAAACGACAGTGTTACCCCTTATGTTTTTTTTCGGGTCAAAACTTTGACGTCCGATATCTCGGCTCTGGAAGGGTCTAGAGCCTCCATTTTTGCGGGCTGGTCGAAGTCTCGTGGCCCTCTGTCAGAATCCAGAGTTTCAAGAAGATCGGAGGGGGTCAAAATTTCAGCCAAAAACGACAGTGTTACCCCTTATGTTTTTTTTTCGGGTCAAAACTTTGACATCCGATATCTCGGCTCTGGAAGGGTCTAGAGCCTCCATTTTTGCGCGCTGGTCGAAGTCTCGTGGCCCTCTGTCAGAATCCAGAGTTTCAAGAAGATCGGAGGGGGTCAAAATTTCGGCCAAAAACGACAGTGTTACCCCTTATGTTTTTTTTTTCGGGTCAAAACTTTGACATCCGATATCTCGGCTCTGGAAGGGTCTAGAGCCTCCATTTTTGCGCGCTGGTCGAAGTCTAGTGGCCCTCTGTCAGAATCCAGAGTTTCAAGAAGATCGGAGGGGGTCAAAATTTCGGCCAAAAACGACAGTGTTACCCCTTATGTTTTTTTTTTTGGCTGAAATTTTGACCTTCGATATCCCGGCTCTGGAAGGGTCTAGAGCCTCCATTTTTGCGCGCTGGTCGATGTCTCGTGGCCCTCTGTCAGAATCCAGAGTTTCAAGAAGATCGGAGGGGGTCAAAATTTCGGCCAAAAAAAAAACATAAGGGGTAACACTGTCATTTTTTTTTTGGCCGAAATTTTGACCCCCTCCGATCTTCTTGAAACTCTGGATTCTGACAGAGGGCCACGAGACATCGACCAGCGCGCAAAAATGGAGGCTCTAGACCCTTCCAGAGCCGAGATATCGAAGGTCAAAATTTTGGCCGGAAAAAAAAACATAAGGGGTAACACTGTCGTTTTTGGCCGAAATTTTGACCCCCTCCGATCTTCTTGAAACTCTGGATTCTGACAGAGGGCCACTAGACTTCGACCAGCGCGCAAAAATGGAGGCTCTAGACCCTTCCAGAGCCGAGATATCGGATGTCAAAGTTTTGACCCGAAAAAAAAAACATAAGGGGTAACACTGTCGTTTTTGGCCGAAATTTTGACCCCCTCCGATCTTCTTGAAACTCTGGATTCTGACAGAGGGCCACGAGACTTCGACCAGCGCGCAAAAATGGAGGCTCTAGACCCTTCCAGAGCCGAGATATCGGATGTCAAAGTTTTGACCCGAAAAAAAAACATAAGGGGTAACACTGTCGTTTTTGGCCGAAATTTTGACCCCCTCCGATCTTCTTGAAACTCTGAATTCTGACAGAGGGCCACGAGACTTCGACCAGCCCGCAAAAATGGAGGCTCTAGACCCTTCCAGAGCCGAGATATCGGACGTCAAAGTTTTGACCCGAAAAAAAAAACATAAGGGGTAACACTGTCGTTTTTGGCCGAAATTTTGACCCCCTCTGATCTTCTTGAAACTCTGGATTCTGACAGAGGGCCACGAGACTTCGACCAGCGCGCAAAAATGGAGGCTCTAGACCCTTCCAGAGCCGAGATATCGGACGTCAAAATTTTGACCCGAAAAAAAAACATAAGGGGTAACACTGTCGTTTTTGGCCGAAATTTTGACCCCCTCCGATCTTCTTGAAACTCTGGATTCTGACAGAGGGCCACGAGACTTCGACCAGCGCGCAAAAATGGAGGCTCTAGACCCTTCCAGAGCCGAGATATCGGACGTCAAAGTTTTGACCCGAAAAAAAAACATAAGGGGTAACACTGTCATTTTTTTTTCTGGTCCAAATTTTGACCTTCAATATCTCGGCTCTGGAAGGGTCTAGAGCCTCCATTTTTGCGCGCTGGTCGAAGTCTCGTGGCCCTCTGTCAGAATCCAGAGTTTCAAGAAGATCGGAGGGGGTCAAAATTTCGGCCAAAAACGACAGTGTTACCCCTTATGTTTTTTTTTCGGGTCAAAACTTTGACATCCGATATCTCGGCTCTGGAATGGTCTAGAGCCTCCATTTTTGCGCGCTGGTCGAAGTCTCGTGGCCCTCTGTCAGAATCCAGAGTTTCAAGAAGATCGGAGGGGGTCAAAATTTCGGCCAAAAACGACAGTGTTACCCCTTATGTTTTTTTTCAGGTCAAAACTTTGACATCCGATATCTCGGCTCTGGAAGGGTCTAGAGCCTCCATTTTTGCGCGCTGGTCGAAGTCTCGTGGCCCTCTGTCAGAATCCAGAGTTTCAAGAAGATCGGAGGGGGTCAAAATTTCGGCCAAAAACGACAGTGTTACCCCTTATGTTTTTTTTTCAGGTCAAAACTTTGACATCCGATATCTCGGCTCTGGAAGGGTCTAGAGCCTCCATTTTTGCGCGCTGGTCGAAGTCTCGTGGCCCTCTGTCAGAATCCAGAGTTTCAAGAAGATCGGAGGGGGTCAAAATTTCGGCCAAAAACGACAGTGTTACCCCTTATGTTTTTTTTCAGGTCAAAACTTTGACATCCGATATCTCGGCTCTGGAAGGGTCTAGAGCCTCCATCTTTGCGCGCTGGTCGAAGTCTCGTGGCCCTCTGTCAGAATCCAGAGTTTCAAGAAGATCGGAGGGGGTCAAAATTTCGGCCAAAAACGACAGTGTTACCCCTTATGTTTTTTTTTTCAGGTCAAAACTTTGATATCCGATATCTCGGCTCTGGAAGGGTCTAGAGCCTCCATTTTTGCGCGCTGGTCGAAGTCTTGTGGCCCTCTGTCAGAATCCAGAGTTTCAAGAAGATCGGAGGGGGTCAAAATTTCGGCCAAAAACGACAGTGTTACCCCTTATGTTTTTTTTTCAGGTCAAAACTTTGACATCCGATATCTCGGCTCTGGAAGGGTCTAGAGCCTCCATTTTTGCGCGCTGGTCGAAGTCTCGTGGCCCTCTGTCAGAATCCAGAGTTTCAAGAAGATCGGAGGGGGTCAAAATTTCGGCTAAAAACGACAGTGTTACCCCTTATGTTTTTTTTTCAGGTCAAAACTTTGACATCCGATATCTCGGCTCTGGAAGGGTCTAGAGCCTCCATTTTTGCGCGCTGGTCGAAGTCTCGTGGCCCTCTGTCAGAATCCAGAGTTTCAAGAAGATCGGAGGGGGTCAAAATTTCGGCCAAAAACGACAGTGTTACCCCTTATGTTTTTTTTTTCAGGTCAAAACTTTGACATCCGATATCTCGGCTCTGGAAGGGTCTAGAGCCTCCATTTTTGCGCGCTGGTCGAAGTCTCGTGGCCCTCTGTCAGAATCCAGAGTTTCAAGAAGATCGGAGGGGGTCAAAATTTCGGCCAAAAACGACAGTGTTACCCCTTATGTTTTTTTTTTCAGGTCAAAACTTTGACATCCGATATCTCGGCTCTGGAAGGGTCTAGAGCCTCCATTTTTGCGCGCTGGTCGAAGTCTCGTGGCCCTCTGTCAGAATCCAGAGTTTCAAGAAGATCGGAGGGGGTCAAAATTTCGGCCAAAAACGACAGTGTTACCCCTTATGTTTTTTTTTTCAGGTCAAAACTTTGACATCCGATATCTCGGCTCTGGAAGGGTCTAGAGCCTCCATTTTTGCGCGCTGGTCGAAGTCTCGTGGCCCTCTGTCAGAATCCAGAGTTTCAAGAAGATCGGAGGGGGTCAAAATTTCGACCAAAAACGACAGTGTTACCCCTTATGTTTTTTTTTCAGGTCAAAACTTTGACATCCGATATCTCGGCTCTGGAAGGGTCTAGAGCCTCCATTTTTGCGCGCTGGTCGAAGTCTCGTGGCCCTCTGTCAGAATCCAGAGTTTCAAGAAGATCGGAGGGGGTCAAAATTTCGGCCAAAAACGACAGTGTTACCCCTTATGTTTTTTTTTCAGGTCAAAACTTTGACATCCGATATCTCGGCTCTGGAAGGGTCTAGAGCCTCCATTTTTGCGCGCTGGTCGAAGTCTCGTGGCCCTCTGTCAGAATCCAGAGTTTCAAGAAGATCGGAGGGGGTCAAAATTTCGGCCAAAAACGACAGTGTTACCCCTTATGTTTTTTTTTTCAGGTCAAAACTTTGACATCCGATATCTCGGCTCTGGAAGGGTCTAGAGCCTCCATTTTTGCGCGCTGGTCGAAGTCTCGTGGCCCTCTGTCAGAATCCAGAGTTTCAAGAAGATCGGAGGGGGTCGAAATTTCGGCCTAAAACGACAGTGTTACCCCTTATGTTTTTTTTTTCAGGTCAAAACTTTGACATCCGATATCTCGGCTCTGGAAGGGTCTAGAGCCTCCATTTTTGCGCGCTGGTCGAAGTCTCGTGGCCCTCTGTCAGAATCCAGAGTTTCAAGAAGATCGGAGGGGGTCAAAATTTCGGCCAAAAACGACAGTGTTACCCCTTATGTTTTTTTTTCAGGTCAAAACTTTGACATCCGATATCTCGGCTCTGGAAGGGTCTAGAGCCTCCATTTTTGCGCGCTGGTCGAAGTCTCGTGGCCCTCTGTCAGAATCCAGAGTTTCAAGAAGATCGGAGGGGGTCAAAATTTCGGCCAAAAACGACAGTGTTACCCCTTATGTTTTTTTTTCAGGTCAAAACTTTGACATCCGATATCTCGGCTCTGGAAGGGTCTAGAGCCTCCATTTTTGCACGCTGGTCGAAGTCTCGTGGCCCTCTGTCAGAATCCAGAGTTTCAAGAAGATCGGAGGGGGTCAAAATTTCGGCCAAAAACGACAGTGTTACCCCTTATGTTTTTTTTTCAGGTCAAAACTTTGACATCCGATATCTCGGCTCTGGAAGGGTCTAGAGCCTCCATTTTTGCGTGCTGGTCGAAGTCTCGTGGCCCTCTGTCAGAATCCAGAGTTTCAAGAAGATCGGAGGGGGTCAAAATTTCGGCCAAAAACGACAGTGTTACCCCTTATGTTTTTTTTTCAGGTCAAAACTTTGACATCCGATATCTCGGCTCTGGAAGGGTCTAGAGCCTCCATTTTTGCGCGCTGGTCGAAGTCTCGTGGCCCTCTGTCAGAATCCAGAGTTTCAAGAAGATCGGAGGGGGTCAAAATTTCGACCAAAAACGACAGTGTTACCCCTTATGTTTTTTTTTCAGGTCAAAACTTTGACATCCGATATCTCGGCTCTGGAAGGGTCTAGAGCCTCCATTTTTGCGCGCTGGTCGAAGTCTCGTGGCCCTCTGTCAGAATCCAGAATTTCAAGAAGATCGGAGGGGGTCAAAATTTCGGCCAAAAACGACAGTGTTACCCCTTATGTTTTTTTTTCAGGTCAAAACTTTGACATCCGATATCTCGGCTCTGGAAGGGTCTAGAGCCTCCATTTTTGCGCGCTGGTCGAAGTCTCGTGGCCCTCTGTCAGAATCCAGAGTTTCAAGAAGATCGGAGGGGGTCAAAATTTCGGCCAAAAACGACAGTGTTACCCCTTATGTTTTTTTTTCAGGTCAAAACTTTGACATCCGATATCTCGGCTCTGGAAGGGTCTAGAGCCTCCATTTTTGCGCGCTGGTCGAAGTCTCGTGGCCCTCTGTCAGAATCCAGAGTTTCAAGAAGATCGGAGGGGGTCGAAATTTCGGCCAAAAACGACAGTGTTACCCCTTATGTTTTTTTTTCAGGTCAAAACTTTGACATCCGATATCTCGGCTCTGGAAGGGTCTAGAGCCTCCATTTTTGCGCGCTGGTCGAAGTCTCGTGGCCCTCTGTCAGAATCCAGAGTTTCAAGAAGATCGGAGGGGGTCAAAATTTCGGCCAAAAACGACAGTGTTACCCCTTATGTTTTTTTTTCAGGTCAAAACTTTGACATCCGATATCTCGGCTCTGGAAGGGTCTAGAGCCTCCATTTTTGCGCGCTGGTCGAAGTCTCGTGGCCCTCTGTCAGAATCCAGAGTTTCAAGAAGATCGGAGGGGGGTCAAAATTTCGGCCAAAAACGACAGTGTTACCCCTTATGTTTTTTTTTCAGGTCAAAACTTTGACATCCGATATCTCGGCTCTGGAAGGGTCTAGAGCCTCCATTTTTGCGCGCTGGTCGAAGTCTCGTGGCCCTCTGTCAGAATCCAGAGTTTCAAGAAGATCGGAGGGGGTCGAAATTTCGGCCAAAAACGACAGTGTTATCCCTTATGTTTTTTTTTTCAGGTCAAAACTTTGACATCCGATATCTCGGCTCTGGAAGGGTCTAGAGCCTCCATTTTTGCGCGCTGGTCGAAGTCTCGTGGCCCTCTGTCAGAATCCAGAGTTTCAAGAAGATCGGAGGGGGTCAAAATTTCGGCCAAAAACGACAGTGTTACCCCTTATGTTTTTTTTTCAGGTCAAAACTTTGACATCCGATATCTCGGCTCTGGAAGGGTCTAGAGCCTCCATTTTTGCGCGCTGGTCGAAGTCTCGTGGCCCTCTGTCAGAATCCAGAGTTTCAAGAAGATCGGAGGGGGTCAAAATTTCGGCCAAAAACGACAGTGTTACCCCTTATGTTTTTTTTCAGGTCAAAACTTTGACATCCGATATCTCGGCTCTGGAAGGGTCTAGAGCCTCCATTTTTGCGCGCTGGTCGAAGTCTCGTGGCCCTCTGTCAGAATCCAGAGTTTCAAGAAGATCGGAGGGGGTCAAAATTTCGGCCAAAAACGACAGTGTTACCCCTTATGTTTTTTTTTCAGGTCAAAACTTTGACATCCGATATCTCGGCTCTGGAAGGGTCTAGAGCCTCCATTTTTGCGCGCTGGTCGAAGTCTCGTGGCCCTCTGTCAGAATCCAGAGTTTCAAGAAGATCGGAGGGGGTCAAAATTTCGGCCAAAAACGACAGTGTTACCCCTTATGTTTTTTTTTCAGGTCAAAACTTTGTCATCCAATATCTCGGCTCTGGAAGGGTTTAGAGCCTCCATTTTTGCGCGCTGGTCGAAGTCTCGTGGCCCTCTGTCAGAATCCAGAGTTTCAAGAAGATCGGAGGGGGTCAAAATTTCGGCCAAAAACGACAGTGTTACCCCTTATGTTTTTTTTTCAGGTCAAAACTTTGACATTCGATATCTCGGCTCTGGAAGGGTCTAGAGCCTCCATTTTTGCGCGCTGGTCGAAGTCTCGTGGCTCTCTGTCAGAATCCAGAGTTTCAAGAAGATCGGAGGGGGTCAAAATTTCGGCCAAAAACGACAGTGTTACCCCTTATGTTTTTTTTTCAGGTCAAAACTTTGACATCCGATATCTCGGCTCTGGAAGGGTCTAGAGCCTCCATTTTTGCGCGCTGGTCGAAGTCTCGTGGCCCTCTGTCAGAATCCAGAGTTTCAAGAAGATCGGAGGGGGTCAAAATTTCGGCCAAAAACGACAGTGTTACCCCTTATGTTTTTTTTTCAGGTCAAAACTTTGACATCCGATATCTCGGCTCTGGAAGGGTCTAGAGCCTCCATTTTTGCGCGCTGGTCGAAGTCTCGTGGCCCTCTGTCAGAATCCAGAGTTTCAAGAAGATCGGAGGGGGTCAAAATTTCGGCCAAAAACGACAGTGTTACCCCTTATGTTTTTTTTTTCAGGTCAAAACTTTGACATCCGATATCTCGGCTCTGGAAGGGTCTAGAGCCTCCATTTTTGCGCGCTGGTCGAAGTCTCGTGGCCCTCTGTCAGAATCCAGAGTTTCAAGAAGATCGGAGGGGGTCAAAATTTCGGCCAAAAACGACAGTGTTACCCCTTATGTTTTTTTTTTCAGGTCAAAACTTTGACATCTGATATCTCGGCTCTGGAAGGGTCTAGAGCCTCCATTTTTGCGCGCTGGTCGAAGTCTCGTGGCCCTCTGTCAGAATCCAGAGTTTCAAGAAGATCGGAGGGGGTCAAAATTTCGGCCAAAAACGACAGTGTTACCCCTTATGTTTTTTTTTCAGGTCAAAACTTTGACATCCGATATCTCGGCTCTGGAAGGGTCTAGAGCCTCCATTTTTGCGCGCTGGTCGAAGTCTCGTGGCCCTCTGTCAGAATCCAGAGTTTCAAGAAGATCGGAGGGGGTCAAAATTTCGGCCAAAAACGACAGTGTTACCCCTTATGTTTTTTTTCAGGTCAAAACTTTGACATCCGATATCTCGGCTCTGGAAGGGTCTAGAGCCTCCATTTTTGCGCGCTGGTCGAAGTCTCGTGGCCCTCTGTCAGAATCCAGAGTTTCAAGAAGATCGGAGGGGGTCAAAATTTCGGCCAAAAACGACAGTGTTACCCCTTATGTTTTTTTTTTCAGGTCAAAACTTTGACATCCGATATCTCGGCTCTGGAAGGGTCTAGAGCCTCCATTTTTGCGCGCTGGTCGAAGTCTCGTGGCCCTCTGTCAGAATCCAGAGTTTCAAGAAGATCGGAGGGGGTCGAAATTTCGGCCAAAAACGACAGTGTTACCCCTTATGTTTTTTTTTCAGGTCAAAACTTTGACATCCGATATCTCGGCTCTGGAAGGGTCTAGAGCCTCCATTTTTGCGCGCTGGTCGAAGTCTCGTGGCCCTCTGTCAGAATCCAGAGTTTCAAGAAGATCGGAGGGGGTCAAAATTTCGGCCAAAAACGACAGTGTTACCCCTTATGTTTTTTTTTCAGGTCAAAACTTTGACATCCGATATCTCGGCTCTGGAAGGGTCTAGAGCCTCCATTTTTGCGCGCTGGTCGAAGTCTCGTGGCCCTCTGTCAGAATCCAGAGTTTCAAGAAGATCGGAGGGGGTCAAAATTTCGGCCAAAAACGACAGTGTTACCCCTTATGTTTTTTTTTTCAGGTCAAAACTTTGACATCCGATATCTCGGCTCTGGAAGGGTCTAGAGCCTCCATTTTTGCGCGCTGGTCGAAGTCTCGTGGCCCTCTGTCAGAATCCAGAGTTTCAAGAAGATCGGAGGGGGTCAAAATTTCGGCCAAAAACGACAGTGTTACCCCTTATGTTTTTTTTTCAGGTCAAAACTTTGACATCCGATATCTCGGCTCTGGAAGGGTCTAGAGCCTCCATTTTTGCACGCTGGTCGAAGTCTCGTGGCCCTCTGTCAGAATCCAGAGTTTCAAGAAGATCGGAGGGGGGCGAAATTTCGGCCAAAAACGACAGTGTTACCCCTTATGTTTTTTTTTCAGGTCAAAACTTTGACATCCGATATCTCGGCTCTGGAAGGGTCTAGAGCCTCCATTTTTGCGCGCTGGTCGAAGTCTCGTGGCCCTCTGTCAGAATCCAGAGTTTCAAGAAGATCGGAGCGGGTCAAAATTTCGGCCAAAAACGACAGTGTTACCCCTTATGTTTTTTTTTCAGGTCAAAACTTTGACGTCCGATATCTCGGCTCTGGAAGGGTCTAGAGCCTCCGTTTTTGCGCGCTGGTCGAAGTCTCGTGGCCCTCTGTCAGAATCCAGAGTTTCAAGAAGATCGGAGGGGGTCAAAATTTCGGCCAAAAACGACAGTGTTACCCCTTATGTTTTTTTTTCGGGTCAAAACTTTGACGTCCGATATCTCGGCTCTGGAAGGGTCTAGAGCCTCCATTTTTGCGCGCTGGTCGAAGTCTCGTGGCCCTCTGTCAGAATCCAGAGTTTCAAGAAGATCGGAGGGGGTCAAAATTTTGGCCAAAAACGACAGTGTTACCCCTTATGTTTTTTTTTCGGGTCAAAACTTTGACGTCCGATATCTCGGCTCTGGAAGGGTCTAGAGCCTCCATTTTTGCGCGCTGGTCGATGTCTCGTGGCCCTCTGTCAGAATCCAGAGTTTCAAGAAGATCGGAGGGGGTCAAAATTTCGGCCAAAAAAAAAAATGACAGTGTTACCCCTTATGTTTTTTTTTTTGGCCGAAATTTTGACCCCCTCCGATCTTCTTGAAACTCTGGATTCTGACAGAGGGCCACGAGACATCGACCAGCGCGCAAAAATGGAGGCTCTAGACCCTTCCAGAGCCGAGATATCGAAGGTCAAAATTTCAGCCAAAAAAAAAAACATAAGGGGTAACACTGTCATTTTTGGCCGAAATTTTGACCCCCTCCGATCTTCTTGAAACTCTGGATTCTGACAGAGGGCCATGAGACTTCGACCAGCGCGCAAAAATGGAGGCTCTAGACCCTTCCAGAGCCGAGATATCGGACGTCAAAGTTTTGACCCGAAAAAAAACATAAGGGGTAACACTGTCGTTTTTGGCCAAAATTTTGACCCCCTCCGATCTTCTTGAAACTCTGGATTCTGACAGAGGGCCACGAGACTTCGACCAGCGCGCAAAAATGGAGGCTCTAGACCCTTCCAGAGCCGAGATATCGGACGTCAAAGTTTTGACCCGAAAAAAAAACATAAGGGGTAACACTGTCGTTTTTGGCCGAAATTTTGACCCCCTCCGATCTTCTTGAAACTCTGGATTCTGACAGAGGGCCACGAGACTTCGACCAGCGCGCAAAAATGGAGGCTTTAGACCATTCCAGAGCCGAGATATCGGATGTCAAAGTTTTGACCCGAAAAAAAAACATAAGGGGTAACACTGTCGTTTTTGGCCGAAATTTTGACCCCCTCCGATCTTCTTGAAACTCTGGATTCTGACAGAGGGCCACGAGACTTCGACCAGCGCGCAAAAATGGAGGCTCTAGACCCTTCCAGAGCCGAGATATCGGATGTCAAAGTTTTGACCTGAAAAAAAAAACATAAGGGGTAACACTGTCGTTTTTGGCCGAAATTTTGACCCCCTCCGATCTTCTTGAAACTCTGGATTCTGACAGAGGGCCACGAGACTTCGACCAGCGCGCAAAAATGGAGGCTCTAGACCCTTCCAGAGCCGAGATATCGGATGTCAAAGTTTTGACCTGAAAAAAAAACATAAGGGGTAACACTGTCGTTTTTGGCCGAAATTTTGACCCCCTCCGATCTTCTTGAAACTCTGGATTCTGACAGAGGGCCACGAGACTTCGACCAGCGCGCAAAAATGGAGGCTCTAGACCCTTCCAGAGCCGAGATATCGGATGTCAAAGTTTTGACCTGAAAAAAAACATAAGGGGTAACACTGTCGTTTTTGGCCGAAATTTTGACCCCCTCCGATCTTCTTGAAACTCTGGATTCTGACAGAGGGCCACGAGACTTCGACCAGCGCGCAAAAATGGAGGCTCTAGACCCTTCCAGAGCCGAGATATCGGATGTCAAAGTTTTGACCTGAAAAAAAAACATAAGGGGTAACACTGTCGTTTTTGGCCGAAATTTTGACCCCCTCCGATCTTCTTGAAACTCTGGATTCTGACAGAGGGCCACGAGACTTCGACCAGCGCGCAAAAATGGAGGCTCTAGACCCTTCCAGAGCCGAGATATCGGATGTCAAAGTTTTGACCTGAAAAAAAAACATAAGGGGTAACACTGTCGTTTTTGGCCGAAATTTCGACCCCCTCCGATCTTCTTGAAACTCTGGATTCTGACAGAGGGCCACGAGACTTCGACCAGCGTGCAAAAATGGAGGCTCTAGACCCTTCCAGAGCCGAGATATCGGATGTCAAAGTTTTGACCTGAAAAAAAAACATAAGGGGTAACACTGTCGTTTTTGGCCGAAATTTTGACCCCCTCCGATCTTCTTGAAACTCTGGATTCTGACAGAGGGCCACGAGACTTCGACCAGCGCGCAAAAATGGAGGCTCTAGACCCTTCCAGAGCCGAGATATCGGATGTCAAAGTTTTGACCTGAAAAAAAACATAAGGGGTAACACTGTCGTTTTTGGCCGAAATTTTGACCCCCTCCGATCTTCTTGAAACTCTGGATTCTGACAGAGGGCCATGAGACTTCGACCAGCGCGCAAAAATGGAGGCTCTAGACCCTTCCAGAGCCGAGATATCGGATGTCAAAGTTTTGACCTGAAAAAAAAACATAAGGGGTAACACTGTCGTTTTTGGCCGAAATTTTGACCCCCTCCGATCTTCTTGAAACTCTGGATTCTGACAGAGGGCCACGAGACTTCGACCAGCGCGCAAAAATGGAGGCTCTAGACCCTTCCAGAGCCGAGATATCGGATGTCAAAGTTTTGACCTGAAAAAAAAACATAAGGGGTAACACTGTCGTTTTTGGCCGAAATTTCGACCCCCTCCGATCTTCTTGAAACTCTGGATTCTGACAGAGGGCCACGAGACTTCGACCAGCGCGCAAAAATGGAGGCTCTAGACCCTTCCAGAGCCGAGATATCGGATGTCAAAGTTTTGACCTGAAAAAAAAACATAAGGGGTAACACTGTCGTTTTTGGCCGAAATTTTGACCCCCTCCGATCTTCTTGAAACTCTGGATTCTGACAGAGGGCCACGAGACTTCGACCAGCGCGCAAAAATGGAGGCTCTAGACCCTTCCAGAGCCGAGATATCGGATGACAAAGTTTTGACCTGAAAAAAAAACATAAGGGGTAACACTGTCGTTTTTGGCCGAAATTTTGACCCCCTCCGATCTTCTTGAAACTCTGGATTCTGACAGAGGGCCACGAGACTTCGACCAGCGCGCAAAAATGGAGGCTCTAGACCCTTCCAGAGCCGAGATATCGGATGTCAAAGTTTTGACCTGAAAAAAAAACATAAGGGGTAACACTGTCGTTTTTGGCCGAAATTTTGACCCCCTCCGATCTTCTTGAAACTCTGGATTCTGACAGAGGGCCACGAGACTTCGACCAGCGCGCAAAAATGGAGGCTCTAGACCCTTCCAGAGCCGAGATATCGGATGTCAAAGTTTTGACCTGAAAAAAAAACATAAGGGGTAACACTGTCGTTTTTGGCCGAAATTTTGACCCCCTCCGATCTTCTTGAAACTCTGGATTCTGACAGAGGGCCACGAGACTTCGACCAGCGCGCAAAAATGGAGGCTCTAGACCCTTCCAGAGCCGAGATATCGGATGTCAAAGTTTTGACCTGAAAAAAAAAACATAAGGGGTAACACTGTCGTTTTTGCCGAAATTTTGACCCCCTCCGATCTTCTTGAAACTCTGGATTCTGACAGAGGGCCACGAGACTTCGACCAGCGCGCAAAAATGGAGGCTCTAGACCCTTCCAGAGCCGAGATATCGGATGTCAAAGTTTTGACCTGAAAAAAAAAACATAAGGGGTAACACTGTCGTTTTTGGCCGAAATTTCGACCCCCTCCGATCTTCTTGAAACTCTGGATTCTGACAGAGGGCCACGAGACTTCGACCAGCGCGCAAAAATGGAGGCTCTAGACCCTTCCAGAGCCGAGATATCGGATGTCAAAGTTTTGACCTGAAAAAAAAAACATAAGGGGTAACACTGTCGTTTTTGGCCGAAATTTCGACCCCCTCCGATCTTCTTGAAACTCTGGATTCTGACAGAGGGCCACGAGACTTCGACCAGCGCGCAAAAATGGAGGCTCTAGACCCTTCCAGAGCCGAGATATCGGATGTCAAAGTTTTGACCTGAAAAAAAAAACATAAGGGGTAACACTGTCGTTTTTGGCCGAAATTTTGACCCCCTCCGATCTTCTTGAAACTCTGGATTCTGACAGAGGGCCACGAGACTTCGACCAGCGCGCAAAAATGGAGGCTCTAGACCCTTCCAGAGCCGAGATATCGGATGTCAAAGTTTTGACCTGAAAAAAAAACATAAGGGGTAACACTGTCGTTTTTGGCCGAAATTTTGACCCCCTCCGATCTTCTTGAAATTCTGGATTCTGACAGAGGGCCACGAGACTTCGACCAGCGCGCAAAAATGGAGGCTCTAGACCCTTCCAGAGCCGAGATATCGGATGTCAAAGTTTTGACCTGAAAAAAAAACATAAGGGGTAACACTGTCGTTTTTGGTCGAAATTTTGACCCCCTCCGATCTTCTTGAAACTCTGGATTCTGACAGAGGGCCACGAGACTTCGACCAGCGCGCAAAAATGGAGGCTCTAGACCCTTCCAGAGCCGAGATATCGGATGTCAAAGTTTTGACCTGAAAAAAAAACATAAGGGGTAACACTGTCGTTTTTGGCCGAAATTTTGACCCCCTCCGATCTTCTTGAAACTCTGGATTCTGACAGAGGGCCACGAGACTTCAACCAGCACGCAAAAATGGAGGCTCTAGACCCTTCCAGAGCCGAGATATCGGATGTCAAAGTTTTGACCTGAAAAAAAAACATTAGGGGTAACACTGTCGTTTTTGGCCGAAATTTTGACCCCCTCCGATCTTCTTGAAACTCTGGATTCTGACAGAGGGCCACGAGACTTCGACCAGCGTGCAAAAATGGAGGCTCTAGACCCTTCCAGAGCCGAGATATCGGATGTCAAAGTTTTGACCTGAAAAAAAAACATAAGGGGTAACACTGTCGTTTTTGGCCGAAATTTTGACCCCCTCCGATCTTCTTGAAACTCTGGATTCTGACAGAGGGCCACGAGACTTCGACCAGCGCGCAAAAATGGAGGCTCTAGACCCTTCCAGAGCCGAGATATCGGATGTCAAAGTTTTGACCTGAAAAAAAAACATAAGGGGTAACACTGTCGTTTTTGGCCGAAATTTTGACCCCCTCCGATCTTCTTGAAACTCTGGATTCTGACAGAGGGCCACGAGACATCGACCAGCGCGCAAAAATGGAGGCTCTAGACCCTTCCAGAGCCGAGATATCGGATGTCAAAGTTTTGACCTGAAAAAAAAAACATAAGGGGTAACACTGTCGTTTTAGGCCGAAATTTCGACCCCCTCCGATCTTCTTGAAACTCTGGATTCTGACAGAGGGCCATGAGACTTCGACCAGCGCGCAAAAATGGAGGCTCTAGACCCTTCCAGAGCCGAGATATCGGATGTCAAAGTTTTGACCTGAAAAAAAAACATAAGGGGTAACACTGTCGTTTTTGGCCGAAATTTTGACCCCCTCCGATCTTCTTGAAACTCTGGATTCTGACAGAGGGCCACGAGACTTCGACCAGCGCGCAAAAATGGAGGCTCTAGACCCTTCCAGAGCCGAGATATCGGATGTCAAAGTTTTGACCTGAAAAAAAAAACATAAGGGGTAACACTGTCGTTTTTGGCCGAAATTTTGACCCCCTCCGATCTTCTTGAAACTCTGGATTCTGACAGAGGGCCACGAGACTTCGACCAGCGCACAAAAATGGAGGCTCTAGACCCTTCCAGAGCCGAGATATCAGATGTCAAAGTTTTGACCTGAAAAAAAAAACATAAGGGGTAACACTGTCGTTTTTGGCCGAAATTTTGACCCCCTCCGATCTTCTTGAAACTCTGGATTCTGACAGAGGGCCACGAGACTTCGACCAGCGCGCAAAAATGGAGGCTCTAGACCCTTCCAGAGCCGAGATATCGGATGTCAAAGTTTTGACCTGAAAAAAAAAACATAAGGGGTAACACTGTCGTTTTTGGCCGAAATTTTGACCCCCTCCGATCTTCTTGAAACTCTGGATTCTGACAGAGGGCCACGAGACTTCGACCAGCGCGCAAAAATGGAGGCTCTAGACCCTTCCAGAGCCGAGATATCGGATGTCAAAGTTTTGACCTGAAAAAAAAACATAAGGGGTAACACTGTCGTTTTTGGCCGAAATTTTGACCCCCTCCGATCTTCTTGAAACTCTGGATTCTGACAGAGGGCCACGAGACTTCGACCAGCGCGCAAAAATGGAGGCTCTAGACCCTTCCAGAGCCGAGATATCGGATGTCAAAGTTTTGACCTGAAAAAAAAACATAAGGGGTAACACTGTCGTTTTTGGCCGAAATTTTGACCCCCTCCGATCTTCTTGAAACTCTGGATTCTGACAGAGGGCCACGAGACTTCGACCAGCGCGCAAAAATGGAGGCTCTAGACCCTTCCAGAGCCGAGATATCGGATGTCAAAGTTTTGACCTGAAAAAAAAACATAAGGGGTAACACTGTCGTTTTTGGCCGAAATTTTGACCCCCTCCGATCTTCTTGAAACTCTGGATTCTGACAGAGGGCCACGAGACTTCGACCAGCACGCAAAAATGGAGGCTCTAGACCCTTCCAGAGCCGAGATATTGGATGACAAAGTTTTGACCTGAAAAAAAAACATAAGGGGTAACACTGTCGTTTTTGGCCGAAATTTTGACCCCCTCCGATCTTCTTGAAACTCTGGATTCTGACAGAGGGCCACGAGACTTCGACCAGCGCGCAAAAATGGAGGCTCTAGACCCTTCCAGAGCCGAGATATCGGATGTCAAAGTTTTGACCTGAAAAAAAAACATAAGGGGTAACACTGTCGTTTTTGGCCGAAATTTTGACCCCCTCCGATCTTCTTGAAACTCTGGATTCTGACAGAGGGCCACGAGACTTCGACCAGCACGCAAAAATGGAGGCTCTAGACCCTTCCAGAGCCGAGATATTGGATGACAAAGTTTTGACCTGAAAAAAAAACATAAGGGGTAACACTGTCGTTTTTGGCCGAAATTTTGACCCCCTCCGATCTTCTTGAAACTCTGGATTCTGACAGAGGGCCACGAGACTTCGACCAGCGCGCAAAAATGGAGGCTCTAGACCCTTCCAGAGCCGAGATATCGGATGTCAAAGTTTTGACCTGAAAAAAAACATAAGGGGTAACACTGTCGTTTTTGGCCGAAATTTTGACCCCCTCCGATCTTCTTGAAACTCTGGATTCTGACAGAGGGCCACGAGACTTCGACCAGCGCGCAAAAATGGAGGCTCTAGACCCTTCCAGAGCCGAGATATCGGATGTCAAAGTTTTGACCTGAAAAAAAAACATAAGGGGTAACACTGTCGTTTTTGGCCGAAATTTTGACCCCCTCCGATCTTCTTGAAACTCTGGATTCTGACAGAGGGCCACGAGACTTCGACCAGCGCGCAAAATGGAGGCTCTAGACCCTTCCAGAGCCGAGATATCGGATGTCAAAGTTTTGACCTGAAAAAAAAACATAAGGGGTAACACTGTCGTTTTTGGCCGAAATTTTGACCCCCCTCCGATCTTCTTGAAACTCTGGATTCTGACAGAGGGCCACGAGACTTCGACCAGCGCGCAAAAATGGAGGCTCTAGACCCTTCCAGAGCCGAGATATCGGATGTCAAAGTTTTGACCTGAAAAAAAAACATAAGGGGTAACACTGTCGTTTTTGGCCGAAATTTTGACCCCCTCCGATCTTCTTGAAACTCTGGATTCTGACAGAGGGCCACGAGACTTCGACCAGCGCGCAAAAATGGAGGCTCTAGACCCTTCCAGAGCCGAGATATCGGATGTCAAAGTTTTGACCTGAAAAAAAAACATAAGGGGTAACACTGTCGTTTTTGGCCGAAATTTTGACCCCCTCCGATCTTCTTGAAACTCTGGATTCTGACAGAGGGCCACGAGACTTCGACCAGCGCGCAAAAATGGAGGCTCTAGACCCTTCCAGAGCCGAGATATCGGATGTCAAAGTTTTGACCTGAAAAAAAAACATAAGGGGTAACACTGTCGTTTTTGGCCGAAATTTTGACCCCCTCCGATCTTCTTGAAACTCTGGATTCTGACAGAGGGCCACGAGACTTCGACCAGCGCGCAAAAATGGAGGCTCTAGACCCTTCCAGAGCCGAGATATCGGATGTCAAAGTTTTGACCTGAAAAAAAAACATAAGGGGTAACACTGTCGTTTTTGGCCGAAATTTTGACCCCCTCCGATCTTCTTGAAACTCTGGATTCTGACAGAGGGCCACGAGACTTCGACCAGCGCGCAAAAATGGAGGCTCTAGACCCTTCCAGAGCCGAGATATCGGATGTCAAAGTTTTGACCTGAAAAAAAAACATAAGGGGTAACACTGTCGTTTTTGGCCGAAATTTTGACCCCCTCCGATCTTCTTGAAACTCTGGATTCTGACAGAGGGCCACGAGACTTCGACCAGCGCGCAAAAATGGAGGCTCTAGACCCTTCCAGAGCCGAGATATCGGATGTCAAAGTTTTGACCTGAAAAAAAAACATAAGGGGTAACACTGTCGTTTTTGGGCCGAAATTTTGACCCCCTCCGATCTTCTTGAAACTCTGGATTCTGACAGAGGGCCACGAGACTTCGACCAGCGCGCAAAAATGGAGGCTCTAGACCCTTCCAGAGCCGAGATATCGGATGTCAAAGTTTTGACCTGAAAAAAAAACATAAGGGGTAACACTGTCGTTTTTGGCCGAAATTTTGACCCCCTCCGATCTTCTTGAAACTCTGGATTCTGACAGAGGGCCACGAGACTTCGACCAGCGCGCAAAAATGGAGGCTCTAGACCCTTCCAGAGCCGAGATATCGGATGTCAAAGTTTTGACCTGAAAAAAAAACATAAGGGGTAACACTGTCGTTTTTGGCCGAAATTTTGACCCCCTCCGATCTTCTTGAAACTCTGGATTCTGACAGAGGGCCACGAGACTTCGACCAGCGCGCAAAAATGGAGGCTCTAGACCCTTCCAGAGCCGAGATATCGGATGTCAAAGTTTTGACCTGAAAAAAAAACATAAGGGGTAACACTGTCGTTTTTGGCCGAAATTTTGACCCCCTCCGATCTTCTTGAAACTCTGGATTCTGACAGAGGGCCACGAGACTTCGACCAGCGCGCAAAAATGGAGGCTCTAGACCCTTCCAGAGCCGAGATATCGGATGTCAAAGTTTTGACCTGAAAAAAAAACATAAGGGGTAACACTGTCGTTTTTGGCCGAAATTTTGACCCCCTCCGATCTTCTTGAAACTCTGGATTCTGACAGAGGGCCACGAGACTTCGACCAGCGCGCAAAAATGGAGGCTCTAGACCCTTCCAGAGCCGAGATATCGGATGTCAAAGTTTTGACCTGAAAAAAAAAACATAAGGGGTAACACTGTCGTTTTTGGCCGAAATTTTGACCCCCTCCGATCTTCTTGAAACTCTGGATTCTGACAGAGGGCCACGAGACTTCGACCAGCGCGCAAAAATGGAGGCTCTAGACCCTTCCAGAGCCGAGATATCGGATGTCAAAGTTTTGACCTGAAAAAAAAACATAAGGGGTAACACTGTCGTTTTTGGCCGAAATTTTGACCCCCTCCGATCTTCTTGAAACTCTGGATTCTGACAGAGGGCCACGAGACTTCGACCAGCGCGCAAAAATGGAGGCTCTAGACCCTTCCAGAGCCGAGATATCGGATGTCAAAGTTTTGACCTGAAAAAAAAACATAAGGGGTAACACTGTCGTTTTTGGCCGAAATTTTGACCCCCTCCGATCTTCTTGAAACTCTGGATTCTGACAGAGGGCCACGAGACTTCGACCAGCGCGCAAAAATGGAGGCTCTAGACCCTTCCAGAGCCGAGATATCGGATGTCAAAGTTTTGACCTGAAAAAAAAACATAAGGGGTAACACTGTCGTTTTTGGCGAAATTTTGACCCCCTCCGATCTTCTTGAAACTCTGGATTCTGACAGAGGGCCACGAGACTTCGACCAGCGCGCAAAAATGGAGGCTCTAGACCCTTCCAGAGCCGAGATATCGGATGTCAAAGTTTTGACCTGAAAAAAAAACATAAGGGGTAACACTGTCGTTTTTGGCCGAAATTTTGACCCCCTCCGATCTTCTTGAAACTCTGGATTCTGACAGAGGGCCACGAGACTTCGACCAGCGCGCAAAAATGGAGGCTCTAGACCCTTCCAGAGCCGAGATATCGGATGTCAAAGTTTTGACCTGAAAAAAAAACATAAGGGGTAACACTGTCGTTTTTGGCCGAAATTTTGACCCCCTCCGATCTTCTTGAAACTCTGGATTCTGACAGAGGGCCACGAGACTTCGACCAGCGCGCAAAAATGGAGGCTCTAGACCCTTCCAGAGCCGAGATATCGGATGTCAAAGTTTTGACCTGAAAAAAAACATAAGGGGTAACACTGTCGTTTTTGGCCGAAATTTTGACCCCCTCCGATCTTCTTGAAACTCTGGATTCTGACAGAGGGCCACGAGACTTCGACCAGCGCGCAAAAATGGAGGCTCTAGACCCTTCCAGAGCCGAGATATCGGATGTCAAAGTTTTGACCTGAAAAAAAAACATAAGGGGTAACACTGTCGTTTTTGGCCGAAATTTTGACCCCCTCCGATCTTCTTGAAACTCTGGATTCTGACAGAGGGCCACGAGACTTCGACCAGCGCGCAAAAATGGAGGCTCTAGACCCTTCCAGAGCCGAGATATCGGATGTCAAAGTTTTGACCTGAAAAAAAAACATAAGGGGTAACACTGTCGTTTTTGGCCGAAATTTTGACCCCCTCCGATCTTCTTGAAACTCTGGATTCTGACAGAGGGCCACGAGACTTCGACCAGCGCGCAAAAATGGAGGCTCTAGACCCTTCCAGAGCCGAGATATCGGATGTCAAAGTTTTGACCTGAAAAAAAAACATAAGGGGTAACACTGTCGTTTTTGGCCGAAATTTTGACCCCCTCCGATCTTCTTGAAACTCTGGATTCTGACAGAGGGCCACGAGACTTCGACCAGCGCGCAAAAATGGAGGCTCTAGACCCTTCCAGAGCCGAGATATCGGATGTCAAAGTTTTGACCTGAAAAAAAAAACATAAGGGGTAACACTGTCGTTTTTGGCCGAAATTTTGACCCCCTCCGATCTTCTTGAAACTCTGGATTCTGACAGAGGGCCACGAGACTTCGACCAGCGCGCAAAAATGGAGGCTCTAGACCCTTCCAGAGCCGAGATATCGGATGTCAAAGTTTTGACCTGAAAAAAAAAACATAAGGGTAACACTGTCGTTTTTGGCCGAAATTTTGACCCCCTCCGATCTTCTTGAAACTCTGGATTCTGACAGAGGGCCACGAGACTTCGACCAGCGCGCAAAAATGGAGGCTCTA